>JALIRH010000057.1:2576210-3317826 GCA_023055505.1 Callipepla californica brunnescens | reverse complement strand
GAAAGCAGGGCAGGGCAGGGCAAGGGAAAGCAGGGCAGGGCAGGGCAGGGCAAGGGAAAGCAGGGCAGGGCAGGGCAGGGCAAGGGAAAGCAGGGCAGGGCAGGGCAGGGCAAGGGAAAGCAGGGCAGGGCAGGGCAGGGCAAGGGAAAGCAGGGCAGGGCAGGGCAGGGCAAGGGGGAAGCAGGGCAGGGCAAGGCAGGGCAAGGGAAAGCAGGGCAGGGCAGGGCAAGGGAAAGCAGGGCAGGGTAGGGAAAGGCAAGGGAAAGCAGGGCAGGGCAGGGCAAGGGAAAGCAGGGCAGGGCAGGGCAGGGCAAGGGAAAGCAGGGCAGGGCAGGGCAGGGCAAGGGAAAGCAGGGCAGGGCAGGGCAGGGCAAGGGAAAGCAGGGCAGGGCAAGGGGAAAGCAGGGCAGGGCAGGGCAGGGCAAGGGAAAGCAGGGCAGGGCAGGGCAGGGCAAGGGAAAGCAGGGCAGGGCAGGGCAAGGGAAAGCAGGGCAAGGCAGGGCAGGGCAAGGGAAAGCAGGGCAGGGCAGGGCAGGGCAAGGGAAAGCAGGGCAGGGCAGGGCAAGGGAAAGCAGGGCAGGGCAGGGCAAGGGAAAGCAGGGCAGGGCAGGGCAAGGGAAAGCAGGGCAGGGCAGGGCAAGGGGAAAGCAGGGCAGGGCAGGGCAGGGCAAGGGAAAGCAGGGCAGGGCAGGGCAAGGGAAAGCAGGGCAGGGCAGGGCAGGGCAAGGGAAAGCAGGGCAGGGCAGGGCAAGGGAAAAACAGGGCAGGGCAGGGCAAGGGAAAGCAGGGCAGGGCAGGGCAAGGGAAAGCAGGGCAGGGCAGGGCAAGGGAAAGCAGGGCAGGGCAGGGCAAGGGAAAGCAGGGCAGGGCAGGGCAGGGCAAGGGAAAGCAGGGCAGGGCAGGGCAAGGGAAAGCAGGGCAGGGCAGGGCAAGGGAAAGCAGGGCAGGGCAGGGCAAGGGAAAGCAGGGCAGGGCAGGGCAGGGCAAGGGAAAGCAGGGCAGGGCAGGGCAGGGCAAGGGAACGCAGGGCAGGGCAGGGCAGGGGCAGGGAAAGCAGGGCAGGGCAGGGCAGGCAAGGGAAAGCAGGGCAGGGCAGGGCAGGGCAAGGGAAAGCAGGGCAGGGCAGGGCAGGGCAAGGGAAAGCAGGGCAGGGCAGGGCAAGGGAAAGCAGGGCAGGGCAGGGCAGGGCAAGGAAAGCAGGGCAGGGCAGGGCAAGGAAAAGCAGGGCAGGGCAGGGCAAGGAAAAGCAGGGCAGGACAGGGCAAGGGAAGGCAGGGCAGGGCAGGGAAGGGAAGGCAGGGCAGGGCAGGGCAGGGCAAGGGAAAGCAGGACAGGGCAGGGCAAGGGAAAGCAGGGCAGGGCAGGGCAAGGGAAAGCAGGCAGGGCAGGGCAGGGCAAGGCAAAGCAGTGCAGGGCAGGGCAAACAAGGGAAAGCAGGGCAGGGCAGGGCAAGGGAAAGCAGGGCAGGGCAGGGCAAGGGAAAGCAGGGCAGGGCAGGGCAGGGCAAGGAAAGCAGGGCAGGGCAGGGCATTGCAAGAGGAAAGCAGGGCAGGGCAGGGCAGGGCAAGGGAAAGCAGGGCAGGGCAGGGCAAGGGAAAGCAGGGCAGGGCAGGGCAGGGCAAGGGAAGCAGGGCAGGGCAGGCAAGGGAAAGCAGGGCAGGGCAGGGCAAGGGAAAGCAGGGCAGGGCAGGGCAGGGCAAGGGAAAGCAGGGCAGGGCAGGGCAGGGCAAGGGAAAGCAGGGCAGGGCAAGGGAAAGCAGGGCAGGGCAGGGCAGGGCAAGGGAAAGCAGGGCAGGGCAGGGCAGGGCAAGGGAAAGCAGGGCAGGGCAGGGCAGGGCAAGGGAAAGCAGGGCAGGGCAGGGCAGGGCAAGGGAAAGCAGGGCAGGGCAGGGCAAGGGAAAGCAGGGCAGGGCAGGGCAGGGCAAGTCAGGGCAGGGCAGGGCAAGGGAAGGCAGGGCAGGGCAGGGCAAGGGAAGGCAGGGCAGGGCAGGGCAAGGGAAGGCAGGGCAGGGCAGGGCAAGGGAAGGCAGGGCAGGGCAGGGCAAGGGAAAGCAGGGCAGGGCAAGGGAAAGCAGGGCAGGGCAGGGCAAGGGAAAGCAGGGCAGGGCAGGGCAGGGCAAGGGAAAGCAGGGAAGGGCAGGGCAAGGGAAAGCAGGGCAGGGCAGGGCAAGGGAAAGCAGGGCAGGGCAGGGCAGGGCAAGGGAAAGCAGGGCAGGGCAGGGAAAGGGAAAGCAAGGCAGGGCAGGGCAGGGCAAGGGAAAGCAGGGCAGGGCAGGGCAGGGTAAGGGAAAGCAGGGCAGGGCAGGGCAAGGGAAAGCAGGGCAGGGCAGGGCAAGGGAAAGCAGGGCAGGGCAGGGCAAGGGAAAGCAGGGCAGGGCAGGGCAGGGCAAGGGAAAGCAGGGCAGGGCAGGGCAAGGGAAAGCAGGGCAGGGCAGGGCAGGGCAAGGGAAAGCAAGGCAGGGCAGGGCAGGGCAAGGGAAAGCAGGGCAGGGCAGGGCAGGGTAAGGGAAAGCAGGGCAGGGCAGGGCAAGGGAAAGCAGGGCAGGGCAGGGCAAGGGAAAGCAGGGCAGGGCAGGGCAGGGCAAGGGAAAGCAGGGCAGGGCAGGGCAAGGGAAAGCAGGGCAGGGCAGGGCAGGGCAAGGGAAAGCAGGGCAGGGCAGGGCAGGGCAAGGGAAAGCAGGGCAGGGCAGGGCAGGGCAAGGGAAAGCAGGGCAGGGCAGGGCAGGGCAAGGGAAAGCAGGGCAGGGCAGGGCAGGGCAAGGGAAAGCAGGGCAGGGCAAGGCAGGGCAAGGGAAAGCAGGGCAGGGCAGGGCAAGGGAAAGCAGGGCAGGGTAGGGAAAGGGCAAGGGGAAAGCAGGGCAGGGCAGGGCAAGGGAAAGCAGGGCAGGGCAGGGCAGGGCAAGGGAAAGCAGGGCAGGGCAGGGCAGGGCAAGGGAAAGCAGGGCAGGGCAGGGCAGGGCAAGGGAAAGCAGGGCAGGGCAAGGGAAGCAGGGCAGGGCAGGGCAGGGCAAGGGAAAGCAGGGCAGGGCAGGGCAGGGCAAGGGAAAGCAGGGCAGGGCAGGGCAAGGGAAAGCAGGGCAAGGCAGGGCAGGGCAAGGGAAAGCAGGGCAGGGCAGGGCAGGGCAAGGGAAAGCAGGGCAGGGCAGGGCAAGGTAAAACAGGGCAGGGCAGGGCAAGGGAAAGCAGGGCAGGGCAGGGCAAGGGAAAGCAGGGCAGGGCAGGGCAAGGGAAAGCAGGGCAGGGCAGGGCAGGGCAAGGGAAAGCAGGGCAGGGCAGGGCAAGGGAAAGCAGGGGCAGGGCAGGGCAGGGCAAGGGAAAGCAGGGCAGGGCAGGGCAAGGGAAAACAGGGCAGGGCAGGGCAAGGGAAAGCAGGGCAGGGCAGGGCAAGGGAAAGCAGGGCAGGGCAGGGCAAGGGAAAGCAGGGCAGGGCAGGGCAAGGGAAAGCAGGGCAGTGCAGGCAGGGCAAGGGAAAGCAGGGCAGGGCAGGGCAAGGGAAAGCAGGGCAGGGCAGGGCAAGGGAAAGCAGGGCAGGGCAGGGCAAGGGAAAGCAGGGCAGGGCAGGGCAGGGCAAGGGAAAGCAGGGCAGGGCAGGGCAGGGCAAGGGAAAGCAGGGGCAGGGCAGGGCAAGGGAAAGCAGGGCAGGGCAGGGCAGGGCAAGGGAAAGCAGGGCAGGGCAGGGCAGGCAAGGGAAAGCAGGGCAGGGGCAGGGCAAGGAAAGCAGGGCAGGGCAGGGCAGGGCAGGGCAAGGGAAAGCAGGGCAGGGCAGGGCAAGGGAAAGCAGGGCAGGGCAGGGCAGGGCAAGGGAAAGCAGGGCAGGGCAGGGCAAGGGAAAAGCAGGGCAGGGCAGGGCAAGGGAAAAGCAGGGCAGGACAGGGCAAGGGAAGGCAGGGCAGGGCAGGGAAGGGAAGGCAGGGCAGGGCAGGCAGGGCAAGGGAAAGCAGGACAGGGCAGGGCAGAGGGAAAGCAGGGCAGGGCAGGGCAAGGGAAAGCAGCAGGGCAGGGCAGGGCAAGGGCAAAGCAGGGCAGGGCAGGCAGAACAAGGAAAGCAGGGCAGGGCAGGGCAAGGGAAAGCAGGGCAGGGCAGGGGCAAGGGAAAGCAGGGCAGGGCAGGGCAGGCAAGGGAAAGCAGGGCAGGGCAGGGCAGGGCAAGGGAAAGCAGGGCAGGGCAGGGCAAGGGAAAGCAGGGCAGGGGGGGCAGGGCAAGGGAAAGCAGGGCAGGGCAGGGCAAGGGAAAGCAGGGCAGGGCAGGGCAAGGGAAAGCAGGGCAGGCAGGGCAGGGCAAGGGAAAGCAGGGCAGGGCAGGGCAGGGCAAGGGAAGCAGGGCAGGGCAAGGGAAAGCAGGGCAGGGCAGGGCAGGGCAAGGGAAAGCAGGGCAGGGCAGGGCAGGGCAAGGGAAAGCAGGGCAGGGCAGGGCAGGGCAAGGGAAAGCAGGGCAGGGCAAGGAAAGCAGGGCAGGGCAGGCAGGGCAAGGGAAAGCAGGGCAGGGCAGGGCAAGGGAAAGCAGGGCAGGGCAGGGCAGGGCAAGTCAGGGCAGGGCAGGGCAAGGGAAGGCAGGGCAGGGCAGGGCAAGGGAAGGCAGGGCAGGGCAGGGCAAGGAAGGCAGGGCAGGGCAGGGCAAGGGAAAGCAGGGCAGGGGCAAGGGAAAGCAGGGCAGGGCAGGGCAAGGGAAAGCAGGGCAGGGCAGGGCAGGGCAAGGGAAAGCAGGGCAGGGCAGGGCAAGGGAAAGCAGGGAAGGGCAGGGCAGGGCAGGGCAATTGAAAGCAGGGCAGGGGCAGGGCAAAGGAAAGCAGGGCAGGGCAGGGCAAGGGAAAGCAGGGCAGGGCAGGGCAAGGGAAAGCAGGGCAGGGCAGGGCAGGGCAAGGGAAAGCAGGCAGGGCAGGGCAAGGGAAAGCAGGGCAGGGCAAGGGAAAGCAGGGCAGGGCAGGGCAAGGGAAAGCAGGGCAGGGCATGGCAAGGGAAAGCAGGGCAGGGCAGGGCAAGGTAAAGCAGGGCAGGGCAGGGCAAGGGAAAGCAGGGCAGGGCAGGGCAGGGCAAGGGAAAGCAGGGCAGGGCAGGGCAAGGGAAAGCACGGCAGGGCAGGGCAAGGGAAAGCAGGGCAGGGCAGGGCAAGGGAAAGCAGGGCAGGGCAGGGCAAGGGAAAGCAGGGCAGGGCAGGGCAGGGCAAGGGAAAGCAGGGCAGGGCAGGGCAGGGCAAGGGAAAGCAGGGCAGGGCAGGGCAAGGGAAAGCAGGGGAGGGCAGGGCAAGGGAAAGAAGGGCAGGGCAGGGCAGGGCAAGGGAAAGCAGGGCAGGGCTGGGCAGGGCAAGGGAAAGCAGGGCAGGGCAGGGCAAGGGAAAGCAGGGCAGGGCAGGGCAAGGGAAAGCAGGGCAGGGCAGGGCAGGACAAGGGAAAGCAGGGCAGGGCAGGGCAAGGGAAAGCAGGGCAGGGCAGGGCAGGGCAAGGGAAAGCAGGGCAGGGCAGGGCAGGGCAAGGGAAAGCAGGGCAGGGCAGGGCAAGGGAAAACAGGGCAGGGCAGGGCAGGGCAGGGCAAGGGAAAGCAGGGCAGGGCAGGGCAGGGCAAGGGAAAGCAGGGCAGGGCACGGCAGGGCAAGGGAAAGCAGGGCAGGGCAGGGCAGGGCAAGGGAAAGCAGGGCAGGGCAGGGCAAGGGAAAGCAGGGCAGGGCAGGGCAAGGGAATGCAGGGCCGGGCAGGGTCAAGGGAAAGCAGGGCAGGGCAGGGCAGGGCAAGGGAAAGCAGGGCATGGCAGGGCAGGGCAAGGGAAGGCATGGCAGGGCAGGGCAGGGCAAGGAAAGCAGGGCAGAGCAGGGCAGGGCAAGGGAAAGCAGGGCAGGGCAGGGCAGGGCAAGGGAAAGTAGGGCAGGGCAGGGCAGGGCAAGGGAAAGCAGGGCAGGGCAGGGCAAGGGAAAGCAGGGCAGGGCAGGGCAAGGGAAAGCAGGGCAGGGCAGGGCAGGGCAAGGGAAAGCAGGGCAGGGCAGGGCAAAGCAAGGGAAAGCAGGGCAGGGCAGGGCAAGGGAAAGCAGGGCAGGGCAGGGCAAGGGAAAGCAGGGCAGGGCAGGGCAGGGCAAGGGAAAGCAGGGCAGGGCAGGGCAGGGCAAGGGAAAGCCAGGGCAGGGCAGGGCAGGGCAAGGGAAAGCAGGGCAGGGCAGGGCAAGGGATAGCAGGGCAGGGCAGGGCACGGCAAGGGAAAGCAGGGCAGGGCAGGGCAAGGGAAAGCAGGGCAGGGCAGGGCAGGGCAATTGAAAGCAGGGCAGGGCAGGGCAAGGGAAAGCAGGGCAGGGCAGGGCAAGGGAAAGCAGGGCAGGGCAGGGCAAGGGAAAGCAGGGCAGGGCAGGGCAAGGGAAAGCAGAGCAGGGCAGGGCAGGGCAAGGGAAAGCAGGCAGGGCAGGGCAGGGCAAGGGAAAGCAGGGCAGGGCAGGGCAGGACAAGGGAAAGTAGGGCAGGGCAGGGCAGGGCAAGGGAAAGCAGGGCAGGGCAGGGCAAGGGAAAGCAGGGCAGGGCAGGGCAGGGCAAGGGAAAGCAGGGCAGGGCAGGGCAGGGCAAGGGAAAGCAGGGCAGGGCAGGGCAGGGCAAGGGAAAGCAGGGCAGGGCAGGGCAAGGGAAAGCAGGGCAGGGCAGGGCAAGGGAAAGCAGGGCAGGGCAGGGCAAGGGAAAGCAGGGCAGGGCAGGGCAAGGGAAAGCAGGGCAGGGCAGGGCAGGGCAAGGGAAAGCAGGGCACGGCAGGGCAGGGCAAGGGAAAGCAGTGCAGGGCAGGGCAGGGCAAGGGAAAGCAGGGCAGGGCAGGGCAAGGGAAAGCAGGGCAGGGCAGGGCAAGGGAAAGCAGGGCAGGGCAGGGCAGGGCAAGGGAAAGCAGGGCAGGGCAGGGCAAGGGAAAGCAGGGCAGGGCAGGGCAGGGCAAGGGAAAGCAGGGCAGGGCAGGGCAAGGGAAAGCAGGGCAGGGCAGGGCAGGGTAAAGCAAGGGAAAGCAGGGCAGGGCAGGGCAAGGGAAAGCAGGGCAGGGCAGGGCAGGGCAAGGGAAAGCAGGGCAGGGCAGGGCAGGGCAAGGGAAAGCAGGGCAGGGCAGGGCAGGGCAAGGGAAAGCAGGGCAGGGCAGGGCAAGGGAATGCAGGGCAGGGCAGGTCAAGGGAAAGCAGGGCAGGGCAGGGCAGGGCAAGGGAAAGCAGGGCATGGCAGGGCAGGGCAAGGGAAAGCATGGCAGGGCAGGGCAGGGCAAGCGAAAGCAGGGCAGAGCAGGGCAGGGCAAGGGAAAGCAGGGCAGGGCAGGGCAGGGCAAGGGAAAGTAGGGCAGGGCAGGGCAGGGCAAGGGAAAGCAGGGCAGGGCAGGGCAAGGGAAAGCAGGGCAGGGCAGGGCAAGGGAAAGCAGGGCAGGGCAGGGCAGGGCAAGGGAAAGCAGGGCAGGCAGGGCAAAGCAAGGGAAAGCAGGGCAGGGCAGGGCAAGGGAAAGCAGGGCAGGGCAGGGCAAGGGAAAGCAGGGCAGGGCAGGGCAGGGCAAGGGAAAGCAGGGCAGGGCAGGGCAGGGCAAGGGAAAGCAGGGCAGGGCAGGGCAGGGCAAGGGAAAGCAGGGCAGGGCAGGGCAAGGGATAGCAGGGCAGGGCAGGGCACGGCAAGGGAAAGCAGGGCAGGGCAGGGCAAGGGAAAGCAGGGCAGGGCAGGGCAGGGGCAAGGGAAAGCAGGGCAGGGCAGGGCAAGGGAAAGCAGGGCAGGGCAGGGCAAGGGAAAGCAGGGCAGGGCAGGGCAAGGGAAAGCAGAGCAGGGCAGGGCAGGGCAGGGCAAGGGAAAGCAGGGCAGGGCAGGGCAAGGGAAAGCAGGGCAGGGCAGGGCAGGGCAAGGGAAAGCAGGGCAGGGCAGGGCAGGGCAGGGCAAGGGAAAGCAGGGCAGGGCAGGGCAGGGCAAGGGAAAGCAGGGCAGGGCAGGGCAGGGCAAGGGAAAGCAGGGCAGGGCAGGGCAGGGCAAGGGAAAGTAGGGCAGGGCAGGGCAGGGCAAGGGAAAGCAGGGCAGGGCAGGGCAAGGGAAAGCAGGGCAGGGCAGGGCAGGGCAAGGGAAAGCAGGGCAGGGCAGGGCAGGGCAAGGGAAAGCAGGGCAGGGCAGGGCAAGGGAAAGCAGGGCAGTGCAGGGCAAGGGAAAGCAGGGCAGGGCAGGGCAAGGGAAAGCAGGGCAGGGCAGGGCAGGGCAAGGGAAAGCAGGGCACGGCAGGGCAAGGCAAGGGAAAGCAGTGCAGGGCAGGCAGGGCAAGGGAAAGCAGGGCAGGGCAGGGCAAGGGAAAGCAGGGCAGGGCAGGGCAAGGGAAAGCAGGGCAGGGCAAGGGAAAGCAGGGCAGGGCAAGGGAAAACAGGGCAGGGCAAGGGAAAGCAGGACAGGGCAAGGGAAAGCAGGGCAGGGCAGGGCAAGGGAAAGCAGGGCAGGGCAGGGCAAGGCAAAGCAGGGCAGGGCAGGGCAGGGCAAGGGAAAGCAGGGCAGGGCAGGGCAAGGGAAAGCAGGGCAGGGCAGGGCAAGGGAAAGCAGGGCAGGGCAGGGCAAGAAAAAGCAGGGCAGGGCAGGGCAAGGGAAGGCAGGGCAGGCAGGGCAAGGGAAGGGCAGGGCAGGGCAAGGGAAAGCAGGGCAGGGCAGGGCAAGGGAAAGCAGGGCAGGGCAGGGCAAGGAAAGCAGGGCTGGGCAGGGCAAGGGAAAGCAGAGCAGGGCAGGGCAAGGGAAAGCAGGGCAGGGCAGGGCAGGGCAAGGGAAAGCAGGGCAGGGCAGGTCAGGGCAAGGGAAAGCAGGGCAGGGCAGGGCAAGGGAAAGCAGGGCAGGGCAAGGGAAAACAGGGCAGGGCAAGGGAAAGCAGGACAGGGCAAGGGAAAGCAGGGCAGGGCAGGGCAAGGGAAAGCAGGGCAGGGCAGGGCAAGGGAAAGCAGGGCAGGGCAGGGCAAGGGAAAGCAGGGCTGGGCAGGGCAAGGGAAAGCAGGGCAGGGCAGGGCAAGGGAAAGCAGGGCAGGGCAGGGCAGGGCAAGGGAAAGCAGGGCAGGGCAGGGCAGGGCAAGGGAAAGCAGGGCAGGGCAGGGCAAGGGAAAGCAGGGCAGGGCAAGGGAAAGCAGGGCAGGGCAGGGCAAGGGAAAGCAGGGCAGGGCAGGGCAAGGGAAAGCAGGGCAGGGCAGGGCAGGGCAAGGGAAAGCAGGGCAGGGCAGGGCAGGGTAAGGGAAAGAAGGGCAGGGCAGGGCAAGGGAAAGCAGGGCAGGGCAGGGCAAGGGAAAGCAGGGCAGGGCAGGGCAAGGGAAAGCAGGGCAGGGTAGGGCAAGGGAAAGCAGGGCAGGGCAGGGCAAGGGAAAGCAGGGCAGGGCAGGGCAGGGCAAGGGAAAGCAGGGCAGGGCAGGGCAAGGGAAAGCAGGGCAGGGCAGGGCAGGGCAAGGGAAAGCAGGGCAGGGCAGGGCAGGGCAAAGGAAAGCAGGGCAGGGCAAGGGAAAGCAGGGTAGTGCAAGGCTAGGGAAAGCAGGGCAGGGTAAGGAAAGGCAAGGGAAAGCAGGGCAGGGCAGGGCAAGGGAAAGCAGGGCAGGGCAGGGCAAGGGAAAGCAGGGCAGGGCAGGGCAAGGGAAAGCAGGGCAGGGCAGGGCAGGGCAAGGGAAAGCAGGGCAGGGCAGGGCAGGGTAAGGGAAAGCAGGGCAGGGCAGGGCAAGGGAAAGCAGGGCAGGGCAGGGCAAGGGAAAGCAGGGCAGGGCAGGGCAAGGGAAAGCAGGGCAGGGCAGGGCAGGGCAAGGGAAAGCAGGGCAGGGCAGGGCAAGGGAAAGCAGGGCAGGGCAGGGCAGGGCAAGGGAAAGCAGGGCAAGGCAGGGCAGGGCAAGGGAAAGCAGGGCAGGGCAGGGCAGGGCAAGGGAAAGCAGGGCAGGGCAGGGCAAGGGAAAGCAGGGCAGGGCAAGGGAAAGCAGGGCAGGGCAGGGCAAGGGAAAACAGGGCAGGGCAAGGGAAAGCAGGACAGGGCAAGGGAAAGCAGGGCAGGGCAGGGCAAGGGAAAGCAGGGCAGGGCAGGGCAAGGCAAAGCAGGGCAGGGCAGGGCAGGGCAAGGCAAAGCAGGGCAGGGCAGGGCAAGGGAAAGCAGGGCAGGGCAGGGCAAAGGGAAGGCAGGGCAGGGCAGGGCAAGAAAAAGCAGGGCAGGGCAGGGCAAGGGAAGGCAGGGCAGGGCAGGGCAGGGCAAGGGAAAGCAGGGCAGGGCAGGGCAGGGCAAGGGAAAGCAGGGCAGGGCAGGGCAAGGGTAAGCAGGGCAGGTCAGGGCAAGGGAAAGCAGGGCAGGGCAGGGCAAGGGAAAGCAGGGCAGGGCAGGGCAAGGGAAAGCAGGGCAGGGCAGGGCAGGGCAAGGGAAAGCAGGGCAGGGCAGGGCAAGGGAAACCAGGGCAGGGCAGGGCAGGGCAAGGGAAAGCAGGGCAGGGCAGGGCAGGGTAAGGGAAAGCAGGGCAGGGCAGGGCAAGGGAAAGCAGGGCAGGGCAGGGCAAGGGAAAGCAGGGCAGGGCAGGGCAGGGCAAGGGAAAGCAGGGCAGGGCAGGGCAAGGGAAAGCAGGGCAGGGCAGGGCAGGGCAAGGGAAAGCAGGGCAAGGCAGGGCAGGGCAAGGGAAAGCAGGGCAGGGCAGGGCAGGGCAAGGGAAAGCAGGGCAGGGCAGGGCAAGGGAAAGCAGGGCAGGGCAAGGGAAAGCAGGGCAGGGCAGGGCAAGGGAAAACAGGGCAGGGCAAGGGAAAGCAGGACAGGGCAAGGGAAAGCAGGGCAGGGCAGGGCAAGGGAAAGCAGGGCAGGGCAGGGCAAGGCAAAGCAGGGCAGGGCAGGGCAAGGCAAAGCAGGGCAGGGCAGGGCAAGGGAAAGCAGGGCAGGGCAGGGCAAAGGGAAGGCAGGGCAGGGCAGGGCAAGAAAAAGCAGGGCAGGGCAGGGCAAGGGAAGGCAGGGCAGGGCAGGGCAGGGCAAGGGAAAGCAGGGCAGGGCAGGGCAGGGCAAGGGAAAGCAGGGCAGGGCAGGGCAAGGGAAAGCAGGGCAGGTCAGGGCAAGGGAAAGCAGGGCAGGGCAGGGCAAGGGAAAGTAGGGCAGGGCAGGGCAAGGGAAAGCAGGGCAGGGCAGGGCAGGGCAAGGGAAAGCAGGGCAGGGCAGGGCAAGGGAAAGCAGGGCAGGGCAGGGCAGGGCAAGGGAAAGCAGGGCAGGGCAGGGCAGGGCAGGGCAAGGGAAAGCAGGGCAGGGCAGGGCAGGGCAAGGGAAAGCAGGGCAGGGCAGGGCAGGACAAGGGAAAGCAGGGCAGGGCAGGGCAAGGGAAAGCAGGGCAGGGCAGGGCAAGGTAAAGCAGGGCAGGGCAGGGCAAGGGAAGGCAGGGCAGGGCAGGGGAAGGGAAGGCAGGGCAGGGCAGGGCAGGGCAAGGGAAAGCAGGGCATGGCAGGGCAAGGGAAAGCAGGGCAGGGCAGGGCAAGGCAAAGCAGTGCAGGGCAGGGCAGGGCAAGGCAAAGCAGTGCAGGGCAGGGCAGGGCAAGGGAAAGCAGGGCAGGGCAGGGCAAGGGAAAGCAGGGCAGGGCAGGGCAAGGGAAAGCAGGGCAGGGCAGGGCAAGGGAAAGCAAAGCAGGGCAGGGCAGGGCAAGGGAAAGCAGGGCAGGGCAGGGCAGGGCAAGGGAAAGCAGGGCAGGGCAGGGCAAGGGAAAGCAGGGCAGGGCAGGGCAGGGCAAGGCAAAGCAGTGCAGGGCAGGGCAGGGCAAGGGAAAGCAGGGCAGGGCAGGGCAAGGGAAAGTAGGGCAGGGCAGGGCAAGGGAAAGCAGGGCAGGGCAGGGCAAGGGAAAGCAGGGCAGGGCAGGGCAAGGGAAAGCAAAGCAGGACAGGGCAGGGCAAGGGAAAGCAGGGCAGGGCAGGGCAAGGGAAAGCAGGGCAGGGCAGGGCAAGGGAAAGCAGGGCAGGGCAGGGCAGGGCAAGAAAAAGCCGGGCAGGGCAGGGCAGGGCAAGAAAAAGCAGGGCAGGGCCGGGCAGGGCAAGGGAAAGCAGGGCAGGGCAGGGCAGGGCAAGGGAAAGCAGGGCAGGGCAGGGCAAGGGAAAGCAGGGCAGGGCAGGGCAAGGGAAAGCAGGGCAGGGCAGGGCAAGGGAAAGCAGGGCAGGGCAGGGCAGGGCAAGGGAAAGCAGGGCAGGGCAGGGCAGGGCAAGGGAAAGCAGGGCAGGGCAGGGCAGGGCAAGGGAAAGCAGGGCAGGGCAGGGCAGGACAAGGGAAAGCAGGGCAGGGCAGGGCAAGGGAAAGCAGGGCAGGGCAGGGCAAGGTAAAGCATTGCAGGGCAGGGCAGGGCAAGGGAAAGCAGGGCAGGGCAGGGCAAGGGAAAGCAGGGCAGGGTAGGGCAGGGCAAGGGAAAGCAGGGCAGGGCAGGGCAAGGGAAAGCAGGGCAGGGCAGGGCAGGGCAAGGGAAAGCAGGGCAGGGCAAGAGAAAGCAGGGCAGGGCAGGGCAGGGCAGGGCAGGGCAAGGGAAAGCAGGGCAGGGCAGGGCAAGGGAAAGCAGGGCAGGGCAGGGCAGGGCAAGTCAGGGCAGGGCAGGGCAAGGGAAGGCAGGGCAGGGCAGGGCAAGGGAAGGCAGGGCAGGGCAGGGCAAGGGAAGGCAGGGCAGGGCAGGGCAAGGGAAAGCAGGGCAGGGCAAGGGAAAGCAGGGCAGGGCAGGGCAAGGGAAAGCTGGGCAAGGCAGGGCAAGGGAAAGCAGGGCAGGGCAGGGCAAGGGAAAGCAGGGCAGGGCAGGGCAGGGCAAGGGAAAGCAGGGCAGGGCAGGGCAGGGTAAAGCAAGGGAAAGCAGGGCAGGGCAGGGCAAGGGAAAGCAGGACAGGGCAGGGCAGGGCAAGGGAAAGCAGGGCAGGGCAGGGCAGGGCAAGGGAAAGCAGGGCAGGGCAGGGCAGGGCAAGGGAAAGCAGGGCAGGGCAGGGCAGGGCAAGGGAAAGCAGGGCAGGGCAGGGCAAGGGAAAGCAGGGCAGGGCAGGGCAGGGCAAGGGAAAGCAGGGCAGGGCAGGGCAGGGCAAATGAAAGCAGGGCAGGGCAGGGCAAGGGAAGGCAGGGCAGGGCAAGGGAAGGCAGGGAAGGGCAGGGCAAGGGAAGGCAGGGCAGGGCAGGGCAAGGGAAAGCAGGGCAGGGCAGGGCAAGGGAAAGCAGGGCAGGGCAGGGCAAGGGAAAGCAGGGCAGGGCAGGGCAAGGGAAAGCAGGGCAGGGCAGGGCAAGGGAAATCAGGGCAGTTCAGGGCAGGGTAAGGGAAAGCAGGGCAGGGCAGGGCAAGGGAAAGCAGGGCAGGGCAGGGCAAGGGAAAGCAGGGCAGGGCAGGGCAAGGGAAAGCAGGGCAGGGCAGGGCAAGGGAAAGCAGTGCAGGGCAGGGCAGGGCAGGGCAAGGGAAAGCAGGGCAGGGCAGGGCAAGGGAAATCAGGGCAGGGCAGGGCAGGGCAAGGGAAAGCAGGGCAGGGCAGGGCAAGGGAAAGCAGGGCAGGGCAGGGCAGGGGAAGGGAAAGCAGGGCAGGGCAGGGCAGGGTAAGGGCAAGCAGGGCAGGGCAGGGCAAGGGAAAGCAGGGCAGGGCAGGGCAAGGGAAAGCAGGGCAGGGCAGGGCAAGGGAAAGCAGGGCAGGGTAGGGCAAGGGAAAGCAGGGCAGGGCAGGGCAAGGGAAAGCAGGGTAGGGCAGGGCAGGGCAAGGGAAAGCAGGGCAGGGCAGGGCAAGGGAAAGCAGGGCAGGGCAGGGCAGGGCAAGGGAAAGCAGGGCAGGGCAGGGCAGGGCAAGGGGAAGCAGGGCAGGGCAGGACAAGGGAAAGCAGGGCAGGGTAGGGAAAGGCAAGGGAAAGCCGGGCAGGGCAGGGCAAGGGAAAGCAGGGCAGGGCAGGGCAAGGGAAAGCAGGGCAGGGCAGGGCAGGGCAAGGGAAAGCAGGGCAGGGCAGGGCAAGGGAAAGCAAGGCAGGGCAGGGCAGAGCAAGGGAAAGCAGGGAAGGGCAGGGCAGGGCAAGGGAAAGCAGGGCAGGGCAGGGCAGGGCAAGGGAAAGCAGGGCAGGGCAGGGCAAGGGAAAAGAGGCAGGGCAGGGCAGGGCAAGGGAAAGCAGGGCAGGGCAGGGCAGGGTAAGGGAAAGCAGGGCAGGGCAGGGCAAGGGAAAGCAGGGCAGGGCAGGGCAAGGGAAAGCAGGGCAGGGCAGGGCAAGGGAAAGCAGGGCAGGGCAGGGCAGGGCAAGGGAAAGCAGGGCAGGGCAGGGCAAGGGAAAGCAGGGCAGGGCAGGGCAGGGCAAGGGAAAGCAGGGCAAGGCAGGGCAGGGCAAGGGAAAGCAGGGCAGGGCAGGGCAGGGCAAGGGAAAGCAGGGCAGGGCAGGGCAAGGGAAAGCAGGGCAGGGCAAGGGAAAGCAGGGCAGGGCAGGGCAAGGGAAAACAGGGCAGGGCAAGGGAAAGCAGGACAGGGCAAGGGAAAGCAGGGCAGGGCAGGGCAAGGGAAAGCAGGGCAGGGCAGGGCAAGGCAAAGCAGGGCAGGGCAGGGCAGGGCAAGGCAAAGCAGGGCAGGGCAGGGCAAGGGAAAGCAGGGCAGGGCAGGGCAAAGGGAAGGCAGGGCAGGGCAGGGCAAGAAAAAGCAGGGCAGGGCAGGGCAAGGGAAGGCAGGGCAGGGCAGGGCAGGGCAAGGGAAAGCAGGGCAGGGCAGGGCAGGGCAAGGGAAAGCAGGGCAGGGCAGGGCAAGGGAAAGCAGGGCAGGTCAGGGCAAGGGAAAGCAGGGCAGGGCAGGGCAAGGGAAAGCAGGGCAGGGCAGGGCAAGGGAAAGCAGGGCAGGGCAGGGCAGGGCAAGGGAAAGCAGGGCAGGGCAGGGCAAGGGAAAGCAGGGCAGGGCAGGGCAGGGCAAGGGAAAGCAGGGCAGGGCAGGGCAGGGCAGGGCAAGGGAAAGCAGGGCAGGGCAGGGCAGGGCAAGGGAAAGCAGGGCAGGGCAGGGCAGGACAAGGGAAAGCAGGGCAGGGCAGGGCAAGGGAAAGCAGGGCAGGGCAGGGCAAGGTAAAGCAGGGCAGGGCAGGGCAAGGGAAGGCAGGGCAGGGCAGGGGAAGGGAAGGCAGGGCAGGGCAGGGCAGGGCAAGGGAAAGCAGGGCATGGCAGGGCAAGGTAAAGCAGGGCAGGGCAGGGCAAGGCAAAGCAGTGCAGGGCAGGGCAGGGCAAGGCAAAGCAGTGCAGGGCAGGGCAGGGCAAGGGAAAGCAGGGCAGGGCAGGGCAAGGGAAAGTAGGGCAGGGCAGGGCAAGGGAAAGCAGGGCAGGGCAGGGCAAGGGAAAGCAGGGCAGGGCAGGGCAAGGGAAAGCAAAGCAGGGCAGGGCAGGGCAAGGGAAAGCAGGGCAGGGCAGGGCAAGGGAAAGCAGGGCAGGGCAGGGCAAGGGAAAGCAGGGCAGGGCAGGGCAGGGCAAGAAAAAGCAGGGCAGGGCAGGGCAGGGCAAGGGAAAGCAGGGCAGGGCCGGGCAGGGCAAGGGAAAGCAGGGCAGGGCAGGGCAGGGCAAGGGAAAGCAGGGCAGGGCAGGGCAAGGGAAAGCAGGGCAGGGCAGGGCAAGGGAAAGCAGGGCAGGGCAGGGCAAGGGAAAGCAGGGCAGGGCAGGGCAGGGCAAGGGAAAGCAGGGCAGGGCAGGGCAGGGCAAGGGAAAGCAGGGCAGGGCAGGGCAGGGCAAGGGAAAGCAGGGCAGGGCAGGGCAGGGCAAGGGAAAGCAGGGCAGGGCAGGGCAGGGCAAGGGAAAGCAGGGCAGGGCAGGGCAGGACAAGGGAAAGCAGGGCAGGGCAGGGCAAGGGAAAGCAGGGCAGGGCAGGGCAATGTAAAGCATTGCAGGGCAGGGCAGGGCAAGGGAAAGCAGGGCAGGGCAGGGCAAGGGAAAGCAGGGCAGGGTAGGGCAGGGCAAGGGAAAGCAGGGCAGGGCAGGGCAAGGGAAAGCAGGACAGGGCAGGGCAAGGGAAAGCAGGGCAGGGCAAGAGAAAGCAGGGCAGGGCAGGGCAGGGCAGGGCAGGGCAAGGGAAAGCAGGGCAGGGCAGGGCAAGGGAAAGCAGGGCAGGGCAGGGCAGGGCAAGTCAGGGCAGGGCAGGGCAAGGGAAGGCAGGGCAGGGCAGGGCAAGGGAAGGCAGGGCAGGGCAGGGCAAGGGAAGGCAGGGCAGGGCAGGGCAAGGGAAAGCAGGGCAGGGCAAGGGAAAGCAGGGCAGGGCAGGGCAAGGGAAAGCAGGGCAGGGCAGGGCAGGGCAAGGGAAAGCAGGGCAGGGCAGGGCAAGGGAAAGCAGGGCAGGGCAGGGCAGGGCAAGGGAAAGCAGGGCAGGGCAGGGCAGGGGAAAACAGGGCAGGGCAGGGCAAGGGAAAGCAGGGCAGGGCAGGGCAAGGGAAAGCAGGGCAGGGCAGGGCAAGGGAAAGCAGGGCAGGGCAGGGCAAGGGAAAGCAGGGCAGGGCAGGGCAGGGCAAGGGAAAGCAGGGCAGGGCAGGGCAAGGGAAAGCAGGGCAGGGCAGGGCAAGGGAAAGCAGGGCAGGGCAGGGCAAGGGAAAGCAGGGCAGGGCAGGGCAGGGCAAGGGAAAGCAGGGCAGGGCAGGGCCAGGGAAAGCAGGGCAGGGCAGGGCAGGGCCAGGGAAAGCAGGGCAGGGCAGGGCAGGGCAAGGGAAAGCAGGGCAGGGCAGGGCAGGGCAAGGGAAAGCAGGGCAAGGCAGGGCAAGGGAAAGCAGGGCAAGGCAGGGCAAGGGAAAGCAGGGCAGGGCAGGGCAGGGCAGGGCAAGGGAAAGCAGGGCAGGGCAGGACAAGGGAAAGCAGGGCAGGGCAGGGCAGGGCAAGGGAAAGCAGGGCAGGGCAGGGCAGGGCAAGGGAAAGCAGGGCAGGGCAGGGCAAGGGAAAGCAGGGCAGGGCAGGGCAGGGCAGGGCAAGGGAAAGCAGGGCAGGGCAGGGCAGGTAAAAACAGGGCAGGGCAGGGCAAGGGAAAGCAGGGCAGGGCAGGGCAAGGGAAAGCAGGGCAGGGCAGGGCAAGGGAAAGCAGGGCAGGGCAGGGCAAGGGAAAGCAGGGCAGGGCAGGGCAGGGCAAGGGAAAGCAGGGCAGGGCAGGGCAAGGGAAAGCAGGGCAGGGCAGGGCAAGGGAAAGCAGGGCAGGGCAGGGCAAGGGAAAGCAGGGCAGGGCAGGGCAGGGCAAGGGAAAGCAGGGCAGGGCAGGGCAAGGGAAAGCAGGGCAGGGCAGGGCAGGGCCAGGGAAAGCAGGGCAGGGCAGGGCAGGGCAAGGGAAAGCAGGGCAGGGCAGGGCAGTGCAAGGGAAAGCAGGGCATGGCAGGGCAGGGCAAGGGAAAGCAGGGCAGGGCAGGGCAGGGCAAGGGAAAGCAGGGCAGGGCAGGGCAAAGGAAAGCAGGGCAGGGCAGGGCAAGGGAAGGCAGGGCAGGGCAGGGCAAGGGAAAGCAGGGCAGGGCAGGGCAAGGGAAAGCAGGGCAGGGCAGGGCAGGGCAAGGGAAAGCAGGGCAGGGCAGGGCAGGGCAAGGGAAAGCAGGGCAGGGCAGGGCAGGGCAAGGGAAAGCAGGGCAGGGCAGGGCAGGGCAAGGGAAAGCAGGGCAGGGCAGGGCAGGGCAAGGGAAAGCAGGGCAGGGCAGGGCAAGGGAAAGCAGGGCAGGGCAGGGCAGGGCAAGGGAAAGCAGGGCAGGGCAGGGCAAGGGAAAGCAGGGCAGGGCAGGGCAGGGCAAGTCAGGGCAGGGCAGGGCAAGGGAAGGCAGGGCAGGGCAGGGCAAGGGAAGGCAGGGCAGGGCAGGGCAAGGGAAGGCAGGGCAGGGCAGGGCAAGGGAAAGCAGGGCAGGGCAGGGCAGGGCAAGGCAATTGAAAGCAGGGCAGGGCAGGGCAAAGGAAAGCAGGGCAGGGCAGGGCAAGGGAAAGCAGGGCAGGGAAGGGCAAGGGAAAGCAGGGCAGGGCAAGGGAAAGCAGGGCAGGGCAGGGCAGGGCAAGGGAAAGCAGAGCAGGGCAGGGCAAGGGAAAGCAGGGCAGGGCAGGGCAAGGGAAAGCAGGGCAGGGCAGGGCAAGGGAAAGCAGGGCAGGGCAGGGCAGGGCAAGGGAAAGCAGGGCAGGGCAGGGCAAGGGAAAGCACGGCAGGGCAGGGCAAGGGAAAGCAGGGCAGGGCAGGGCAAGGGAAAGCAGGGCAGGGCAGGGCAAGGGAAAGCAGGGCAGGGCAGGGCAGGGCAAGGGAAAGCAGGGCACGGCAGGGCAGGGCAAGGGAAAGCAGGGCAGGGCAGGGCAAGGGAAAGCAGGGCAGGGCAGGGCAAGGGAAAGCAGGGCAGGGCAGGGCAAGGGAAAGAAGGGCAGGGCAGGGCAGGGCAAGGGAAAGCAGGGCAGGGCAGGGCAGGGCAAGGGAAAGCAGGGCAGGGCAAGGGAAAGCAGGGCAGGGCAGGGCAGGGCAAGGGAAAGCTGGGCAGGGCAGAGCAAGGGAAAGCAGGGCAGGGCAGGGCAAGGGAAAGCAGGGCAGGGCAGGGCAAGGGAAAGCAGGGCAGGCAGGGCAGGGCAAGGGAAAGCAGGGCAGGGCAGGGCAAGGGAAAGCAGGGCAGGGCAGGGCAAGAGAAAGCAGGGCAGGGCAGGGCAGGGCAAGGGAAAGCAGGGCAGGGCAGGGCAGGGCAAGGGAAAGCAGGGCAGGGCAGGGCAGGGCAAGGGAAAGCAGGGCAGGGCAGGGCAAGGGAAAGCAGGGCAGGGCAGGGCAGGGCAAGGGAAAGCAGGGCAGGGCAGGGCAAGGGAAAGCAGGGCAGGGCAGGGCAGGGCAAGGGAAAGCAGGGCAGGGCAGGGCAGGGTAAAGCAAGGGAAAGCAGGGCAGGGCAGGGCAAGGGAAAGCAGGACAGGGCAGGGCAGGGCAAGGGAAAGCAGGGCAGGGCAGGGCAGGGCAAGGGAAAGCAGGGCAGGGCAGGGCAGGGCAAGGGAAAGCAGGGCAGGGCAGGGCAAGGGAAAGCAGGGCAGGGCAGGGCAAGGGAAAGCAGGGCAGGGCAGGGCAAATGAAAGCAGGGCAGGGCAGGGCAAGGGAAGGCAGGGCAGGGCAAGGGAAGGCAGGGAAGGGCAGGGCAAGGGAAGGCAGGGCAGGGCAGGGCAAGGGAAAGCAGGGCAGGGCAGGGCAAGGGAAAGCAGGGCAGGGCAGGGCAAGGGAAAGCAGGGCAGGGCAGGGCAAGGGAAAGCAGGGCAGGGCAGGGGAAGGGAAAGCAGGGCAGGGCAGGGCAAGGGAAATCAGGGCAGTTCAGGGCAGTTTAAGGGAAAGCAGGGCAGGGCAGGGCAAGGGAAAGCAGGGCAGGGCAGGGCAAGGGAAAGCAGGGCAGGGCAGGGCAAGGGAAAGCAGGGCAGGGCAGGGCAAGGGAAAGCAGTGCAGGGCAGGGCAGGGCAGGGCAAGGGAAAGCAGGGCAGGGCAGGGCAAGGGAAATCAGGGCAGGGCAGGGCAGGGCAAGGGAAAGCAGGGCAGGGCAGGGCAAGGGAAAGCAGGGCAGGGCAGGGCAGGGGAAGGGAAAGCAGGGCAGGGCAGGGCAGGGTAAGGGCAAGCAGGGCAGGGCAGGGCAAGGGAAAGCAGGGCAGGGCAGGGCAAGGGAAAGCAGGGCAGGGCAGGGCAAGGGAAAGCAGGGAAGGTTAGGGCAAGGGAAAGCAGGGCAGGGCAGGGCAAGGGAAAGCAGGGTAGGGCAGGGCAGGGCAAGGGAAAGCAGGGCAGGGCAGGGCAAGGGAAAGCAGGGCAGGGCAGGGCAGGGCAAGGGAAAGCAGGGCAGGGCAGGGCTAGGGAAAGCAGGGCAGGGTAGGGAAAGGCAAGGGAAAGCCGGGCAGGGCAGGGCAAGGGAAAGCAGGGCAGGGCAGGGCAAGGGAAAGCAGGGCAGGGCAGGGCAGGGCCAGGGAAAGCAGGGCAGGGCAGGGCAAGGGAAAGCAAGGCAGGGCAGGGCAGAGCAAGGGCAAGCAGGGAAGGGCAGGGCAGGGCAAGGGAAAGCAGGGCAGGGCAGGGCAGGGCAAGGGAAAGCAGGGCAGGGCAGGGCAAGGGAAAGCAGGGCAGGGCAGGGCAAGGGAAAGCAGGGCAGGGCAGGGCAAGGGAAAGCAGGGCAGGGCAGGGCAGGGCAAGGGAAAGCAGGGCAGGACAGGGCAAGGGAAAGCAGGGCAGGGCAGGGCAGGGCAAGGGAAAGCAGGGCAAGGCAGGGCAGGGCAAGGGAAAACAGGGCAGGGCAGGGCAGGGGAAGGGAAAGCAGGGCAGGGCAGGGCAGGGCAAGGGAAAGCAGGGCAGGGCAGGGCAGGGCAAGGGAAAGCAGGGAAGGGCAGGGCAGGGCAAGGGAAAGCAGGGCAGGGCAGGGCAAGGGAAAGCAGGGCAGGGCAGGGCTAGGGAAAGCAGGGCAGGGTAGGGAAAGGCAAGGGAAAGCAGGGCAGGGCAGGGCAAGGGATTGCAGGGCAGGGCAGGGCAAGGGAAAGCATGGCAGGGCAGGGCAAGGGAAAGCAGGGCAGGGCAGGGCAGGGCAAGGGAAAGCAGGGCAGGGCAGGGCAAGGGAAAGCAGGGCAGGGCAGGGCAGGGCAAGGGAAAGCAGGGCAGGGCAGGGCAAGGGAAAGCAGGGCAGGGCAGGGCAAGAGTAAGCAGGGCAGGGCAAGGGAAAACAGGGCAGGGCAAGGAAAAGCAGGACAGGGCAAGGGAAAGCAGGGCAGGGCAAGGGAAAGCAGGGAAGGGCAGGGCAAGGGAAAGCAGGGCAGGGCAGGGCAAGGCAAAGCAGGGCAGGGCAGGGCAGGGCAAGGGAAAGCAGGGCAGGGCAGGGCAAGGGAAAGCAGGGCAGGGCAGGGCAAGGGAAAGCAGGGCAGGGCAGGGCAGGGCAAGGGAAAGCAGGGCAGGGCAGGGCAAGGGAAATCAGGGCAGGGCAGGGCAAGGGAAAGCAGGGCAGGGCAGGGCAAGGGAAAGCAGGGCAGGGCAGGGCAATGGAAAGCTGGGCAGGGCAGGGCAAGGGAAAGCAGGGCAGGGCAGGGCAAGGGAAAGCAGGGCAGGGCAGGGCAGGGGAAGGGAAAGCAGGGCAGGGCAGGGCAGGGTAAGGGCAAGCAGGGCAGGGCAGGGCAAGGGAAAGCAGGGCAGGGCAGGGCAAGGGAAAGCAGGGCAGGGCAGGGCAAGGGAAAGCAGGGCAGGGCAGGGCAGGGCAAGGGAAAGCAGGGCAGGGCAGGGCAAGGGAAAGCAGGGCAGGGCAGGGCAAGGGAAAGCAGGGCAGGGCAGGGCACGGCAAGGGAAAGCAGGGCAAGGCAGGGCAGGGCAAGGGAAAGCAGGGCAGGGCAGGGCAGGGGAAGGGAAAGCAGGGCAGGGCAGGGCAGGGCAAGGGAAAGCAGGGCAGGGCAGGGCAGGGCAAGGGAAAGCAGGGAAGGGCAGGGCAGGGCAAGGGAAAGCAGGGCAGGGCAGGGCAAGGGAAAGCAGGGCAGGGCAGGGCTAGGGAAAGCAGGGCAGGGTAGGGAAAGGCAAGGGATAGCAGGGCAGGGCAGGGCAAGGGAAAGCATGGCAGGGCAGGGCAAGGGAAAGCAGGGCAGGGCAGGGCAGGGCAAGGGAAAGCAGGGCAGGGCAGGGCAAGGGAAAGCAGGGCAGGGCAGGGCAGGGCAAGGGAAAGCAGGGCAGGGCAGGGCAGGGCAAGTGAAAGCAGGGCAGGGGAGGGCAGGGCAAGGGAAACAGGGCAGGGCAGGGCAGGGCAAGGGAAAGCAGGGCAGGGCAGGGCAAGGGAAAGCAGGGCAGGGCAGGGCAGGGCAAGGGAAAGCAGGGCAGGGCAGGGCAAGGGAAAGCAGGGCAGGGCAGGGCAAGGGAAAGCAGGGCAGGGCAGGTCAAGGGAAAGCAGGGCAGGGTAGGGCAGGGCAAGGGAAAGCAGGGCAGGGCAGGGCAGGGCAAGGGAAAGCAGGGCAGGGCAGGGCAGGGCAAGGGAAAGCAGGGCAGGGCAGGGCAAGGGAAAGCAGGGCAGGGCAGGGCAGGGCAAGGGAAAACAGGGAAGGGCAGGGCAAGGGAAAGCAGGGCAGGGCAGGGCAAGGGAAAGCAGGGCAGGGCAGGGCAGGGCAAGGGAAAGCAGGGCAGGGCAGGGCAGGGCAAGGGAAAGCAGGGCATGGCAGGGCAAGGGAAAGCAGGGCAGGGCAGGGCAGGGCAAGGGAAAGCAGGGCAGGGCAGGGCAGGGCAGGGCAAGGGAAAGCAGGGCAGGGCAGGGCAGGGCAAGGGAAAGCAGGGCAGGGCAGGGCAGGGCAAGGGAAAGCAGGGCAGGGCAGGGCAAGGGAAAGCAGGGCAGGGCAGGGCTAGGGAAAGCAGGGCAGGGTAGGGAAAGGCAAGGGAAAGCAGGGCAGGGCAGGGCAAGGGAAAGCAGGGCAGGGCAGGGCAAGGGAAAGCAGGGCAGGGCAGGGCAAGGGAAAGCAGGGCAGGGCAGGGCAAGGGAAAGCAGGGCAGGGCAGGGCAGGGCAAGGGAAAGCAGGGCAGGGCAGGGCAGGGCAAGGGAAAGCAGGGCAGGGCAGGGCAGGGCAAGGGAAAGCAGGGCAGGGCAGGGCAAGGGAAAGCAGGGCAGGGCAGGGCAAGGGAAATCAGGGCAGGGCAGGGCAAGGGAAAGCAGGGCAGGGCACGGCAGGGCAAGGGAAAGCAGGGAAGGGCAGGGCAAGGGAAAGCAGGGCAGGGCAGGGCAAGGGAAAGCAGGGCAGGGCAGGGCAAGGGAAAGCAGGGCAGGGCAGGGCAGGGCAAGGGAAAGCAGGGCAGGGCAGGGCAAGGGAAAGCAGGGCAGGGCAGGGCAGGGCAAGGGAAAGCAGGGCAGGGCAGGGCAGGGCAAGGGAAAGCAGGGCAGGGCAGTGCAAGGGAAAGCAGGGCAGGGCAGGGCATGGGAAAGCAGGGCAGGGCAGGGCAGGGCAAGGGAAAGCAGGGCAGGGCAAGAGAAAGCAGGGCAGGGCAGGGCAGGGCAAAGGGAAAGCAGGGCAGGGCAGGGCAAGGGAAAGCAGGGCAGGGCAGGGCAGGGCAAGGGAAAGCAGGGCAGGGAAGGGCAGGGCAAAGGAATGCAGGGCAGGGCAGGGCAAGGGAAAGCAGGGCAGGGCAGGGCAGGGCAAGGGAAAGCAGGGCAGGGCAAGGGAAAGCAGGGCAGGGCAGGGCAAGGGAAAGCAGGGCAGGGCAGGGCAAGGGAAAGCAGGGCAGGGGAGGGCAGGGCAAGGGAAACAGGGCAGGGCAGGGCAGGGCAAGGGAAAGCAGGGCAGGGCAGGGCAAGGGAAAGCAGGGCAGGGCAGGGCAGGGCAAGGGAAAGCAGGGCAGGGCAGGGCAAGGGAAAGCAGGGCAGTGCAGGGCAAGGGAAAGCAGGGCAGGGCAGGGCAGGGCAAGGGAAAGCAGGGCAGGGCAGGGCAAGGGAAAGCAGGGCAGGGCAGGGCAAGGGAAAGCAGGGCAGGGCAGGGCAGGGCAAGGGAAAGCAGGGCAGGGCAGGGCAGGGCAAGGGAAAGCAGGGCAGGGCAGGGCAGGGCAAGGGAAAGCAGGGCAGGGCAGGGCAATGCAAGGGAATGCAGGGCAGGGCAGGGCAGGGCAAGGGAAAGCAGGGCAGGGCAGGGCAAGGGAAAGCAGGGCAGGGCAGGGTAAGGGAAAGCAGGGCAGGGCAGGGCAAGGGAAAGCAGGGCAGGGCAGGGCAGGGCAGGGCAAGGGAAAGCAGGGCAGGGCAGGGCAAGGGAAAGCAGGGCAGGGCAGGGCAAGGGAAAGCAGGGCAGGGCAGGGCAGGGCAGGGCAAGGGAAAGCAGGGCAGGGCAGGGCAGGGCAAGGGAAAGCAGGGCAGGGCAGGGCAGGGCAAGGGAAAGCAGGGCAGGGCAGGGCAGGGCAAGGGAAAGCAGGGCAGGGCAGGGCAAGGGAAAGCAGGGCAGGGCAGGGCAAGGGAAAGCAGGGTAGGCCAGGGCAAGGGCAAGGGAAAGCAGGGCAGGGCAGGGCAGGGCAAGGGAAAGCAGGGCAGGGCAGGGCAGGGCAAGGGAAAGCAGGGCAGGGCAGGGCAGGGCAAGGGAATGCAGGGCAGGGCAGGGCAAGGGAAAGAAGGGCAGGGCAAGGGAAAGCAGGGCAGGGCAGAGCAAGGGAAAGCAGGGCAGGGCAGGGCAAGGGAAAGCAGGGCAGGGCAGGGCAAGGGAAAGCAGGGCAGGGCAAGGGAAAGCAGGGCAGGGCAGGGCAGGGCAATTGAAAGCAGGGCAGGGCAGGGCAAGGGAAAGCAGGGCAGGGCAGGGCAAGGGAAAGCAGGGCAGGGCAGGGCAAGGGAAAGCAGGGCAGGGCAAGGGAAAGCAGGGCAGGGCAGGGCAGGGCAATTGAAAGCAGGGCAGGGCAGGGCAAGGGAAAGCAGGGCAGGGCAGGGCAAGGGAAAGCAGGGCAGGGCAGGGCAAGTGAAAGCAGGGCAGGGCAGGGCAGGGCAAGGGAAAGCAGGGCAGGGCAGGGCAGGGCAAGGGAAAGCAGGGCAGGGCAGGGCAAGGGAAAGCAGGGCAGGGCAGGGCAAGGGAAAGCAGGGCAGGGCAGGGCAGGGCAAGGGAAAGCAGGGCAGGGCAGGGCAGGGTAAGGGAAAGCAGGGCAGGGCAGGGCAAGGGAAAGCAGGGCAGGGCAGGGCAAGGGAAAGCAGGGCAGGGCAGGGCAAGGGAAAGCAGGGCAGGGCAGGGCAGGGCAAGGGAAAGCAGGGCAGGGCAGGGCAAAGCGAGGGAAAGCAGGGCAGGGCAGGGCAGGGCAAGGGAAAGCAGGGCAGGGCAGGGCAGGGCAAGGGAAAGCAGGGCAGGGCAGGGCAGGGCAAGGGAAAGCAGGGCAGGGCAGGGCAAGGGAAAGCAGGGCAGGGCAGGGCTAGGGAAAGCAGGGCAGGGTAGGGAAAGGCAAGGGAAAGCAGGGCAGGGCAGGGCAAGGGAAAGCAGGGCAGGGCAGGGCAAGGGAAAGCAGGGCAGGGCAGGGCAAGGGAAAGCAGGGCAGGGCAGGGCAGGGCAAGGGAAAGCAGGGCAGGGCAGGGCAGGGCAAGGGAAAGCAGGGCAGGGCAGGGCAGGGCAAGGGAAAGCAGGGCAGGGCAGGGCAGGGCAAGGGAAAGCAGGGCAGGGCAGAGCAAGGGAAAGCAGGGCAGGGAAGGGCAAGGGAAAGCAGGGCAGGGCAAGAGAAAGCAGGGCAGGGCAGGGCAGGGCAAGGGAAAGCAGGGCAGGGCAGGGCAGGGCAAGTCAGGGCAGGGCAGGGCAAGGGAAGGCAGGGCAGGGCAGGGCAAGGGAAGGCAGGGCAGGGCAGGGCAAGGGAAGGCAGGGCAGGGCAGGGGAAGGGAAGGCAGGGCAGGGCAGGGCAAGGGAAAGCAGGGCAGGGCAGGGCAAGGGAAAGCAGGGCAGGGCAGGGCAGGGCAAGGGAAAGCAGGGCAGGGCAGGGCAAAAGAAAGCAGGGCAGGGCAGGGCAGGGCAGGGCAATTGAAAGCAGGGCAGGGCAGGGCAAGGGAAAGCAGGGCAGGGCAGGGCAAGGGAAAGCAGGGCAGGGCAGGGCAAGGGAAAGCAGGGCAGGGCAGGGCAGGGCAAGGGAAAGCAGGGCAGGGCAGGGCAGGGCAAGGGAAAGCAGGGCAGGGCAGGGCAGGGCAAGGGAAAGCAGGGCAGGGGAGGGCAGGGCAAGGGAAACAGGGCAGGGCAGGGCAGGGCAAGGGAAAGCAGGGCAGGGCAGGGCAAGGGAAAGCAGGGCAGGGCAGGGCAGGGCAAGGGAAAGCAGGGCAGGGCAGGGCAAGGGAAAGCAGGGCAGGGCAGGTCAAGGGAAAGCAGGGCAGGGCAGGGCAGGGCAAGGGAAAGCAGGGCAGGGCAGGGCAGGGCAAGGGAAAGCAGGGCAGGGCAGGGCAGGGCAAGGGAAAGCAGGGCAGGGCAGGGCAAGGGAAAGCAGGGCAGGGCAGGGCAAGGGAAAGCAGGGCAGGGCAGGGCAGGGCAAGGGAAAGCAGGGCAGGGCAGGGCAAGGGAAAGCAGGGCAGGGCAGGGCAAGGGAAAGCAGGGCAGGGCAGGGCAAGGGAAAGCAGGGCAGGGCAGGGCAGGGCAAGGGAAAGCAGGGCAGGGCAGGGCAAGGGAAATCAGGGCAGGGCAGGGCAAGGGAAAGCAGGGCAGGGCAGGGCAAGGGAAAGCAGGGCAGGGCAGGGCAAGGGAAAGCAGGGCAGGGCAGGGCAAGGGAAAGCAGGGCAGGGCAGGGCAGGGCAAGGGAAAGCAGGGCAGGGCAGGGCAGGGCAGGGCAAGGGAAAGCAGGGCAGGGCAGGGCAAAGGAAAACAGAGCAGGGCAGGGCAGGGCAAGGGAAAGCAGGGCAGGGCAGGGCAAGGGAAAGAAGGGCAGGGCAGGGCAAGGGAAAGCAGGGCAGGGCAGGGCAGGGCAAGGGAAAGCAGGGCAGCGCAGGGCAGGGCAGGGCAAGGGAAAGCAGGGCAGGGCAGGGCAGGGCAGGGCAAGGGAAAGCAGGGCAGGGCAGGGCAGGGCAAGGGAAAGCAGGGCAGGGCAGGGCAAGGGAAAGCAGGGCAGGGCAAGGGAAAACAGGGCAGGGCAAGGGAAAGCAGGGCAGGGCAAGGGAAAGCAGGGCAGGGCAGGGCAAGGGAAAGCAGGGCAGAGCAGGGCAAGGGAAAGCAGGGGAGGGCAGGGCAAGGGAAAGCAGGGCAGGGCAGGGCAAGGGAAAGCAGGGCAGGGCAGGGCAAGGGAAAGCAGGGCAGGGCAGGGCAGGGCAAGGGAAAGCAGGGCAGGGCAGGGTAGGGCAGGGCAAGGGAAAGCAGGGCAGGGCAGGGCAGGGCAAGGGAAAGCAGGGCAGGGCAGGGCAGGGCAGGGCAAGGGAAAGCAGGGCAGGGCAGGGCAGGGCAAGGGAAAGCAGGGCAGGGCAGGGCAGGACAAGGGAAAGCAGGGCAGGGCAGGGCAGGGCAAGGGAAAGCAGGGCAGGGCAGGGCAAGGGAAAGCAGGGCAGGGCAGGACAAGGGAAAGCAGGGCAGGGCAGGGCAAGGGAAAGCAGGGCAGGGCAGGGCAGGGCAAGGGAAAGCAGGGCAGGGCAAGAGAAAGCAGGGCAGGGCAGGGCAGGGCAAGGGAAAGCAGGGCAGGGCAGGGCAGGGCAAGGGAAAGCAGGGCAGGGCAGGGCAGGGCAAGTCAGGGCAGGGCAGGGCAAGGGAAGGCAGGGCAGGGCAGGGCAAGGGAAGGCAGGGCAGGGCAGGGCAAGGGAAGGCAGGGTAGGGCAGGGCGAGGGAAGGCAGGGCAGGGCAGGGCAAGGGAAAGCAGGGCAGGGCAAGGGAAAGCAGGGCAGGGCAGGGCAGGGCAAGGGAAAGCAGGGCAGGGCAGGGCAGGGCAAGGGAAAGCAGGGCAGGGCAGGGCAAGGGAAAGCAGGGCAGGGCAGGGCTAGGGAAAGCAGGGCAGGGTAGGGAAAGGCAAGGGAAAGCAGGGCAGGGCAGGGCAAGGGAAAGCAGGGCAGGGCAGGACAAGGGAAAGCAGGGCAGGGCAGGGCAAGGGAAAGCAGGGCAGGGCAGGGCAGGGCAAGGGAAAGCAGGGCAGGGCAGGGCAGGGCAAGGGAAAGCAGGGCAGGGCAGGGCAGGGCAAGGGAAAGCAGGGCAGGGCAGGGCAGGGCAAGGGAAAGCAGGGCAGGGCAGAGCAAGGGAAAGCAGGGCAGGGCAGGGCAAGGGAAAGCAGGGCAGGGCAGGGCAAGGGAAAGCAGGGCAGGGCAGGGCAGGGCAAGGGAAAGCAGGGCAGGGCAGGGCAAGGGAAAGCAGGGCAGGGCAGGGCAAGGGAAAGCAGGGCAGGGCAGGGCAAGGGAAAGCAGTGCAGGGCGGGGCAGGGCAAGGGAAAGCAGGGCAGGGCAGGGCAAGGGAAAGCAGGGCAGGGCAGGGCAGGGCAAGGGAAAGCAGGGCAGGGCAGGGCAGGGCAAGGGAAAGCAGGGCAGGGCAGGGCAGGGCAAGGGAAAGCAGGGCAGGGCAGGGCAAGGGAAATCAGGGCAGGGCAGGGCAAGGGAAAGCAGGGCAGGGCAGGGCAAGGGAAAGCAGGGCAGGGCAGGGCAGGGCAAGGGAAAGCAGGGCAGGGCAGGGCAAGGGAAAGCAGGGCAGGGCAGGGCAAGGGAAAGCAGGGCAGGGCAGGGCAGGGCAAGGGAAAGCAGGGCAGGGCAGGGCAAGGGAAAGCAGGGCAGGGCAGGGCAAGGGAAAGCAGGGCAGGGCAGGGCAGGGCAAGGGAAAGCAGGGCAGGGCAGGGCAAGGGAAAGCAGGGCAGGGCAGGGCAGGGCAAGGGAAAGCAGGGCAGGGGAGGGCAGGGCAAGGGAAAGCAGGGCAGGGCAGGGCAGGGCAAGGGAAAGCAGGGCAGGGCAGGGCAAGGGAAAGCAGGGCAGGGCAAGGGAAAGCAGGGCAGGGCAGGGCAAGGGAAAGCAGGGCAGGGCAGGGCAGGGCAGGGCAAGGGAAAGCAGGGCAGGGCAGGGCAAGGGAAATCAGGGCAGGGCAGGGCAAGGGAAAGCAGGGCAGGGCAGGGCAAGGGAAAGCAGGGCAGGGCAGGGCAAGGGAAAGCAGGGCAGGGCAGGGCAAGGGAAAGCAGGGCAGGGCAGGGCAGGGCAAGGGAAAGCAGGGCACGGAAGGGCAGGGCAAGGGAAAGCAGGGCAGGGCAGGGCAAGGGAAAGCAGGGCAGGGCAGGGCAAGGGAAAGCACGGCAGGGCAGGGCAGGGCAAGGGAAAGCAGGGCAGGGCAGGGCAGGGAAAGGGAAAGCAGGGCAGGGCAGGGCAAGGGAAAGCAGGGCAGGGCAGGGCAAGGGAAAGCAGGGCAGGGCAGGGCAAGGGAAAGCAGGGCAGGGCAGGGCAGGGCAAGGGAAAGCAGGGCAGGGCAGGGCAGGGCAAGGGAAAGCAGGGCAGGGCAGGGCAGGGCAAGGGAAAGCAGGGCAGGGCAGGGCAAGGGAAAGCAGGGCAGGGCAGGGCTAGGGAAAGCAGGGCAGGGTAGGGAAAGGCAAGGGAAAGCAGGGCAGGGCAGGGCAAGGGAAAGCAGGGCAGGGCAGGGCAAGGGAAAGCAGGGCAGGGCAGGGCAAGGGAAAGCAGGGCAGGTCAGGGCAGGGCAAGGGAAAGCAGGGCAGGGCAGGGCAGGGCAAGGGAAAGCAGGGCAGGGCAGGGCAGGGCAAGGGAAAGCAGGGCAGGGCAGAGCAAGGGAAAGCAGGGCAGGGCAGGGCAAGGGAAAGCAGGGCAGGGCAGGGCAAGGCAAGGGAAAGCAGGGCAGGGCAGGGAAAGGGAAAGCAGGGCAGGGCAGGGCAAGGGAAAGCAGGGCAGGGCAGGGCATGGCAAAGGAAAGCAGGGCAGGGCAGGGCAAGGGAAAGCAGGGCAGGGCAGGGCAGGGCAAAGGGAAAGCAGGGCAGGGCAGGGCAAGGGAAAGCAGGGCAGGGCAGGGCAGGGCAAGGGAAAGCAGGGCAGGGCAGGGCAAGGGAAAGCAGGGCAGGGCAGGGCAAGGGAAAGCAGGGCAGGGCAGGGCATGGGAAAGCAGGGCAGGGCAGGGCAAGGGAAAGCAGGGCAGGGCAGGGCAAGGGAAGGCAGGGCAGGGCAGGGGAAGGGAAGGCAGGTCAGGGCAGGGCAGGGCAAGGGAAAGCAGGGCAGGGCAGGGCAAGGGAAAGCAGGGCAGGGCAGGGCAAGTCAAAGCAGTGCAGGGCAGGGCAGGGCAAGGGAAAGCAGGGCAGGGCAGGGCAAGGGAAAGCAGGGCAGGGCAGGGCAGGGCAAGGGAAAGCAGGGCAGGGCAGGGTAGGACAAGGGAAAGCAGGGCAGGGCAGGGCAGGGCAAGGGAAAGCAGGGCAGGGCAGGGCAAGGGAAAGCAGGGCAGGGCAGGGCAAGGGAAAGCAGGGCAGGGCAGGGCAGGGCAAGGGAAAGCAGGGCAGGGCAGAGCAAGGGAAAGCAGGGCAGGGCAGGGCAGGGCAAGGGAAAGCAGGGCAGGGCAAGAGAAAGCAGGGCAGGGCAGGGCAGGGCAAGGGAAAGCAGGGCTGGGCAGGGCAAGGGAAAGCAGGGCAGGGCAGGGCAGGGCAAGTCAGGGCAGGGCAGGGCAAGGGAAGGCAGGGCAGGGCAGGGCAAGGGAAGGCAGGGCAGGGCAGGGCAAGGGAAGGCAGGGCAGGGCAGGGGAAGGGAAGGCAGGGCAGGGCAGGGCAAGGGAAAGCAGGGCAGGGCAGGGCAAGGGAAAGCAGGGCAGGGCAGGGCAGGTCAAGGGAAAGCAGGGCAGGGCAGGGCAAGGGAAAGCAGGGCAGGGCAGGGCTGGGCAGGGCAATTGAAAGCAGGGCAGGGCAGGGCAAGGGAAAGCAGGGCAGGGCAGGGCAAGGGAAAGCAGGGCAGGGCAGGGCAAGGGAAAACAGGGCAGGGCAAGGGAAAGCAGGGCAGGGCAGGGCAGGGCAATTGAAAGCAGGGCAGGGCAGGGCAAGGGAAAGCAGGGCAGGGCAGGGCAAGGGAAATCAGGGCAGGGCAGGGCAAGGGAAAGCAGGGCAGGGCAGGGCAAGGGAAAGCAGGGCAGGGCAGGGCAAGGGAAAGCAGGGCAGGGCAAGGGAAAGCAGGGCAGGGCAGGGCAAGGGAAAGCAGGGCAGGGCAGGGCAGGGCAAGGGAAAGCAGGGCAGGGCAGGGCAGGGCAAGGGAAAGCAGGGCAGGGCAGGGCAAGGGAAAGCAGGGCAGGGCAGGGCAAGGGAAAGCAGGGCAGGGCAGGGCAAGGGAAAGCAGGGCAGGGCAGGGCAGGGCAAGGGAAAGCAGGGCAGGGCAGGGCAGGGTAAGGGAAAGCAGGGCAGGGCAGGGCAAGGGAAAGCAGGGCAGGGCAGGGCAAGGGAAAGCAGGGCAGGGCAGGACAGGGCAAGGGAAAGCAGGGCAGGGCAGGGCAGGGTAAGGGAAAGCAGGGCAGGGCAGGGCAAGGGAAAGCAGGGCAGGGCAGGGCAAGGGAAAGCAGGGCAGGGGAGGGCAGGGCAAGGGAAAGCAGGGCAGGGCAGGGCAGGGCAAGGGAAAGCAGGGCAGGGCAGGGCAAGGGAAAGCAGGGCAGGGCAAGGGAAAGCAGGGCAGGGCAGGGCAAGGGAAAGCAGGGCAGGGCAGGGCAGGGCAAGGGAAAGCAGGGCAGGGCAGGGCAAGGGAAATCAGGGCAGGGCAGGGCAAGGGAAAGCAGGGCAGGGCAGGGCAAGGGAAAGCAGGGCAGGGCAGGGCAAGGGAAAGCAGGGCAGGGCAGGGCAAAAGAAAGCAGGGCAGGGCAGGGCAGGGCAAGGGAAAGCAGGGCACGGAAGGGCAGGGCAAGGGAAAGCAGGGCAGGGCAGGGCAAGGGAAAGCAGGGCAGGGCAGGGCAAGGGAAAGCACGGCAGGGCAGGGCAGGGCAAGGGAAAGCAGGGCAGGGCAGGGCAGGGAAAGGGAAAGCAGGGCAGGGCAGGGCAAGGGAAAGCAGGGCAGGGCAGGGCAAGGGAAAGCAGGGCAGGGCAGGGCAAGGGAAAGCAGGGCAGGGCAGGGCAGGGCAAGGGAAAGCAGGGCAGGGCAGGGCAGGGCAAGGGAAAGCAGGGCAGGGCAGGGCAGGGCAAGGGAAAGCAGGGCAGGGCAGGGCAAGGGAAAGCAGGGCAGGGCAGGGCTAGGGAAAGCAGGGCAGGGTAGGGAAAGGCAAGGGAAAGCAGGGCAGGGCAGGGCAAGGGAAAGCAGGGCAGGGCAGGGCAAGGGAAAGCAGGGCAGGGCAGGGCAAGGGAAAGCAGGGCAGGTCAGGGCAGGGCAAGGGAAAGCAGGGCAGGGCAGGGCAGGGCAAGGGAAAGCAGGGCAGGGCAGGGCAGGGCAAGGGAAAGCAGGGCAGGGCAGAGCAAGGGAAAGCAGGGCAGGGCAGGGCAAGGGAAAGCAGGGCAGGGCAGGGCAAGGCAAGGGAAAGCAGGGCAGGGCAGGGAAAGGGAAAGCAGGGCAGGGCAGGGCAAGGGAAAGCAGGGCAGGGCAGGGCATGGCAAAGGAAAGCAGGGCAGGGCAGGGCAAGGGAAAGCAGGGCAGGGCAGGGCAGGGCAAAGGGAAAGCAGGGCAGGGCAGGGCAAGGGAAAGCAGGGCAGGGCAGGGCAGGGCAAGGGAAAGCAGGGCAGGGCAGGGCAAGGGAAAGCAGGGCAGGGCAGGGCAAGGGAAAGCAGGGCAGGGCAGGGCATGGGAAAGCAGGGCAGGGCAGGGCAAGGGAAAGCAGGGCAGGGCAGGGCAAGGGAAGGCAGGGCAGGGCAGGGGAAGGGAAGGCAGGTCAGGGCAGGGCAGGGCAAGGGAAAGCAGGGCAGGGCAGGGCAAGGGAAAGCAGGGCAGGGCAGGGCAAGTCAAAGCAGTGCAGGGCAGGGCAGGGCAAGGGAAAGCAGGGCAGGGCAGGGCAAGGGAAAGCAGGGCAGGGCAGGGCAGGGCAAGGGAAAGCAGGGCAGGGCAGGGTAGGACAAGGGAAAGCAGGGCAGGGCAGGGCAGGGCAAGGGAAAGCAGGGCAGGGCAGGGCAAGGGAAAGCAGGGCAGGGCAGGGCAAGGGAAAGCAGGGCAGGGCAGGGCAGGGCAAGGGAAAGCAGGGCAGGGCAGAGCAAGGGAAAGCAGGGCAGGGCAGGGCAGGGCAAGGGAAAGCAGGGCAGGGCAAGAGAAAGCAGGGCAGGGCAGGGCAGGGGCAAGGGAAAGCAGGGCTGGGCAGGGCAAGGGAAAGCAGGGCAGGGCAGGGCAGGGCAAGTCAGGGCAGGGCAGGGCAAGGGAAGGCAGGGCAGGGCAGGGCAAGGGAAGGCAGGGCAGGGCAGGGCAAGGGAAGGCAGGGCAGGGCAGGGGAAGGGAAGGCAGGGCAGGGCAGGGCAAGGGAAAGCAGGGCAGGGCAGGGCAAGGGAAAGCAGGGCAGGGCAGGGCAGGTCAAGGGAAAGCAGGGCAGGGCAGGGCAAGGGAAAGCAGGGCAGGGCAGGGCTGGGCAGGGCAATTGAAAGCAGGGCAGGGCAGGGCAAGGGAAAGCAGGGCAGGGCAGGGCAAGGGAAAGCAGGGCAGGGCAGGGCAAGGGAAAGCAGGGCAGGGCAAGGGAAAGCAGGGCAGGGCAGGGCAGGGCAATTGAAAGCAGGGCAGGGCAGGGCAAGGGAAAGCAGGGCAGGGCAGGGCAAGGGAAATCAGGGCAGGGCAGGGCAAGGGAAAGCAGGGCAGGGCAGGGCAAGGGAAAGCAGGGCAGGGCAGGGCAAGGGAAAGCAGGGCAGGGCAAGGGAAAGCAGGGCAGGGCAGGGCAAGGGAAAGCAGGGCAGGGCAGGGCAGGGCAAGGGAAAGCAGGGCAGGGCAGGGCAGGGCAAGGGAAAGCAGGGCAGGGCAGGGCAAGGGAAAGCAGGGCAGGGCAGGGCAAGGGAAAGCAGGGCAGGGCAGGGCAAGGGAAAGCAGGGCAGGGCAGGGCAGGGCAAGGGAAAGCAGGGCAGGGCAGGGCAGGGTAAGGGAAAGCAGGGCAGGGCAGGGCAAGGGAAAGCAGGGCAGGGCAGGGCAAGGGAAAGCAGGGCAGGGCAGGACAGGGCAAGGGAAAGCAGGGCAGGGCAGGGCAGGGTAAGGGAAAGCAGGGCAGGGCAGGGCAAGGGAAAGCAGGGCAGGGCAGGGCAAGGGAAAGCAGGGCAGGGCAGGGCAAGGGAAAGCAGGGCAGGGCAGGGCAGGGCAAGGGAAAGCAGGGCAGGGCAGGGCAGGGCAAGGGAAAGCAGGGCAGGGCAGGGCAGGGCAAGGGAAAGCAAGGCAGGGCAGGGCAGGGCAAGGGAAAGCAGGGCAGGGCAGGGCTAGGGAAAGCAGGGCAGGGTAGGGAAAGGCAAGGGAAAGCAGGGCAGGGCAGGGCAAGGGAAAGCAGGGCAGGGCAGGGCAAGGGTAAGCAGGGCAGGGCAGGGCAGGGCAAGGGAAAGCAGGGCAGGGCAGGGCAAGGGAAAGCAGGGCAGGGCAGGGCAGGGCAAGGGAAAGCAGGGCAGGGCAGTGCAGGGCAAGGGAAAGCAGGGCAGGGCAGGGGCAAGGGAAAGCAGGGCAGGGCAGGGCAAGGGAAAGCAGGGCAGGGCAGGGCAAGGGAAAGCAGGGCAGGGCAGGGCAAGGGAAAGCAGGGCAGGGCAGGGCAAGGGAAAGCAGGGCAGGGCAGTGCAAGGGAAAGCAGGGCAGGGCAGGGCAGGGCAAGGGAAAGCAGGGCAGGGCAGGGCAAGGGAAAGCAGGGCAGGGCAGGGCAGGGCAAGGGAAAGCAGGGCAGGGCAGGGCAAGGGAAAGCAGGGCAGGGCAGGGCAGGGCAAGGGGAAAGCAGGGCAGGGCAGGGCAAGGGAAAGCAGGGCAGGGCAGGGCAAGGGAAAGCAGGGCAGGGCAGGGCAAGGGAAAGCAGGGCAGGGCAGGGCAGGGCAAGGGAAAGCAGGGCAGGGCAGGGCAGGGCAAGGGAAAGCAGGGCAGGGCAGGGCAGGGCAAGGGAAAGCAGGGCAGGGCAGGGCAAGGGAAAGCAGGGCAGGGCAAGGCAAGGGAAAGCAGGGCAGGGCAGGGGCAGGGCAAGGGAAAGCAGGGCAGGGCAGGGCAGGGTAAGGGAAAGCAGGGCAGGGCAGGGCAAGGGAAAGCAGGGCAGGGCAGGGCAAGGGGAAAGCAGGGCAGGGCAGGGCAAGGGAAAGCAGGGCAGGGCAGGGCAGGGCAAGGGAAAGCAGGGCAGGGCAGGGCAGGGCAAGGGAAAGCAGGGCAGGGCAGGGCAGGGCAAGGGAAAGCAGGGCAGGGCAGGGCAGGGGCAAGGGAAAGCAGGGCAGGGCAGGGCAAGGGAAAGCAGGGCAGGGCAGGGCAGGGCAAGGGAAAGCAGGGCAGGGCAGGGCAAGGGAAAGCAGGGCAGGGCAGGGCAAGGGAAAGCAGGGCAGGGCAGGTCAAGGGAAAGCAGGGCAGGGCAGGGCAGGGCAAGGGAAAGCAGGGCAGGGCAGGGCAGGGCAAGGGAAAGCAGGGCAGGGCAGGGCAGGGCAAGGGAAAGCAGGGCAGGGCAGGGCAAGGGAAAGCAGGGCAGGGCAGGGCAAGGGAAAGCAGGGCAGGGCAGGGCAGGGCAAGGGAAAGCAGGGCAGGGCAGGGCAAGGGAAAGCAGGGCAGGGCAGGGCAAGGGAAAGCAGGGCAGGGCAGGGCAAGGGAAAGCAGGGCAGGGCAGGGCAGGGCAAGGGAAAGCAGGGCAGGGCAGGGCAAGGGAAAGCAGGGCAGGGCAGGGCAAGGGAAAGCAGGGCAGGGCAGGGCAAGGGAAAGCAGGGCAGGGCAGGGCAAGGGAAAGCAGGGCAGGGCAGGGCAAGGGAAAGCAGGGCAGGGCAGGGCAGGGCAAGGGAAAGCAGGGGCAGGGCAGGGCAGGGCAGGGCAAGGGAAAGCAGGGCAGGGCAGGGCAAAGGAAAACAGAGCAGGGCAGGGCAGGGCAAGGGAAAGCAGGGCAGGGCAGGGCAAGGGAAAGAAGGGCAGGGCAGGGCAAGGGAAAGCAGGGCAGGGCAGGGCAGGGCAAGGGAAAGCAGGGCAGCGCAGGGCAGGGCAGGGCAAGGGAAAGCAGGGCAGGGCAGGGCAGGGCAGGGCAAGGGAAAGCAGGGCAGGGCAGGGCAGGGCAAGGGAAAGCAGGGCAGGGCAGGGCAAGGGAAAGCAGGGCAGGGCAAGGGAAAACAGGGCAGGGCAAGGGAAAGCAGGGCAGGGCAAGGGAAAGCAGGGCAGGGCAGGGCAAGGGAAAGCAGGGCAGAGCAGGGCAAGGGAAAGCAGGGGAGGGCAGGGCAAGGGAAAGCAGGGCAGGGAAGGGCAAGGGAAAGCAGGGCAGGGCAGGGCAAGGGAAAGCAGGGCAGGGCAGGGCAGGGCAAGGGAAAGCAGGGCAGGGCAGGGTAGGGCAGGGCAAGGGAAAGCAGGGCAGGGCAGGGCAGGGCAAGGGAAAGCAGGGCAGGGCAGGGCAGGGCAGGGCAAGGGAAAGCAGGGCAGGGCAGGGCAGGGCAAGGGAAAGCAGGGCAGGGCAGGGCAGGGACAAGGGAAAGCAGGGCAGGGCAGGGCAGGGCAAGGGAAAGCAGGGCAGGGCAGGGCAAGGGAAAGCAGGGCAGGGCAGGACAAGGGAAAGCAGGGCAGGGCAGGGCAAGGGAAAGCAGGGCAGGGCAGGGCAGGGCAAGGGGAAAGCAGGGCAGGGCAAGAGAAAGCAGGGCAGGGCAGGGCAGGGCAAGGGAAAGCAGGGCAGGGCAGGGCAGGGCAAGGGAAAGCAGGGCAGGGCAGGGCAGGGCAAGTCAGGGCAGGGCAGGGCAAGGGAAGGCAGGGCAGGGCAGGGCAAGGGAAGGCAGGGCAGGGGCAGGGCAAGGGAAGGCAGGGTAGGGCAGGGCGAGGGAAGGCAGGGCAGGGCAGGGCAAGGGGAAAGCAGGGCAGGGCAAGGGAAAGCAGGGCAGGGCAGGGCAGGGCAAGGTAAAGCAGGGCAGGGCAGGGCAGGGCAAGGGAAAGCAGGGCAGGGCAGGGCAAGGGAAAGCAGGGCAGGGCAGGGCTAGGGAAAGCAGGGCAGGGTAGGGAAAGGCAAGGGAAAGCAGGGCAGGGCAGGGCAAGGGAAAGCAGGGCAGGGCAGGACAAGGGAAAGCAGGGCAGGGCAGGGCAAGGGAAAGCAGGGCAGGGCAGGGCAGGGCAAGGGAAAGCAGGGCAGGGCAGGGCAGGGCAAGGGAAAGCAGGGCAGGGCAGGGCAGGGCAAGGGAAAGCAGGGCAGGGCAGGGCAGGGCAAGGGAAAGCAGGGCAGGGCAGAGCAAGGGAAAGCAGGGCAGGGCAGGGCAAGGGAAAGCAGGGCAGGGCAGGGCAAGGGAAAGCAGGGCAGGGCAGGGCAGGGCAAGGGAAAGCAGGGCAGGGCAGGGCAAGGGAAAGCAGGGCAGGGCAGGGCAAGGGAAAGCAGTGCAGGGCGGGGCAGGGCAAGGGAAAGCAGGGCAGGGCAGGGCAAGGGAAAGCAGGGCAGGGCAGGGCAGGGCAAGGGAAAGCAGGGCAGGGCAGGGCAAGGGAAAGCAGGGCAGGGCAGGGCAGGGCAAGGGAAAGCAGGGCAGGGCAGGGCAGGGCAAGGGAAAGCAGGGCAGGGCAGGGCAAGGGAAATCAGGGCAGGGCAGGGCAAGGGAAAGCAGGGCAGGGCAGGGCAAGGGAAAGCAGGGCAGGGCAGGGCAGGGCAAGGGAAAGCAGGGCAGGGCAGGGCAAGGGAAAGCAGGGCAGGGCAGGGCAAGGGAAAGCAGGGCAGGGCAGGGCAGGGCAAGGGAAAGCAGGGCAGGGCAGGGCAAGGGAAAGCAGGGCAGGGCAGGGCAAGGGAAAGCAGGGCAGGGCAGGGCAGGGCAAGGGAAAGCAGGGCAGGGCAGGGCAAGGGAAAGCAGGGCAGGGCAGGGCAGGGCAAGGGAAAGCAGGGCAGGGGAGGGCAGGGCAAGGGAAAGCAGGGCAGGGCAGGGCAGGGCAAGGGAAAGCAGGGCAGGGCAGGGCAAGGGAAAGCAGGGCAGGGCAAGGGAAAGCAGGGCAGGGCAGGGCAAAGGAAAGCAGGGCAGGGCAGGGCAGGGCAAGGGAAAGCAGGGCAGGGCAGGGCAAGGGAAATCAGGGCAGGGCAGGGCAAGGGAAAGCAGGGCAGGGCAGGGCAAGGGAAAGCAGGGCAGGGCAGGGCAAGGGAAAGCAGGGCAGGGCAGGGCAGGGCAAGGGAAAGCAGGGCACGGAAGGGCAGGGCAAGGGAAAGCAGGGCAGGGCAGGGCAAGGGAAAGCAGGGCAGGGCAGGGCAAGGGAAAGCACGGCAGGGCAGGGCAGGGCAAGGGAAAGCAGGGCAGGGCAGGGCAGGGAAAAGGAAAGCAGGGCAGGGCAGGGCAATGGAAAGCAGGGCAGGGCAGGGCAAGGGAAAGCAGGGCAGGGCAGGGCAAGGGAAAGCAGGGCAGGGCAGGGCAGGGCAAGGGAAAGCAGGGCAGGGCAGGGCAGGGCAAGGGAAAGCAGGGCAGGGCAGGGCAGGGCAAGGGAAAGCAGGGCAGGGCAGGGCTAGGGAAAGCAGGGCAGGGTAGGGAAAGGCAAGGGAAAGCAGGGCAGGGCAGGGCAAGGGAAAGCAGGGCAGGGCAGGGCAAGGGAAAGCAGGGCAGGGCAGGGCAAGGGAAAGCAGGGCAGGGCAGGGCAGGGCAAGGGAAAGCAGGGCAGGGCAGGGCAGGGCAAGGGAAAGCAGGGCAGGGCAGGGCAGGGCAAGGGAAAGCAGGGCAGGGCAGAGCAAGGGAAAGCAGGGCAGGGCAGGGCAAGGGAAAGCAGGGCAGGGCAGGGCAAGGCAAGGGAAAGCAGGGCAGGGCAGGGAAAGGGAAAGCAGGGCAGGGCAGGGCAAGGGAAAGCAGGGCAGGGCAGGGCAGGGCAAAGGAAAGCAGGGCAGGGCAGGGCAAGGGAAAGCAGGGCAGGGCAGGGCAGGGCAAAGGGAAAGCAGGGCAGGGCAGGGCAAGGGAAAGCAGGGCAGGGCAGGGCAGGGCAAGGGAAAGCAGGGCAGGGCAGGGCAAGGGAAAGCAGGGCAGGGCAGGGCAAGGGAAAGCAGGGCAGGGCAGGGCAAGGGAAAGCAGGGCAGGGCAGGGCAAGGGAAAGCAGGGCAGGGCAGGGCAAGGGAAGGCAGGGCAGGGCAGGGGAAGGGAAGGCAGGTCAGGGCAGGGCAGGGCAAGGGAAAGCAGGGCAGGGCAGGGCAAGGGAAAGCAGGGCAGGGCAGGGCAAGTCAAAGCAGTGCAGGGCAGGGCAGGGCAAGGGAAAGCAGGGCAGGGCAGGGCAAGGGAAAGCAGGGCAGGGCAGGGCAGGGCAAGGGAAAGCAGGGCAGGGCAGGGTAGGACAAGGGAAAGCAGGGCAGGGCAGGGCAGGGCAAGGGAAAGCAGGGCAGGGCAGGGCAAGGGAAAGCAGGGCAGGGCAGGGCAAGGGAAAGCAGGGCAGGGCAGGGCAGGGCAAGGGAAAGCAGGGCAGGGCAGAGCAAGGGAAAGCAGGGCAGGGCAGGGCAGGGCAAGGGAAAGCAGGGCAGGGCAAGAGAAAGCAGGGCAGGGCAGGGCAGGGCAAGGGAAAGCAGGGCTGGGCAGGGCAAGGGAAAGCAGGGCAGGGCAGGGCAGGGCAAGTCAGGGCAGGGCAGGGCAAGGGAAGGCAGGGCAGGGCAGGGCAAGGGAAGGCAGGGCAGGGCAGGGCAAGGGAAGGCAGGGCAGGGCAGGGGAAGGGAAGGCAGGGCAGGGCAGGGCAAGGGAAAGCAGGGCAGGGCAGGGCAAGGGAAAGCAGGGCAGGGCAGGGCAGGGCAAGGGAAAGCAGGGCAGGGCAGGGCAAGGGAAAGCAGGGCAGGGCATGGCTGGGCAGGGCAATTGAAAGCAGGGCAGGGCAGGGCAAGGGAAAGCAGGGCAGGGCAGGGCAAGGGAAAGCAGGGCAGGGCAGGGCAAGGGAAAGCAGGGCAGGGCAGGGCAAGGGAAAGCAGGGCAGGGCAAGGGAAAGCAGGGCAGGGCAGGGCAGGGCAATTGAAAGCAGGGCAGGGCAGGGCAAGGGAAAGCAGGGCAGGGCAGGGCAAGGGAAATCAGGGCAGGGCAGGGCAAGGGAAAGCAGGGCAGGGCAGGGCAAGGGAAAGCAGGGCAGGGCAGGGCAAGGGAAAGCAGGGCAGGGCAAGGGAAAGCAGGGCAGGGCAGGGCAAGGGAAAGCAGGGCAGGGCAGGGCAGGGCAAGGGAAAGCAGGGCAGGGCAGGGCAGGGCAAGGGAAAGCAGGGCAGGGCAGGGCAAGGGAAAGCAGGGCAGGGCAGGGCAAGGGAAAGCAGGGCAGGGCAGGGCAAGGGAAAGCAGGGCAGGGCAGGGCAGGGCAAGGGAAAGCAGGGCAGGGCAGGGCAAGGGAAAGCAGGGCAGGGCAGGGCAGGGCAAGGGAAAGCAGGGCAGGGCAGGGCAGGGTAAGGGAAAGCAGGGCAGGGCAGGGCAAGGGAAAGCAGGGCAGGGCAGGGCAAGGGAAAGCAGGGCAGGGCAGGACAGGGCAAGGGAAAGCAGGGCAGGGCAGGGCAGGGTAAGGGAAAGCAGGGCAGGGCAGGGCAAGGGAAAGCAGGGCAGGGCAGGGCAAGGGAAAGCAGGGCAGGGCAGGGCAAGGGAAAGCAGGGCAGGGCAGGGCAGGGCAAGGGAAAGCAGGGCAGGGCAGGGCAGGGCAAGGGAAAGCAAGGCAGGGCAGGGCAGGGCAAGGGAAAGCAGGGCAGGGCAGGGCTAGGGAAAGCAGGGCAGGGTAGGGAAAGGCAAGGGAAAGCAGGGCAGGGCAGGGCAAGGGAAAGCAGGGCAGGGCAGGGCAAGGGTAAGCAGGGCAGGGCAGGGCAGGGCAAGGGAAAGCAGGGCAGGGCAGGGCAAGGGAAAGCAGGGCAGGGCAGGGCAGGGCAAGGGAAAGCAGGGCAGGGCAGTGCAGGGCAAGGGAAAGCAGGGCAGGGCAGGGCAAGGGAAAGCAGGGCAGGGCAGGGCAAGGGAAAGCAGGGCAGGGCAGGGCAAGGGAAAGCAGGGCAGGGCAGGGCAAGGGAAAGCAGGGCAGGGCAGGGCAAGGGAAAGCAGGGCAGGGCAGTGCAAGGGAAAGCAGGGCAGGGCAGGGCAGGGCAAGGGAAAGCAGGGCAGGGCAGGGCAAGGGAAAGCAGGGCAGGGCAGGGCAAGGGAAAGCAGGGCAGGGCAGGGCAGGGCAAGGGAAAGCAGGGCAGGGCAGGGCAAGGGAAAGCAGGGCAGGGCAGGGCAGGGCAAGGGAAAGCAGGGCAGGGCAGGGCAAGGGAAAGCAGGGCAGGGCAGGGCAAGGGAAAGCAGGGCAGGGCAGGGCAAGGGAAAGCAGGGCAGGGCAGGGCAGGGCAAGGGAAAGCAGGGCAGGGCAGGGCAGGGCAAGGGAAAGCAGGGCAGGGCAGGGCAGGGCAAGGGAAAGCAGGGCAGGGCAAGGCAAGGGAAAGCAGGGCAGGGCAGGGCAGGGCAAGGGAAAGCAGGGCAGGGCAGGGCAGGGCAAGGGAAAGCAGGGCAGGGCAGGGCAAGGGAAAGCATGGCAGGGCATGGCAGGGCAAGGGAAAGCAGGGCAGGGCAGGGCAGGGCAAGGGAAAGCAGGGGAGGGCAGGGCAGGGCAAGGGAAAGCAGGGCAGGGGAGGGCAGGGCAAGGGAAAGCAGGGCAGGGCAGGGCAGGGCAAGGGAAAGCAGGGCAGGGCAGGGCAAGAAAAGCAGGGCAGGGCAGGGCAAGGGAAAGCAGGGCAGGGCAGGGCAAGGGAAAGCAGGGCAGGGCAGGGCAGGGCAAGGGAAAGCAGGGCAGGGCAGGGCAAGGGAAAGCAGGGCAGGGCAGGGCAAGGGAAAGCAGGGCAGGGCAGGGCAAGGGAAAGCAGGGCAGGGCAGGGCAGGGCAAGGGAAAGCAGGGCAGGGCAGGGCAGGGCAAGGGAAAGCAGGGCAGGGCAGGGCAGGGCAAGGGAAAGCAGGGCAGGGCAGGGCAAAGGAAAACAGAGCAGGGCAGGGCAGGGCAAGGGAAAGCAGGGCAGGGCAGGGCAGGGCAAGGGAAAGCAGGGCAGGGCAGGGCAGGGCAAGGGAAAGCAGGGCAGGGCAGGGCAGGACAAGGGAAAGCAGGGCAGGGCAGGGCAAGGGAAAGCAGGGCAGGGCAGGGCAAGGTAAAGCAGGGCAGGGCAGGGCAAGGGAAGGCAGGGCAGGGCAGGGGAAGGGAAGGCAGGGCAGGGCAGGGCAGGGCAAGGGAAAGCAGGGCAGGGCTGGGCAAGGGAAAGCAGGGCAGGGCAGGGCAAGGCAAAGCAGTGCAGGGCAGGGCAGGGCAAGGGAAAGCAGGGCAGGGCAGGGCAGGGCAAGGGAAAGCAGGGCAGGGCAGGGCAAGGGAAAGCAGGGCAGGGCAGGGCAAGGGAAAGCAGGGCAGGGCAGGGCAGGGCAAGGGAAAGCAGGGCAGGGCAGGGCAGGACAAGGGAAAGCAGGGCAGGGGAGGGCAGGGCAAGGGAAAGCAGGGCAGGGCAGGGCAAGGGAAAGCAGGGCAGGGCAGGGCAAGGGAAAGCAGAACAGGGCAGGGCAGGGCAAGGGAAAGCAGGGCAGGGCAGGGCAGGGCAAGGGAAAGCAGGGCAGGGCAAGAGAAAGCAGGGCAGGGCAGGGCAGGGCAAGGGAAAGCAGGGCAGGGCAGGGCAAGGGAAAGCAGGGCAGGGCAGGGCAGGGCAAGGGAAAGCAGGGCACGGAAGGGCAGGGCAAGGGAAAGCAGGGCAGGGCAGGGCAAGGGAAAGCAGGGCAGGGCAGGGCAAGGGAAAGCAGGGCAGGGCAGGGCAAGGGAAAGCAGGGCAGGGCAGGGCAAGGGAAAGCAGGGCAGGGCAGGGCAAGGGAATGCAGGGCAGGGCAGGGCAAGGGAAAGCAGGGCAGGGCAGGGCAAGGGAAAGCAGGGCAGGGCAGGGCAGGGCAAGGGAAAGCAGGGCAGGGCAGGGCAAGGGAAAGCAGGGCAGGGCAGGTCAAGGGAAAGCAGGGCAGGGCAGGGCAGGGCAAGGGAAAGCAGGGCAGGGCAGGGCAGGGCAAGGGAAAGCAGGGCAGGGCAGGGCAGGGCAAGGGAAAGCAGGGCAGGGCAGGGCAAGGGAAAGCAGGGCAGGGCAGGGCAGGGCAAGGGAAAGCAGGGCAGGGCAGGGCAGGGCAAGGGAAAGCAGGGCAGGGCAGGGTAAGGGAAAGCAGGGCAGGGCAGGGCAAGGGAAAGCAGGGCAGGGCAGGGCAGGGCAAGGGAAAGCAGGGCAGGGCAGGGCAGGGCAAGGGAAAGCAGGGCAGGGCAGGGCAAGGGAAATCAGGGGAGGGCAGGGCAAGGGAAAGCAGGGCAGGGCAGGGCAAGGGAAAGCAGGGCAGGGCAGGGCAAGGGAAAGCAGGGCAGGGCAGGGCAAAGCAGGGCAGGGCAAGGGAAAGCAGGGCAGGGCAGGGCAAAGGAATGCAGGGCAGGGCAGGGCAAGGGAAAGCAGGGCAGGGCAGGGCAAGGGAAAGCAGGGCAGGGCAGGGCAAGGGAAAGGAGGGCAGGGCAGGGCAGGGCAAGGGAAAGCAGGGCAGGGCAGGGCAGGGCAAGGGAAAGCAGGGCAGGGCAGGGCAAGGGAAAGCAGGGCAGGGCAGGGCAGGGCAAGGGAAAGCAGGGCAGGGCAGGGCAGGGCAAGGGAAAGCAGGGCAGGGCAGGGCAAAGGAAAACAGGGCAGGGCAGGGCAGGGCAAGGGAAAGCAGGGCAGGGCAGGGCAGGGGAAGGGAAAGCAGGGCAGGGCAGGGCAGGGCAAGGGAAAGCAGGGCAGGGCAGGGCAGGACAAGGGAAAGCAGGGCAGGGCAGGGCAAGGGAAAGCAGGGCAGGGCAGGGCAAGGGAAAGCAGGGCAGGGCAGGGGAAGGGAAGGCAGGGCAGGGCAGGGCAGGGCAAGGGAAAGCAGGGCAGGGCAGGGCAAGGGAAAGCAGGGCAGGGCAGGGCAAGGGAAAGCAGTGCAGGGCAGGGCAGGGCAAGGGAAAGCAGGGCAGGGCAGGGCAGGGCAAGGGAAAGCAGGGCAGGGCAGGGCAAGGGAAAGCAGGGCAGGGCAGGGCAAGGGAAAGCAGGGCAGGGCAGGGCAGGGCAAGGGAAAGCAGGGCAGGGCAGGGCAGGACAAGGGAAAGCAGGGCAGGGGAGGGCAGGGCAAGGGAAAGCAGGGCAGGGCAGGGCAAAGGAAAGCAGGGCAGGGCAGGGCAAGGGAAAGCAGAACAGGGCAGGGCAGGGCAAGGGAAAGCAGGGCAGGGCAGGGCAGGGCAAGGGAAAGCAGGGCAGGGCAAGAGAAAGCAGGGCAGGGCAGGGCAGGGCAAAGGGAAAGCAGGGCAGGGCAGGGCAAGGGAAAGCAGGGCAGGGCAGGGCAGGGCAAGGGAAAGCAGGGCAGGGCAGGGCAAGGGAAAGCAGGGCAGGGCAGTGCAAGGGAAAGCAGGGCAGGGCAGGGCAAGGGAAAGCAGGGCAGGGCAGGGCAAGGGAATGCAGGGCAGGGCAGGGAAAGGGAAAGCAGGGCAGGGCAGGGCAAGGGAAAGCAGGGCAGGGCAGGGCAGGGCAAGGGAAAGCAGGGCAGGGCAGGGCAAGGGAAAGCAGGGCAGGGCAGGGCAGGGCAAGGGAAAGCAGGGCAGGGCAGGGCAAGGGAAAGCAGGGAAGGGCAGGGCAAGGGAAAGCAGGGCAGGGCAAGGGAAAGCAGGGCAGGGCAAGGGAAAGCAGGGAAGGGCAGGGCAAGGGAAAGCAGGGCAGGGCAGGGCAAGGGAAAGCAGGGCAGGGCAGGGCAAGGGAATGCAGGGCAGGGCAGGGAAAGGGAAAGCAGGGCAGGGCAGGGCAAGGGAAAGCAGGGCAGGGCAGGGCAGGGCAAGGGAAAGCAGGGCAGGGCAGGGCAAGGGAAAGCAGGGCAGGGCAGGGCAGGGCAAGGGAAAGCAGGGCAGGGCAGGGCAAGGGAAAGCAGGGCAGGGCAGGTCAAGGGAAAGCAGGGCAGGGCAGGGCAGGGCAAGGGAAAGCAGGGCAGGGCAGGGCAGGGCAAGGGAAAGCAGGGCAGGGCAGGGCAGGGCAAGGGAAAGCAGGGCAGGGCAGGGCAGGGCAGGGCAAGGGAAAGCAGGGCAGGGCAGGGCAGGGCAAGGGAAAGCAGGGCAGGGCAGGGCAGGGCAAGGGAAAGCAGGGCAGGGCAGGGTAAGGGAAAGCAGGGCAGGGCAGGGCAAGGGAAAGCAGGGCAGGGCAGGGCAAGGGAAAGCAGGGCAGGGCAGGGCAGGGCAAGGGAAAGCAGGGCAGGGCAGGGCAAGGGAAATCAGGGGAGGGCAGGGCAAGGGAAAGCAGGGCAGGGCAGGGCAAGGGAAAGCAGGGCAGGGCAGGGCAAGGGAAAGCAGGGCAGGGCAGGGCAAAGCAGGGCAGGGCAAGGGAAAGCAGGGCAGGGCAGGGCAAAGGAATGCAGGGCAGGGCAGGGCAAGGGAAAGCAGGGCAGGGCAGGGCAAGGGAAAGCAGGGCAGGGCAGGGCAAGGGAAAGGAGGGCAGGGCAGGGCAGGGCAAGGGAAAGCAGGGCAGGGCAGGGCAGGGCAAGGGAAAGCAGGGCAGGGCAGGGCAAGGGAAAGCAGGGCAGGGCAGGGCAGGGCAAGGGAAAGCAGGGCAGGGCAGGGCAGGGCAAGGGAAAGCAGGGCAGGGCAGGGCAAAGGAAAACAGGGCAGGGCAGGGCAGGGCAAGGGAAAGCAGGGCAGGCAAGGGCAGGGCAAGGGAAAGCAGGGCAGGGCAGGGCAGGGCAAGGGAAAGCAGGGCAGGGCAGGGCAGGACAAGGGAAAGCAGGGCAGGGCAGGGCAAGGGAAAGCAGGGCAGGGCAGGGCAAGGGAAAGCAGGGCAGGGCAGGGGAAGGGAAGGCAGGGCAGGGCAGGGGAAGGGAAGGCAGGGCAGGGCAGGGCAGGGCAAGGGAAAGCAGGGCAGGGCAGGGCAAGGCAAAGCAGGGCAGGGCAGGGCAAGGGAAAGCAGGGAAGGGCAGGGCAGGGCAAGGGAAAGCAGGGCAGGGCAGGGCAAGGGAAAGCAGGGCAGGGCAGGGCAGGGCAACGGAAAGCAGGGCAGGGCAAGAGAAAGCAGGGCAGGGCAGGGCAGGGCAAGGGAAAGCAGGGCAGGGCAGGGCAAGGGAAAGCAGGGCAGGGCAGGGCAGGGCAAGTCAGGGCAGGGCAGGGCAAGGGAAGGCAGGGCAGGGCAGGGCAAGGGAAGGCAGGGCAGGGCAGGGCAAGGGAAGGCAGGGCAGGGCAGGGGAAGGGAAGGCAGGGCAGGGCAGGGCAAGGGAAAGCAGGGCAGGGCAGGGCAAGGGAAAGCAGGGCAGGGCAGGGCAGGGCAAGGGAAAGCAGGGCAGGGCAGGGCAGGGCAGGGCAATTGAAAGCAGGGCAGGGCAGGGCAAGGGAAAGCATGGCAGGGCAGGGCAAGGGAAAGCAGGGCAGGGCAGGGCAGGGCAATTGAAAGCAGGGCAGGGCAGGGCAAGGGAAAGCAGGGCAGGGCAGGGCAAGGGAAAGCAGTGCAGGGCAAGGGAAAGCAGGGCAGGGCAGGGCAGGGCAAGGGAAAGCAGGGCAGGGCAGGGCAAGGGAAAGCAGGGCAGGGCAGGGCAGGGCAAGGGAAAGCAGGGCAGGGCAGGGCAGGGCAAGGGAAAGCAGGGCAGGGCAGGGCAAGGGAAAGCAGGGCAGGGCAGGGCAAGGGAAAGCAGGGCAGGGCAGGGCAAGGGAAAGCAGGGCAGGGCAGGGCAGGGCAAGGGAAAGCAGGGCAGGGCAGGGCAGGGTAAGGGAAAGCAGGGCAGGGCAGGGCAAGGGAAAGCAGGGCAGGGCAGGGCAAGGGAAAGCAGGGCAGGGCAGGGCAAGGGAAAGCAGGGCAGGGCAGGGCAGGGCAGGGCAAGGGAAAGCAGGGCAGGGCAGGGCAGGGCAAGGGAGAGCAGGGCAGGGCAGGGCAGGGCAAGGGAAAGCAGGGCAGGGCAGGGCAGGGCAAGGGAAAGCAGGGCAGGGCAGGGCAGGGCAAGGGAAAGCAGGGCAGGGCAGGGCAGGGCAAGGGAAAGCAGGGCAGGGCAGGGCTAGGGAAAGCAGGGCAGGGTAGGGAAAGGCAAGGGAAAGCAGGGCAGGGCAGGGCAAGGGAAAGCAGGGCAGGGCAGGGCAAGGGAAAGCAGGGCAGGGCAGGGCAGGGCAAGGGAAAGCAGGGCAGGGCAGGGCAAGGGAAAGCAGGGCAGGGCAGGGCAGGGCAGGGCAGGGCAAGGGAAAGCAGGGCAGGGCAGGGCAAGGGAAAGCAGGGCAGGGCAGGGCAAGGGAAAGCAGGGCAGGGCAAGGGAAAGCAGGGCAGGGCAGGGCAGGGCAATTGAAAGCAGGGCAGGGCAGGGCAAGGGAAAGCAGGGCAGGGCAGGGCAAGGGAAAGCAGGGCAGGGCAGGGCAAGGGAAAGCAGGGCAGGGCAGGGCAAGGGAAAGCAGGGCAGGGCAGGGCAAGGGAAAGCAGGGCAGGGCAGGGCAAGGGAAAGCAGGGCAGGGCAGGGCAGGGCAATTGAAAGCAGGGCAGGGCAGGGCAAGGGAAAGCAGGGCAGGGCAGGGCAAGGGAAAGCAGGGCAGGGCAAGGGAAAGCAGGGCAGGGCAGGGCAGGGCAAGGGAAAGCAGGGCAGGGCAGGGCAAGGGAAAGCAGGGCAGGGCAGGGCAGGGCAAGGGAAAGCAGGGCAGGGCAGGGCAGGGCAAGGGAAAGCAGGGCAGGGCAGGGCAGGGCAAGGGAAAGCAGGGCAGGGCAGGGCAAGGGAAAGCAGGGCAGGGCAGGGCAGGGCAAGGGAAAGCAGGGCAGGGCAGGGCAGGGTAAGGGAAAGCAGGGCAGGGCAGGGCAAGGGAAAGCAGGGCAGGGCAGGGCAAGGGAAAGCAGGGCAGGGCAGGGCAAGGGAAAGCAGGGCAGGGCAGGGCAGGGCAGGGCAAGGGAAAGCAGGGCAGGGCAGGGCAGGGCAAGGGAGAGCAGGGCAGGGCAGGGCAGGGCAAGGGAAAGCAGGGCAGGGCAGGGCAGGGCAAGGGAAAGCAGGGCAGGGCAGGGCAGGGCAAGGGAAAGCAGGGCAGGGCAGGGCAGGGCAAGGGAAAGCAGGGCAGGGCAGGGCTAGGGAAAGCAGGGCAGGGTAGGGAAAGGCAAGGGAAAGCAGGGCAGGGCAGGGCAAGGGAAAGCAGGGCAGGGCAGGGCAAGGGAAAGCAGGGCAGGGCAGGGCAGGGCAAGGGAAAGCAGGGCAGGGCAGGGCAAGGGAAAGCAGGGCAGGGCAGGGCAGGGCAAGGGAAAGCAGGGCAGGGCAGGGCAAGGGAAAGCAGGGCAGGGCAGGGCAGGGCAAGGGAAAGCAGGGCAGGGCAGGGCAGGGCAAGGGAAAGCAGGGCAGGGCAGGGCAAGGGAAAGCAGGGCAGGGCAAGGCAAGGGAAAGCAGGGCAGGGCAGGGCAGGGCAAGGGAAAGCAGGGCAGGGCAGGGCAGGGCAAGGGAAAGCAGGGCAGGGCAGGGCAAGGGAAAGCAGGGCAGGGCATGGCAGGGCAAGGGAAAGCAGGGCAGGGCAGGGCAGGGCAAAGGAAAGCAGGGCAGGGCAGGGCAGGGCAAGGGAAAGCAGGGCAGGGGAGGGCAGGGCAAGGGAAACAGAGCAGGGCAGGGCAGGGCAAGGGAAAGCAGGGCAGGGCAGGGCAAGGGAAAGCAGGGCAGGGCAGGGCAAGGGAAAGCAGGGCAGGGCAGGGCAAGGGAAAGCAGGGCAGGGCAGGGCAAGGGAAAGCAGGGCAGGGCAGGGCAGAGCAAGGGAAAGCAGGGCAGGGCAGGGCAGGGCAAGGGAAAGCAGGGCAGGGCAGGGCAGGGCAAGGGAAAGCAGGGCAGGGCAGGGCAAGGGAAAGCAGGGCAGGGCAGGGCAAGGGAAAGCAGGGCAGGGCAGGGCAAGGGAAAGCAGGGCAGGGCAGGGCAAGGGAAAGCAGGGCAGGGCAGGGCAAGGGAAAGCAGGGCAGGGCAGGGCAAGGGAAAGCAGGGCAGGGCAGGGCAAGGGAAAGCAGGGCAGGGCAGGGCAGGGCAAGGGAAAGCAGGGCAGGGCAGGGCAGGGCAAGGGAAAGCAGGGCAGGGCAGGGCAGGGCAAGGGAAAGCAGGGCAGGGCAGGGCAAAGGAAAACAGAGCAGGGCAGGGCAGGGCAAGGGAAAGCAGGGCAGGGCAGGGCAAGGGAAAGCAGGGCAGGGCAGGGCAGGGCAAGGGAAAGCAGGGCAGGGCAGGGCAGGGCAAGGGAAAGCAGGGCACGGCAGGGCAAGGGAAAGCAGGGCAGGGCAGGGCAAGGTAAAGCAGGGCAGGGCAGGGCAAGGGAAGGCAGGGCAGGGCAGGGGAAGGGAAGGCAGGGCAGGGCAGGGCAGGGCAAGGGAAAGCAGGCAGGGCAGGGCAAGGGAAAGCAGGGCAGGGCAGGGCAAGGGAAAGCAGTGCAGGGCAGGGCAGGGCAAGGGAAAGCAGGGCAGGGCAGGGCAGGGCAAGGGAAAGCAGGGCAGGGCAGGGCAAGGGAAAGCAGGGCAGGGCAGGGCAAGGGAAATCAGGGCAGGGCAGGGCAAGGGAAAGCAGGGCAGGGCAGGGCAAGGGAAAGCAGGGCAGGGCAGGGCAGGGCAAGGGAAAGCAGGGCAGGGCAGGGCAAGGGAAAGCAGGGCAGGGCAGGGCAAGGGAAAGCAGGGCAGGGCAGGGCAGGGCAAGGGAAAGCAGGGCAGGGCAGGGCAGGGCAAGGGAAAGCAGGGCAGGGCAAGAGAAAGCAGGGCAGGGCAGGGCAGGGCAAAGGGAAAGCAGGGCAGGGCAGGGCAAGGGAAAGCAGGGCAGGGCAGGGCAGGGCAAGGGAAAGCAGGGCAGGGAAGGGCAGGGCAAGGGAAAGCAGGGCAGGGCAGGGCAAGGGAAAGCAGGGCAGGGCAGGGCAAGGGAAAGCAGGGCAGGGCAGGGCAAGGGAAAGCAGGGCAGGGCAGGGCAAGGGAGAGCAGGGCAGGGCAGGGCAAGGGAATGCAGGGCAGGGCAGGGCAAGGGAAAGCAGGGCAGGGCAGGGCAAGGGAAAGCAGGGCAGGGCAGGGCAGGGCAAGGGAAAGCAGGGCAGGGCAGGGCAAGGGAAAGCAGGGCAGGGCAGGGCAGGGCAAGGGAAAGCAGGGCAGGGCAGGGCAAGGGAAAGCAGGGCAGGGCAGGGCAAGGGAAAGCAGGGCAGGGCAGGTCAAGGGAAAGCAGGGCAGGGCAGGGCAGGGCAAGGGAAAGCAGTGCAGGGCAGGGCAGGGCAAGGGAAAGCAGGGCAGGGCAGGGCAGGGCAAGGGAAAGCAGGGCAGGGCAGGGCAAGGGAAAGCAGGGCCGGGCAGGGCAAGGGAAAGCAGGGCAGGGCAGGGCAGGGCAAGGGAAAGCAGGGCAGGGCAGGGCAGGGCAAGGGAAAGCAGGGCAGGGCAGGGCAAGGTAAAGCAGGGCAGGGCAGGGCAAGGGAAGGCAGGGCAGGGCAGGGGAAGGGAAGGCAGGGCAGGGCAGGGCAGGGCAAGGGAAAGCAGGGCAGGGCAGGGCAAGGGAAAGCAGGGCAGGGCAGGGCAAGGGAAAGCAGGGCAGGGCAGGGCAAGGGAAAGCAGGGCAGGGCAGGGCAAGGGAAAGCAGGGCAGGGCAGGGTAGGGCAAGGGAAAGCAGGGCAGGGCAGGGCAGGACAAGGGAAAGCAGGGCAGGGCAGGGCAGGGCAAGGGAAAGCAGGGCAGGGCAGGGCAAGGGAAAGCAGGGCAGGGCAGGGCAGGGCAAGGGAAAGCAGGGCAGGGCAGGGCAAGGGAAAGCAGGGCAGGGCAGGGCAAGGGAAAGCAGGGCAGGGCAGGGCAGGGCAGAGCAATTGAAAGCAGGGCAGGGCAGGGCAAGGGAAAGCAGGGCAGGGCAGGGCAAGGGAAAGCAGGGCAGGGCAGGGCAAGGGAAAGCAGGGCAGGGCAAGGGAAAGCAGGGCAGGGCAGGGCAGGGCAATTGAAAGCAGGGCAGGGCAGGGCAAGGGAAAGCAGGGCAGGGCAGGGCAAGGGAAAGCAGGGCAGGGCAGGGCAGGGCAAGGGAAAGCAGGGCAGGGCAGGGCAAGGGAAAGCAGGGCAGGGCAGGGCAGGGCAAGGGAAAGCAGGGCAGGGCAGGGCAAGGGAAAGCAGGGCAGGGCAGGGCAAGGGAAAGCAGGGCAGGGCAGGGCAAGGGAAAGCAGGGCAGGGCAGGGCAAGGGAAAGCAGGGCAGGGCAGGGCAGGGCAAGGGAAAGCAGGGCAGGGCAGGGCAGGGTAAGGGAAAGCAGGGCAGGGCAGGGGAAGGGAAGGCAGGGCAGGGCAGGGCAGGGCAAGGGAAAGCAGGGCAGGGCAGGGCAAGGGAAAGCAGGGCAGGGCAGGGCAAGGGAAAGCAGGGCAGGGCAGGGCAAGGGAAACAGGGCAGGGCAGGGTACGGGAAAGCAGGGCAGGGCAGGGCAGGGCAAGGGAAAGCAGGGCAGGGCAGGGTAGGACAAGGGAAAGCAGGGCAGGGCAGGGCAGGGCAAGGGAAAGCAGGGCAGGGCAGGGCAAGGGAAAGCAGGGCAGGGCAGGGCAAGGGAAAGCAGGGCAGGGCAGGGCAGGGCAAGGGAAAGCAGGGCAGGGCAGAGCAAGGGAAAGCAGGGCAGGGCAGGGCAGGGCAAGGGAAAGCAGGGCAGGGCAAGAGAAAGCAGGGCAGGGCAGGGCAGGGCAAGGGAAAGCAGGGCAGGGCAGGGCAAGGGAAAGCAGGGCAGGGCAGGGCAGGGCAAGTCAGGGCAGGGCAGGGCAAGGGAAGGCAGGGCAGGGCAGGGCAAGGGAAGGCAGGGCAGGGCAGGGCAAGGGAAGGCAGGGCAGGGCAGGGGAAGGGATGGCAGGGCAGGGCAGGGCAAGGGAAAGCAGGGCAGGGCAGGGCAAGGGAAAGCAGGGCAGGGCAGGGCAGGGCAAGGGAAAGCAGGGCAGGGCAGGGCAAGGGAAAGCAGGGCAGGGCAGGGCAGGGCAGGGCAATTGAAAGCAGGGCAGGGCAGGGCAAGGGAAAGCAGGGCAGGGCAGGGCAAGGGAAAGCAGGGCAGGGCAGGGCAAGGGAAAGCAGGGCAGGGCAGGGCAGGGCAAGGGAAAGCAGGGCAGGGCAGGGCAGGGCAAGGGAAAGCAGGGCAGGGCAGGGCAGGGCAAGGGAAAGCAGGGCAGGGGAGGGCAGGGCAAGGGAAACAGGGCAGGGCAGGGCAGGGCAAGGGAAAGCAGGGCAGGGCAGGGCAAGGGAAAGCAGGGCAGGGCAGGGCAAGGGAAATCAGGGCAGGGCAGGGCAAGGGAAAGCAGGGCAGGGCAGGGCAAGGGAAAGCAGGGCAGGGCAGGTCAAGGGAAAGCAGGGCAGGGCAGGGCAGGGCAAGGGAAAGCAGGGCAGGGCAGGGCAGGGCAAGGGAAAGCAGGGCAGGGCAGGGCAGGGCAAGGGAAAGCAGGGCAGGGCAGGGCAAGGGAAAGCAGGGCAGGGCAGGGCAAGGGAAAGCAGGGCAGGGCAGGGCAGGGCAAGGGAAAGCAGGGCAGGGCAGGGCAAGGGAAAGCAGGGCAGGGCAGGGCAAGGGAAAGCAGGGCAGGGCAGGGCAAGGGAAAGCAGGGCAGGGCAGGGCAGGGCAAGGGAAAGCAGGGCAGGGCAGGGCAATTGAAATCAGGGCAGGGCAGGGCAAGGGAAAGCAGGGCAGGGCAGGGCAAGGGAAAGCAGGGCAGGGCAGGGCAAGGGAAAGCAGGGCAGGGCAGGGCAGGGCAAGGGAAAGCAGGGCAGGGCAGGGCAGGGCAAGGGAAAGCAGGGCAGGGCAGGGCAAGGGAAAGCAGGGCAGGGCAGGGCAAGGGAAAGCAGGGCAGGGCAGGGCAAGGGAAAGCAGGGCAGGGCAGGGCAGGGCAAGGGAAAGCAGGGCAGGGCAGGGCAGGGCAGGGCAAGGGAAAGCAGGGCAGGGCAGGGCAAAGGAAAACAGAGCAGGGCAGGGCAGGGCAAGGGAAAGCAGGGCAGGGAAGGGCAAGGGAAAGAAGGGCAGGGCAGGGCAAGGGAAAGCAGGGCAGGGCAGGGCAGGGCAAGGGAAAGCAGGGCAGGGCAGGGCAGGGCAGGGCAAGGGAAAGCAGGGCAGGGCAGGGCAGGGCAGGGCAGGGCAAGGGAAAGCAGGGCAGGGCAGGGCAGGGCAAGGGAAAGCAGGGCAGGGCAGGGCAGGGCAAGGGAAAGCAGGGCAGGGCAGGGCAAGGGAAAGCAGGGCAGGGCAAGGGAAAACAGGGCAAGGCAAGGGAAAGCAGGGCAGGGCAAGGGAAAGCAGGGCAGGGCAGGGCAAGGGAAAGCAGGGCAGGGCAGGGCAAGGGAAAGCAGGGGAGGGCAGGGCAAGGGAAAGCAGGGCAGGGCAGGGCAAGGGAAAGCAGGGCAGGGCAGGGCAAGGGAAAGCAGGGCAGGGCAGGGCAGGGCAAGGGAAAGCAGGGCAGGGCAGGGTAGGACAAGGGAAAGCAGGGCAGGGCAGGGCAGGGCAAGGGAAAGCAGGGCAGGGCAGGGCAAGGGAAAGCAGGGCAGGGCAGGGCAAGGGAAAGCAGGGCAGGGCAGGGCAGGGCAAGGGAAAGCAGGGCAGGGCAGAGCAAGGGAAAGCAGGGCAGGTCAGGGCAGGGCAAGGGAAAGCAGGGCAGGGCAAGAGAAAGCAGGGCAGGGCAGGGCAGGGCAAGGGAAAGCAGGGCAGGGCAGGGCAAGGGAAAGCAGGGCAGGGCAGGGCAGGGCAAGTCAGGGCAGGGCAGGGCAAGGGAAGGCAGGGCAGGGCAGGGCAAGGGAAGGCAGGGCAGGGCAGGGCAAGGGAAGGCAGGGCAGGGCAGGGGAAGGGAAGGCAGGGCAGGGCAGGGCAAGGGAAAGCAGGGCAGGGCAGGGCAAGGGAAAGCAGGGCAGGGCAGGGCAGGGCAAGGGAAAGCAGGGCAGGGCAGGGCAAGGGAAAGCAGGGCAGGGCAGGGCAGGGCAGGGCAATTGAAAGCAGGGCAGGGCAGGGCAAGGGAAAGCAGGGCAGGGCAGGGCAAGGGAAAGCAGGGCAGGGCAGGGCAAGGGAAAGCAGGGCAGGGCAAGGGAAAGCAGGGCAGGGCAGGGCAGGGCAATTGAAAGCAGGGCAGGGCAGGGCAAGGGAAAGCAGGGCAGGGCAGGGCAAGGGAAATCAGGGCAGGGCAGGGGAAGGGAAAGCAGGGCAGGGCAGGGCAAGGGAAAGCAGGGCAGGGCAGGGCAAGGGAAAGCAGGGCAGGGCAAGGGAAAGCAGGGCAGGGCAGGGCAAGGGAAAGCAGGGCAGGGCAGGGCAGGGCAAGGGAAAGCAGGGCAGGGCAGGGCAGGGCAAGGGAAAGCAGGGCAGGGCAGGGCAAGGGAAAGCAGGGCAGGGCAGGGCAAGGGAAAGCAGGGCAGGGCAGGGCAAGGGAAAGCAAGGCAGGGCAGGGCAGGGCAAGGGAAAGCAGGGCAGGGCAGGGCAGGGTAAGGGAAAGCAGGGCAGGGCAGGGCAAGGGAAAGCAGGGCAGGGCAGGGCAAGGGAAAGCAGGGCAGGGCAGGGCAGGGCAAGGGAAAGCAGGGCAGGGCAGGGCAGGGTAAGGGAAAGCAGGGCAGGGCAGGGCAAGGGAAAGCAGGGCAGGGCAGGGCTAGGGAAAGCAGGGCAGGGTAGGGAAAGGCAAGGGAAAGCAGGGCAGGGCAGGGCAAGGGAAAGCAGGGCAGGGCAGGGCAAGGGAAAGCAGGGCAGGGCAGGGCAGGGCAAGGGAAAGCAGGGCAGGGCAGGGCAAGGGAAAGCAGGGCAGGGCAGGGCAGGGCAAGGGAAAGCAGGGCAGGGCAGTGCAGGGCAAGGGAAAGCAGGGCAGGGCAGGGCAAGGGAAAGCAGGGCAGGGCAGGGCAAGGGAAAGCAGGGCAGGGCAGGGCAAGGGAAAGCAGGGCAGGGCAGGGCAAGGGAAAGCAGGGCAGGGCAGGGCAAGGGAAAGCAGGGCAGGGCAGGGCAGGGCAAGGGAAAGCAGGGCAGGGCAGGGCAAGGGAAAGCAGGGCAGGGCAGGGCAAGGGAAAGCAGGGCAGGGCAGGGCAGGGCAAGGGAAAGCAGGGCAGGGCAGGGCAAGGGAAAGCAGGGCAGGGCAGGGCAGGGCAAGGGAAAGCAGGGCAGGGCAGGGCAAGGGAAAGCAGGGCAGGGCAGGGCAAGGGAAAGCAGGGCAGGGCAGGGCAAGGGAAAGCAGGGCAGGGCAGGGCAGGGCAAGGGAAAGCAGGGCAGGGCAGGGCAGGGCAAGGGAAAGCAGGGCAGGGCAGGGCAGGGCAAGGGAAAGCAGGGCAGGGCAGGGCAAGGGAAAGCAGGGCAGGGCAAGGCAAGGGAAAGCAGGGCAGGGCAGGGCAGGGCAAGGGAAAGCAGGGCAGGGCAGGGCAGGGCAAGGGAAAGCAGGGCAGGGCAGGGCAAGGGAAAGCAGGTCAGGGCATGGCAGGGCAAGGGAAAGCAGGGCAGGGCAGGGCAGGGCAAGGGAAAGCAGGGCAGGGCAGGGCAGGGCAAGGGAAAGCAGGGCAGGGGAGGGCAGGGCAAGGGAAACAGGGCAGGGCAGGGCAGGGCAAGGGAAAGCAGGGCAGGACAGGGCAAGGGAAAGCAGGGAAGGGCAGGGCAAGGGAAAGCAGGGCAGGGCAGGGCAAGGGAAAGCAGGGCAGGGCAGGGCAAGGGAAAGCAGGGCAGGGCAGGGCAGGGCAAGGGAAAGCAGGGCAGGGCAGGGCAAGGGAAAGCAGGGCAGGGCAGGGCAAGGGAAAGCAGGGCAGGGCAGGGCAAGGGAAAGCAGGGCAGGGCAGGGCAGGGCAAGGGAAAGCAGGGCAGGGCAGGGTAGGGCAAGGGAAAGCAGGGCAGGGCAGGGCAGGGCAAGGGAAAGCAGGGCAGGGCAGGGCAGGGCAAGGGAAAGCAGGGCAGGGCAGGGCAAAGGAAAACAGAGCAGGGCAGGGCAGGGCAAGGGAAAGCAGGGCAGGGCAGGGCAAGGGAAAGCAGGGCAGGGCAGGGCAGGGCAAGGGAAAGCAGGGCAGGGCAGGGCAGGACAAGGGAAAGCAGGGCAGGGCAGGGCAAGGGAAAGCAGGGCAGGGCAGGGCAAGGTAAAGCAGGGCAGGGCAGGGCAAGGGAAGGCAGGGCAGGGCAGGGGAAGGGAAGGCAGGGCAGGGCAGGGCAGGGCAAGGGAAAGCAGGGCAGGGCAGGGCAAGGGAAAGCAGGGCAGGGCAGGGCAAGGCAAAGCAGTGCAGGGCAGGGCAGGGCAAGGGAAAGCAGGGCAGGGCAGGGCAGGGCAAGGGAAAGCAGGGCAGGGCAGGGCAAGGGAAAGCAGGGCAGGGCAGGGCAAGGGAAAGCAGGGCAGGGCAGGGCAGGGCAAGGGAAAGCAGGGCAGGGCAGGGCAGGACAAGGGAAAGCAGGGCAGGGGAGGGCAGGGCAAGGGAAAGCAGGGCAGGGCAGGGCAAGGGAAAGCAGGGCAGGGCAGGGCAAGGGAAAGCAGAACAGGGCAGGGCAGGGCAAGGGAAAGCAGGGCAGGGCAGGGCAGGGCAAGGGAAAGCAGGGCAGGGCAAGAGAAAGCAGGGCAGGGCAGGGCAGGGCAAAGGGAAAGCAGGGCAGGGCAGGGCAAGGGAAAGCAGGGCAGGGCAGGGCAGGGCAAGGGAAAGCAGGGCACGGAAGGGCAGGGCAAGGGAAAGCAGGGCAGGGCAGGGCAAGGGAAAGCAGGGCAGGGCAGGGCAAGGGAAAGCAGGGCAGGGCAGGGCAAGGGAAAGCAGGGCAGGGCAGGGCAAGGGAATGCAGGGCAGGGCAGGGAAAGGGAAAGCAGGGCAGGGCAGGGCAAGGGAAAGCAGGGCAGGGCAGGGCAGGGCAAGGGAAAGCAGGGCAGGGCACGGCAAGGGAAAGCAGGGCAGGGCAGGGCAGGGCAAGGGAAAGCAGGGCAGGGCAGGGCAAGGGAAAGCAGGGCAGGGCAGGGCAAGGGAAAGCAGGGCAGGGCAAGGGAAAGCAGGGCAGGGCAAGGGAAAGCAGGGAAGGGCAGGGCAAGGGAAAGCAGGGCAGGGCAGGGCAAGGGAAAGCAGGGCAGGGCAGGGCAAGGGAATGCAGGGCCGGGCAGGGAAAGGGAAAGCAGGGCAGGGCAGGGCAAGGGAAAGCAGGGCAGGGCAGGGCAGGGCAAGGGAAAGCAGGGCAGGGCAGGGCAAGGGAAAGCAGGGCAGGGCAGGGCAGGGCAAGAGAAAGCAGGGCAGGGCAGGGCAAGGGAAAGCAGGGCAGGGCAGGTCAAGGGAAAGCAGGGCAGGGCAGGGCAGGGCAAGGGAAAGCAGGGCAGGGCAGGGCAGGGCAAGGGAAAGCAGGGCAGGGCAGGGCAGGGCAAGGGAAAGCAGGGCAGGGCAGGGCAAGGGAAAGCAGGGCAGGGCAGGGCAGGGCAAGGGAAAGCAGGGCAGGGCAGGGCAGGGCAAGGGAAAGCAGGGCAGGGCAGGGCAAAGCAGGGCAGGGCAAGGGAAAGCAGGGCAGGGCAGGGCAAAGGAATGCAGGGCAGGGCAGGGCAAGGGAAAGAAGGGCAGGGCAGGGCAAGGGAAAGCAGGGCAGGGCAGGGCAAGGGAAAGCAGGGCAGGGCAGGGCAGGGCAAGGGAAAGCAGGGCAGGGCAGGGCAGGGCAAGGGAAAGCAGGGCAGGGCAGGGCAAGGGAAAGCAGGGCAGGGCAGGGCAGGGCAAGGAAAGCAGGGCAGGGCAGGGCAGGGCAAGGGAAAGCAGGGCAGGGCAGGGCAAAGGAAAACAGGGCAGGGCAGGGCAGGGCAAGGGAAAGCAGGGCAGGGCAGGGCAGGGCAAGGGAAAGCAGGGCAGGGCAGGGCAGGGCAAGGGAAAGCAGGGCAGGGCAGGGCAGGACAAGGGAAAGCAGGGCAGGGCAGGGCAAGGGAAAGCAGGGCAGGGCAGGGCAAGGGAAAGCAGGGCAGGGCAGGGGAAGGGAAGGCAGGGCAGGGCAGGGGAAGGGAAGGCAGGGCAGGGCAGGGCAGGGCAAGGGAAAGCAGGGCAGGGCAGGGCAAGGCAAAGCAGGGCAGGGCAGGGCAAGGGAAAGCAGGGCAGGGCAGGGCAGGGCAAGGGAAAGCAGGGCAGGGCAGGGCAAGGGAAAGCAGGGCAGGGCAGGGCAGGGCAAGGGAAAGCAGGGCAGGGCAAGAGAAAGCAGGGCAGGGCAGGGCAGGGCAAGGGAAAGCAGGGCAGGGCAGGGCAAGGGAAAGCAGGGCAGGGCAGGGCAGGGCAAGTCAGGGCAGGGCAGGGCAAGGGAAGGCAGGGCAGGGCAGGGCAAGGGAAGGCAGGGCAGGGCAGGGCAAGGGAAGGCAGGGCAGGGCAGGGGAAGGGAAGGCAGGGCAGGGCAGGGCAAGGGAAAGCAGGGCAGGGCAGGGCAAGGGAAAGCAGGGCAGGGCAGGGCAGGGCAAGGGAAAGCAGGGCAGGGCAGGGCAAGGGAAAGCAGGGCAGGGCAGGGCAGGGCAGGGCAATTGAAAGCAGGGCAGGGCAGGGCAAGGGAAAGCAGGGCAGGGCAGGGCAAGGGAAAGCAGGGCAGGGCAGGGCAGGGCAATTGAAAGCAGGGCAGGGCAGGGCAAGGGAAAGCAGGGCAGGGCAGGGCAAGGGAAAGCAGGGCAGGGCAAGGGAAAGCAGGGCAGGGCAGGGCAGGGCAAGGGAAAGCAGGGCAGGGCAGGGCAAGGGAAAGCAGGGCAGGGCAGGGCAGGGCAAGGGAAAGCAGGGCAGGGCAGGGCAGGGCAAGGGAAAGCAGGGCAGGGCAGGGCAAGGGAAAGCAGGGCAGGGCAGGGCAAGGGAAAGCAGGGCAGGGCAGGGCAAGGGAAAGCAGGGCAGGGCAGGGCAGGGCAAGGGAAAGCAGGGCAGGGCAGGGCAGGGTAAGGGAAAGCAGGGCAGGGCAGGGCAAGGGAAAGCAGGGCAGGGCAGGGCAAGGGAAAGCAGGGCAGGGCAGGGCAAGGGAAAGCAGGGCAGGGCAGGGCAGGGCAGGGCAAGGGAAAGCAGGGCAGGGCAGGGCAGGGCAAGGGAGAGCAGGGCAGGGCAGGGCAGGGCAAGGGAAAGCAGGGCAGGGCAGGGCAGGGCAAGGGAAAGCAGGGCAGGGCAGAACAGGGCAAGGGAAAGCAGGGCAGGGCAGGGCAGGGCAAGGGAAAGCAGGGCAGGGCAGGGCTAGGGAAAGCAGGGCAGGGTAGGGAAAGGCAAGGGAAAGCAGGGCAGGGCAGGGCAAGGGAAAGCAGGGCAGGGCAGGGCAAGGGAAAGCAGGGCAGGGCAGGGCAGGGCAAGGGAAAGCAGGGCAGGGCAGGGCAAGGGAAAGCAGGGCAGGGCAGGGCAGGGCAAGGGAAAGCAGGGCAGGGCAGGGCAAGGGAAAGCAGGGCAGGGCAGGGCAAGGGAAAGCAGGGCAGGGCAAGGGAAAGCAGGGCAGGGCAGGGCAGGGCAATTGAAAGCAGGGCAGGGCAGGGCAAGGGAAAGCAGGGCAGGGCAGGGCAGGGCAAGGGAAAGCAGGGCAGGCCAGGGCAAGGGAAAGCAGGGCAGGGCAGGGCAAGGGAAAGCAGGGCAGGGCAGGGCAAGGGAAAGCAGGGCAGGGCAAGGGAAAGCAGGGCAGGGCAGGGCAAGGGAAAGCAGGGCAGGGCAAGGCAAGGGAAAGCAGGGCAGGGCAGGGCAGGGCAAGGGAAAGCAGGGCAGGGCAGGGCAGGGCAAGGGAAAGCAGGGCAGGGCAGGGCAAGGGAAAGCAGGGCAGGGCATGGCAGGGCAAGGGAAAGCAGGGCAGGGCAGGGCAGGGCAAGGGAAAGCAGGGCAGGGCAGGGCAGGGCAAGGGAAAGCAGGGCAGGGGAGGGCAGGGCAAGGGAAACAGAGCAGGGCAGGGCAGGGCAAGGGAAAGCAGGGCAGGGCAGGGCAAGGGAAAGCAGGGCAGGGCAGGGCAAGGGAAAGCAGGGCAGGGCAGGGCAAGGGAAAGCAGGGCAGGGCAGGGCAAGGGAAAGCAGGGCAGGGCAGGGCAAGGGAAAGCAGGGCAGGGCAGGGCAGGGCAAGGGAAAGCAGGGCAGGGCAGGGCAGGGCAAGGGAAAGCAGGGCAGGGCAGGGCAGGGCAAGGGAAAGCAGGGCAGGGCAGGGCAAGGGAAAGCAGGGCAGGGCAGGGCAAGGGAAAGCAGGGCAGGGCAGGGCAGGGCAAGGGAAAGCAGGGCAGGGCAGGGCAAGGGAAAGCAGGGCAGGGCAGGGCAGGGCAAGGGAAAGCAGGGCAGGGCAGGGCAAAGGAAAACAGAGCAGGGCAGGGCAGGGCAAGGGGAAAGCAGGGCAGGGCAGGGCAAGGGAAAGCAGGGCAGGGCAGGGCAGGGCAAGGGAAAGCAGGGCAGGGCAGGGCAGGACAAGGGAAAGCAGGGCAGGGCAGGGCAAGGGAAAGCAGGGCAGGGCAGGGCAAGGTAAAGCAGGGCAGGGCAGGGCAAGGGAAGGCAGGGCAGGGCTGGGGAAGGGAAGGCAGGGCAGGGCAGGGCAGGGCAAGGGAAAGCAGGCAGGGCAGGGCAAGGGAAAGCAGGGCAGGGCAGGGCAAGGGAAAGCAGTGCAGGGCAGGGCAGGGCAAGGGAAAGCAGGGCAGGGCAGGGCAGGGCAAGGGAAAGCAGGGCAGGGCAGGGCAAGGGAAAGAAGGGCAGGGCAGGGCAAGGGAAAGCAGGGCAGGGCAGGGCAGGGCAAGGGAAAGCAGGGCAGGGAATGCAGGACAAGGGAAAGCAGGGCAGGGCAGGGCAGGGCAAGGGAAAGCAGGGCAGGGCAGGGCAAGGGAAAGCAGGGCAGGGCAGGGCAAGGGCAAGGGAAAGCAGGGCAGGGCAGGGCAGGGCAAGGGAAAGCAGGGCAGGGCAGGGCAGGGCAAGGGAAAGCAGGGCAGGGCAAGAGAAAGCTGGGCAGGGCAGGGCAGGGCAAAGGGAAAGCAGGGCAGGGCAGGGCAAGGGAAAGCAGGGCAGGGCAGGGCAGGGCAAGGGAAAGCAGGGCAGGGAAGGGCAGGGCAAGGGAAAGCAGGGCAGGGCAGGGCAAGGGAAAGCAGGGCAGGGCAGGGCAAGGGAAAGCAGGGCAGGGCAGGGCAAGGGAAAGCAGGGCAGGGCAGGGCAAGGGAGAGCAGGGCAGGGCAGGGCAAGGGAATGCAGGGCAGGGCAGGGCAAGGGAAAGCAGGGCAGGGCAGGGCAAGGGAAAGCAGGGCAGGGCAGGACAGGGCAAGGGAAAGCAGGGCAGGGCAGGGCAAGGGAAAGCAGGGCAGGGCAGGGCAGGGCAAGGGAAAGCAGGGCAGGGCAGGGCAAGGGAAAGCAGGGCAGGGCAGGGCAAGGGAAAGCAGGGCAGGGCAGGTCAAGGGAAAGCAGGGCAGGGCAGGGCAGGGCAAGGGAAAGCAGGGCAGGGCAGGGCAGGGCAAGGGAAAGCAGGGCAGGGCAGGGCAGGGCAAGGGAAAGCAGGGCAGGGCAGGGCAAGGGAAAGCAGGGCCGGGCAGGGCAAGGGAAAGCAGGGCAGGGCAGGGCAGGGCAAGGGAAAGCAGGGCAGGGCAGGGCAGGGCAAGGGAAAGCAGGGCAGGGCAGGGCAAGGTAAAGCAGGGCAGGGCAGGGCAAGGGAAGGCAGGGCAGGGCAGGGGAAGGGAAGGCAGGGCAGGGCAGGGCAGGGCAAGGGAAAGCAGGGCAGGGCAGGGCAAGGGAAAGCAGGGCAGGGCAGGGCAAGGGAAAGCAGGGCAGGGCAGGGCAAGGGAAAGCAGGGCAGGGCAGGGCAAGGGAAAGCAGGGCAGGGCAGGGCAGGGCAAGGGAAAGCAGGGCAGGGCAGGGCAGGACAAGGGAAAGCAGGGCAGGGCAGGGCAGGGCAAGGGAAAGCAGGGCAGGGCAGGGCAAGGGAAAGCAGGGCAGGGCAGGGCAGGGCAAGGGAAAGCAGGGCAGGGCAGGGCAGGGCAAGGGAAAGCAGGGCAGGGCAGGGCAAGGGAAAGCAGGGCAGGGCAGGGCAGGGCAGAGCAATTGAAAGCAGGGCAGGGCAGGGCAAGGGAAAGCAGGGCAGGGCAGGGCAAGGGAAAGCAGGGCAGGGCAGGGCAAGGGAAAGCAGGGCAGGGCAAGGGAAAGCAGGGCAGGGCAGGGCAAGGGAAAGCAGGGCAGGGCAGGGCAGGGCAAGGGAAAGCAGGGCAGGGCAGGGCAGGGCAAGGGAAAGCAGGGCAGGGCAGGGCAGGGCAAGGGAAAGCAGTGCAGGGCAGGGCAAGGGAAAGCAGGGCAGGGCAGGGCAAGGGAAAGCAGGGCAGGGCAGGGCAAGGGAAAGCAGGGCAGGGCAGGGCAAGGGAAAGCAGGGCAGGGCAGGGCAGGGCAAGGGAAAGCAGGGCAGGGCAGGGCAAGGGAAAGCAGGGCAGGGCAGGGCAGGGCAAGGGAATGCAGGGCAGGGCAGGGCAGGGCAAGGGAAAGCAGGGCAGGGCAGGGCAGGGCAAGGGAAAGCAGGGCAGGGCAGGGCAAGGGAAAGCAGGCCAGGGCAGGGCAAGGGAAAGCAGGGCAGGGCAGGGCAAGGGTAAGCAGGGCAGGGCAGGGCAGGGCAAGGGAAAGCAGGGCAGGGCAGGGCAAGGGAAAGCAGGGCAGGGCAGGGCAAGGGAAAGCAGGGCAGGGCAGGGCATGGCAAGGGAAAGCAGGGCAGGGCAGGGCAAGGGAAACCAGGGCAGGGCAGGGAAAGGGAAAGCAGGGCAGGGCAGGGCAGGGCAAGGGAAAGCAGGGCAGGGCAGGGCAAGGGAAACCAGGGCAGGGCAGGGCAGGGCAAGGGAAAGCAGGGCAGGGCAGGGCAAGGGAAAGCAGGGCAGGGCAGGGCAAGGGAAAGCAGGGCAGGGCAGGGCAAGGGAAAGCAGGGTAGGGCAGGGCAAGGGAAAGCAGGGCAGGGCAGGGCAAGGGAAATCAGGGCAGGGCAGGGCAAGGGAAAGCAGGGCAGGGCAGGGCAAGGGAAAGCAGGGCAGGGCAGGGCAAGGGAAAGCAGGGCAGGGCAGGGCAAGGGAAAGCAGGGCAGGGCAGGGCAGGGCAAGGGAAAGCAGGGCAGGGCAGGGCAGGGCAAGGGAAAGCAGGGCAGGGCAGGGCAAGGGAAAGCAGGGCAGGGCAGGGCAGGGCAAGGGAAACCAGGGCAGGGCAGGGCAGGGCAAGGGAAAGCAGGGCAGGGCAGGGCAGGGCAAGGGAAAGCAGGGCAGGGCAGGGCAGGGCAAGGGAAAGCAGGGCAGGGCAGGGCAAGGGAAAGCAGGGCAGGGAAGTGCAGGGCAAGGGAAAGCAGGGCAGGGAAGGGCAGGGCAAGGGAAAGCAGGGCAGGGCAGGGCAGGGCAAGGGAAAGCAGGGCAGGGCAGGGCAGGGCAAGGGAAAGCAGGGCAGGGCAGGGCAGGACAAGGGAAAGCAGGGCAAGGCAGGGCAAGGGAAAGCAGGGCAGGGCAGGGCAAGGTAAAGCAGGGCAGGGCAGGGCAAGGGAAAGCAGGGCAGGGCAGGGCAGGGCAAGGGAAAGCAGGGCAGGGCAGGGCAAGGGAATGCAGGACAGGGCAGGGCAAGGGAAAGCAGGGCAGGGCAGGGCAAGGGAAAGCAGGGCAGGGCAGGGCAGGGCAAGGCAAAGCAGTGCAGGGCAGGGCAGGGCAAGGGAAAGCAGGGCAGGGCAGGGCAAGGGAAAGCAGGGCAGGGCAGGGCAAGGGAAAGCAGGGCAGGGCAGGGCAGGGCAAGGGAAAGCAGGGCAGGGCAGGGCAGGGCAGGGCAAGGGAAAGCAGGGCAGGGCAGGGCAAGGGAAAGCAGGGCAGGGCAGGGCAGGGCAAGGGAAAGCAGGGCAGGGCAGGGCAAGGGAAAGCAGGGCAGGGCAGGGCAAGGGAAAGCAGGGCAGGGCAGGGCAAGGGAAAGCAGGGCAGGGCAGGGCAGGGCAAGGGAAAGCAGGGCAGGGCAAGAGAAAGCAGGGCAGGGATGGGCAGGGCAAGGGAAAGCAGGGCAGGGCAGGGCAAGGGAAAGCAGGGCAGGGCAGGGCAGGGCAAGTCAGGGCAGGGCAGGGCAAGGGAAGGCAGGGCAGGGCAGGGCAAGGGAAAGCAGGGCAGGGCAGGGCAAGGGAAAGCAGGGCAGGGCAGGGCAGGGCAAGGGAAAGCAGGGCAGGGCAGGGCAAGGGAAAGCAGGGCAGGGCAGGGCAAGGGAAAGCAGGGCAGGGCAGGGCAAGGGAAAGCAGGGCAGGGCAGGGCAGGGCAAGGGAAAGCAGGGCAGGCCAGGGCAAGGGAAAGCAGGGCAGGGCAGGGCAAGGGAAAGCAGGGCAGGGCAGGGCAGGGCAAGGGAAAGCAGGACAGGGCAGGGCAAGGGAATGCAGGGCAGGGCAGGGCAAGGGAAAGCAGGGCAGGGCAGGGCAAGGGAAAGCAGGGCAGGGCAGGGCAGGGCAAGGGAAAGCAGGGCAGGGCAGGGCAAGGGAAAGCAGGGCAGGGCAGGCAGGGCAAGGGAAAGCAGGGCAGGGCAGGGCAGGGCAAGGGAAAGCAGGGCAGGGCAGGGCAGGGCAGGGCAGGTCAAGGGAAAGCAGGGCAGGGCAGGGCAGGGCAAGGGAAAGCAGGGCAGGGCAGGGCAGGGCAAGGGAAAGCAGGGCAGGGCAGGGCAGGGCAAGGGAAAGCAGGGCAGGGCAAGGGAAAGCAGGGCAGGGCAAGGTAAAGCAGGGCAGGGCAGGGCAAGGGAAAGCAGGGCAGGGCAGGGCAGGGCAAGGGAAAGCAGGGCATGGCAGGGCAAGGGAAAGCAGGGCAGGGCAGGGCAGGGCAAGGGAAAGCAGGGCAGGGCAGGGCAAGGGAAAGCATGGCAGGGCAGGGCAAGGGAAAGCAGGGCAGGGCAAGGCAGGGCAAGGGAAAGCAGGGCAGGGCAGGGCAAGGGAAAGCAGGGCAGGGCAGGGCAAGGGAAATCAGGGCAGGGCAGGGCAAGGGAAAGCAGGGCAGGGCAGGGCAAGGGAAAGCAGGGCAGGGCAGGGCAGGGCAAGGGAAAGCAGGGCAGGGCAGGGTAGGGCAGGGCAAGGGAAAGCAGGGCAGGGCAGGGCAGGGCAAGGGAAAGCAGGGCAGGGCAGGGCAGGGCAAGGGAAAGCATTGCAGGGCAAAGCAAGGGAAAGCAGGGCAGGGCAGGGCAAGGGAAAGCAGGGCAGGGCAGGGCAAGGGAAAGCAGGGCAGGGCAGGGCAGGGCAAGGGAAAGCAGGGCAGGGCAGGGCAGGGCAAGGGAAAGCAGGGCAGGGCAGGGCAAGGGAAAGCAGGGCAGGGCAGGGCAAGGGAAAGCAGGGCAGGGCAGGGCAGGGCAAGGGAAATCAGGGCAGGGCAGGGCAGGGCAAGGGAAAGCAGGGCAGGGCAGGGCAAGGGAAAGCAGGGCAGGGCAGGTCAAGGGAAAGCAGGGCAGGGCAGGGCAGGGCAAGGGAAAGCAGGGCAGGGCAGGGCAGGGCAAGGGAAAGCAGGGCAGGGCAGGGCAAGGGAAAGCAGGGCAGGGCAGGGCAGGGCAGGGCAAGGGAAAGCAGGGCAGGGCAGGGCAAGGGAAAGCAGGGCAGGGCAGGGCAAGGTAAAGCAGGGCAGGGCAGGGCAAGGGAAGGCAGGGCAGGGCAGGGGAAGGGAAGGCAGGGCAGGGCAGGGCAGGGCAAGGGAAAGCAGGACAGGGCAGGGCAAGGGAAAGCAGGGCAGGGCAGGGCAAGGCAAAGCAGTGCAGGGCAGGGCAGGGCAAGGGAAAGCAGGGCAGGGCAGGGCAGGGCAAGGGAAAGCAGGGCAGGGCAGGGCAAGGGAAAGAAGGGCAGGGCAGGGCAAGGGAAAGCAGGGCAGGGCAGGGCAAGGTAAAGCAGGGCAGGGCAGGGCAGGACAAGGGAAAGCAGGGCAGGGCAGGGCAGGGCAAGGGAAAGCAGGGCAGGGCAGGGCAAGGTAAAGCAGGGCAGGGCAGGGCAGGGCAAGGGAAAGCAGGGCAGGGCAGGGCAGGGCAAGGGAAAGCAGGGTAGGGCAGGGCAGGGCAGGGCAAGGGAAAGCAGGGCAGGGCAAGAGAAAGCAGGGCAGGGCAGGGCAGGGCAAGGGAAAGCAGGGCAGGGCAGGGCAAGGGAAAGCAGGGCAGGGCAGGGCAAGTAAGGGCAGGGCAGGGCAAGGGAAGGCAGGGCAGGGCAGGGCAAGGGAAGACAGGGCAGGGCAGGGCAAGGGAAGGCAGGGCAGGGCAGGGTAAGGGAAGGCAGGGCAGGGCAGGGCAAGGGAAAGCAGGGCAGGGCAAGGGAAAGCAGGGCAGGGCAGGGCAAGGGAAAGCAGGGCAGGGCAGGGCAAGGGAAAGCAGGGCAGGGCAGGGCAAGGGAAAGCAGGGCAGGGCAAGGGAAAGCAGGGCAGGGCAGGGCAGGGCAATTGAAAGCAGGGCAGGGCAGGGCAAGGGAAAGCAGGGCAGGGCAGGGCAAGGGAAAGCAGGGCAGGGCAGGGCAAGGGAAAGCAGGGCAGGGCAAGGGAAAGCAGGGCAGGGCAGGGCAGGGCAAGGGAAAGCAGGGCAGGGCAGGGCAAGGGAAAGCAGGGCAGGGCAGGGCAAGGGAAAGCAGGGCAGGGCAGGGCAGGGCAAGGGAAAGCAGGGCAGGGCAGGGCAAGGGAAAGCAGGGCAGGGCAGGGCTAGGGAAAGCAGGGCAGGTTAGGGAAAGGCAAGGGAAAGCAGGGCAGGGCAGGGCAAGGGAAAGCAGGGCAGGGCAGGGCAAGGGAAAGCAGGGCAGGGCAGGGCAAGGGAAAGCAGGGCAGGGCAGGGCAGGGCAAGGGAAAGCAGGGCAGGGCAGGGCAAGGGAAAGCAGGGCAGGGCAGGGCAGGGCAAGGGAAAGCAGGGCAGGGCAGGGCAAGGGAAAGCAGGGCAGGGCAGGGCAAGGGAAATCAGGGCAGGGCAGGGCAAGGGAAAGCAGGGCAGGGCAGGGCAAGGGAAAGCAGGGCAGGGCAGGGCAGGGCAAGGGAAAGCAGGGCAGGGCAGGGCAAGGGAAAGCAGGGCAGGGCAGGGCAAGGGAAAGCAGGGCAGGGCAGGGCAGGGCAAGGGAAAGCAGGGCAGGGCAAAGCAAGGGAAACCAGGGCAGGGCAGGGCAAGGGAAAGCAGGGCAGGGCAGGGCAGGGCAAGGGAAAGCAGGGCAGGGCAGGGCAAGGGAAAACAGGGCAGGGCAGGGCAGGGCAAGGGAAGGCAGGGCAGGGCAGGGCAAGGGAAAGCAGGGCAGGGCAGGGCAAGGGAAAGCAGGGCAGGGCAGGGCAAGGGAAAGCAGGGCAGGGCAGGGCAAGGGAAAGCAGGGCAGGGCAGGGCAAGGGAAATCAGGGCAGGGCAGGGCAAGGGAAAGCAGGGCAGGGCAGGGCAAGGGAAAGCAGGGCAGGGCAGGGCAAGGGAAAGCAGGGCAGGGCAGGGCAGGGCAAGGGAAAGCAGGGCAGGGCAGGGCAGGGCAAGGGAAAGCAGGGCAGGGCAGGGCAAGGGAAAGCAGGGCAGGGCAGGGCAAGGGGAAAGCAGGGCAGGGCAGGGCAAGGGAATGCAGGACAGGGCAGGGCAAGGGAAAGCAGGGCAGGGCAGGGCAGGGCAAGGGAAAGCAGGGCAGGGCAGGGCAGGGCAAGGGAAAGCAGGGCAGGGCAGGGCAAGGGAAAGCAGGGCAGGGCAGGGCAGGGCAAGGGAAAGCAGGGCAGGGCAGGGCAGGGCAAGGGAAAGCAGGGCAGGGCAGGGCAGGGCAAGGGAAAGCAGGGCAGGGCAGGGCAGGGCAAGGGAAAGCAGGGCAGGGCAGGGCAGGACAAGGGAAAGCAGGGCAGGGCAGGGCAAGGGAAATCAGGGCAGGGCAGGGCAAGGTAAAGCAGGGCAGGGCAGGGCAAGGGAAGGCAGGGCAGGGCAGGGGAAGGGAAGGCAGGGCAGGGCAGGGCAGGGCAAGGGAATGCAGGACAGGGCAGGGCAAGGGAAAGCAGGGCAGGGCAGGGCAAGGGAAAGCAGGGCAGGGCAGGGCAGGGCAAGGCAAAGCAGTGCAGGGCAGGGCAGGGCAAGGGAAAGCAGGGCAGGGCAGGGCAAGGGAAAGCAGGGCAGGGCAGGGCAAGGGAAAGCAGGGCAGGGCAGGGCAGGGCAAGGGAAAGCAGGGCAGGGCAGGGCAGGGCAGGGCAAGGGAAAGTAGGGCAGGGCAGGGCAAGGGAAAGCAGGGCAGGGCAGGGCAGGGCAAGGGAAAGCAGGGCAGGGCAGGGCAAGGGAAAGCAGGGCAGGGCAGGGCAGGGCAAGGGAAAGCAGGGCAGGGCAGGGCAAGGGAAAGCAGGGCAGGGCAGGGCAGGGCAAGGGAAAGCAGGGCAGGGCAAGAGAAAGCAGGGCAGGGCAGGGCAGGGCAAGGGAAAGCAGGGCAGGGCAGGGCAAGGGAAAGCAGGGCAGGGCAGGGCAGGGCAAGTCAGGGCAGGGCAGGGCAAGGGAAGGCAGGGCAGGGCAGGGCAAGGGAAAGCAGGGCAGGGCAGGGCAAGGCAAGGGAAGGCAGGGCAGGGCAGGGCAAGGGAAAGCAGGGCAGGGCAAGGGAAAGCAGGGCAGGGCAGGGCAAGGGAAAGCAGGGCAGGGTAGGGCAAGGGAAAGCAGGGCAGGGCAGGGCAGGCAGGGCAATTGAAAGCAGGGCAGGGCAGGGCAAGGGAAAGCAGGGCAGGGCAGGGCAAAGGAAAGCAGGGCAGGGCAGGCCAAGGGAAAGCAGGGCAGGGCAAGGGAAAGCAGGGCAGGGCAGGGCAAGGGAAAGCAGGGCAGGGCAGGGCAGGGCAAGGGAAAGCAGGGCAGGGCAGGGCAAGGGAAAGCATGGCAGGGCAGGACAAGGGAAAGCAGGGCAGTGCAGGGCAGGGCAAGGGAAAGCAGGACAGGGCAGGGCAAGGGAATGCAGGGCAGGGCAGGGCAAGGGAAAGCAGGGCAGGGCAGGGCAAGGGAAAGCAGGGCAGGGCAGGGCAGGGCAAGGGAAAGCAGGGCAGGGCAGGGCAAGGGAAAGCAGGGCAGGGTAGGGCAAGGGAAAGCAGGGCAGGGCAGGGCAGGGCAAGGGAAAGCAGGGCAGGGCAGGGCAGGGCAGGGCAGGTCAAGGGAAAGCAGGGCAGGGCAGGGCAGGGCAAGGGAAAGCAGGGCAGGGCAGGGCAGGGCAAGGGAAAGCAGGGCAGGGCAGGGCAGGGCAAGGGAAAGCAGGGCAGGGCAAGGGAAAGCAGGGCATTGCAAGGGAAAGCAGGGCAGGGCAGGGCAAGGGAAAGCAGGGCAGGGCAGGGCAGGGCAAGGGAAAGCAAGGCAGGGCAGGACAAGGGAAAGCAGGGCAGGGCAGGGCTGGGCAAGGGAAAGCAGGGCAGGGCAGGGCAAGGGAAAGCATGGCAGGGCAGGGCAAGGGAAAGCAGGGCAGGGCAAGGCAGGGCAAGGGAAAGCAGGGCAGGGCAGGGCAAGGGAAAGCAGGGCAGGGCAGGGCAGGGCAAGGGAAAGCAGGGCAGGGCAGGGCAGGGCAAGGGAAAGCAGGGCAGGGCAGGGCAGGGCAAGGGAAAGCAGGGCAGGGCAGGGCAAGGGAAAGCAGGGCAGGGCAGGGGCAAGGGAAAGCAGGGCAGGGCAGGGCAGGGCAAGGGAAAGCAGGGCAGGGCAGGGAAGGACAAGGGAAAGCAGTGCAGGGCTGGGCAAGGGAAAGCAGGGCAGGGCAGGGCATGGCAGTGCAAGGGAAAGCAGGGCAGGGCAGGGCAGGGCAAGGGAAAGCAGGGCAGGGCAGGGCAGGGCAAGGGAAAGCAGGGCAGGGCAGGGCAAGGGAAAGCAGGGCAGGGCAGGGCAGGGCAAAGGGAAAGCAGGGCAGGGCAGGGCAAGGGAAAGCAGGGCAGGGCAGGGCAAGGGAAAGCAGGGCAGGGCAGGGCAGGGCAAGGGAAAGCAGGGCAGGGCAGGGCAGGGCAAGGGAAAGCAGGCAGGGCAGGGCAAGGGAAAGCAGGGCTGACCAGGGCAAGGGAAAGCAGGGCAGGGCAGGGCAAGGGAAAGCAGGGCAGGGCAGGGCAGGGCAAGGGAAAGCAGGGCAGGGCAGGGCAGGGCAAGGGAAAGCAGGGCAGGGCAGGGCAAGGGAAAGCAGGGCAGGGCAGGGCAGGGCAAGGGAAAGCAGGGCAGGGCAGGGAAGGGCAAGGTAAAGAAGGGCAGGGCAGGGCAGGGCAAGGGAAAGCAGGGCAGGGCAGGGCAGGGCAAGGGAAAGCAGGGCAGGGCAGGGCAGGGCAAGGGAAAGCAGGGCAGGGCAGGGCAAGGGAAAGCAGGGCAGGGCAGGGCAAGGGAAAGCAGGGCAGGGCAAGGGAAAACAGGGCAGGGCATGGGAAAGCAGGGCAGGGCAAGGGAAAGAAGGGTAGGGCAGGGCAAGGGAAAGCAGGGCAGGGCAAGGGAAAGCAGGGCAGGGCAGGGCAGGGCAAGGGAAGGCAGGGGCAGGGCAGGGCAAGGGAAAGCAGGGCAGGGCAGGGCAGGGCAAGGGAAAGCAGGGCAGGGCAGGGCAAGGGAAAGCAGGGCAGGGCAGGGCAAGGGAAAGCAGGGCAGGGCAGGGCAAGGCAGGGCAAGGGAAAGCAGGGCAGGGCAGGGCAAGGCAAGGGAAAGCAGGGCAGGGCAGGGCAGGGCAAGGGAAAGCAGGGCAGGGCAGGGCAGGGCAAGGGAAAGCAGGGCAGGGCAGGGCAGGGAAAGAAAAGCAGGGCAGGGCAGGGCAGAGCAAGGGAAAGCAGGGCAGGGCAGGGCAGGGCAAGGGAAAGCAGGGCAGGGCAGGCAGGGCAAGGGAAAGCAGGGCAGGGCAGGGCAGGGCAAGGGAAAGCAGGGCAGGGCAGGGCAGGGCAAGGGAAAGTAGGGCAGGGCAGGGCAAGAGAAAGCAGGGCAGGGCAGGGCAGGGCAAGGGAAAGCAGGGCAGGGCAGGGCAAGGGAAAGCAGGGCAGGGCAGGGCAAGGGAAAGCAGGGCAGGGCAGGGCAGGGCAAGGGAAAGCAGGGTAGGGCAGGGCAGGGCAAGGGAAAGCAGGGCAAGGCAGGGCAAGGGAAAGCAGGGCAGGGCAGGTCAAGGGAAAGCAGGGCAGGGCAGGGCAGGGCAAGGGAAAGCAGGGCAGGGCAGGGCAGGGCAAGGGAAAGCAGGGCAGGGCAGGGCAGGGCAAGGGAAAGCAGGGCAGGGCAGGGCAGGGCAAGGGAAAGCAGGGCAGGGCAGGGCAAGGGAAAGCAGGGCAGGGCAGGGCAGGGCAAGGGAAAGCAGGGCAGGGCAGGGCAAGGGAAAGCAGGGCAGGGCAGGGCAAGGGAAAGCAGGGCAGGGCAGGGCAAGGGAAGGCAGGGCAGGGGCAGGGCAAGGGAAAGCAGGGCAGGGCAGGGCAAGAGAAAGCAGGGCAGGGCAAGGGAAAGCAGGGCAGGGCAGGGCAGGGCAGGGCAAGGGAAAGCAGGGCAGGGCAGGGCAAGGGAAAGCAGGGGCAGGGCAGGGCAAGAGAAAGCAGGGCAGGGCAAGGGAAAGCAGGGCAGGGCAGGGCAGGGCAGGGCAAGGGAAAGCAGGGCAGGGCAGGGCAAGGGAAAGCAGGGCAGGGCAGGGCAAGGGAAAGAAGGGCAGGGGCAGGGGCAGGGCAAGGGAAAGCAGGGCAGGGCAGGGCAGGGCAAGGGAAAGCAGGGCAGGGCAGGGCAAGGGAAAGCAGGGCTGGGCAGGGCAAGGGAAAGCAGGGCAGGGCAGGGCAAGGGAAAGCAGGGCAGGGCAGGGCAGGGCAAGGGAAAGCAGGGCAGGGCAGGGCAAGGGAAAGCAGGGCAGGGCAGGGCAAGGGAAAGCAGGGCAGGGCAGGGCAGGGCAAGGGAAAGCAGGGCAGGGCAGGGAAGGGCAAGGTAAAGAAGGGCAGGGCAGGGCAGGGCAAGGGAAAGCAGGGCAGGGCAGGGCAGGGCAAGGGAAAGCAGGGCAGGGCAGGGCAGGGCAAGGGAAAGCAGGGCAGGGCAGGGCAAGGGAAAGCAGGGCAGGGCAGGGCAAGGGAAAGCAGGGCAGGGCAAGGGAAAACAGGGCAGGGCATGGGAAAGCAGGGCAGGGCAAGGGAAAGAAGGGCAGGGCAGGGCAAGGGAAAGCAGGGCAGGGGCAGGGCAGGGCAAGGGAAAGCAGGGCAGGGCAAGGGCAGGGCAAGGGAAAGCAGGGCAGGGCAGGGCAAGGGAAAGCAGGGCTGGGGCAGGGCAAGGGAAAGCAGGGCAGGGCAGGGCAAGGGAAAGCAGGGCAGGGCAGGGCAGGGCAAGGGAAAGCAGGGCAGGGCAGGGCAGGGCAAGGGAAAGCAGGGCAGGGCAGGGCAAGGGAAAGCAGGGCAGGGCAGGGCAGGGCAAGGGAAAGCAGGGCAGGGCAGGGAAGGGCAAGGTAAAGAAGGGCAGGGCAGGGCAGGGCAAGGGAAAGCAGGGCAGGGCAGGGCAGGGCAAGGGAAAGCAGGGCAGGGCAGGGCAGGGCCAAGGGAAAGCAGGGCAGGGCAGGGCAAGGGAAAGCAGGGCAGGGCAGGGCAAGGGAAAGCAGGGCAGGGCAAGGGAAAACAGGGCAGGGCATGGGAAAGCAGGGCAGGGCAAGGGAAAGAAGGGTAGGGCAGGGCAAGGGAAAGCAGGGCAGGGCAAGGGAAAGCAGGGCAGGGCAGGGCAGGGCAAGGGAAGGCAGGGCAGGGCAGGGGCAAGGGAAAGCAGGGCAGGCAGGGCAGGGCAAGGGAAAGCAGGGCAGGGCAGGGCAAGGGAAAGCAGGGCAGGGGCAGGGCAAGGGAAAGCAGGGCAGGGCAGGGCAAGGCAGGGCAAGGGAAAGCAGGGCAGGGCAGGGCAAGGCAAGGGAAAGCAGGGCAGGGCAGGGCAGGGCAAGGGAAAGCAGGGCAGGGCAGGGCAGGGCAAGGGAAAGCAGGGCAGGGCAGGGCAGGGAAAGAAAAGCAGGGCAGGGCAGGGCAGAGCAAGGGGAAAGCAGGGCAGGGCAGGGCAGGGCAAGGGAAAGCAGGGCAGGGCAGGCAGGGCAAGGGAAAGCAGGGCAGGGCAGGGCAGGGCAAGGGAAAGCAGGGCAGGGCAGGGCAGGGCAAGGGAAAGTAGGGCAGGGCAGGGCAAGAGAAAGCAGGGCAGGGCAGGGCAGGGCAAGGGAAAGCAGGGCAGGGCAGGGCAAGGGAAAGCAGGGCAGGGCAGGGCAAGGGAAAGCAGGGCAGGGCAGGGCAGGGCAAGGGAAAGCAGGGTAGGGCAGGGCAGGGCAAGGGAAAGCAGGGCAAGGCAGGGCAAGGGAAAGCAGGGCAGGGCAGGTCAAGGGAAAGCAGGGCAGGGCAGGGCAGGGCAAGGGAAAGCAGGGCAGGGCAGGGCAGGGCAAGGGAAAGCAGGGCAGGGCAGGGCAGGGCAAGGGAAAGCAGGGCAGGGCAGGGCAGGGCAAGGGAAAGCAGGGCAGGGCAGGGCAAGGGAAAGCAGGGCAGGGCAGGGCAGGGCAAGGGAAAGCAGGGCAGGGCAGGGCAAGGGAAAGCAGGGCAGGGCAGGGCAAGGGAAAGCAGGGCAGGGCAGGGCAAGGGAAGGCAGGGCAGGGCAGGGCAAGGGAAAGCAGGGCAGGGCAGGGCAAGAGAAAGCAGGGCAGGGGCAGGGAAAGCAGGGCAGGGCAGGGCAGGGCAGGGCAAGGGAAAGCAGGGCAGGGCAGGGCAAGGGAAAGCAGGGCAGGGCAGGGGCAAGAGAAAGCAGGGCAGGGCAAGGGAAAGCAGGGCAGGGCAGGGCAGGGCAGGGCAAGGGAAAGCAGGGCAGGGCAGGGCAAGGGAAAGCAGGGCAGGGCAGGGCAAGGGAAAGCAGGGCAGGGGCAGGGCAGGGCAAGGGAAAGCAGGGCAGGGCAGGGCAGGGCAAGGGAAAGCAGGGCAGGGCAGGGCAAGGGAAAGCAGGGCTGGGCAGGGCAAGGGAAAGCAGGGCAGGGCAGGGCAAGGGAAAGCAGGGCAGGGCAGGGCAGGGCAAGGGAAAGCAGGGCAGGGCAGGGCAAGGGAAAGCAGGGCAGGGCAGGGCAAGGGAAAGCAGGGCAGGGCAGGGCAGGGCAAGGGAAAGCAGGGCAGGGCAGGGAAGGGCAAGGTAAAGAAGGGCAGGGCAGGGCAGGGCAAGGGAAAGCAGGGCAGGGCAGGGGCAGGGCAAGGGGAAAGCAGGGCAGGGCAGGGCAGGGCAAGGGAAAGCAGGGGCAGGGCAGGGCAAGGGAAAGCAGGGCAGGGCAGGGCAAGGGAAAGCAGGGCAGGGCAAGGGAAAACAGGGCAGGGCATGGGAAAGCAGGGCAGGGCAAGGGAAAGAAGGGCAGGGCAGGGCAAGGGAAAGCAGGGCAGGGCAGGGCAAGGGAAAGCAGGGCAGGGCAGGGCAGGGGCAAGGGAAAGCAGGGCAGGGCAGGGCAAGGGAAAGCAGGGCAGGGCAGGGCAGGGCAAGGGAAAGCAGGGCAGGGCAGGGCAAGGGAAAGCAGGGCAGGGCAGGGCAGGGAAAGCAGGGCAGGGCAGGGAAAGGCAGGGCAAGGGAAAGCAGGGCAGGGCAGGGCAAGGCAAGGGAAAGCAGGGCAGGGCAGGGCAGGGCAAAGGGAAAGCAGGGCAGGGCAGGGCAGGGCAAGGGAAAGCAGGGCAGGGCAGGGCAGGGCAAGAAAAGCAGGGCAGGGGCAGGGCAGAGCAAGGGAAAGCAGGGCAGGGCAGGGCAGGGCAAGGGAAAGCAGGGCAGGGCAGGCAGGGCAAGGGAAAGCAGGGCAGGGCAGGGCAGGGCAAGGGAAAGCAGGGCAGGGCAGGGCAGGGGCAAGGGAAAGCAGGGCAGGGGCAGGGCAAGAGAAAGCAGGGCAGGGCAGGGCAGGGCAAGGGAAAGCAGGGCAGGGCAGGGCAAGGGAAAGCAGGGCAGGGCAGGGCAAGGGAAAGCAGGGCAGGGCAGGGCAGGGCAAGGGAAAGCAGGGCAGGGCAGGGCAGGGCAAGGGAAAGCAGGGCAAGGCAGGGCAAGGGAAAGCAGGGCAGGGCAGGGCAAGGGAAAGCAGGGCAGGGCAGGGCAGGGCAAGGGAAAGCAGTGCAGGGCAGGGCAGGGCAAGGGAAAGCAGGGCAGGGCAGGGCAGGGCAAGGGAAAGCAGGGCAGGGCCAGGGCAGGGCAAGGGAAAGCAGGGCAGGGCAGGGCAAGGGAAAGCAGGGCAGGGCAGGGCAGGGCAAGGGAAAGCAGGGCAGGGCAGGGCAAGGGAAAGCAGGGCAGGCAGGACAAGGGAAAGCAGGGCAGGGCAGGGCAAGGGAAGGCAGGGCAGGGCAGGGCAAGGGAAAGCAGGGCAGGGCAGGGCAAGAGAAAGCAGGGCAGGGCAAGGGAAAGCAGGGCAGGGCAGGGCAGGGCAGGGCAAGGGAAAGCAGGGCAGGGCAGGGCAAGGGAAAGCAGGGCAGGGCAGGGCAAGAGAAAGCAGGGCAGGGCAAGGGAAAGCAGGGCAGGGCAGGGCAGGGCAGGGGCAAGGGAAAGCAGGGCAGGGCAGGGCAAGGGAAAGCAGGGCAGGGCAGGGCAAGGGAAAGAAGGGCAGGGCAGGGCAAGGGGAAAGCAGGGCAGGGCAGGGCAGGGCAAGGGAAAGCAGGGCAGGGCAGGGCAGGGCAGGGCAAGGGAAAGCAGGGCAGGGCAGGGCAGGGCAAGGGAAAGCAGGGCAGGGCAGGGCAGGGCAAGGGAAAGCAGGGCAGGGCAGGGCAAGGGAAAGCAGGGCAGGGCAAGGGAAAACAGGGCAGGCAAGGGAAAGCAGGGCAGGGCAAGGGAAAGCAGGGCAGTGCAGGGCAAGGGAAAGAAGGGCAGGGCAGGGGCAAGGGAAAGCAGGGGGAGGGCAGGGCAAGGGAAAGCAGGGGCAGGGCAGGGCAAGGGAAAGCAGGGCAGGGCAGGGCAAGGGAAAGCAGGGCAGGGCAGGGCAGGGCAAGGGAAAGCAGGGCAGGGCAGGGCAGGGCAAGGGAAAGCAGGGCAGGGCAGGGCAGGGCAAGGGAAAGCAGGGCAGGGCAGGGCAGGGCAAGGGAAAGCAGGGCAGGGCAGGGCAGGGCAAGGGAAAGCAGGGAAGGGCAGGGCAAGGAAAACAGGGCAGGGCAGGGCAGGGCAAGGCAAGGGAAAGCAGGGGCAGGGCAGGGCAGGGCAAGGCAAGGGAAAGCAGGGCAGGGCAGGGCAAGGGAAGGCAGGGCAGGGCAGGGCAAGAGAAGGCAGGGCAGGGCACGGCAAGGTAAGGCAGGGCAGGGCAGGGCAAGGGAAGGCAGGGCAGGGCAGGGCAAGGGAAGGCAGGGCAGGCCAGGGCAAGGGAAGGCAGGGCAGGGCAGGGCAAGGGAAGGCAGGGCAGGGCAGGGCAAGGGAAGGCAGGGCAGGGCAGGGCAAGGGAAGGGCAGGGCAGGGCAGGGCAAGGGAAAGCAGGGCAGGTCAGGGCAAGGGAAGGCAGGGCAGGGCAGGGCAGGGCAAGGAAAGAAGGGCAGGGCAGGGCAGGGCAAGGGAAAGGAGGGCAGGGCAGGGCAAGGGAAAGCAGGGCAGGGCAGGGCAAGGGAACGCAGGGCAGGGCAGGGCAAGGGAAAGCAGGGCAGGGCAGGGCAAGGGAAAGCAGGGCAGGGCAGGGCAGGGCAAGGGAAAGCAGGGCAGGGCAGGGCAAGGCAGGGCAAGGGAAAGCCGGGCAGGGCAGGGCAGGGCAAGGGAAAGCAGGGCAGGGCAGGGCAGGGCAAGGGAAAGCAGGGCAGGGCAGGGTAGGGCAGGGCAAGGGAAAGCAGGGCAGGGCAGGGCAAGGGAAAGCAGGGCAGGGCAGGGCAGGGCAAGGGAAAGCAGGGCAGGGCAGGGCAAGGGAAAGCAGGGCAGGGCAGGGCAAGGGAAAGCAGGGCAGGGCAGGGCAGGGCAGGGCAAGGGAAAGCAGGGCAGGGCAGGGCAGGGCAAGGGAAAGCAGGGCAGGGCAGGGCAAGGGAAAGCAGGGCAGGGCAGGGCAAGGGAAAGCAGGGCAGGGCAGGGCAGGGCAAGGGAAATCAGGGCAGGGCAGGGCAGGGCAAGGGAAAGCAGGGCAGGGCAGGGCAGGGCAAGGGAAAGCAGGGCAGTGCAGGGCAGGGCAAGGGAAAGCAGGGCAGGGCAGGGCAAGGGAAAGCAGGGCAGGGCAGGGCAGGGCAAGGGAAAGCAGGGCAGGGCAGGGCAGGGCAAGGGAAAGCAGGGCAGGGCAGGGGCAGGGCAAGGGAAAGCAGGGCAGGGCAGGGCAGGTGTAAATCAAGGGAAAGCAGGGCAGGGCAGGGCAGGGCAAGGGAAAGCAGGGCAGGGCAGGGCAGGGCAAGGGAAAGCAGGGCAGGGCAGGGCAGGGCAAGGGAAAGCAGGGCAGGGCAGGGCAAGGGAAAGCAGGGCAGGGCAGGGCAAGGGAAAGCAGGGCAGGGCAGGGCAGGGCAAGGGAAAGCAGGGCAGGGCAGGGCAGGGCAAGGGAAAGCAGGGCAGGGCAGGGCAGGGCAAGGGAAAGCAGGGCAGGGCAGGGCAGGGCAAGGGAAAGCAGGGCAGGGCAGGGCAGGGCAAGGGAAAGCAGGGCAGGGCAGGGCAGGGCAAGGGAATGCAGGGCAGGGCAGGGCAGGGCAAGGGAAAGCAGGGCAGGGCAGGGCAAGGGAAAGCAGGGCAGGGCAGGGAAAGGGAAAGCAGGGCAGGGCAGGGCAAGGGAAAGCAGGGCAGGGCAGGGCAGGGCAAGGGAAAGCAGGGCAGGGCAGGGCAAGGGAAAGCAGGGCAGGGCAGGGCAGGGCAAGGGAAAGCAGGGCAGGGCAGGGCAAGGCAGGGGCAGGGCAATGGAAAGCAGGGCAGGGCAGGGCAGGGCAAGGGAAAGCAGGGCAGGGCAGGGCAGGGCAAGGGAAAGCAGGGCAGGGCAGGGCAGGGCAAGGGAAAGCAGGGCAGGGCAGGGCAGGGCAAGGGAAAGCAGGGCAGGGCAGGCAGGGCAAGGGAAAGCAGGGCAGGGCAGGGCAAGGGAAAGCAGGGCAGGGCAGGGCAAGGGAAAGCAGGGTAGGGCCAGGGCAAGGGCAAGGGAAAGCAGGGCAGGGCAGGGCAGGGCAAGGGAAAGCAGGGCAGGGCAGGGCAGGGCAAGGGAAAGCAGGGCAGGGCAGGGCAGGGTAAGGGAAAGCAGGGCAGGGCAGGGCAAGGGAAAGCAGGGCAGGGCAGGGCAAGGGAAAGCAGGGCAGGGCAGGGCAGGGCAAGGGAAAGCAGGGCAGGGCAGGGCAGGGTAAGGGAAAGCAGGGCAGGGCAGGGCAAGGGAAAGCAGGCAGGGCAGGGCAGGGCAAGGGAAAGCAGGGCAGGGCAGGGCAGGGCAAGGGAAAGCAGGGCAGGGCAGGGCAAGGGAAAGCAGGGCAGGGCAGGGCAGGGCAAGGGAAAGCAGGGCAGGGCAGGGCAAGGGAAAGCAGGGCAGGGCAGGGCAGGGCAAGGGAAAGCAGGGCAGGGCAGGGCAGGGCAAGGGAAAGCAGGGCAGGGCAGGGCAGGGCAAGGGAAAGCAGGGCAGGGCAGGGCAGGGTAAATCAAGGGAAAGCAGGGCAGGGCAGGGCAGGGCAAGGGAAAGCAGGGCAGGGCACGGCAGGGCAAGGAAAGCAGGGCAGGGCAGGGCAGGGCAAGGGAAAGCAGGGCAGGGCAGGGCAAGGGAAAGCAGGGCAGGGCAGGGCAAGGGAATGCAGGGCAGGGCAGGGGCAGGGCAAGGGAAAGCAGGGCAGGGCAGGGCAGGGCAAGGGAAAGCAGGGCGGGCAGGGCAGGGCAAGGGGAAAGCAGGGCAGGGCAGGGCAGGGCAAGGGAAAGCAGGGCAGGGCAGGGCAGGGCAAGGGAATGCAGGGCAGGGCAGGGCAGGGCAAGGGAAAGCAGGGCAGGGCAGGGCAAGGGAAAGCAGGGCAGGGCAGGGCAAGGGAAAGCAGGGCAGGACAGGGCAGGGCAAGGGAAAGCAGGGCAGGGCAGGGCAAGGGAAAGCAGGGCAGGGCAGGGCAAGGGAAAGCAGGGCAGGGCAGGGCAGGGCAAGGGAAAGCAGGGCAGGGCAGGGCAGGGCAAGGGAAAGCAGGGCAGGGCAGGGCAGGGCAAGGGAAAGCAGGGCAGGGCAGGGCAAGGGAAAGCAGGGCAGGGCAGGGCAGGGCAAGGGAAAGCAGGGCAGGGCAGGGCAGGGCAAGGGAAAGCAGGGGCAAGGGCAGGGCAGGGCAAGGGAAAGCAGGGCTGGGCAGGGCAGGGCAAGGGAAAGCAGGGCAGGGCAGGGCAAGGGAAAGCAGGGCAGGGCAGGGCAGGGCAAGGGAAAGCAGGGCAGGGCAGGGCAAGGGAAAGCAGGGCAGGGCAGGGCAGGGCAAGGGAAAGCAGGGCAGGGCAGGGCAAGGGAAAGCAGGGCAGGGCAGGGCAAGGGAAAGCAGGGCAGGGCAGGGCAGGGCAAGGGAAAGCAGGGCAGGGCAAGGGAAAGCAGGGCAGGGCAGGGCAAGAGAAAGCAGGGCAGGGCAAGGGAAAGCAGGGCAGGGCAGGGCAGGGCAGGGCAAGGGAAAGCAGGGCAGGGCAGGGCAAGGGAAAGCAGGGCAGGGCAGGGCAAGAGAAAGCAGGGCAGGGCAAGGGAAAGCAGGGCAGGGCAGGGCAGGGCAGGGCAAGGGAAAGCAGGGCAGGACAGGGCAAGGGAAAGCAGGGCAGGGCAGGGCAAGGGAAAGCAGGGCAGGGCAGGGCAAGGGAAAGCAGGGCAGGGCAGGGCAGGGCAAGGGAAAGCAGGGCAGGGCAGGGCACGGCAGGGCAAGGGAAAGCAGGGCAGGGCAGGGCAGGGCAAGGGAAAGCAGGGCAGGGCAGGGCAGGGCAAGGGAAAGCAGGGCAGGGCAGGGCAGGGCAAGGGAAAGCAGGGGCAGGTCAGGGCAAGGGAAAGCAGGGCAGGGCAAGGGAAAAACAGGGCAGGGCAAGGGAAAGCAGGGCAGGGCAAGGGAAAGCAGGGCAGTGCAGGGCAAGGGAAAGCAGGGGAGGGCAGGGCAAGGGAAAGCAGGGCAGGGCAGGGCAAGGGAAAGCAGGGCAGGGCAGGGCAAGGGAAAGCAGGGCAGGGCAGGGCAGGGCAGGGCAAGGGAAAGCAGGGCAGGGCAGGGCAGGGCAAGGGAAAGCAGGGCAGGGCAGGGCAGGGCAAGGGAAAGCAGGGCAGGGCAGGGCAGGGCAAGGGAAAGCAGGGCAGGGCAGGGCAGGGCAAGGGAAAGCAGGGCAGGGCAGGGCAAGGGAAAGCAGGGCAGGGCAAGGGAAAACAGGGCAGGGCAAGGGAAAGCAGGGCAGGGCAAGGGAAAGCAGGGCAGTGCAGGGCAAGGGAAAGCAGGGGAGGGCAGGGCAAGGGAAAGCAGGGCAGGGCAGGGCAAGGGAAAGCAGGGCAGGGCAGGGCAAGGGAAAGCAGGGCAGGGCAGGGCAGGGCAGGGCAAGGGAAAGCAGGGCAGGGCAGGGCAGGGCAAGGGAAAGCAGGGCAGGGCAAAGCAGGGCAAGGGAAAGCAGGGCAGGGCAGGGCAGGGCAAGGGAAAGCAGGGCAGGGCAGGGCAGGGCAAGGGAAAGCAGGGCAGGGCAGGGCAAGGGAAACCAGGGCAGGGCAGGGCAGGGCATGGGAAAGCAGGGCAGGGCAGGGCAGGGCAGGGCAAGGGAAAGCAGGGCAGGGCAGGGCAAGGGAAAGCAGGGCAGGGCAGGTCAAGAGAAAGCAGGGCAGGGCAAGGGAAAGCAGGGCAGGGCAGGGCAGGGCAGGGCAAGGGAAAGCAGGGCAGGACAGGGCAAGGGAAAGCAGGGCAGGGCAGGGCAAGGGAAAGAAGGGCAGGGCAGGGCAAGGGAAAGCAGGGCAGGGCAGGGCAGGGCAAGGGAAAGCAGGGCAGGGCAGGGCAGGGCAAGGGAAAGCAGGGCAGGGCAGGGCAGGGCAAGGGAAAGCAGGGCAGGGCAGGGCAGGGCAAGGGAAAGCAGGGCAGGGCAGGGCAAGGGAAAGCAGGGCAGGGCAAGGGAAAACAGGGCATTGCAAGGGAAAGCAGGCAGTGCAGGGCAAGGGAAAGCAGGGCAGTGCAGGGCAAGGGAAAGCAGGGGAGGGCAGGGCAAGGGAAAGCAGGGCAGGGCAGGGCAGGGCAGGGCAAGGGAAAGCAGGGCAGGGCAGGGCAGGGCAAGGGAAAGCAGGGCAGGGCAGGGCAAGGGGAAAGCAGGGCAGGGCAGGGCAGGGCAAGGGAAAGCAGGGAAGGGCAGGGCAAGGAAAACAGGGCAGGGCAGGGCAGGGCAAGGCAAGGGAGAGCAGGGCAGGGCAGGGCAGGGCAAGGCAAGGGAAAGCAGGGCAGGGCAGGGCAAGGGAATGCAGGGGCAGGGCAGGGCAAGAGAAGGCAGGGCAGGGCACGGCAAGGTAAGGCAGGGCAGGGCAGGGCAAGGGAAGGCAGGGCAGGGCAGGGCAAGGGAAGGCAGGGCAGGGCAGGGCAAGGGAAGGCAGGGCAGGGCAGGGCAAGGGAAGGCAGGGCAGGGCAGGGCAAGGGAAAGCAGGGCAGCGCAGGGCAAGGGAAGGCAGGGCAGGGCAGGGCAGGGCAAGGGAAAGAAGGGCAGGGCAGGGCAGGGCAAGGGAAAGGAGGGCAGGGCAGGGAAAGGGAAAGCAGGGCAGGGCAGGGCAAGGGAACGCAGGGCAGGGCAGGGCAAGGGAAAGCAGGGCAGGGCAGGGCAAGGGAAAGCAGGGCAGGGCAGGGCAGGGCAAGGGAAAGCAGGGCAGGGCAGGGCAGGGCAAGGGAAAGCAGGGCAGGGCAGGGCAGGGCAAGGGAAAGCAGGGCAGGGCAGGGCAAGGGAAAGCAGGGCAGGGCAGGGCAGGGCAAGGGAATGCAGGGCAGGGCAGGGCAGGGCAGGGCAGGGCAAGGGAAAGCAGGGCAGGGCAGGGCAGGGCAAGGGAAAGCAGGGCAGGGCAGGGCAAGGGAAAGCAGGGCAGGGCAGGGCAGGGCAAGGGAAAGCAGGGCAGGGCAGGGCAAGGGAATGCAGGGCAGGGCAGGGCAGGGCAAGGGAAAGCAGGGCAGGGCAGGGCAAGGGAAAGCAGGGCAGGGCAGGGCAAGGGAAAGCAGGGCAGGGCAGGGCAGGGCAAGGGAAAGCAGGGCAGGGCAGGGCAGGGGCAAGGGAAAGCAGGGCAGGGCAGGGCAAGGGAAAGCAGGGCAGGGCAGGGCAAGGGAAAGCAGGGCAGGGCAGGGCAAGGGAAAGCAGGGCAGGGCAGGGCAGGGCAAGGGAAAGCAGGGCAGGGCAGGGCAGGGCAAGGGAAAGCAGGGCAGGGCAGGGCAAGGGAAAGCAGGGCAGGGCAGGGCAAGGGAAAGCAGGGCAGGGCAGGGCAAGGGGAAAGCAGGGCAGGGCAGGGCAAGGGAAAGCAGGGCAGGGCAGGGCAGGGCAAGGGAAAGCAGGGCAGGGCAGGGCAGGGCAAGGGAAGCAGGGCAGGGCAGGGCAAGGGAAAGCAGGGCAGGGCAGGGCAGGGCAAGGGAAAGCAGGGCAGGGCAGGGCAGGGGCAAGGGAAAGCAGGGCAGGGCAGGGCAGGGCAAGGGAAAGCAGGGCAGGGCAGGGCAGGGCAAGGGAAAGCAGGGCAGGGCAGTGCAGGGCAAGGGAAAAGCAGGGCAGGGCAGGGCAAGGGAAAGCAGGGCAGGGCAGGCAAGGTAAAGCAGGGCAGGGCAGGGCAAGGGAAGGCAGGGCAGGGCAGGGGAAGGGAAGGCAGGGCAGGGCAGGGCAGGGCAAGGGAATGCAGGACAGGGCAGGGCAAGGGAAAGCAGGGCAGGGCAGGGCAAGGGAAAGCAGGGCAGGGCAGGGCAGGGCAAGGCAAAGCAGTGCAGGGCAGGGCAGGGCAAGGGAAAGCAGGGCAGGGCAAGGCAAGGGAAAGCAGGGCAGGGCAGGGCAAGGGAAAGCAGGGCAGGGCAGGGCAGGGCAAGGGAAAGCAGGGCAGGGCAGGGCAGGGCAGGGCAAGGGAAAGTAGGGCAGGGCAGGGCAAGGGAAAGCAGGGCAGGGCAGGGCAGGGCAAGGGAAAGCAGGGCAGGGCAGGGCAAGGGAAAGCAGGGCAGGGCAGGGCAGGGCAAGGGAAAGCAGGGCAGGGCAGGGCAAGGGAAAGCAGGGCAGGGCAGGGCAGGGCAAGGGAAAGCAGGGCAGGGCAAGAGAAAGCAGGGCAGGGCAGGGCAGGGCAAGGGAAAGCAGGGCAGGGCAGGGCAAGGGAAAGCAGGGCAGGGCAGGGCAGGGCAAGTCAGGGCAGGGCAGGGCAAGGGAAGGCAGGGCAGGGCAGGGCAAGGGAAAGCAGGGCAGGGCAGGGCAAGGCAAGGGAAGGCAGGGCAGGGCAGGGCAAGGGAAAGCAGGGCAGGGCAAGGGAAAGCAGGGCAGGGCAGGGCAAGGGAAAGCAGGGCAGGGTAGGGCAAGGGAAAGCAGGGCAGGGCAGGGCAGGGCAGGGCAATTGAAAGCAGGGCAGGGCAGGGCAAGGGAAAGCAGGGCAGGGCAGGGCAAAGGAAAGCAGGGCAGGGCAGGCCAAGGGAAAGCAGGGCAGGGCAAGGGAAAGCAGGGCAGGGCAGGGCAAGGGAAAGCAGGGCAGGGCAGGGCAGGGCAAGGGAAAGCAGGGCAGGGCAGGGCAAGGGAAAGCATGGCAGGGCAGGACAAGGGAAAGCAGGGCAGTGCAGGGCAGGGCAAGGGAAAGCAGGACAGGGCAGGGCAAGGGAATGCAGGGCAGGGCAGGGCAAGGGAAAGCAGGGCAGGGCAGGGCAAGGGAAAGCAGGGCAGGGCAGGGCAGGGCAAGGGAAAGCAGGGCAGGGCAGGGCAAGGGAAAGCAGGGCAGGGTAGGGCAAGGGAAAGCAGGGCAGGGCAGGGCAGGGCAAGGGAAAGCAGGGCAGGGCAGGGCATGGCAGGGCAGGTCAAGGGAAAGCAGGGCAGGGCAGGGCAGGGCAAGGGAAAGCAGGGCAGGGCAGGGCAGGGCAAGGGAAAGCAGGGCAGGGCAGGGCAGGGCAAGGGAAAGCAGGGCAGGGCAAGGGAAAGCAGGGCATTGCAAGGGAAAGCAGGGCAGGGCAGGGCAAGGGAAAGCAGGGCAGGGCAGGGCAGGGCAAGGGAAAGCAAGGCAGGGCAGGACAAGGGAAAGCAGGGCAGGGCAGGGCTGGGCAAGGGAAAGCAGGGCAGGGCAGGGCAAGGGAAAGCATGGCAGGGCAGGGCAAGGGAAAGCAGGGCAGGGCAAGGCAGGGCAAGGGAAAGCAGGGCAGGGCAGGGCAAGGGAAAGCAGGGCAGGGCAGGGCAGGGCAAGGGAAAGCAGGGCAGGGCAGGGCAGGGCAAGGGAAAGCAGGGCAGGGCAGGGCAGGGCAAGGGAAAGCAGGGCAGGGCAGGGCAAGGGAAAGCAGGGCAGGGCAGGTCAAGGGAAAGCAGGGCAGGGCAGGGCAGGGCAAGGGAAAGCAGGGCAGGGCAGGGAAGGACAAGGGAAAGCAGGGCAGGGCAGGGCAAGGGAAAGCAGGGCAGGGCAGGGCATGGCAGGGCAAGGGAAAGCAGGGCAGGGCAGGGCAGGGCAAGGGAAAGCAGGGCAGGGCAGGGCAGGGCAAGGGAAAGCAGGGCAGGGCAGGGCAAGGGAAAGCAGGGCAGGGCAGGGCAGGGCAAGGGAAAGCAGGGCAGGGCAGGGCAAGGGAAAGCAGGGCAGGGCAGGGCAAGGGAAAGCAGGGCAGGGCAGGGCAGGGCAAGGGAAAGCAGGGCAGGGCAGGGCAGGGCAAGGGAAAGCAGGGCAGGGCAGGGCAAGGGAAAGCAGGGCTGGGCAGGGCAAGGGAAAGCAGGGCAGGGCAGGGCAAGGGAAAGCAGGGCAGGGCAGGGCAGGGCAAGGGAAAGCAGGGCAGGGCAGGGCAGGGCAAGGGAAAGCAGGGCAGGGCAGGGCAAGGGAAAGCAGGGCAGGGCAGGGCAGGGCAAGGGAAAGCAGGGCAGGGCAGGGATGGGCAAGGTAAAGAAGGGCAGGGCAGGGCAGGGCAAGGGAAAGCAGGGCAGGGCAGGGCAGGGCAAGGGAAAGCAGGGCAGGGCAGGGCAGGGCAAGGGAAAGCAGGGCAGGGCAGGGCAAGGGAAAGCAGGGCAGGGCAGGGCAAGGGAAAGCAGGGCAGGGCAAGGGAAAACAGGGCAGGGCATGGGAAAGCAGGGCAGGGCAAGGGAAAGAAGGGTAGGGCAGGGCAAGGGAAAGCAGGGCAGGGCAAGGGAAAGCAGGGCAGGGCAGGGCAGGGCAAGGGAAGGCAGGGCAGGGCAGGGCAAGGGAAAGCAGGGCAGGGCAGGGCAGGGCAAGGGAAAGCAGGGCAGGGCAGGGCAAGGGAAAGCAGGGCAGGGCAGGGCAAGGGAAAGCAGGGCAGGGCAGGGCAAGGCAGGGCAAGGGAAAGCAGGGCAGGGCAGGGCAAGGCAAGGGAAAGCAGGGCAGGGCAGGGCAGGGCAAGGGAAAGCAGGGCAGGGCAGGGCAGGGCAAGGGAAAGCAGGGCAGGGCAGGGCAGGGCAAGAAAAGCAGGGCAGGGCAGGGCAGAGCAAGGGAAAGCAGGGCAGGGCAGGGCAGGGCAAGGGAAAGCAGGGCAGGGCAGGGCAGGGCAAGGGAAAGTAGGGCAGGGCAGGGCAAGAGAAAGCAGGGCAGGGCAGGGCAGGGCAAGGGAAAGCAGGGCAGGGCAGGGCAAGGGAAAGCAGGGCAGGGCAGGGCAAGGGAAAGCAGGGCAGGGCAGGGCAGGGCAAGGGAAAGCAGGGTAGGGCAGGGCAGGGCAAGGGAAAGCAGGGCAAGGCAGGGCAAGGGAAAGCAGGGCAGGGCAGGTCAAGGGAAAGCAGGGCAGGGCAGGGCAGGGCAAGGGAAAGCAGGGCAGGGCAGGGCAGGGCAAGGGAAAGCAGGGCAGGGCAGGGCAGGGCAAGGGAAAGCAGGGCAGGGCAGGGCAGGGCAAGGGAAAGCAGGGCAGGGCAGGGCAAGGGAAAGCAGGGCAGGGCAGGGCAGGGCAAGGGAAAGCAGGGCAGGGCAGGGCAAGGGAAAGCAGGGCAGGGCAGGGCAAGGGAAAGCAGGGCAGGGCAGGGCAAGGGAAGGCAGGGCAGGGCAGGGCAAGGGAAAGCAGGGCAGGGCAGGGCAAGAGAAAGCAGGGCAGGGCAAGGGAAAGCAGGGCAGGGCAGGGCAGGGCAGGGCAAGGGAAAGCAGGGCAGGGCAGGGCAAGGGAAAGCAGGGCAGGGCAGGGCAAGAGAAAGCAGGGCAGGGCAAGGGAAAGCAGGGCAGGGCAGGGCAGGGCAGGGCAAGGGAAAGCAGGGCAGGGCAGGGCAAGGGAAAGCAGGGGCAGGGCAGGGCAAGGGAAAGAAGGGCAGGGCAGGGCAGGGCAAGGGAAAGCAGGGCAGGGCAGGGCAGGGCAAGGGAAAGCAGGGCAGGGCAGGGCAAGGGAAAGCAGGGCTGGGCAGGGCAAGGGAAAGCAGGGCAGGGCAGGGCAAGGGAAAGCAGGGCAGGGCAGGGCAGGGCAAGGGAAAGCAGGGCAGGGCAGGGCAAGGGAAAGCAGGGCAGGGCAGGGCAAGGGAAAGCAGGGCAGGGCAGGGCAGGGCAAGGGAAAGCAGGGCAGGACAGGGAAGGGCAAGGTAAAGAAGGGCAGGGCAGGGCAGGGCAAGGGAAAGCAGGGCAGGGCAGGGCAGGGCAAGGGAAAGCAGGGCAGGGCAGGGCAGGGCAAGGGAAAGCAGGGCAGGGCAGGGCAAGGGAAAGCAGGGCAGGGCAGGGCAAGGGAAAGCAGGGCAGGGCAAGGGAAAACAGGGCAGGGCATGGGAAAGCAGGGCAGGGCAAGGGAAAGAAGGGCAGGGCAGGGCAAGGGAAAGCAGGGCAGGGCAGGGCAAGGGAAAGCAGGGCAGGGCAGGGCAGGGCAAGGGAAAGCAGGGCAGGGCAGGGCAAGGGAAAGCAGGGCAGGGCAGGGCAGGGCAAGGGAAAGCAGGGCAGGGCAGGGCAAGGGAAAGCAGGGCAGGGCAGGGCAAGGGAAAGCAGGGCAGGGCAGGGCAAGGCAGGGCAAGGGAAAGCAGGGCAGGGCAGGGCAAGGCAAGGGAAAGCAGGGCAGGGCAGGGCAGGGCAAGGGAAAGCAGGGCAGGGCAGGGCAGGGCAAGGGAAAGCAGGGCAGGGCAGGGCAGGGCAAGAAAAGCAGGGCAGGGCAGGGCAGAGCAAGGGAAAGCAGGGCAGGGCAGGGCAGGGCAAGGGAAAGCAGGGCAGGGCAGGCAGGGCAAGGGAAAGCAGGGCAGGGCAGGGCAGGGCAAGGGAAAGCAGGGCAGGGCAGGGCAGGGCAAGGGAAAGCAGGGCAGGGCAGGGCAAGAGAAAGCAGGGCAGGGCAGGGCAAGGGAAAGCAGGGCAGGGCAGGGCAAGGGAAAGCAGGGCAGGGCAGGGCAAGGGAAAGCAGGGCAGGGCAGGGCAGGGCAAGGGAAAGCAGGGCAGGGCAGGGCAGGGCAAGGGAAAGCAGGGCAAGGCAGGGCAAGGGAAAGCAGGGCAGGGCAGGGCAAGGGAAAGCAGGGCAGGGCAGGGCAGGGCAAGGGAAAGCAGGGCAGGGCAGGGCAGGGCAAGGGAAAGCAGGGCAGGGCAGGGCAGGGCAAGGGAAAGCAGGGCAGGGCAGGGCAGGGCAAGGGAAAGCAGGGCAGGGCAGGGCAGGGCAAGGGAAAGCAGGGCAGGGCAGGGCAAGGGAAAGCAGGGCAGGGCAGGGCAGGGCAAGGGAAAGCAGGGCAGGGCAGGGCAAGGGAAAGCAGGGCAGGGCAGGACAAGGGAAAGCAGGGCAGGGCAGGGAAAGGGAAGGCAGGGCAGGGCAGGGCAAGGGAAAGCAGGGCAGGGCAGGGCAAGAGAAAGCAGGGCAGGGCAAGGGAAAGCAGGGCAGGGCAGGGCAGGGCAGGGCAAGGGAAAGCAGGGCAGGGCAGGGCAAGGGAAAGCAGGGCAGGGCAGGGCAAGAGAAAGCAGGGCAGGGCAAGGGAAAGCAGGGCAGGGCAGGGCAGGGCAGGGCAAGGGAAAGCAGGGCAGGGCAGGGCAAGGGAAAGCAGGGCAGGGCAGGGCAAGGGAAAGAAGGGCAGGGCAGGGCAAGGGAAAGCAGGGCAGGGCAGGGCAGGGCAAGGGAAAGCAGGGCAGGGCAGGGTAGGGCAGGGCAAGGGAAAGCAGGGCAGGGCAGGGCAGGGCAAGGGAAAGCAGGGCAGGGCAGGGCAGGGCAAGGGAAAGCAGGGCAGGGCAGGGCAAGGGAAAGCAGGGCAGGGCAAGGGAAAACAGGGCAGGGCAAGGGAAAGCAGGGCAGGGCAAGGGAAAGCAGGGCAGTGCAGGGCAAGGGAAAGAAGGGCAGGGCAGGGCAAGGGAAAGCAGGGGAGGGCAGGGCAAGGGAAAGCAGGGCAGGGCAGGGCAAGGGAAAGCAGGGCAGGGCAGGGCAAGGGAAAGCAGGGCAGGGCAGGGCAGGGCAAGGGAAAGCAGGGCAGGGCAGGGCAGGGCAAGGGAAAGCAGGGCAGGGCAGGGCAGGGCAAGGGAAAGCATAGCAGGGCAGGGCAGGGCAAGGGAAAGCAGGGCAGGGCAGGGCAGGGCAAGGGAAAGCAGGGAAGGGCAGGGCAAGGAAAACAGGGCAGGGCAGGGCAGGGCAAGGCAAGGGAAAGCAGGGCAGGGCAGGGCAGGGCAAGGCAAGGGAAAGCAGGGCAGGGCAGGGCAAGGGAAGGCAGGGCAGGGCACGGCAAGGTAAGGCAGGGCAGGGCAGGGCAAGGGAAGGCAGGGCAGGGCAGGGCAAGGGAAGGCAGGGCAGGGCAGGGCAAGGGAAGGCAGGGCAGGGCAGGGCAAGGGAAGGCAGGGCAGGGCAGGGCAAGGGAAGGCAGGGCAGGGCAGGGCAAGGGAAGGCAGGGCAGGGCAGGGCAAGGGAAAGCAGGGCAGGTCAGGGCAAGGGAAGGCAGGGCAGGGCAGGGCAGGGCAAGGGAAAGAAGGGCAGGGCAGGGCAGGGCAAGGGAAAGGAGGGCAGGGCAGGGCAAGGGAAAGCAGGGCAGGGCAGGGCAAGGGAACGCAGGGCAGGGCAGGGCAAGGGAAAGCAGGGCAGGGCAGGGCAAGGGAAAGCAGGGCAGGGCAGGGCAGGGCAAGGGAAAGCAGGGCAGGGCAGGGCAAGGCAGGGCAAGGGAAAGCCGGGCAGGGCAGGGCAGGGCAAGGGAAAGCAGGGCAGGGCAGGGCAGGGCAAGGGAAAGCAGGGCAGGGCAGGGTAGGGCAGGGCAAGGGAAAGCAGGGCAGGGCAGGGCAAGGGAAAGCAGGGCAGGGCAGGGCAGGGCAAGGGAAAGCAGGGCAGGGCAGGGCAAGGGAAAGCAGGGCAGGGCAGGGCAAGGGAAAGCAGGGCAGGGCAGGGCAGGGCAGGGCAAGGGAAAGCAGGGCAGGGCAGGGCAGGGCAAGGGAAAGCAGGGCAGGGCAGGGCAAGGGAAAGCAGGGCAGGGCAGGGCAAGGGAAAGCAGGGCAGGGCAGGGCAGGGCAAGGGAAATCAGGGCAGGGCAGGGCAGGGCAAGGGAAAGCAGGGCAGGGCAGGGCAGGGCAAGGGAAAGCAGGGCAGGGCAGGGCAGGGCAAGGGAAAGCAGGGCAGGGCAGGGCAAGGGAAAGCAGGGCAGGGCAGGGCAGGGCAAGGGAAAGCAGGGCAGGGCAGGGCAGGGCAAGGGAAAGCAGGGCAGGGCAGGGCAGGGCAAGGGAAAGCAGGGCAGGGCAGGGCAGGGTAAATCAAGGGAAAGCAGGGCAGGGCAGGGCAGGGCAAGGGAAAGCAGGGCAGGGCAGGGCAGGGCAAGGGAAAGCAGGGCAGGGCAGGGCAGGGCAAGGGAAAGCAGGGCAGGGCAGGGCAAGGGAAAGCAGGGCAGGGCAGGGCAAGGGAAAGCAGGGCAGGGCAGGGCAGGGCAAGGGAAAGCAGGGCAGGGCAGGGCAGGGCAAGGGAAAGCAGGGCAGGGCAGGGCAGGGCAAGGGAAAGCAGGGCAGGGCAGGGCAGGGCAAGGGAAAGCAGGGCAGGGCAGGGCAGGGCAAGGGAAAGCAGGGCAGGGCAGGGCAGGGCAAGGGAATGCAGGGCAGGGCAGGGCAGGGCAAGGGAAAGCAGGGCAGGGCAGGGCAAGGGAAAGCAGGGCAGGGCAGGGCAAGGGAAAGCAGGGCAGGGCAGGGCAAGGGAAAGCAGGGCAGGGCAGGGCAAGGGAAAGCAGGGCAGGGCAGGGCAGGGCAAGGGAAAGCAGGGCAGGGCAGGGCAAGGCAGGGCAGGGCAATGGAAAGCAGGGCAGGGCAGGGCAGGGCAAGGGAAAGCAGGGCAGGGCAGGGCAGGGCAGAGGGAAAGCAGGGCAGGGCAGGGCAGGGCAAGGGAAAGCAGGGCAGGGCAGGGCAGGGCAAGGGAAAGCAGGGCAGGGCAGGGCAGGGCAAGGGAAAGCAGGGCAGGGCAGGGCAAGGGAAAGCAGGGCAGGGCAGGGCAAGGGAAAGCAGGGTAGGCCAGGGCAAGGGCAAGGGAAAGCAGGGCAGGGCAGGGCAGGGCAAGGGAAAGCAGGGCAGGGCAGGGCAGGGCAAGGGAAAGCAGGGCAGGGCAGGGCAGGGTAAGGGAAAGCAGGGCAGGGCAGGGCAAGGGAAAGCAGGGCAGGGCAGGGCAAGGGAAAGCAGGGCAGGGCAGGGCAGGGCAAGGGAAAGCAGGGCAGGGCAGGGCAGGGTAAGGGAAAGCAGGGCAGGGCAGGGCAAGGGAAAGCAGGGCAGGGCAGGGCAGGGCAAGGGAAAGCAGGGCAGGGCAGGGCAGGGCAAGGGAAAGCAGGGCAGGGCAGGGCAAGGGAAAGCAGGGCAGGGCAGGGCAGGGCAAGGGAAAGCAGGGCAGGGCAGGGCAAGGGAAAGCAGGGCAGGGCAGGGCAGGGCAAGGGAAAGCAGGGCAGGGCAGGGCAGGGCAAGGGAAAGCAGGGCAGGGCAGGGCAGGGCAAGGGAAAGCAGGGCAGGGCAGGGCAGGGTAAATCAAGGGAAAGCAGGGCAGGGCAGGGCAGGGCAAGGGAAAGCAGGGCAGGGCACGGCAGGGCAAGGGAAAGCAGGGCAGGGCAGGGCAGGGCAAGGGAAAGCAGGGCAGGGCAGGGCAAGGGAAAGCAGGGCAGGGCAGGGCAAGGGAAAGCAGGGCAGGGCAGGGCAGGGCAAGGGAAAGCAGGGCAGGGCAGGGCAGGGCAAGGGAAAGCAGGGCAGGGCAGGGCAGGGCAAGGGAAAGCAGGGCAGGGCAGGGCAGGGCAAGGGAAAGCAGGGCAGGGCAGGGCAGGGCAAGGGAATGCAGGGCAGGGCAGGGCAGGGCAAGGGAAAGCAGGGCAGGGCAGGGCAAGGGAAAGCAGGGCAGGGCAGGGCAAGGGAAGGCAGGGCAGGGCAGGGCAGGGCAAGGGAAAGCAGGGCAGGGCAGGGCAAGGGAAAGCAGGGCAGGGCAGGGCAAGGGAAAGCAGGGCAGGGCAGGGCAGGGCAAGGGAAAGCAGGGCAGGGCAGGGCAGGGCAAGGGAAAGCAGGGCAAGGCAGGGCAAGGGAAAGCAGGGCAGGGCAGGATAAGGGAAAGCAGGGCAGGGCAGGGGCAGGGCAAGGGAAAGCAGGGCAGGGCAGGGCAGGGCAAGGGAAAGCAGGGCAGGGCAGGGCAGGGCAAGGGAAAGCAGGGCAGGGCAGGGCAGGGCAAGGGAAAGCAGGGCTGGGCAGGGCAGGGCAAGGGAAAGCAGGGCAGGGCAGGGCAAGGGAAAGCAGGGCAGGGCAGGGCAGGGCAAGGGAAAGCAGGGCAGGGCAGGGCAGGGCAAGGGAAAGCAGGGCAGGGCAGGGCAGGGCAAGGGAAAGCAGGGCAGGGCAGGGCAAGGGAAAGCAGGGCAGGGCAGGGCAAGGGAAAGCAGGGCAGGGCAGGGCAGGGCAAGGGAAAGCAGGGCAGGGCAAGGGAAAGCAGGGCAGGGCAGGGCAAGAGAAAGCAGGGCAGGGCAAGGGAAAGCAGGGCAGGGCAGGGCAGGGCAGGGCAAGGGAAAGCAGGGCAGGGCAGGGCAAGGGAAAGCAGGGCAGGGCAGGGCAAGAGAAAGCAGGGCAGGGCAAGGGAAAGCAGGGCAGGGCAGGGCAGGGCAGGGCAAGGGAAAGCAGGGCAGGACAGGGCAAGGGAAAGCAGGGCAGGGCAGGGCAAGGGAAAGCAGGGCAGGGCAGGGCAAGGGAAAGCAGGGCAGGGCAGGGCAGGGCAAGGGGAAAGCAGGGCAGGGCAGGGCAGGGCAGGGCAAGGGAAAGCAGGGCAGGGCAGGGCAGGGCAAGGGAAAGCAGGGCAGGGCAGGGCAGGGCAAGGGAAAGCAGGGCAGGGCAGGGCAGGGCAAGGGAAAGCAGGGCAGGTCAGGGCAAGGGAAAGCAGGGCAGGGCAAGGGAAAACAGGGCAGGGCAAGGGAAGGCAGGGCAGGGCAAGGGAAAGCAGGGCAGTGCAGGGCAAGGGAAAGCAGGGGAGGGCAGGGCAAGGGAAAGCAGGGCAGGGCAGGGCAAGGGAAAGCAGGGCAGGGCAGGGCAAGGGAAAGCAGGGCAGGGCAGGGCAGGGCAGGGCAAGGGAAAGCAGGGCAGGGCAGGGCAGGGCAAGGGAAAGCAGGGCAGGGCAGGGCAGGGCAAGGGAAAGCAGGGCAGGGCAGGGCAGGGCAAGGGAAAGCAGGGCAGGGCAGGGCAGGGCAAGGGAAAGCAGGGCAGGGCAGGGCAGGGCAAGGGAAAGCAGGGCAGGGCAGGGCAAGGGAAAGCAGGGCAGGGCAAGGGAAAACAGGGCAGGGCAAGGGAAAGCAGGGCAGGGCAAGGGAAAGCAGGGCAGTGCAGGGCAAGGGAAAGCAGGGGAGGGCAGGGCAAGGGAAAGCAGGGCAGGGCAGGGCAAGGGAAAGCAGGGCAGGGCAGGGCAAGGGAAAGCAGGGCAGGGCAGGGCAGGGCAGGGCAAGGGAAAGCAGGGCAGGGCAGGGCAGGGCAAGGGAAAGCAGGGCAGGGCAAAGCAGGGCAAGGGAAAGCAGGGCAGGGCAGGGCAGGGCAAGGGAAAGCAGGGCAGGGCAGGGCAGGGCAAGGGAAAGCAGGGCAGGGCAGGGCAAGGGAAACCAGGGCAGGGCAGGGCAGGGCATGGGAAAGCAGGGCAGGGCAGGGCAGGGCAGGGCAAGGGAAAGCAGGGCAGGGCAGGGCAGGGCAAGGGAAAGCAGGGCAGGGCAGGGCAAGGGAAAGCAGGGCAGGGCAGGGCAGGGCAAGGGAAAGCAGGGCAGGGCAGGGCAAGAGAAAGCAGGGCAGGGCAAGGGAAAGCAGGGCAGGGCAGGGCAGGGCAGGGCAAGGGAAAGCAGGGCAGGGCAGGGCAAGGGAAAGCAGGGCAGGGCAGGTCAAGAGAAAGCAGGGCAGGGCAAGGGAAAGCAGGGCAGGGCAGGGCAGGGCAGGGCAAGGGAAAGCAGGGCAGGACAGGGCAAGGGAAAGCAGGGCAGGGCAGGGCAAGGGAAAGAAGGGCAGGGCAGGGCAAGGGAAAGCAGGGCAGGGCAGGGCAGGGCAGGGCAAGGGAAAGCAGGGCAGGGCAGGGCAGGGCAAGGGAAAGCAGGGCAGGGCAGGGCAGGGCAAGGGAAAGCAGGGCAGGGCAGGGCAGGGCAAGGGAAAGCAGGGCAGGGCAAGGGAAAACAGGGCATTGCAAGGGAAAGCAGGGCAGTGCAGGGCAAGGGAAAGCAGGGCAGTGCAGGGCAAGGGAAAGCAGGGGAGGGCAGGGCAAGGGAAAGCAGGGCAGGGCAGGGCAGGGCAGGGCAAGGGAAAGCAGGGCAGGGCAGGGCAGGGCAGGGCAAGGGAAAGCAGGGCAGGGCAGGGCAAGGGAAAGCAGGGCAGGGCAGGGCAGGGCAAGGGAAAGCAGGGAAGGGCAGGGCAAGGAAAACAGGGCAGGGCAGGGCAGGGCAAGGCAAGGGAGAGCAGGGCAGGGCAGGGCAGGGCAAGGCAAGGGAAAGCAGGGCAGGGCAGGGCAAGGGAAGGCAGGGCAGGGCAGGGCAAGAGAAGGCAGGGCAGGGCACGGCAAGGTAAGGCAGGGCAGGGCAGGGCAAGGGAAGGCAGGGCAGGGCAGGGCAAGGGAAGGCAGGGCAGGGCAGGGCAAGGGAAGGCAGGGCAGGGCAGGGCAAGGGAAGGCAGGGCAGGGCAGGGCAAGGGAAGGCAGGGCAGGGCAGGGCAAGGGAAAGCAGGGCAGCGCAGGGCAAGGGAAGGCAGGGCAGGGCAGGGCAGGGCAAGGGAAAGAAGGGCAGGGCAGGGCAGGGCAAGGGAAAGGAGGGCAGGGCAGGGAAAGGGAAAGCAGGGCAGGGCAGGGCAAGGGAACGCAGGGCAGGGCAGGGCAAGGGAAAGCAGGGCAGGGCAGGGCAAGGGAAAGCAGGGCAGGGCAGGGCAGGGCAAGGGAAAGCAGGGCAGGGCAGGGCAGGGCAAGGGAAAGCAGGGCAGGGCAGGGCAGGGCAAGGGAAAGCAGGGCAGGGCAGGGCAAGGGAAAGCAGGGCAGGGCAGGGCAGGGCAAGGGAATGCAGGGCAGGGCAGGGCAGGGCAGGGCAGGGCAAGGGAAAGCAGGGCAGGGCAGGGCAGGGCAAGGGAAAGCAGGGCAGGGCAGGGCAAGGGAAAGCAGGGCAGGGCAGGGCAGGGCAAGGGAAAGCAGGGCAGGGCAGGGCAAGGGAATGCAGGGCAGGGCAGGGCAGGGCAAGGGAAAGCAGGGCAGGGCAGGGCAAGGGAAAGCAGGGCAGGGCAGGGCAAGGGAAAGCAGGGCAGGGCAATGCAGGGCAAGGGAAAGCAGGGCAGGGCAGGGCAGGGCAAGGGAAAGCAGGGCAGGGCAGGGCAGGGCAAGGGAAAGCAGGGCAGGGCAGGGCAGGGCAAGGGAAAGCAGGGCAGGGCAGGGCAGGGCAAGGGAAAGCAGGGCAGGGCAGGGCAAGGAAAAGCAGGGCAGGGCAGGGCAAGGGAAAGCAGGGCAGGGCAGGGCAAGGGAACGCAGGGCAGGGCAGGGCAAGGGAAAGCAGGGCAGGGCAGGGCAGGGCAAGGGAAAACAGGGCCGGCCAGGGCAAGGGAAGGCAGGGCAGGCCAGGGCAAGGGAAGGCAGGGCAGGGCAGGGCAAGGGAAGGCAGGGCAGGGCAGGGCAAGAGAAGGCAGGGCAGGGCAGGGCAAGGGAAAGCAGGGCAGGGCAGGGCAAGGGAAAGCAGGGCAGGGCAGGGCAAGGGAAAGCAGGGCAGGGCAGGGCAAGGGAAAGCAGGGCAGGGCAGGGCAGGGCAAGGGAAAGCAGGGCAGGGCAGGGCAGTGCAAGGGAAAGTAGGGCAGGGCAGGGCAAGGGAAGGCAGGGCAGGGCAGGGCAGGGCAAGGGAAAGCAGGGCAGGGCAGGGCAGTGCAAGGGAAAGGAGGGCAGGGCAGGGCAAGGGAAAGCAGGTCAGGGCAGGGCAAGGGAACGCAGGGCAGGGCAGGGCAAGGGAAAGCAGGGCAGGGCAAGGGAAAGCAGGGCAGGGCAGGGCAGGGCAAGGGAAAGCAGGGCAGGGCAGGGCAGGGCAAGGGAAAGCAGGGCAGGGCAGGGCAGGGCAAGGGAAAGCAGGGCAGGGCAGGGCAAGGGAAAGCAGGGCAGGGCAGGGCAGGGCAGGGCAGGGCAAGGGAAAGCAGGGCAGGGCAGGGCAGGGCAAGGGAAAGCAGGGCAGGGCAGGGCAAGGGAAAGCAGGGCAGGGCAGGGCAGGGCAAGGGAAAGCAGGGCAGGGCAGGGCAGGGCAAGGGAAAGCAGGGCAGGGCAGGGCAGGGCAAGGGAAAGCAGGGCAGGGCAGGGCAGGGCAAGGGAAAGCAGGGCAGGGCAGGGCAAGGGAAAGCAGGGCAGGGCAGGGCAGGGAAAGGGAAAGCAGGGCAGGGCAGGGCAGGGCAAGGGAAAGCAGGGCAGGGCAGGGCAGGGCAAGGGAAAGCAGGGCAGGGCAGAACAGGGCAAGGGAAAGCAGGGCAGGGCAGGGCAGGGCAAGGGAAAGCAGGGCAGGGCAGGGCAAGGGAAAGCAGGGCAGGGCAGGGCAAGGGAACGCAGGGCAGGGCAGGGCAAGGGAAAGCAGGGCAGGGCAGGCCAGGGCAAGGGAAGGCAGGGCAGGCCAGGGCAAGGGAAGGCAGGGCAGGCCAGGGCAAGGGAAGGCAGGGCAGGGCAGGGCAAGGGAAGGCAGGGCAGGGCAGGGCAAGAGAAGGCAGGGCAGGGCAGGGCAAGGGAAAGCAGGGCAGGGCAGGGCAAGGGAAAGCAGGGCAGGGCAGGGCAGGGCAAGGGAAAGCAGGGCAGGGCAGGGCAGGGCAAGGGAAAGCAGGGCAGGGCAGGGCAAGGGAAAGCAGGGCAGGGCAGGGCAAGGGAAAGCAGGGCAGGGCAGGGCAAGGGAACTCAGGGCAGGGCAGGGCAAGGGAAAGCAGGGCAGGGCAGGGCAGGGCAAGGGAAAACAGGGCCGGCCAGGGCAAGGGAAGGCAGGGCAGGCCAGGGCAAGGGAAGGCAGGGCAGGGCAGGGCAAGGGAAGGCAGGGCAGGGCAGGGCAAGAGAAGGCAGGGCAGGGCAGGGCAAGGGAAAGCAGGGCAGGGCAGGGCAAGGGAAAGCAGGGCAGGGCAGGGCAAGGGAAAGCAGGGCAGGGCAGGGCAAGGGAAAGCAGGGCAGGGCAGGGCAGGGCAAGGGAAAGCAGGGCAGGGCAGGGCAGGGCAAGGGAAAGCAGGGCAGGGCAGGGCAAGGGAAAGCAGGGCAGGGCAGGGCAGGGCAAGGGAAAGCAGGGCAGGGCATGGCAAGGGAAAGCAGGGCAGGGCAGGGCAAGGGAAAGCAGGGCAGGGCAGGGCAAGGGAAAGCAGGGCAGGGCAGGGCAGGGCAAGGGAAAGCAGGGCAGGGCAGGGCAGGGCAAGGGAAAGCAGGGCAGGGCAGGGCAAGGGAAAGCAGGGCAGGGCAGGGCAGGGCAAGGGAAATCAGGGCAGGGCAGGGCAGGGCAGGGCAAGGGAAAGCAGGGCAGGGCAGGGCAGGGCAAGGGAAAGCAGGGCAGGGCAGGGCAAGGGAAAGCAGGGCAGGGCAGGGCAGGGCAGGGCAAGGTAAAGCAGGGCAGGGCAGGGCAGGGCAAGGGAAAGCAGGGCAGGGCAGGGCAGGGCAAGGGAAAGCAGGGCAGGGCAGGGCAGGGCAAGGGAAAACAGGGCAGGGCAGGGCAGGGCAAGGGAAAGCAGGGCAGGGCAGGGCAGGGCAAGGGAAAGCAGGGCAGGGCAGGGCAAGGGAAAGCAGGGCGGGGCAGGGCAGGGCAGGGCAAGGGAAAGCAGGGCAGGGCAGGGCAGGGCAAGGGAAAGCAGGGCAGGGCAGGGCAGGGCAAGGGAAAGCAGGGCAGGGCAGGGCAGGGCAAGGGAAAGCAGGGCAGGGCAGGGCAGGGCAAGGGAAAGCAGGGCAGGGCAGGGCAGGGCAAGAGAAAGCAGGGCAGGGCAGGGCAGGGCAAGGGAAAGCAGGGCAGGGCAGGGCAAGGGAAAGCAGGGCAGGGCAGGGCAATGCAAAGCAGGGCAGGGCAGGGCAAGGGAAAGCAGGGCAGGGCAGGGCAGGGCAAGGGAAAGCAAAGCAGGGCAGAACAGGGCAAGGGAAAGCAGGGCAGGGCAGGGCAGGGCAAGGGAAAGCAGGGCAGGGCAGGGCAGGGCAAGGGAACGCAGGGCAGGGCAGGGCAAGGGAAAGCAGGGCAGGGCAGGGCAGGGCAAGGGAAAGCAGGGCAGGGCAGGGCAAAGCAAGGGAAAGCAGGGCAGGGCAGGGCAGGGCAAGGGAAAGCAGGGCAGGGCAGGGCAGGGCAAGGGAAAGCAGGGCAGGGCAGGGCAGGGCAAGGGAAAGCAGGGCAGGGCAGGGCAAGGGAAAGCAGGGCAGGGCAGGGCAGGGAAAGGGAAAGCAGGGCAGGGCAGGGCAGGGCAAGGGAGAGCAGGGCAGGGCAGGGCACGGCAAGGGAAAGCAGGGCAGGGCAGGGCAAGGAAAACAGGGCAGGGCAGGGCAGGGCAAGGCAAGGGAAAGCAGGGCAGGGCAGGGCAGGGCAAGGCAAGGGAAAGCAGGGCAGGGCAGGGCAAGGGAAGGCAGGGCAGGGCAGGGCAGGGCAAGGGAAAGCAGGGCAGGGCAAGGGAAGGCAGGGCAAGGCAAGGGAAAGCAGGGCAGGGCAGGGCAAGGGAAGGCAGGGCAGGGCAGGGAAGGGCAAGGGAAAGCAGGGCAGGGCAGGGCAGGGCAAGGGAAAGCAGGGCAGGGCAGGGCAAGGGAAAGCAGGGCAGGGCAGGGCAAGGGAACGCAGGGCAGGGCAGGGCTAGGGAACGCAGGGCAGGGCAGGGCAAGGGAAAGCAGGGCAGGGCAGGGCAGGGCAAGGGAAAGCAGGGCAGGGCAGGGCAGGGCAAGGGAAAGCAGGGCAGGGCAGGGCAGGGGAAGGGAAAGCAGGGCAGGGCAGGGCAGGGCAAGGGAAAGCAGGGCAGGGCAGGGCAGGGCAAGGGAAAGCAGGGCAGGGCAGGGCAGGGCAAGGGAAAGAAGGGCAGGGCAGTGCAGGGCAGGGCAAGGGAAAGCAGGGCAGGGCAGGGCAGGGCAAGGGAAAGCAGGGCAGGGCAGGGCAGGGCAAGGGAAAGCAGGACAGGGCAGGGCAGGGCAAGGGAAAGCAGGGCAGGGCAGGGCAGGGCAAGGGAAAGAAGGGCAGGGCAGGGCAGGGCAGGGCAAGGGAAAGCAGGGCAGGGCAGGGCAGGGCAAGGGAAAGCAGGGCAGGGCAGGGCAGGGCAAGGGAAAGCAGGGCAGGGCAGGGCAAGGGAAAGCAGGGCGGGGCAGGGCAGGGCAGGGCAAGGGAAAGCAGGGCAGGGCAGGGCAGGGCAAGGGAAAGCAGGGCAGGGCAGGGCAAGGGAAAGCAGGGCAGGGCAGGGCAAGGGAAAGCAGGGCAGGGCAGGGCAGGGCAAGGGAAAGAAGGGCAGGGCAGGGCAGGGCAAGAGAAAGCAGGGCAGGGCAGGGCAGGGCAAGGGAAAGCAGGGCAGGGCAGGGCAAGGCAAAGCAGGGCAGGGTAGGGCAAGGGAAAGCAGGGCAGGGCAGGGCAGGGCAAGGGAAAGCAAAGCAGGGCAGAACAGGGCAAGGGAAAGCAGGGCAGGGCAGGGCAGGGCAAGGGAAAGCAGGGCAGGGCAGGGCAGGGCAAGGGAAAGCAGGGCAGGGCAGGGCAGGGCAAGGGAAAGCAGGGCAGGGCAGGGCAAGGGAAAGCAGGGCAGGGCAGGGCAAGGGAAAGCAGGGCAGGGCAGGGCAAGGGAAAGCAGGGCAGGGCAGGGCAGGGCAAGGGAAAGCAGGGCAGGGCAGGGCAAGGGAAAGCAGGGCAGGGCAGGGCAAGGGAAAGCAGGGCAGGGCAGGGCAGGGCAAGGGAAAGCAGGGCAGGGCAGGGCAAGGGAAAGCAGGGCAGGGCAAAGCAAGGGAAAGCAGGGCAGGGCAGGGCAAGGGAAAGCAGGGCAGGGCAGGGCAGGGCAAGGCAAGGGAAGGCAGGGCAGGGCAGCCCAAGGGAAAGCAGGGCAGGGCAGGGCAAGGGAAAGCAGGGCAGGGCAGAGCAGGGCAAGGGAAAGCAGGGCAGGGCAACGCAAGGAAAAGCAGGGCAGGGCAGGGCAGGGCAAGTGAAAGCAGGGCAGGGCAGGGCAGGGCAAGGGAAAGCAGGGCAGGGCAGGGCAAGGGAAAGCAGGGCAGGGCAGGGCAAGGGAACGCAGGGCAGGGCAGGGCAAGGGAACACAGGGCAGGGCAGGGCAAGGGAAAGCAGGGTAGGGCAGGGCAGGGCAAGGGAAAGCAGGGCAGGGCAGGGCAGGGCAAGGGAAAGCAGGGCAGGGCAGGGCAGGGCAAGGGAAAGCAGGGCAGGGCAGGGCAGGGCAAGGGAAAGCAGGGCAGGGCAGGGCAGGGCAAGGGAAATCAGGGCAGGGCAGGTCAGGGCAAGGGAAAGCAGGGCAGGGCAGGGCACGGCAAGGGAAGGCAGGGCAGGGCAGGGCAAGGGAAGGCAGGGCAGGGCAGGTCAAGGGAAGGCAGGGCAGGGCAGGGCAAGGGAAAGCAGGGCAGGGCAGGGCAAGGGAAGGCAGGGCAGGGCAGGGCAGGGCAGGGCAGGGCAAGGGAAAGCAGGGCAGGGCAGGGCAGGGCAAGGGAAAGCAGGGCAGGGCAGGGCAAGGGAAAGCAGGGCAGGGCAGGGCAAGGGAACGCAGGGCAGGGCAGGGCAAGGGAACGCAGGGCAGGGCAGGGCAAGGGAAAGCAGGGCAGGGCAGGGCAGGTCAAGGGAAATCAGGGCAGGGCAGGGCAGGGCAAGGGAAAGCAGGGCAGGGCAGGGCAAGGCAAGGGAAAGCAGGGCAGGGCAGGGCAGGGCAAGGGAAAGCAGGGGAGGTCAGGGCAGGGCAAGGGAAAGCAGGGCAGGGCAGGGCAGGGCAAGAGAAAGCAGGGCAGGGCAGGGCAGGGCAAGGGAAAGCAGGGCAGGGCAGGGCAAGGAAAAGGAGGGCAGGGCAGGGCAAGGGAAAGCAGGGCAGGGCAGGGCAGGGCAAGGGAAAGCAAAGCAGGGCAGAACAGGGCAAGGGAAAGCAGGGCAGGGCTGGGCAGGGCAAGGGAAAGCAGGGAAGGGCAGGGCAAGGGAAAGCAGGGCAGGGCAGGGCAAGGGAAAGCAGGGCAGGGCAGGGCAGGGCAAGGCAAGGGAAAGCAGGGCAGGGCAGGGCAGGGCAAGGCAAGGGAAAGCAGGGCAGGGCAGGGCAAGGGAAGGCAGGGCAGGGCAGGGCAAGAGAAGGCAGGGCAGGGCACGGGAAGGGAAGGCAGGGCAGGGCAGGGCAAGGGAAGGCAGGGCAGGGCAGGTCAAGGGAAGGCAGGGCAGGGGAGGGCAAGGGAAGGCAGGGCAGGGCAGGGCAAGGGAAGGCAGGGCAGGGCAGTGCAAGGGAAAGCAGGGCAGGGCAGGGCAAGGGAAGGCAGGGCAGGGCAGGGCAGGGCAAGGGAAAGCAGGGCAGGGCAGGGCAGGGCAAGGGACAGCAGGGCAGGGCAGGGCAAGGGAAAGCAGGGCAGGGCAGGGCAAGGGAACACAGGGCAGGGCAGGGCAAGGGAAAGCAGGGTAGGGCAGGGCAGGGCAAGGGAAAGCAGGGCAGGGCAGGGCAGGGCAAGGGAAAGCAGGGCAGGGCAGGGCAGGGCAAGGGAAAGCAGGGCAGGGCAGGGCAGGGCAAGGGAAAGCAGGGCAGGGCAGGGCAGGGCAAGGGAAATCAGGGCAGGGCAGGTCAGGGCAAGGGAAAGCAGGGCAGGGCAGGGCAGGGCAAGGGGGAAAGCAAAGCAGGGCAGGGCAGGGCAAGGGAAAGCAGGGCAGGGCAGGGCAGGGCAAGGGAAAGCAGGGGCAGGGCAGGGCAGGGCAAGGGAAAGCAGGGCAGGGCAGGGCAGGGCAAGGGAAAGCAAGGCAGGGCAGGGCAGGGCAAGGGAAAGCAGGGCAGGGCAGGGCAAGGGAAAGCAGGGCAGGGCAAAGCAAGGGAAAGCAAGGCAGGGCAGGGCAAAGGAAAACAGGGCAGGGCAGGGCAGGGCAGGGCAAGGCAAGGGAAAGCAGGGCAGGGCAGGGCAGGGCAAGGCAAGGGAAGGCAGGGCAGGGGCAAGGCAAGAGAAGGCAGGGCAGGGCACGGCAAGGAAAGGCAGGGCAGGGCAGGGCAAGGGAAGGCAGGGCAGGGCAGGGCAAGGGAAAGCAGGGCAGGGCAGGGCAAGGGAAGGCAGGGCAGGTCAGGGCAAGGGAAGGCACGGCAGGGCAGGGCAGGGCAAGGGAAAGCAGGGCAGGGCAGGGCAGGGCAAGGGAAAGCAGGGCAGGGCAGGGCAGGGCAAGGGAAAGCAGGGCAGGGCAGGGCAAGGGAAAGCAGGGCAGGGCAGGGCAGGGCAAGGGAAAGCAGGGCAGGGCAGGGCAGGGCAAGGGAAAGCAGGCCAGGGCAGGGCAGGGGCAAGGGAAAGCAGGGCAGGGCAGGGCAGGGCAAGGGAAAACAGGGCAGGCTAGGGCTAGGGAAGGCAGGGCAGGCCAGGGCAAGGGAAGGCAGGGCAGGGCAGGGCAAGGGAAGGCAGGGCAGGGCAGGTCAAGAGAAGGCAGGGCAGGGCAGGGCAAGGGAAAGCAGGGCAGGGCAGGGCAAGGGAAAGCAGGGCAGGGCAGGGCAGAGCAAGGGAAAGCAGGGCAGGGCAGGGCAAGGGAAAGCAGGGCAGGGCAGGGCAAGGGAAAGCAGGGCAGGGCAGGGCAGGGCAAGGGAATGCAGGGCAGGGCATGGCAAGGGAAAGCAGGGCAGGGCAGGGCAAGGGAAAGCAGGGCAGGGCAGGGCAAGGGAAAGCAGGGCAGGGCAGGGCAGGGCAAGGGAAAGCAGGGCAGGGCAGGGCAAGGGAAAGCAGGGCAGGGCAGGGCAAGGGAAAGCAGGGCAGGGCAGGGCAGGGCAAGGGAAAGCAGGGCAGGACAGGGCAAAGCAGGGCAGGGGCAAGGGAAAGCAGGGCAGGGCAGGGCAAGGGAAAGCAGGGCAGGGCAGGGCAGGGCAAGGGAAAGCAGGGGCAGGGCAGGGCAGGGCAAGGGAAAGCAGGGGAAAGCAGGGCAGGGCAAGGGAAAGCAGGGCAGGGCAGGGCAGGGCAAGGGAAAGCAGGGGCAGGGCAGGGCAGGGGAAGGGAAAGCAGGGCAGGGCAGGGCAGGGCAAGGGAAAGCAGGGCAGGGCAGGGCAGGGCAAGGGAAAGCAGGGCAGGGCAGGGCAGGGCAAGGGAAAGCAGGGCAGGGCAGTGCAGGGCAAGGGAAAGCAGGGCAGGGCAGGGCAGGGCTAGGGAAAGCAGGGCAGGGCAGGGCAGGGCAAGGGAAAGCAGGGCAGGGCAGGGCAAGGGAAAGCAGGGCAGGGCAGGGCAGGGCAAGGGAAAGCAGGGCAGGGCAGGGCAAGGGAAAGCAGGGCAGGGCAGGGCAGGGCAAGGGAAAGCAGGGCAGGGCAGGGCAAGGGAAAGCAGGGCAGGGCAGGGCAGGGCAAGGGAAAGCAGGGCAGGGCAGGGCAGGGCAAGGGAAAGCAGGGCAGGGCAGGGCAGGGCAAGGGAAAGCAGGACAGGGCAGGGCAGGGCAAGGGAAAGCAGGGGAGGGCAGGGCAAGGGAAAGCAGGGCAGGGCAGGGCAAGGGAAAGCAGGGCAGGGCAGGGCAGGGCAAGGGGAAGCAGGGCAGGGCAGGGCAAGGGAAAGCAGGGCAGGGCAGGGCAAGGAAAAGCAGGGCAGGGCAGGGCATGGCAAGGGAAAGCATGGGCAGGGCAGGGCAGGGCAGGGCAGGGCAAGGGAAAGCAGGGCAGGGCAGGGCAGGGCAAGGGAAAGCAGGGCAGGGCAGTGCAGGGCAAGGGAAAGCAGGGCAGGGCAGGGCAGGGCAAGGGAAAGCAGGGCAGGGCAGGGCAGGGCAAGGGAAAGCAGGGCAGGGCAGGGCAAGGGGAAAGCAGGACAGGGCAGGGGCAGGGCAAGGGAAAGGAGGGAAGGGCAGGGCAGGGCAAGGGAAAGCAGGGCAGGGCAGGGCAAGGGAAAGCAGGGCAGGGCAGGGCAAGGGAAAGCAGGGCAGGGCAGGGCAGGGCAAGGGGAAAGCAGGGCAGGGCAGGGCAGGGCAAGGGAAAGCAGGGCAGGGCAGGGCAGGGCAAGGGAAAGCAGGGCAGGGCAGGGCAGGGCAAGGGAAAGCAGGGCATGGCAGGGCAGGGCAAGGGAAAGCAGGGCAGGGCAGGGCAGGGCAAGGGAAAGCAGGGCAGGGCAGGGGCAAGGGAAAGCAGGGCAGGGCAGGGCAGGGCAGGGCAAGGGAAAGCAGGGCAGGGCAGGGCAGGGCAAGGGAAAGCAGGGCCGGGCAGGGCAGGGCAGGGCAAGGGAAAGCAGGGCAGGGCAGGGCAGGGCAAGGGAAAGCAGGGCAGGGCAGTGCAAGGGAAAGCAGGGCAGGGCAGGGCAAGGGAAAGCAGGGCAGGGCAGGGCAGGGCAAGGGAAAGCAGGGCAGGGCAGGGCAGGGCAAGGGAAAGCAGGGCAGGGCAGGGCAGGGCAAGGGAAAGCAGGGCAGGGCAGGGCAAGGGAAAGCAGGGCAGGGCAGGGCAGGGCAAGGGAAAGCAGGGCAGGGCAGGGCAGGGGAAGAGAAAGCAGGGCAGGGCAGGGCAGGGCAAGGGAAAGCAGGGCAGGGAAGGGCAGGGCAAGGGAAAGCAGGGCAGGGCAGGGCAGGGCAAGGGAAAGCAGGGCAGGGCAGTGCAGGGCAAGGGAAAGCAGGGCAGGGCAGGGCAGGGCAAGGGGAAAACAGGGCAGGGCAGGGCAGGGCAGGGCAAGGGAAAGCAGGGCAGGGCAGGGCAGGGCAAGGGAAAGCAGGGCAGGGCAGGGCAAGGGAAAGCAGGGCAGGGCAGGGCAGGGCAAGGGAAAGCAGGGCAGGGCAGGGCAGGGCAGGGCAAGGGAAAGCTGGGCAGGGCAGGGCAAGGGAAAGCTTGGCAGGGCAGGGCAGGGCAGGGCAAGGGAAAGCAGGGGCAGGGCAGGGCAGGGCAAGGGAAAGCAGGGCAGGGCAGGGCAGGTCAAGGGAAAGCAGGGCAGGGCAGGGCAGGGCAAGGGAAAGCAGGGCAGGGCAGGGCAGGGCAAGGGAAAGCAGGGCAGGGCAGGGCAGGGCAAGAGAAAGCAGGGCAGGGCAGGGCAGGGCAAGGGAAAGCAGGGCAGGGCGGGGCAAGGAAAAGCAGGGCAGGGCAGGGCAAGGGAAAGCAGGGCAGGGCAGGGCAAGGGAAAGCAAAGCAGGGCAGAACAGGGCAAGGGAAAGCAGGGCAGGGCAGGGCAGGGCAAGGGAAAGCAGGGCAGGGCAGGGCAGGGCAAGGGAAAGCAGGGCAGGGCAGGGCAGGGCAAGGGAAAGCAGGGCAGGGCAGGGCAGGGCAGGGCAAGGGAAGGCAGGGCAGGGCAGGGCAGGGCAAGGCAAGGGAAGGCAGGGCAGGGCAGGGCAAGGGAAGGCAGGGCAGGGCAGGGCAAGGGAAGGCAGGGCAGGGCAGGGCAAGGGAAAGCAGGGCAGGGCAGGGCAAGGGAAGGCAGGGCAGGGCAGGGCAAGGGAAAGCAGGGCAGGGGAGGGCAAGGGAAAGCAGGGCAGGGCAGGGCAAGAAAAAGCAGGGCAGGGCAGGGCAGGGCAAGGGAAATCAGGGCAGGGCAGGGCAGGGCAAGGGAAAGCAGGGCAGGGCAGGGCAGGGCAAGGGGAAGCAGGGCAGGGCAGGGCAGGGCAAGAGAAAGCAGGGCAGGGCAGGGCAGGGCAAGGGAAAGCAGGGCAGGGCAGGGCAGGGCAAGGCAAAGCAGGGCAGGGCAGGGCAAGGGAAAGCAGGGCAGGGCAGGGCAATTGAAAGCAGGGCAGGGCAGGGCAAGGGAAAGCAGGGCAGGGCAGGGCAAGGGAAAGCAGGGCAGGGCAGGGCAGGGCAAGGGAAAGCAGGGCAGGGCAGGGCAGGGCAAGGGAAAGCAGGGCAGGGCAGGGCAAGGGAAAGCAGGGCAGGGCAGGGCAAGGAAAACAGGGCAGGGCAGGGCAGGGCAAGGCAAGGGAAAGCAGGGCAGGGCAAGTGAAGGCAGGGCAGGGCAGGGCAAGAGAAGGCAGGGCAGGGCACGGCAAGGGAAGGCAGGGCAGGGCAGGGCAAGGGAAGGCAGGGCAGGGCAGGGCAAGGGAAGGCAGGGCAGGGCAGGGCAAGGGAAAGCAGGGCAGGGCAGGGCAAGGGAAGGCAGGGCAGGGCAGGGCAAGGGAGCGCAGGGCAGGGCAGGGCAAGGGAAAGCAGGGCAGGGCAGGGCAAGGGAAAGCAGGGCAGGGCAGGGCAGGGCAAGGGAAAGCAGGGCAGGGCAGGGCAGGGCAAGGGAAAGCAGGGCAGGGCAGGGCAGGGCAAGGGAAAGCAGGGCAGGGCAGGGCAGGGCAAGGGAAAGCAGGGCAGGGCAGGGCAAGGGAAAGCAGGGCAGGGCACGGCAAGGGAAGGCAGGGCAGGGCAGGGCAAGGGAAGGCAGGGCAGGGCAGGGCAGGGCAAGGCAAGGGAAGGCAGGGCAGGGCAGGGCAAGAGAAGGCAGGGCAGGGCACGGCAAGGGAAGGCAGGGCAGGGCATGGCAAAAGAAGGCAGGGCAGGGCAGGGCAAGGGAAGGCAGGGCAGGGCAGGGCAAGGGAAGGCAGGGCAGGGCAGGTCAAGGGAAGGCAGGGCAGGGCAGGGCAGGGAAAGGGAAAGCAGGGCAGGGCAGGGCAGGGCAAGGGAAAGCAGGGCAGGGCAGGGCAGGGCAAGGGAAAGCAGGGCAGGGCAGGGCAGGGCAAGGGAAAGCAGGGCAGGGCAGGGCAGGGCAAGGGAAAGCAGGGCAGGGCAGGGCAGGGCAGGGCAAGGGAAAGCAGGGCAGGGCAGGGCAGGACAAGGGAAAGCAGGGCAGGGCTGGGCAGGGCAAGGGAATGCAGGGCAGGGCAGGGCAGGGCAAGGGAAATCAGGGCAGGCCAGGGCAAGGGAAAGCAGGGCAGGGCAGGGCAGGGCAAGGGAAAGCAGGGCAGGGCAGGGCAGGGCAGGGCAAGGGAAAGCAGGGCAGGGCAGGGCAAGGGAAAGCAGGGCAGGGCAGGGCAAGGGAAAGCAGGGCAGGGCAGGGCAAGGGAAGGCAGGGCAGCGCAGGGGAAGGGAAGGCAGGGCAGGGCAGGGCAAGGGAAAGCAGGGCAGGGCAGGGCAAGGGAAAGCAGGGCAGGGCAGGGCAGGGCAAGGGAAAGCAGGGCAGGGCAGGGCAGGGCAAGGGAAAGCAGGGCAGGGCAGGGCAGGGCAAGGGAAAGCAGGGCAGGGCAGGGCAGGGCAAGGGAAAGCAGGGCAGGGCAGGGCAGGGCAAGGGAAAGCAGGACAGGGCAAAGCAAGGGAAAGCAGGGCAGGGCAGGGCAAGGAAAACAGGGCAGGGCAGGGCAGGGCAAGGCAAGGGAAAGCAGGGCAGGGCAGGGCAGGGCAAGGCAAGGGAAGGCAGGGCAGGGCAAGGCAAGAGAAGGCAGGGCAGGGCAGGGCAAAAGAAGGCAGGGCAGGGCAGGGCAAGGGAAGGCAGGGCAGGGCAGGGCAAGGGAAGGCAGGGCAGGGCAGGGCAAGGGAAGGCAGGGCAGGGCAGGGCAAGGGAAGGCAGGGCAGGTCAGGGCAAGGGAAGGCACGGCAGGGCAGGGCAGGGCAAGGGAATGCAGGGCAGGGCAGGGCAGGGCAAGGGAAAGCAGGGCAGGGCAGGGCAGGGCAAGGGAATGCACGGCAGGGCAGGGCAAGGGAAAGCAGGGCAGGGCAGGGCAGGGCAAGGGAAAGCAGGGCAGGGCAGGGCAGGGCAATTGAAAGCAGGGCAGGGCAGGGCAGGGCAAGGGAAAGCAGGGCAGGGTAGGGCAAGAGAAGGCAGGGCAGGGCAGGGCAAGGGAAAGCAGGGCAAGGCAGGGCAAGGGAAAGCAGGGCAGGGCAGGGCAAGGGAAAGCAGGGCAGGGCAGGGCAAGGGAAAGCAGGGCAGGGCAGGGCAGGGCAAGGGAAAGCAGGGCAGGGCAGGGCAAGGGAAAGCATGGCAGGGCAGGGCAAGGGAAAGCAGGGCAGGGCAGGGCAGGGCAAGGCAAGGGAAAGCAGGGCAGGGCAGGGCAGGGCAAGGCAAGGGAAAGCAGGGCAGGGCAGGGCAAGGGAAGGCAGGGCCGGGCAGGGCAAGAGAATACAGGGCAGGGCACGGCAAGGGAAGGCAGGGCAGGGCAGGGCAAGGGAAGGCAGGGCAGGGCAGGTCAAGGGAAGGCAGGGCAGGTGAGGGCAAGGGAAGGCAGGGCAGGGCAGGGCAAGGGAAGGCAGGGCAGGGCAGTGAAAGGGAAAGCAGGGCAGAGCAGGGCAAGGGAAGGCAGGGCAGGGCAGGGCAGGGCAAGGGAAAGCAGGGCAGGGCAGGGCAGGGCAAGGGAAAGCAGGGCAGGGCAGGGCAAGGGAAAGCAGGGCAGGGCAGGGCAAGGGAACGCAGGGCAGGGCAGGGCAAGGGAACACAGGGCAGGGCAGGGCAAGGGAAAGCAGGGTAGGGCAGGGCAGGGCAAGGGAAAGCAGGGCAGGGCAGGGCAGGGCAAGGGAAAGCAGGGCAGGGCAGGGTAAGGGAAAGCAGGGCAGGGCAGGGCAGGGCAAGGGAAAGCAGGGCAGGGCAGGGCAGGGCAAGGGAAAGCAGGGCAGGGCAGGGCAGGGCAAGGGAAAGCAGGGCAGGGCAGGGCAGGGCAAGGGAAAGCAGGGCTGGGCAGGGCAGGGCAAGGGAAAGCAGGGCAGGGCAGGGCAAGGGAAAGCAGGGCAGGGCAGGGCAGGGCAAGGGAAAGCAGGGCAGGGCAGGGCAGGGCAAGGGAAAGCAGGGCAGGGCAGGGCAGGGCAAGGGAAAGCAAGGCAGGGCAGGGCAGGGCAAGGGAAAGCAGGGCAGGGCAGGGCAAGGGAAAGCAGGGCAGGGCAAAGCAAGGGAAAGCAAGGCAGGGCAGGGCAAGGAAAACAGGGCAGGGCAGGGCAGGGCAAGGCAAGGGAAAGCAGGGCAGGGCAGGGCAGGGCAAGGCAAGGGAAGGCAGGGCAGGGCAAGGCAAGAGAAGGCAGGGCAGGGCACGGCAAGGAAAGGCAGGGCAGGGCAGTGCAAAAGAAGGCAGGGCAGGGCAGGGCAAGGGAAGGCAGGGCAGGGCAGGGCAAGGGAAGGCAGGGCAGGGCAGGGCAAGGGAAAGCAGGGCAGGGCAGGGCAAGGGAAGGCAGGGCAGGTCAGGGCAAGGGAAGGCACGGCAGGGAAGGGCAGGGCAAGGGAAAGCAGGGCAGGGGCAGGGCAAGGGAAAGCAGGGCAGGGCAGGGCAGGGCAAGGGAAAGCAGGGCAGGGCAGGGCAAGGGAAAGCAGGGCAGGGCAGGGCAGGGCAAGGGAAAGCAGGCCAGGGCAGGGCAGGGCAAGGGAAAGCAGGGCAGGGCAGGGCAGGGCAAGGGAAAACAGGGCAGGCTAGGGCTAGGGAAGGCAGGGCAGGCCAGGGCAAGGGAAGGCAGGGCAGGGCAGGGCAAGGGAAGGCAGGGCAGGGCAGGGCAAGAGAAGGCAGGGCAGGGCAGGGCAAGGGAAAGCAGGGCAGGGCAGGGCAAGGGAAAGCAGGGCAGGGCAGGGCAAGGGAAAGCAGGGCAGGGCAGGGCAAGGGAAAGCAGGGCAGGGCAGGGCAGGGCAAGGGAAAGCAGGGCAGGGCAGGGCAAGGGAAAGCAGGGCAGGGCAGGGCAGGGCAAGGGAATGCAGGGCAGGGCATGGCAAGGGAAAGCAGGGCAGGGCAGGGCAAGGGAAAGCAGGGCAGGGCAGGGCAAGGGAAAGCAGGGCAGGGCAGGGCAGGGCAAGGGAAAGCAGGGCAGGGCAGGGCAAGGGAAAGCAGGGCAGGGCAGGGCAAGGGAAAGCAGGGCAGGGCAGGGCAGGGCAAGGGAAAGCAGGGCAGGACAGGGCAAAGCAGGGCAGGGCAAGGGAAAGCAGGGCAGTGAAGGGCAAGGGAAAGCAGGGCAGGGCAGGGCAGGGCAAGGGAAAGCAGGGCAGGGCAGGGCAGGGCAAGGGAAAGCAGGGCAGGGCAGGGCAGGGCAAGGGAAAGCAGGGCAGGGCAGGGCAGGGCAAGGGAAAGCAGGGCAGGGCAGGGAAGGGCAAGGGAAAGCAGGGCAGGGCAGGGCAGGGCAAGGGAAAGCAGGGCAGGGCAGGGCAGGGCAAGGGAAAGCAGGGCAGGGCAGGGCAAGGGAAAGCAGGGCAGGGCAGGGCAGGGCAAGGGAAAGCAGGGCAGGGCAGGGCAGGGGAAGAGAAAGCAGGGCAGGGCAGGGCAGGGCAAGGGAAAGCAGGGCAGGGAAGGGCAGGGCAAGGGAAAGCAGGGCAGGGCAGGGCAGGGCAAGGGAAAGCAGGGCAGGGCAGTGCAGGGCAAGGGAAAGCAGGGCAGGGCAGGGCAGGGCAAGGGAAAACAGGGCAGGGCAGGGCAGGGCAGGGCAAGGGAAAGCAGGGCAGGGCAGGGCAGGGCAAGGGAAAGCAGGGCAGGGCAGGGCAAGGGAAAGCAGGGCAGGGCAGGGCAGGGCAAGGGAAAGCAGGGCAGGGCAGGGCAAGGGAAAGCAGGGCAGGGCAGGGCAGGGCAGGGCAAGGGAAAGCAGGGCAGGGCAGGGCAAGGGAAAGCTTGGCAGGGCAAGGCAGGGCAGGGCAAGGGAAAGCAGGGCAGGGCAGGGCAGGGCAAGGGAAAGCAGGGCAGGGCAGGGCAGGGCAAGGGAAAGCAGGGCAGGGCAGGGCAGGGCAAGGGAAAGCAGGGCAGGGCAGGGCAGGGCAAGGGAAAGCAGGGCAGGGCAGGGCAGGGCAAGAGAAAGCAGGGCAGGGCAGGGCAGGGCAAGGGAAAGCAGGGCAGGGCGGGGCAAGGAAAAGCATGGCAGGGCAGGGCAAGGGAAAGCAGGGCAGGGCAGGGCAGGGCAAGGGAAAGCAAAGCAGGGCAGAACAGGGCAAGGGAAAGCAGGGCAGGGCAGGGCAGGGCAAGGGAAAGCAGGGCAGGGCAGGGCAGGGCAAGGGAAAGCAGGGCAGGGCAGGGCAGGGCAAGGGAAAGCAGGGCAGGGCAGGGCAAGGGAAAGCAGGGCAGGGCAGGGCAGGGCAGGGCAAGGGAAGGCAGGGCAGGGCAGGGCAGGGCAAGGCAAGGGAAGGCAGGGCAGGGCAGGGCAAGGGAAGGCAGGGCAGGGCAGGGCAAGGGAAGGCAGGGCAGGGCAGGGAAAGGGAAAGCAGGGCAGGGCAGGGCAAGGGAAGGCAGGGCAGGGCAGGGCAAGGGAAAGCAGGGCAGGGGAGGGCAAGGGAAAGCAGGGCAGGGCAGGGCAAGGGAAAGCAGGGCAGGGCAGGGCAGGGCAAGGGAAATCAGGGCAGGGCAGGGCAGGGCAAGGGAAAGCAGGGCAGGGCAGGGCAGGGCAAGGGAAAGCAGGGCAGGGCAGGGCAGGGCAAGAGAAAGCAGGGCAGGGCAGGGCAGGGCAAGGGAAAGCAGGGCAGGGCAGGGCAGGGCAAGGCAAAGCAGGGCAGGGCAGGGCAAGGCAAAGCAGGGCAGGGCAGGGCAATTGAAAGCAGGGCAGGGCAGGGCAAGGGAAAGCAGGGCAGGGCAGGGCAAGGGAAAGCAGGGCAGGGCAGGGTAGGGCAAGGGAAAGCAGGGCAGGGCAGGGCAGGGCAAGGGAAAGCAGGACAGGGCAGGGCAAGGGAAAGCAGGGCAGGGCAGGGCAAGGAAAACAGGGCAGGGCAGGGCAGGGCAAGGCAAGGGAAAGCAGGGCAGGGCAAGGGAAGGCAGGGCAGGGCAGGGCAAGAGAAGGCAGGGCAGGGCACGGCAAGGGAAGGCAGGGCAGGGCAGGGCAAGGGAAGGCAGGGCAGGGCAGGGCAAGGGAAGGCAGGGCAGGGCAGGGCAAGGGAAAGCAGGGCAGGGCAGGGCAAGGGAATGCAGGGCAGGGCAGGGCAAGGGAACGCAGGGCAGGGCAGGGCAAGGGAAAGCAGGGCAGGGCAGGGCAAGGGAAAGCAGGGCAGGGCAGGGCAGGGCAAGGGAAAGCAGGGCAGGGCAGGGCAGGGCAAGGGAAAGCAGGGCAGGGCAGGGCAGGGCAAGGGAAAGCAGGGCAGGGCAGGGCAGGGCAAGGGAAAGCAGGGCAGGGCAGGGCAAGGGAAAGCAGGGCAGGGCACGGCAAGGGAAGGCAGGGCAGGGCAGGGCAAGGGAAGGCAGGGCAGGGCAGGGCAGGGCAAGGCAAGGGAAGGCAGGGCAGGGCAGGGCAAGAGAAGGCAGGGCAGGGCACGGCAAGGGAAGGCAGGGCAGGGCATGGCAAAAGAAGGCAGGGCAGGGCAGGGCAAGGGAAGGCAGGGCAGGGCAGGTCAAGGGAAGGCAGGGCAGGGCAGGGCAGGGCAAGGGAAAGCAGGGCAGGGCAGGGCAGGGCAAGGGAAAGCAGGGCAGGGCAGGGCAGGGCAAGGGAAAGCAGGGCAGGGCAGGGCAAGGGAACGCAGGGCAGGGCAGGGCAAGGGAAAGCAGGGCAGGGCAGGGCAGGGCAGGGCAAGGGAAAGCAGGGCAGGGCAGGGCAGGACAAGGGAAAGCAGGCCAGGGCAGGGCAGGGCAAGGGAAAGCAGGGCAGGGCAGGGCAGGGCAAGGGAAATCAGGGCAGGCCAGGGCAAGGGAAGGCAGGGCAGGCCCAGGGCAAGGGAAGGCAGGGCAGGGCAGGGCAAGAGAAGGCAGGGCAGGGCAGGGCAAGGGGAAAGCAGGGCAGGGCAGGGCAAGGGAAAGCAGGGCAGGGCAGGGCAAGGGAAAGAAGGGCAGGGGCAGGGCAAGGGAAGGCAGGGCAGCGCAGGGGAAGGGAAGGCAGGGCAGGGCAGGGCAAGGGAAAGCAGGGCAGGGCAGGGCAAGGGAAAGCAGGGCAGGGCAGGGCAGGGGCAAGGGAAAGCAGGGCAGGGCAGGGCAGGGCAAGGGAAAGCAGGGCAGGGGCAGGGCAGGGCAAGGGAAAGCAGGGCAGGGCAGGGCAGGGCAAGGGAAAGCAGGGCAGGGCAGGGCAGGGCAAGGGAAAGCAGGACAGGGCAAAGCAAGGGAAAGCAGGGGCAGGGCAGGGCAAGGAAAACAGGGCAGGGCAGGGCAGGGCAAGGCAAGGGAAAGCAGGGCAGGGCAGGGCAGGGCAAGGCAAGGGAAGGCAGGGCAGGGCAAGGCAAGAGAAGGCAGGGCAGGGCAGGGCAAAAGAAGGCAGGGCAGGGCAGGGCAAGGGAAGGCAGGGCAGGGCAGGGCAAGGGAAGGCAGGGCAGGGCAGGGCAAGGGAAGGCAGGGCAGGGCAGGGCAAGGGAAGGGCACGGCAGGGCAGGGCAGGGCAAGGGAAGGCACGGCAGGGCAGGGCAGGGCAAGGGAAAGCAGGGCAGGGCAGGGCAGGGCAAGGGAATGCAGGGCAGGTGCAGGGCAAGGGAAAGCAGGGCAGGGCAGGGCAGGGCAAGGGAAAGCAGGGCAGGGCAGGGCAGGGCAAGGGAAAGCAGGGCAGGGCAGGGCAGGGCAAGGGAAAGCAGGGCAGGGTAGGGCAGGGCAAGGGAAAACAAGGCAGGCCAGGGCTGGGGAAGGCAGGGCAGGCCAGGGCAAGGGAAGGCAGGGCAGGGCAGGGCAAGGGAAGTCAGGGCAGGGCAGGGCAAGAGAAGGCAGGGCAGGGCAGGGGCAAGGGAAAGCAGGGCAAGGCAGGGCAAGGGAAAGCAGGGCAGGGCAGGGCAAGGGAAAGCAGGGCAGGGCAGGGCAAGGGAAAGCAGGGCAGGGCAGGGCAGGGCAAGGGAAAGCAGGGCAGGGCAGGGCAAGGGAAAGCAGGGCAGGGCAGGGCAAGGGAAAGCAGGGCAGGGCAGGGCAGGGCAAGGCAAGGGAAAGCAGGGCAGGGCAGGGCAGGGCAAGGCAAGGGAAAGCAGGGCAGGGCAGGGCAAGGGAAGGCAGGGCAGGGCAGGGCAAGAGAAGGCAGGGCAGGGCACGGCAAGGGAAGGCAGGGCAGGGCAGGGCAAGGGAAGGCAGGGCAGGGCAGGTCAAGGGAAGGCAGGGCAGGGGAGGGCAAGGGAAGGCAGGGCAGGGCAGGGCAAGGGAAGGCAGGGCAGGGCAGTGCAAGGGAAAGCAGGGCAGGGCAGGGCAAGGGAAGGCAGGGCAGGGCAGGGCAGGGCAAGGGAAAACAGGGCAGGGCAGGGCAGGGCAAGGGAAAGCAGGGCAGGGCAGGGCAAGGGAAAGCAGGGCAGGGCAGGGCAAGGGAACGCAGGGCAGGGCAGGGCAAGGGAACACAGGGCAGGGCAGGGCAAGGGGAAAGCAGGGTAGGGCAGGGCAGGGCAAGGGAAAGCAGGGCAGGGCAGGGCAGGGCAAGGGAAAGCAGGGCAGGGCAGGGCAGGGCAAGGGAAAGCAGGGCAGGGCATGGCAGGGCAAGGGAAAGCAGGGCAGGGCAGGGCAGGGCAAGGGAAATCAGGGCAGGGCAGGTCAGGGCAAGGGAAAGCAGGGCAAGGCAGGGCAGGGCAAGGGAAAGCAAAGCAGGGCAGGGCAGGGCAAGGGAAAGCAGGGCAGGGCAGGGCAGGGCAAGGGAAAGCAGGGCAGGGCAGGGCAGGGCAAGGGAAAGCAGGGCAGGGCAGGGCAGGGCAAGGGAAAGCAAGGCAGGGCAGGGCAGGGCAAGGGAAAGCAGGGCAGGGCAGGGCAAGGGAAAGCAGGGCAGGGCAAAGCAAGGGAAAGCAAGGCAGGGCAGGGCAAGGAAAACAGGGCAGGGCAGGGCAGGGCAAGGCAAGGGAAAGCAGGGCAGGGCAGGGCAGGGCAAGGCAAGGGAAGGCAGGGCAGGGCAAGGCAAGAGAAGGCAGGGCAGGGCACGGCAAGGAAAGGCAGGGCAGGGCAGGGCAAAAGAAGGCAGGGCAGGGCAGGGCAAGGGAAGGCAGGGCAGGGCAGGGCAAGGGAAGGCAGGGCAGGGCAGGGCAAGGGAAAGCAGGGCAGGGCAGGGCAAGGGAAGGCAGGGCAGGTCAGGGCAAGGGAAGGCACGGCAGGGCAGGGCAGGGCAAGGGAAAGCAGGGCAGGGCAGGGCAGGGCAAGGGAAAGCAGGGAAGGGCAGGGCAGGGCAAGGGAAAGCAGGGCAGGGCAGGGCAAGGGAAAGCAGGGCAGGGCAGGGCAGGGCAAGGGAAAGCAGGCCAGGGCAGGGCAGGGCAAGGGAAAGCAGGGCAGGGCAGGGCAGGGCAAGGGAAAACAGGGCAGGCTAGGGCTAGGGAAGGCAGGGCAGGCCAGGGCAAGGGAAGGCAGGGCAGGGCAGGGCAAGGGAAGGCAGGGCAGGGCAGGGCAAGAGAAGGCAGGGCAGGGCAGGGCAAGGGAAAGCAGGGCAGGGCAGGGCAAGGGAAAGCAGGGCAGGGCAGGGCAAGGGAAAGCAGGGCAGGGCAGGGCAAGGGAAAGCAGGGCAGGGCAGGGCAGGGCAAGGGAAAGCAGGGCAGGGCAGGGCAAGGGAAAGCAGGGCAGGGCAGGGCAAGGGAAAGCAGGGCAGGTCAGGGCAGGGCAAGGGAATGCAGGGCAGGGCATGGCAAGGGAAAGCAGGGCAGGGCAGGGCAAGGGAAAGCAGGGCAGGGCAGGGCAAGGGAAAGCAGGGCAGGGCAGGGCAGGGCAAGGGAAAGCAGGGCAGGGCAGGGCAAGGGAAAGCAGGGCAGGGCAGGGCAAGGGAAAGCAGGGCAGGGCAGGGCAGGGCAAGGGAAAGCAGGGCAGGACAGGGCAAAGCAGGGCAGGGCAAGGGAAAGCAGGGCAGTGCAGGGCAAGGGAAAGCAGGGCAGGGCAGGGCAGGGCAAGGGAAAGCAGGGCAGGGCAGGGCAGGGCAAGGGAAAGCAGGGCAGGGCAGGGCAGGGCAAGGGAAAGCAGGGCAGGGCAGGGCAGGGCAAGGGAAAGCAGGGCAGGGCAGGGCAGGGCAAGGGAAAGCAGGGCAGGGCAGGGCAGGGCAGGGCAAGGGAAAGCAGGGCAGGGCAGTGCAGGGCAAGGGAAAGCAGGGCAGGGCAGGGCAGGGCAAGGGAAAGCAGGGCAGGGCAGGGCATGGCAAGGGAAAGCAGGGCAGGGCAGGGCAAGGGAAAGCAGGGCAAGGCAGGGCAGGGCAAGGGAAAGCAGGGCAGGGCAGGGCAGGGCAAGGGAAAGCAGGGCAGGGCAGGGCAGGGCAAGGGAAATCAGGGCAGGGCAGGTCAGGGCAAGGGAAAGCAGGGGAGGGCAGGGCAAGGGAAAGCAGGGCAGGGCAGGGCAAGGGAAAGCAGGGCAGGGCAGGGCAGGGCAAGGGGAAGCAGGGCAGGGCAGGGCAAGGGAAAGCAGGGCAGGGCAGGGCAAGGGAAAGCAGGGCAGGGCAGGGCATGGCAAGGGAAAGCAGGGCAGGGCAGGGCAGGGCAGGGCAAGGGAAAGCAGGGCAGGGCAGGGCAGGGCAAGGGAAAGCAGGGCAGGGCAGGGCAAGGGAAAGCAGGGCAGGGCAGGGCAGGGCAAGGGAAAGCAGGGCAGGGCAGGGCAGGGCAAGGGAAAGCAGGGGAAAGCAGGGCAGGGCAAGGGAAAGCAGGGCAGGGCAGGGCAGGGCAAGGGAAAGCAGGGCAGGGCAGGGCAGGGGAAAGCAGGGCAGGGCAGGGCAAGGGAAAGCAGGGCAGGGCAGGGCAGGGCAAGGGGAAGCAGGGCAGGGCAGGGCAAGGGAAAGCAGGGCAGGGCAGGGCAAGGGAAAGCAGGGCAGGGCAGGGCAAGGGAAAGCAGGGCAGGGCAGGGCAGGGCAAGGGGAAGCAGGGCAGGGCAGGGCAAGGGAAAGCAGGGCAGGGCAGGGCAAGGGAAAGCAGGGCAGGGCAGGGCATGGCAAGGGAAAGCAGGGCAGGGCAGGGCAGGGCAGGGCAGGGCAAGGGAAAGCAGGGCAGGGCAGGGCAGGGCAAGGGAAAGCAGGGCAGGGCAGGGCAAGGGAAAGCAGGGCAGGGCAGGGCAGGGCAAGGGAAAGCAGGGCAGGGCAGGGCAGGGCAAGGGAAAGCAGGGGAAAGCAGGGCAGGGCAAGGGAAAGCAGGGCAGGGCAGGGCAGGGCAAGGGAAAGCAGGGCTGGGCAGGGCAGGGGAAGGGAAAGCAGGGCAGGGCAGGGCAGGGCAAGGGAAAGCAGGGCAGGGCAGGGCAGGGCAAGGGAAAGCAGGGCAGGGCAGGGCAGGGCAAGGGAAAGCAGGGCAGGGCAGTGCAGGGCAAGGGAAAGCAGGGCAGGGCAGGGCAGGGCAAGGGAAAGCAGGGCAGGGCAGGGCAGGGCAAGGGAAAGCAGGGCAGGGCAGGGCAAGGGAAAGCAGGACAGGGCAGGGCAGGGCAAGGGAAAGCAGGGCAGGGCAGGGCAGGGCAAGGGAAAGCAGGGCAGGGCAGGGCAAGGGAAAGCAGGGCAGGGCAGGGCAAGGGAAAGCAGGGCAGGGCAGGGCAGGGCAAGGGAAAGCAGGGCAGGGCAGGGCAGGGCAAGGGAAAGCAGGACAGGGCAGGGCAGGGCAAGGGAAAGCAGGGCAGGGCAGGGCAAGGGAAAGCAGGGCAGGGCAGGGCAGGGCAAGGGGAAGCAGGGCAGGGCAGGGCAGGGCAAGGGAAAGCAGGGCAGGGCAGGGCAAGGGAAAGCAGGGCAGGGCAGGGCAAGGGAAAGCAGGGCAGGGCAGGACAGGGCAAGGGAAAGCAGGGCAGGGCAGGGCAGGGCAAGGGAAAGCAGGGGAAAGCAGGGCAGGGCAAGGGAAAGCAGGGCAGGGCAGGGCAGGGCAAGGGAAAGCAGGGCTGGGCAGGGCAGGGGAAGGGAAAGCAGGGCAGGGCAGGGCAGGGCAAGGGAAAGCAGGGCAGGGCAGGGCAGGGCAAGGGAAAGCAGGGCAGGGCAGGGCAGGGCAAGGGAAAGCAGGGCAGGGCAGTGCAGGGCAAGGGAAAGCAGGGCAGGGCAGGGCAGGGCAAGGGAAAGCAGGGCAGGGCAGGGCAGGGCAAGGGAAAGCAGGGCAGGGCAGGGCAGGGCAAGGGAAAGCAGGGCAGGGCAGGGCAGGGCAGGGCAAGGGAAAGCAGGGCAGGGCAGGGCAGGGCAAGGGAAAGCAGGGCAGGGCAGGGCAAGGGAAAGCAGGGCAGGGCAGGGCAAGGGAAAGCAGGGCAGGGCAGGGCAGGGCAAGGGAAAGCAGGGCAGGGCAGGGCAGGGCAAGGGAAAGCAGGGCAGGGCAGGGCAGGGCAAGGGAAAGCAGGGCAGGGCAGGGCAAGGGAAAGCAGGGCAGGGCAGGGCAGGGCAAGGGAAAGCAGGGCAGGGCAGGGCAGGGGAAGAGAAAGCAGGGCAGGGCAGGGCAGGGCAAGGGAAAGCAGGGCAGGGAAGGGCAGGGCAAGGGAAAGCAGGGCAGGGCAGGGCAGGGCAAGGGAAAGCAGGGCAGGGCAGTGCAGGGCAAGGGAAAGCAGGGCAGGGCAGGGCAGGGCAAGGGAAAACAGGGCAGGGCAGGGCAGGGCAGGGCAAGGGAAAGCAGGGCAGGGCAGGGCAGGGCAAGGGAAAGCAGGGCAGGGCAGGGCAAGGGAAAGCAGGGCAGGGCAGGGCAGGGCAAGGGAAAGCAGGGCAGGGCAGGGCAAGGGAAAGCTTGGCAGGGCAGGGCAGGGCAGGGAAAGGGAAAGCAGGGCAGGGCAGGGCAGGGCAAGGGAAAGCAGGGCAGGGCAGGGCAGGGCAAGGGAAAGCAGGGCAGGGCAGGGCAGGGCAAGGGAAAGCAGGGCAGGGCAGGGCTGGGCAAGGGAAAGCAGGGCAGGGCAGGGCAGGGCAAGAGAAAGCAGGGCAGGGCAGGGCAGGGCAAGGGAAAGCAGGGCAGGGCGGGGCAAGGAAAAGCAGGGCAGGGCAGGGCAAGGGAAAGCAGGGCAGGGCAGGGCAGGGCAAGGGAAAGCAAAGCAGGGCAGAACAGGGCAAGGGAAAGCAGGGCAGGGCAGGGCAGGGCAAGGGAAAGCAGGGCAGGGCAGGGCAGGGCAAGGGAAAGCAGGGCAGGGCAGGGCAGGGCAAGGGAAAGCAGGGCAGGGCAGGGCAAGGGAAAGCAGGGCAGGGCAGGGCAGGGCAGGGCAAGGGAAGGCAGGGCAGGGCAGGGCAGGGCAAGGCAAGGGAAGGCAGGGCAGGGCAGGGCAAGGGAAGGCAGGGCAGGGCAAGGGAAGGCAGGGCAGGGCAGGGCAAGGGAAAGCAGGGCAGGGCAGGGCAAGGGAAGGCAGGGCAGGGCAGGGCAGGGCAAGGGAAAGCAGGGCAGGGGAGGGCAAGGGAAAGCAGGGCAGGGCAGGGCAAGGGAAAGCAGGGCAGGGCAGGGCAGGGCAAGGGAAATCAGGGCAGGGCAGGGCAGGGCAAGGGAAAGCAGGGCAGGGCAGGGCAGGGCAAGGGAAAGCAGGGCAGGGCAGGGCAGGGCAAGAGAAAGCAGGGCAGGGCAGGGCAGGGCAAGGGAAAGCAGGGCAGGGCAGGGCAGGGCAAAACAAAGCAGGGCAGGGCAGGGCAAGGGAAAGCAGGGCAGGGCAGGGCAATTGAAAGCAGGGCAGGGCAGGGCAAGGGAAAGCAGGGCAGGGCAGGGCAAGGGAAAGCAGGGCAGGGCAGGGCAGGGCAAGGGAAAGCAGGGCAGGGCAGGGCAGGGCAAGGGAAAGCAGGGCAGGGCAGGGCAAGGGAAAGCAGGGCAGGGCAGGGCAAGGAAAACAGGGCAGGACAGGGCAGGGCAAGGCAAGGGAAAGCAGGGCAGGGCAAGGGAAGGCAGGGCAGGGCAGGGCAAGGAAAACAGGGCAGGGCAGGGCAGGGCAGGGCAAGGGAAAGCAGGGCAGGGCAGGGCAGGGCAAGGGAAAGCAGGGCAGGGCAGGGCAGGGCAAGGGGAAGCAGGGCAGGGCAGGGCAAGGGAAAGCAGGGCAGGGCAGGGCAAGGGAAAGCAGGGCAGGGCAGGGCAAGGGAAAGCAGGGCAGGGCAGGGCAGGGCAAGGGGAAGCAGGGCAGGGCAGGGCAAGGGAAAGCAGGGCAGGGCAGGGCAAGGGAAAGCAGGGCAGGGCAGGGCATGGCAAGGGAAAGCAGGGCAGGGCAGGGCAGCGCAGGGCAGGGCAAGGGAAAGCAGGGCAGGGCAGGGCAGGGCAAGGGAAAGCAGGGCAGGGCAGGGCAAGGGAAAGCAGGGCAGGGCAGGGCAGGGCAAGGGAAAGCAGGGCAGGGCAGGGCAGGGCAAGGGAAAGCAGGGGAAAGCAGGGCAGGGCAAGGGAAAGCAGGGCAGGGCAGGGCAGGGCAAGGGAAAGCAGGGCAGGGCAGGGCAGGGGAAGGGAAAGCAGGGCAGGGCAGGGCAGGGCAAGGGAAAGCAGGGCAGGGCAGGGCAGGGCAAGGGAAAGCAGGGCAGGGCAGGGCAGGGCAAGGGAAAGCAGGGCAGGGCAGTGCAGGGCAAGGGAAAGCAGGGCAGGGCAGGGCAGGGCAAGGGAAAGCAGGGCAGGGCAGGGCAGGGCAAGGGAAAGCAGGGCAGGGCAGGGCAAGGGAAAGCAGGGCAGGGCAGGGCAGGGCAAGGGAAAGCAGGGCAGGGCAGGGCAGGGCAAGGGAAAGCAGGGCAGGGCAGGGCAAGGGAAAGCAGGGCAGGGCAGGGCAAGGGAAAGCAGGGCAGGGCAGGGCAGGGCAAGGGAAAGCAGGGCAGGGCAGGGCAGGGCAAGGGAAAGCAGGGCAGGGCAGGGCAGGGCAAGGGAAAGCAGGACAGGGCAGGGCAGGGCAAGGGAAAGCAGGGCAGGGCAGGGCAAGGGAAAGCAGGGCAGGGCAGGGCAGGGCAAGGGGAAGCAGGGCAGGGCAGGGCAGGGCAAGGGAAAGCAGGGCAGGGCAGGGCAAGGGAAAGCAGGGCAGGGCAGGGCAAGGGAAAGCAGGGCAGGGCAGGGCAGGGCAAGGGAAAGCAGGGCAGGGCAGGGCAGGGGAAGGGAAAGCAGGGCAGGGCAGGGCAGGGCAAGGGAAAGCAGGGCAGGGCAGGGCAGGGCAGGGCAAGGGAAAGCAGGGCAGGGCAGGGCAGGGCAAGGGAAAGCAGGGCAGGGCAGGGCAGGGCAGGGCAAGGGAAAGCAGGGCAGGGCAGGGCAGGGCAAGGGAAAGCAGGGCAGGGCAGGGCAAGGGAAAGCAGGGCAGGGCAGGGCAGGGCAAGGGAAAGCAGGGCAGGGCAGGGCAGGGCAAGGGAAAGCAGGGCAGGGCAGGGCAGGGCAAGGGAAAGCAGGGCAGGGCAGGGCAAGGGAAAGCAGGGCAGGGCAGGGCAGGGCAAGGGAAAGCAGGGCAGGGCAGGGCAGGGGAAGAGAAAGCAAGGCAGGGCAGGGTAGGGCAAGGGAAAGCAGGGCAGGGAAGGGCAGGGCAAGGGAAAGCAGGGCAGGGCAGGGCAGGGCAAGGGAAAGCAGGGCAGGGCAGTGCAGGGCAAGGGAAAGCAGGGCAGGGCAGGGCAGGGCAAGGGAAAACAGGGCAGGGCAGGGCAGGGCAGGGCAAGGGAAAGCAGGGCAGGGCAGGGCAGGGCAAGGGAAAGCAGGGCAGGGCAGGGCAAGGGAAAGCAGGGCAGGGCAGGGCAGGGCAAGGGAAAGCAGGGCAGGGCAGGGCAAGGGAAAGCAGGGCAGGGCAGGGCAGGGCAAGGGAAAGCTTGGCAGGGCAGGGCAGGGCAGGGAAAGGGAAAGCAGGGCAGGGCAGGGCAGGGCAAGGGAAAGCAGGGCAGGGCAGGGCAGGGCAAGGGAAAGCAGGGCAGGGCAGGGCAGGGCTGGGCAAGGGAAAGCATGGCAGGGCAGGGCAGGGCAAGAGAAAGCAGGGCAGGGCAGGGCAGGGCAAGGGAAAGCAGGGCAGGGCGGGGCAAGGAAAAGCAGGGCAGGGCAGGGCAAGGGAAAGCAGGGCAGGGCAGGGCAGGGCAAGGGAAAGCAAAGCAGGGCAGAACAGGGCAAGGGAAAGCAGGGCAGGGCAGGGCAGGGCAAGGGAAAGCAGGGCAGGGCAGGGCAGGGCAAGGGAAAGCAGGGCAGGGCAGGGCAGGGCAAGGGAAAGCAGGGCAGGGCAGGGCAAGGGAAGGCAGGGCAGGGCAGGGCAAGCGAAAGCAGGGCAGGGGAGGGCAAGGGAAAGCAGGGCAGGGCAGGGCAAGGGAAAGCAGGGCAGGGCAGGGCAGGGCAAGGGAAATCAGGGCAGGGCAGGGCAGGGCAAGGGAAAGCAGGGCAGGGCAGGGCAGGGCAAGGGAAAGCAGGGCAGGGCAGGGCAGGGCAAGAGAAAGCAGGGCAGGGCAGGGCAGGGCAAAACAAAGCAGGGCAGGGCAGGGCAGGGCAAAACAAAGCAGGGCAGGGCAGGGCAAGGGAAAGCAGGGCAGGGCAGGGCAATTGAAAGCAGGGCAGGGCAGGGCAAGGGAAAGCAGGGCAGGGCAGGGCAAGGGAAAGCAGGGCAGGGCAGGGCAGGGCAAGGGAAAGCAGGGCAGGGCAGGGCAGGGCAAGGGAAAGCAGGGCAGGGCAGGGCAAGGGAAAGCAGGGCAGGGCAGGGCAAGGAAAACAGGGCAGGGCAGGGCAGGGCAAGGCAAGGGAAAGCAGGGCAGGGCAAGGGAAGGCAGGGCAGGGCAGGGCAAGAGAAGGCAGGGCAGGGCACGGCAAGGGAAGGCAGGGCAGGGCAGGGCAAGGGAAGGCAGGGCAGGGCAGGGCAAGGGAAGGCAGGGCAGGGCAGGGCAAGGGAAGGCAGGGCAGGGCAGGGCAAGGGAAAGCAGGGCAGGGCAGGGCAAGGGAAGGCAGGGCAGGGCAGGGCAAGGGAACGCAGGGCAGGGCAGGGCAAGGGAAAGCAGGGCAGGGCAGGGCAAGGGAAAGCAGGGCAGGGCAGGGCAGGGCAAGGGAAAGCAGGGCAGGGCAGGGCAGGGCAAGGGAAAGCAGGGCAGGGCAGGGCAGGGCAAGGGAAAGCAGGGCAGGGCAGGGCAGGGCAAGGGAAAGCAGGGCAGGGCAGGGCAAGGGAAAGCAGGGCAGGGCACGGCAAGGGAAGGCAGGGCAGGGCAGGGCAAGGGAAGGCAAGGCAGGGCAGGGCAGGGCAAGGCAAGGGAAGGCAGGGCAGGGCAGGGCAAGAGAAGGCAGGGCAGGGCACGGCAAGGGAAGGCAGGGCAGGGCATGGCAAAAGAAGGCAGGGCAGGGCAGGGCAAGGGAAGGCAGGGCAGGGCAGGGCAAGGGAAGGCAGGGCAGGGCAAAGCAAGGGAAGGCAGGGCAGGGCAGGGCAAGGGAAGGCAGGGCAGGGCAGGGCAAGGGAAGGCAGGGCAGGGCAGGGCAGGGCAAGGGAAAGCAGGGCAGGGCAGGGCAGGGCAAGGGAAAGCAGGGCAGGGCAGGGCAGGGCAAGGGAAAGCAGGGCAGGGCAGGGCAAGGGAACGCAGGGCAGGGCAGGGCAAGGGAAAGCAGGGCAGGGCAGGGCAGGGCAGGGCAAGGGAAAGCAGGGCAGGGCAGGGCAGGACAAGGGAAAGCAGGCCAGGGCAGGGCAGGGCAAGGGAAAGCAGGGCAGGGCAGGGCAGGGCAAGGGAAATCAGGGCAGGCCAGGGCAAGGGAAGGCAGGGCAGGCCAGGGCAAGGGAAGGCAGGGCAGGGCAGGGCAAGGGAAGGCAGGGCAGGGCAGGGCAAGAGAAGGCAGGGCAGGGCAGGGCAAGGGAAAGCAGGGCAGGGCAGGGCAAGGGAAAGCAGGGCAGGGCAGGGCAAGGGAAAGCAGGGCAGGGCAGGGCAAGGGAAAGCAGGGCAGGGCAGGGCAGGGCAAGGGAAAGCAGGGCAGGGCAGGGCAGGGCAAGGGAAAGCAGGGCAGGGCAGGGCAGGGCAAGGGAAAGCAGGGCAGGGCAGGGCAGGGCAGGGCAAGGGAAAGCAGGGCAGGGCAGGGCAGGGCAAGGGAAAGCAGGGCAGGGCAGGGCAGGGCAAGGGAAAGCAGGACAGGGCAAAGCAAGGGAAAGCAGGGCAGGGCAGGGCAAGGAAAACAGGGCAGGGCAGGGCAGGGCAAGGCAAGGGAAAGCAGGGCAGGGCAGGGCAGGGCAAGGCAAGGGAAGGCAGGGCAGGGCAAGGCAAGAGAAGGCAGGGCAGGGCACGGCAAGGAAAGGCAGGGCAGGGCAGGGCAAAAGAAGGCAGGGCAGGGCAGGGCAAGGGAAGGCAGGGCAGGGCAGGGCAAGGGAAGGCAGGGCAGGGCAGGGCAAGGGAAGGCAGGGCAGGGCAGGGCAAGGGAAGGCAGGGCAGGTCAGGGCAAGGGAAGGCAGGGCAGGGCAGGGCAAGGGAAAGCAGGGCAGGGCAGGGCAGGGCAAGGGAATGCAGGGCAGGGCAGGGCAAGGGAAAGCAGGGCAGGGCAGGGCAAGGGAAAGCAGGGCAGGGCAGGGCAGGGCAAGGGAAAGCAGGGCAGGGCAGGGCAGGGCAAGGGAAAGCAGGGCAGGGCAGGGCAGGGCAAGGGAAAACAGGGCAGGCCAGGGCTAGGGAAGGCAGGGCAGGCCAGGGCAAGGGAAGGCAGGGCAGGGCAGGGCAAGGGAAGGCAGGGCAGGGCAGGGCAAGAGAAGGCAGGGCAGGGCAGGGCAAGGGAAAGCAGGGCAAGGCAGGGCAAAGGAAAGCAGGGCAGGGCAGGGCAAGGGAAAGCAGGGCAGGGCAGGGCAAGGGAAAGCAGGGCAGGGCAGGGCAGGGCAAGGGAAAGCAGGGCAGGGCAGGGCAAGGGAAAGCAGGGCAGGGCAGGGCAAGGGAAAGCAGGGCAGGGCAGGGCAGGGCAAGGGAATGCAGTGCAGGGCATGGCAAGGGAAAGCAGGGCAGGGCAGGGCAAGGGAAAGCAGGGCAGGGCAGGGCAGGGCAAGGGAAAGCAGGGGAAAGCAGGGCAGGGCAAGGGAAAGCAGGGCAGGGCAGGGCAGGGCAAGGGAAAGCAGGGCAGGGCAGGGCAGGGGAAGGGAAAGCAGGGCAGGGCAGGGCAGGGCAAGGGAAAGCAGGGCAGGGCAGGGCAGGGCAAGGGAAAGCAGGGCAGGGCAGGGCAGGGCAAGGGAAAGCAGGGCAGGGCAGTGCAGGGCAAGGGAAAGCAGGGCAGGGCAGGGCAGGGCAAGGGAAAGCAGGGCAGGGCAGGGCAGGGCAAGGGAAAGCAGGGCAGGGCAGGGCAAGGGAAAGCAGGGCAGGGCAGGGCAGGGCAAGGGAAAGCAGGGCAGGGCAGGGCAGGGCAAGGGAAAGCAGGGCAGGGCAGGGCAAGGGAAAGCAGGGCAGGGCAGGGCAAGGGAAAGCAGGGCAGGGCAGGGCAGGGCAAGGGAAAGCAGGGCAGGGCAGGGCAGGGCAAGGGAAAGCAGGGCAGGGCAGGGCAGGGCAAGGGAAAGCAGGACAGGGCAGGGCAGGGCAAGGGAAAGCAGGGCAGGGCAGGGCAAGGAAAAGCAGGGCAGGGCAGGGCAGGGCAAGGGGAAGCAGGGCAGGGCAGGGCAGGGCAAGGGAAAGCAGGGCAGGGCAGGGCAAGGGAAAGCAGGGCAGGGCAGGGCAAGGGAAAGCAGGGCAGGGCAGGGCAGGGCAAGGGAAAGCAGGGCAGGGCAGGGCAGGGGAAGGGAAAGCAGGGCAGGGCAGGGCAGGGCAAGGGAAAGCAGGGCAGGGCAGGGCAGGGCAGGGCAAGGGAAAGCAGGGCAGGGCAGGGCAGGGCAAGGGAAAGCAGGGCAGGGCAGGGCAGGGCAGGGCAAGGGAAAGCAGGGCAGGGCAGGGCAGGGCAAGGGAAAGCAGGGCAGGGCAGGGCAAGGGAAAGCAGGGCAGGGCAGGGCAGGGCAAGGGAAAGCAGGGCAGGGCAGGGCAGGGCAAGGGAAAGCAGGGCAGGGCAGGGCAGGGCAAGGGAAAGCAGGGCAGGGCAGGGCAAGGGAAAGCAGGGCAGGGCAGGGCAGGGCAAGGGAAAGCAGGGCAGGGCAGGGCAGGGGAAGAGAAAGCAAGGCAGGGCAGGGTAGGGCAAGGGAAAGCAGGGCAGGGAAGGGCAGGGCAAGGGAAAGCAGGGCAGGGCAGGGCAGGGCAAGGGAAAGCAGGGCAGGGCAGTGCAGGGCAAGGGAAAGCAGGGCAGGGCAGGGCAGGGCAAGGGAAAACAGGGCAGGGCAGGGCAGGGCAGGGCAAGGGAAAGCAGGGCAGGGCAGGGCAGGGCAAGGGAAAGCAGGGCAGGGCAGGGCAAGGGAAAGCAGGGCAGGGCAGGGCAGGGCAAGGGAAAGCAGGGCAGGGCAGGGCAAGGGAAAGCAGGGCAGGGCAGGGCAGGGCAAGGGAAAGCTTGGCAGGGCAGGGCAGGGCAGGGAAAGGGAAAGCAGGGCAGGGCAGGGCAGGGCAAGGGAAAGCAGGGCAGGGCAGGGCAGGGCAAGGGAAAGCAGGGCAGGGCAGGGCAGGGCTGGGCAAGGGAAAGCATGGCAGGGCAGGGCAGGGCAAGAGAAAGCAGGGCAGGGCAGGGCAGGGCAAGGGAAAGCAGGGCAGGGCGGGGCAAGGAAAAGCAGGGCAGGGCAGGGCAAGGGAAAGCAGGGCAGGGCAGGGCAGGGCAAGGGAAAGCAAAGCAGGGCAGAACAGGGCAAGGGAAAGCAGGGCAGGGCAGGGCAGGGCAAGGGAAAGCAGGGCAGGGCAGGGCAGGGCAAGGGAAAGCAGGGCAGGGCAGGGCAGGGCAAGGGAAAGCAGGGCAGGGCAGGGCAAGGGAAGGCAGGGCAGGGCAGGGCAAGGGAAAGCAGGGCAGGGGAGGGCAAGGGAAAGCAGGGCAGGGCAGGGCAAGGGAAAGCAGGGCAGGGCAGGGCAGGGCAAGGGAAATCAGGGCAGGGCAGGGCAGGGCAAGGGAAAGCAGGGCAGGGCAGGGCAGGGCAAGGGAAAGCAGGGCAGGGCAGGGCAGGGCAAGAGAAAGCAGGGCAGGGCAGGGCAGGGCAAAACAAAGCAGGGCAGGGCAGGGCAGGGCAAAACAAAGCAGGGCAGGGCAGGGCAAGGGAAAGCAGGGCAGGGCAGGGCAATTGAAAGCAGGGCAGGGCAGGGCAAGGGAAAGCAGGGCAGGGCAGGGCAAGGGAAAGCAGGGCAGGGCAGGGCAGGGCAAGGGAAAGCAGGGCAGGGCAGGGCAGGGCAAGGGAAAGCAGGGCAGGGCAGGGCAAGGGAAAGCAGGGCAGGGCAGGGCAAGGAAAACAGGGCAGGGCAGGGCAGGGCAAGGCAAGGGAAAGCAGGGCAGGGCAAGGGAAGGCAGGGCAGGGCAGGGCAAGAGAAGGCAGGGCAGGGCACGGCAAGGGAAGGCAGGGCAGGGCAGGGCAAGGGAAGGCAGGGCAGGGCAGGGCAAGGGAAGGCAGGGCAGGGCAGGGCAAGGGAAGGCAGGGCAGGGCAGGGCAAGGGAAAGCAGGGCAGGGCAGGGCAAGGGAAGGCAGGGCAGGGCAGGGCAAGGGAACGCAGGGCAGGGCAGGGCAAGGGAAAGCAGGGCAGGGCAGGGCAAGGGAAAGCAGGGCAGGGCAGGGCAGGGCAAGGGAAAGCAGGGCAGGGCAGGGCAGGGCAAGGGAAAGCAGGGCAGGGCAGGGCAGGGCAAGGGAAAGCAGGGCAGGGCAGGGCAGGGCAAGGGAAAGCAGGGCAGGGCAGGGCAAGGGAAAGCAGGGCAGGGCACGGCAAGGGAAGGCAGGGCAGGGCAGGGCAAGGGAAGGCAAGGCAGGGCAGGGCAGGGCAAGGCAAGGGAAGGCAGGGCAGGGCAGGGCAAGAGAAGGCAGGGCAGGGCACGGCAAGGGAAGGCAGGGCAGGGCATGGCAAAAGAAGGCAGGGCAGGGCAGGGCAAGGGAAGGCAGGGCAGGGCAGGGCAAGGGAAGGCAGGGCAGGGCAAAGCAAGGGAAGGCAGGGCAGGGCAGGGCAAGGGAAGGCAGGGCAGGGCAGGGCAAGGGAAGGCAGGGCAGGGCAGGGCAGGGCAAGGGAAAGCAGGGCAGGGCAGGGCAGGGCAAGGGAAAGCAGGGCAGGGCAGGGCAGGGCAAGGGAAAGCAGGGCAGGGCAGGGCAAGGGAACGCAGGGCAGGGCAGGGCAAGGGAAAGCAGGGCAGGGCAGGGCAGGGCAGGGCAAGGGAAAGCAGGGCAGGGCAGGGCAGGACAAGGGAAAGCAGGCCAGGGCAGGGCAGGGCAAGGGAAAGCAGGGCAGGGCAGGGCAGGGCAAGGGAAATCAGGGCAGGCCAGGGCAAGGGAAGGCAGGGCAGGCCAGGGCAAGGGAAGGCAGGGCAGGGCAGGGCAAGGGAAGGCAGGGCAGGGCAGGGCAAGAGAAGGCAGGGCAGGGCAGGGCAAGGGAAAGCAGGGCAGGGCAGGGCAAGGGAAAGCAGGGCAGGGCAGGGCAAGGGAAAGCAGGGCAGGGCAGGGCAAGGGAAAGCAGGGCAGGGCAGGGCAGGGCAAGGGAAAGCAGGGCAGGGCAGGGCAGGGCAAGGGAAAGCAGGGCAGGGCAGGGCAGGGCAAGGGAAAGCAGGGCAGGGCAGGGCAGGGCAGGGCAAGGGAAAGCAGGGCAGGGCAGGGCAGGGCAAGGGAAAGCAGGGCAGGGCAGGGCAGGGCAAGGGAAAGCAGGACAGGGCAAAGCAAGGGAAAGCAGGGCAGGGCAGGGCAAGGAAAACAGGGCAGGGCAGGGCAGGGCAAGGCAAGGGAAAGCAGGGCAGGGCAGGGCAGGGCAAGGCAAGGGAAGGCAGGGCAGGGCAAGGCAAGAGAAGGCAGGGCAGGGCACGGCAAGGAAAGGCAGGGCAGGGCAGGGCAAAAGAAGGCAGGGCAGGGCAGGGCAAGGGAAGGCAGGGCAGGGCAGGGCAAGGGAAGGCAGGGCAGGGCAGGGCAAGGGAAGGCAGGGCAGGGCAGGGCAAGGGAAGGCAGGGCAGGTCAGGGCAAGGGAAGGCAGGGCAGGGCAGGGCAAGGGAAAGCAGGGCAGGGCAGGGCAGGGCAAGGGAATGCAGGGCAGGGCAGGGCAAGGGAAAGCAGGGCAGGGCAGGGCAAGGGAAAGCAGGGCAGGGCAGGGCAGGGCAAGGGAAAGCAGGGCAGGGCAGGGCAGGGCAAGGGAAAGCAGGGCAGGGCAGGGCAGGGCAAGGGAAAACAGGGCAGGCCAGGGCTAGGGAAGGCAGGGCAGGCCAGGGCAAGGGAAGGCAGGGCAGGGCAGGGCAAGGGAAGGCAGGGCAGGGCAGGGCAAGAGAAGGCAGGGCAGGGCAGGGCAAGGGAAAGCAGGGCAAGGCAGGGCAAAGGAAAGCAGGGCAGGGCAGGGCAAGGGAAAGCAGGGCAGGGCAGGGCAAGGGAAAGCAGGGCAGGGCAGGGCAGGGCAAGGGAAAGCAGGGCAGGGCAGGGCAAGGGCAAGGGAAAGCAGGGCAGGGCAGGGCAGGGCAAGGGAAAACAGGGCAGGGCAGGGCAGGGCAGGGCAAGGGAAAGCAGGGCAGGGCAGGGCAGGGCAAGGGAAAGCAGGGCAGGGCAGGGCAAGGGAAAGCAGGGCAGGGCAGGGCAGGGCAAGGGAAAGCAGGGCAGGGCAGGGCAAGGGAAAGCAGGGCAGGGCAGGGCAGGGCAAGGGAAAGCAGGGCAGGGCAGGGCAGGGCAAGGGAAAGCAGGGCAGGGCAGGGCAGGGCTGGGCAAGGGAAAGCATGGCAGGGCAGGGCAGGGCAAGAGAAAGCAGGGCAGGGCAGGGCAGGGCAAGGGAAAGCAGGGCAGGGCGGGGCAAGGAAAAGCAGGGCAGGGCAGGGCAAGGGAAAGCAGGGCAGGGCAGGGCAGGGCAAGGGAAAGCAAAGCAGGGCAGAACAGGGCAAGGGAAAGCAGGGCAGGGCAGGGCAGGGCAAGGGAAAGCAGGGCAGGGCAGGGCAGGGCAAGGGAAAGCAGGGCAGGGCAGGGCAAGGGAAAGCAGGGCAGGGCAGGGCAAGGGAAAGCAGGGCAGGGCAGGGCAGGGCAAGGGAATGCAGTGCAGGGCATGGCAAGGGAAAGCAGGGCAGGGCAGGGCAAGGGAAAGCAGGGCAGGGCAGGGCAAGGGAAAGCAGGGCAGGGCAGGGCAGGGCAAGGGAAAGCAGGGCAGGGCAGGGCAAGGGAAAGCAGGGCAGGGCAGGGCAAGGGAAAGCAGGGCAGGGCAGGGCAGGGCAAGGGAAAGCAGGGCAGGGCAGGGCAGGGCAGGGCAGGGCAAGGGAAAGAAGGGCAGGGCAGGGATGGGCAAGGGAAAGCAGGGCAGGGCAGGGCAAGGGAAAGCAGGGCAGGGCAGGGCAGGGCAAGGGAAAGCAGGGCAGGGCAGGGATGGGCAAGGGAAAGCAGGGAAGGGGAGGGCAAGGCAAGGGAAAGAAGGGCAGGGCAGGGCAGGGCAAGGGAAAGCAGGGCAGGGCAGGGCAAGGAAAACAGGGCAGGGCAGGGCAGGGCAGGGCAAGGGAAAGCAGGGCAGGGCAGGGCAGGGCAAGGGAAAGCAGGGCAGGGCAGGGCAGGGCAAGGGGAAGCAGGGCAGGGCAGGGCAAGGGAAAGCAGGGCAGGGCAGGGCAAGGGAAAGCAGGGCAGGGCAGGGCAAGGGAAAGCAGGGCAGGGCAGGGCAGGGCAAGGGGAAGCAGGGCAGGGCAGGGCAAGGGAAAGCAGGGCAGGGCAGGGCAAGGGAAAGCAGGGCAGGGCAGGGCATGGCAAGGGAAAGCAGGGCAGGGCAGGGCAGCGCAGGGCAGGGCAAGGGAAAGCAGGGCAGGGCAGGGCAGGGCAAGGGAAAGCAGGGCAGGGCAGGGCAAGGGAAAGCAGGGCAGGGCAGGGCAGGGCAAGGGAAAGCAGGGCAGGGCAGGGCAGGGCAAGGGAAAGCAGGGGAAAGCAGGGCAGGGCAAGGGAAAGCAGGGCAGGGCAGGGCAGGGCAAGGGAAAGCAGGGCAGGGGAGGGCAGGGGAAGGGAAAGCAGGGCAGGGCAGGGCAGGGCAAGGGAAAGCAGGGCAGGGCAGGGCAGGGCAAGGGAAAGCAGGGCAGGGCAGGGCAGGGCAAGGGAAAGCAGGGCAGGGCAGTGCAGGGCAAGGGAAAGCAGGGCAGGGCAGGGCAGGGCAAGGGAAAGCAGGGCAGGGCAGGGCAGGGCAAGGGAAAGCAGGGCAGGGCAGGGCAAGGGAAAGCAGGGCAGGGCAGGGCAGGGCAAGGGAAAGCAGGGCAGGGCAGGGCAGGGCAAGGGAAAGCAGGGCAGGGCAGGGCAAGGGAAAGCGGGGCAGGGCAGGGCAAGGGAAAGCAGGGCAGGGCAGGGCAGGGCAAGGGAAAGCAGGGCAGGGCAGGGCAGGGCAAGGGAAAGCAGGGCAGGGCAGGGCAGGGCAAGGCAAGGGAAGGCAGGGCAGGGCAGGGCAAGAGAAGGCAGGGCAGGGCACGGCAAGGGAAGGCAGGGCAGGGCAGGGCAGGGCAAGGGGAAGCAGGGCAGGGCAGGGCAGGGCAAGGGAAAGCAGGGCAGGGCAGGGCAAGGGAAAGCAGGGCAGGGCAGGGCAAGGGAAAGCAGGGCAGGGCAGGGCAGGGCAAGGGAAAGCAGGGCAGGGCAGGGCAGGGGAAGGGAAAGCAGGGCAGGGCAGGGCAGGGCAAGGGAAAGCAGGGCAGGGCAGGGCAGGGCAGGGCAAGGGAAAGCAGGGCAGGGCAGGGCAGGGCAAGGGAAAGCAGGGCAGGGCAGGGCAGGGCAGGGCAAGGGAAAGCAGGGCAGGGCAGGGCAGGGCAAGGGAAAGCAGGGCAGGGCAGGGCAAGGGAAAGCAGGGCAGGGCAGGGCAGGGCAAGGGAAAGCAGGGCAGGGCAGGGCAGGGCAAGGGAAAGCAGGGCAGGGCAGGGCAGGGCAAGGGAAAGCAGGGCAGGGCAGGGCAAGGGAAAGCAGGGCAGGGCAGGGCAGGGCAAGGGAAAGCAGGGCAGGGCAGGGCAGGGGAAGAGAAAGCAGGGCAGGGCAGGGTAGGGCAAGGGAAAGCAGGGCAGGGAAGGGCAGGGCAAGGGAAAGCAGGGCAGGGCAGGGCAGGGCAAGGGAAAGCAGGGCAGGGCAGTGCAGGGCAAGGGAAAGCAGGGCAGGGCAGGGCAGGGCAAGGGAAAACAGGGCAGGGCAGGGCAGGGCAGGGCAAGGGAAAGCAGGGCAGGGCAGGGCAGGGCAAGGGAAAGCAGGGCAGGGCAGGGCAAGGGAAAGCAGGGCAGGGCAGGGCAGGGCAAGGGAAAGCAGGGCAGGGCAGGGCAAGGGAAAGCAGGGCAGGGCAGGGCAGGGCAAGGGAAAGCTTGGCAGGGCAGGGCAGGGCAGGGAAAGGGAAAGCAGGGCAGGGCAGGGCAGGGCAAGGGAAAGCAGGGCAGGGCAGGGCAGGGCAAGGGAAAGCAGGGCAGGGCAGGGCAGGGCAAGGGAAAGCAGGGCAGGGCAGGGCTGGGCAAGGGAAAGCAGGGCAGGGCAGGGCAGGGCAAGAGAAAGCAGGGCAGGGCAGGGCAGGGCAAGGGAAAGCAGGGCAGGGCGGGGCAAGGAAAAGCAGGGCAGGGCAGGGCAAGGGAAAGCAGGGCAGGGCAGGGCAGGGCAAGGGAAAGCAAAGCAGGGCAGAACAGGGCAAGGGAAAGCAGGGCAGGGCAGGGCAGGGCAAGGGAAAGCAGGGCAGGGCAGGGCAGGGCAAGGGAAAGCAGGGCAGGGCAGGGCAGGGCAAGGGAAAGCAGGGCAGGGCAGGGCAAGGGAAGGAAGGGCAGGGCAGGGCAAGGGAAAGCAGGGCAGGGGAGGGCAAGGGAAAGCAGGGCAGGGCAGGGCAAGGGAAAGCAGGGCAGGGCAGGGCAGGGCAAGGGAAATCAGGGCAGGGCAGGGCAGGGCAAGGGAAAGCAGGGCAGGGCAGGGCAGGGCAAGGGAAAGCAGGGCAGGGCAGGGCAGGGCAAGAGAAAGCAGGGCAGGGCAGGGCAGGGCAAGGGAAATCAGGGCAGGGCAGGGCAGGGCAAAACAAAGCAGGGCAGGGCAGGGCAAGGGAAAGCAGGGCAGGGCAGGGCAATTGAAAGCAGGGCAGGGCAGGGCAAGGGAAAGCAGGGCAGGGCAGGGCAAGGGAAAGCAGGGCAGGGCAGGGCAGGGCAAGGGAAAGCAGGGCAGGGCAGGGCAGGGCAAGGGAAAGCAGGGCAGGGCAGGGCAAGGGAAAGCAGGGCAGGGCAGGGCAAGGAAAACAGGGCAGGGCAGGGCAGGGCAAGGCAAGGGAAAGCAGGGCAGGGCAAGGGAAGGCAGGGCAGGGCAGGGCAAGAGAAGGCAGGGCAGGGCACGGCAAGGGAAGGCAGGGCAGGGCAGGGCAAGGGAAGGCAGGGCAGGGCAGGGCAAGGGAAGGCAGGGCAGGGCAGGGCAAGGGAAGGCAGGGCAGGGCAGGGCAAGGGAAAGCAGGGCAGGGCAGGGCAAGGGAAGGCAGGGCAGGGCAGGGCAAGGGAACGCAGGGCAGGGCAGGGCAAGGGAAAGCAGGGCAGGGCAGGGCAAGGGAAAGCAGGGCAGGGCAGGGCAGGGCAAGGGAAAGCAGGGCAGGGCAGGGCAGGGCAAGGGAAAGCAGGGCAGGGCAGGGCAGGGCAAGGGAAAGCAGGGCAGGGCAGGGCAGGGCAAGGGAAAGCAGGGCAGGGCAGGGCAAGGGAAAGCAGGGCAGGGCACGGCAAGGGAAGGCAGGGCAGGGCAGGGCAAGGGAAGGCAAGGCAGGGCAGGGCAGGGCAAGGCAAGGGAAGGCAGGGCAGGGCAGGGCAAGAGAAGGCAGGGCAGGGCACGGCAAGGGAAGGCAGGGCAGGGCATGGCAAAAGAAGGCAGGGCAGGGCAGGGCAAGGGAAGGCAGGGCAGGGCAGGGCAAGGGAAGGCAGGGCAGGGCAAAGCAAGGGAAGGCAGGGCAGGGCAGGGCAAGGGAAGGCAGGGCAGGGCAGGGCAAGGGAAGGCAGGGCAGGGCAGGGCAGGGCAAGGGAAAGCAGGGCAGGGCAGGGCAGGGCAAGGGAAAGCAGGGCAGGGCAGGGCAGGGCAAGGGAAAGCAGGGCAGGGCAGGGCAAGGGAACGCAGGGCAGGGCAGGGCAAGGGAAAGCAGGGCAGGGCAGGGCAGGGCAGGGCAAGGGAAAGCAGGGCAGGGCAGGGCAGGACAAGGGAAAGCAGGCCAGGGCAGGGCAGGGCAAGGGAAAGCAGGGCAGGGCAGGGCAGGGCAAGGGAAATCAGGGCAGGCCAGGGCAAGGGAAGGCAGGGCAGGCCAGGGCAAGGGAAGGCAGGGCAGGGCAGGGCAAGGGAAGGCAGGGCAGGGCAGGGCAAGAGAAGGCAGGGCAGGGCAGGGCAAGGGAAAGCAGGGCAGGGCAGGGCAAGGGAAAGCAGGGCAGGGCAGGGCAAGGGAAAGCAGGGCAGGGCAGGGCAAGGGAAAGCAGGGCAGGGCAGGGCAGGGCAAGGGAAAGCAGGGCAGGGCAGGGCAGGGCAAGGGAAAGCAGGGCAGGGCAGGGCAGGGCAAGGGAAAGCAGGGCAGGGCAGGGCAGGGCAGGGCAAGGGAAAGCAGGGCAGGGCAGGGCAGGGCAAGGGAAAGCAGGGCAGGGCAGGGCAGGGCAAGGGAAAGCAGGACAGGGCAAAGCAAGGGAAAGCAGGGCAGGGCAGGGCAAGGAAAACAGGGCAGGGCAGGGCAGGGCAAGGCAAGGGAAAGCAGGGCAGGGCAGGGCAGGGCAAGGCAAGGGAAGGCAGGGCAGGGCAAGGCAAGAGAAGGCAGGGCAGGGCACGGCAAGGAAAGGCAGGGCAGGGCAGGGCAAAAGAAGGCAGGGCAGGGCAGGGCAAGGGAAGGCAGGGCAGGGCAGGGCAAGGGAAGGCAGGGCAGGGCAGGGCAAGGGAAGGCAGGGCAGGGCAGGGCAAGGGAAGGCAGGGCAGGTCAGGGCAAGGGAAGGCAGGGCAGGGCAGGGCAAGGGAAAGCAGGGCAGGGCAGGGCAGGGCAAGGGAATGCAGGGCAGGGCAGGGCAAGGGAAAGCAGGGCAGGGCAGGGCAAGGGAAAGCAGGGCAGGGCAGGGCAGGGCAAGGGAAAGCAGGGCAGGGCAGGGCAGGGCAAGGGAAAGCAGGGCAGGGCAGGGCAGGGCAAGGGAAAACAGGGCAGGCCAGGGCTAGGGAAGGCAGGGCAGGCCAGGGCAAGGGAAGGCAGGGCAGGGCAGGGCAAGGGAAGGCAGGGCAGGGCAGGGCAAGAGAAGGCAGGGCAGGGCAGGGCAAGGGAAAGCAGGGCAAGGCAGGGCAAAGGAAAGCAGGGCAGGGCAGGGCAAGGGAAAGCAGGGCAGGGCAGGGCAAGGGAAAGCAGGGCAGGGCAGGGCAGGGCAAGGGAAAGCAGGGCAGGGCAGGGCAAGGGAAAGCAGGGCAGGGCAGGGCAAGGGAAAGCAGGGCAGGGCAGGGCAGGGCAAGGGAATGCAGGGCAGGGCATGGCAAGGGAAAGCAGGGCAGGGCAGGGCAAGGGAAAGCAGGGCAGGGCAGGGCAAGGGAAAGCAGGGCAGGGCAGGGCAGGGCAAGGGAAAGCAGGGCAGGGCAGGGCAAGGGAAAGCAGGGCAGGGCAGGGCAAGGGAAAGCAGGGCAGGGCAGGGCAAGGGAAAGCAGGGCAGGGCAGGGCAGGGCAGGGCAGGGCAAGGGAAAGAAGGGCAGGGCAGGGATGGGCAAGGGAAAGCAGGGCAGGGCAGGGCAAGGGAAAGCAGGGCAGGGCAGGGCAGGGCAAGGGAAAGCAGGGCAGGGCAGGGATGGGCAAGGGAAAGCAGGGAAGGGGAGGGCAAGGCAAGGGAAAGAAGGGCAGGGCAGGGCAGGGCAAGGGAAAGCAGGGCAGGGCAGTGCAGGGGAAGGGAAAGCAGGGCAGGGCAGGGCAGGGCAAGGGAAAGCAGGGCAGGGCAGGGCAGGGCAAGGGAAAGCAGGGCAGGGCAGGGCAGGGCAAGGGAAAGCAGGGCAGGGCAGTGCAGGGCAAGGGAAAGCAGGGCAGGGCAGGGCAGGGCAAGGGAAAGCAGGGCAGGGCAGGGCAGGGCAAGGGAAAGCAGGGCAGGGCAGGGCAAGGGAAAGCAGGGCAGGGCAGGGCAGGGCAAGGGAAAGCAGGGCAGGGCAGGGCAGGGCAAGGGAAAGCAGGGCAGGGCAGGGCAGGGCAAGGGAAAGCAGGGCAGGGCAGGGCAAGGGAAAGCAGGGCAGGGCAGGGCAGGGCAAGGGAAAGCAGGACAGGGCAGGGCAGGGCAAGGGAAAGCAGGGGAGGGCAGGGCAAGGGAAAGCAGGGCAGGGCAGGGCAGGGCAGGGCAAGGGAAAGCAGGGCAGGGCAGGGCAGGGCAAGGGGAAGCAGGGCAGGGCAGGGCAAGGGAAAGCAGGGCAGGGCAGGGCAGGGCAAGGGAAAGCAGGGCAGGGCAGGGCAGGGCAAGGGAAAGCAGGGCAGGGCAGGGCAGGGCAAGGGAAAGCAGGGCAGGGCAGGGCAGGGCAAGGGAAAGCAGGGCAGGGCAGGGCAAGGGAAAGCAGGGCAGGGCAGGGCAGGGCAGGGCAAGGGAAAGTAGGGCAGGGCAGGGCAGGGCAAGGGAATGCAGGGCAGGGCAGGGCAGGGCAGGGCAAGGGAAAGCAGGGCAGGGAAGGGCAGGGCAAGGGAAAGCAGGGCAGGGCAGGGCAGGGCAAGGGAAAGCAGGGCAGGGCAGGGCAAGGGAAAGCAGGGCAGGGCAGGGCAAGGGAAAGCAGGGCAGGGCAGGGCAGGGCAAGGGAAAGCAGGGCAGGGCAGGGCAAGGGAAAGCAGGGCAGGGCAGGGCAAGGGAAAGCAGGGCAGGGCAGGGCAGGGCAAGGGAAAGCAGGGCAGGGCAGGGCAGGGCAGGGCAGGGCAAGGGAAAGCAGGGCAGGGCAGGGCAGGGCAAGGGAAAGCAGGACAGGGCAGGGCAGGGCAAGGGAAAGCAGGGGAGGGCAGGGCAAGGGAAAGCAGGGCAGGGCAGGGCAGGGCAAGGGAAAGCAGGGCAGGGCAGGGCAGGGCAAGGGGAAGCAGGGCAGGGCAGGGCAAGGGAAAGCAGGGCAGGGCAGGGCAGGGCAAGGGAAAGCAGGGCAGGGCAGGGCAGGGCAAGGGAAAGCAGGGCAGGGCAGGGCAGGGGAAGGGAAAGCAGGGCAGGGCAGGGCAGGGCAAGGGAAAGCAGGGCAGGGCAGGGCAGGGCAAGGGAAAGCAGGGCAGGGCAGGGCAGGGCAAGGGAAAGCAGGGCAGGGCAGGGCAAGGGAAAGCAGGGCAGGGCAGGGCAGGGCAGGGCAAGGGAAAGTAGGGCAGGGCAGGGCAGGGCAAGGGAATGCAGGGCAGGGCAGGGCAGGGCAGGGCAAGGGAAAGCAGGGCAGGGCAGGGCAGGGCAAGGGAAAGCAGGGCAGGGCAGGGCAGGGCAAGGGAAAGCAGGGCAGGGCAGGGCAAGGGAAAGCAGGGCAGGGCAGGGCAAGGGAAAGCAGGGCAGGGCAGGGCAGGGCAAGGGAAAGCAGGGCAGGGCAGGGCAAGGGAAAGCAGGGCAGGGCAGGGCAAGGGAAAGCAGGGCAGGGCAGGGCAGGGCAAGGGAAAGCAGGGCAGGGCAGGGCAGGGCAGGGCAAGGGAAAGCAGGGCAGGGCAGGGCAGGGCAAGGGAAAGCAGGGCAGGGCAGGGCAGGGCAAGGGAAAGCAGGGCAGGGCAGGGATGGGCAAGGGAAAGCAGGGCAGGGGAGGGCAGGGGAAGGGAAAGAAGGGCAGGGCAGGGCAGGGCAAGGGAAAGCAGGGCAGGGCAGTGCAGGGGAAGGGAAAGCAGGGCAGGGCAGGGCAGGGCAATGGAAAGCAGGGCAGGGCAGGGCAGGGCAAGGGAAAGCAGGGCAGGGCAGGGCAGGGCAAGGGAAAGCAGGGCAGGGTAGTGCAGGGCAAGGGAAAGCAGGGCAGGGCAGGGCAGGGCAAGGGAAAGCAGGGCAGGGCAGGGCAGGGCAAGGGAAAGCAGGGCAGGGCAGGGCAAGTGAAAGCAGGGCAGGGCAGGGCAGGGCAAGGGAAAGCAGGGCAGGGCAGGGCAAGGGAAAGCAGGGCAGGGCAGGGCAAGGGAAAGCAGGGCAGGGCAGGGCAGGGCAAGGGAAAGCAGGGCAGGGCAGGGCAGGGCAAGGGAAAGCAGGCCAGGGCAGGGCAGGCAAGGGAAAGCAGGACAGGGCAGGGCAGGGCAAGGGAAAGCAGGGCAGGGCAGGGCAAGGGAAAGCAGGGCAGGGCAGGGCAGGGCAAGGGAAAGCAGGGCAGGGCAGGGCAGGGCAAGTGGAAGCAGGGCAGGGCAGGGCAAGGGAAAGCAGGGCAGGGCAGGGCAGGGCAAGGGAAAGCAGGGCAGGGCAGGGCAGGGCAAGGGAAAGCAGGGCAGGGCAGGGCAGGGGAAGGGAAAGCAGGGCAGGGCAGGGCAGGGCAAGGGAAAGCAGGGCAGGGCAGGGCAGGGCAAGGGAAAGCAGGGCAGGGCAGGGCAAGGGAAAGCAGGGCAGGGCAGGGCAGGGCAGGGCAAGGGAAAGCAGGGCAGGGCAGGGCAGGGCAAGGGAAAGCAGGGCAGGGCAGGGCAGGGCAGGGCAAAGGAAAGCAGGGCAGGGCAGGGCAGGGCAAGGGAAAGCAGGGCAGGGCAGGGCAGGGCAAGGGAAAGCAGGGCAGGGCAGGGCAGGGCAAGGGAAAGCAGGAAAGGGCAGGGCAAGGAAAACAGGACAGGGCAGGGCAGGGCAAGGCAAGGGAAAGCAGGGCAGGGCAGGGCAAGGCAAGGGAAAGCAGGGCAGGGCAGGGCAAGGGAAGGCAGTGCAGGGCAGGGCAAGAGAAGGCAGGGCAGGGCAGGGCAGGGCAGGGCAGGGCAATGGAAGGCAGGGCAGGGCAGGGCAGGGCAAGGCAAGGGAAGGCAGGGCAGGGCAGGGCAAGGGAAGGCAGGGCAGGGCAGGGCAAGGGAAGGCAGGGCAGGGCAGGGCAAGGGAAAGCAGGGCAGGGCAGGGCAAGGGAAGGCAGGGCAGGGCAGGGCAAGGGAAAGCAGGGCAGGGGAGGGCAAGGGAAAGCAGGGCAGGGCAGGGCAAGGGAAAGCAGGGCAGGGCAGGGCAAGGGAAAGCAGGGCAGGGCAGGGCAAGGGAAAGCAGGGCAGGGCAGGGCAGGGCAAGGGAAAGCAGGGCAGGGCAGGGCAGGGCAAGGGAAAGCAGGGCAGGGCAGGGCAGGGCAAGGAAAACAGGGCAGGGCAGGGCAAGGCAAGGGAAAGCAGGGCAGGGCAGGGCAGGGCAAGGCAAGGGAAGGCAGGGCAGGGCAAGGGAAAGCAGGGCAGGGCACGGCAAGGGAAGGCAGGGCAGGGCAGGGCAAAAGAAGGCAGGGCAGGGCAGGGCAGGGCAGGGCAAGGCAAGGGAAAGCAGGGCAGGGCAGGGCAGGGCAGGGCAAGGGAAGGCAGGGCAGGGCAGGGCAAGGGAAAGCAGGGCAGGGCAGGGCAAGGGAAGGCACGGCAGGGCAGGGCAAAAGAAGTCAGGGCAGGGCAGGGCAAGGGAAGGCAGGGCAGGGCAGGGCAAGGGAAGGCAGGGCAGGGCAGGGCAGGGCAAGGGAAAGCAGGGCAGGGCAGGGCAAGGGAAGGCAGGGCAGGGCAGGGCAAGGGAAGGCACGGCAGGGCAGGGCAGGGCAAGGGAAAGCAGGGCAGGGCAGGGCAGGGCAAAGGAAAGCAGGGCAGGGCAGGGCAGGGCAAGGGAAAGCAGGGCAGGGCAGGGCAAGGGAAAGCAGGGCAGGGCAGGGCAGGGCAAGGGAAAGCAGGGCAGGGCAGGGCAGGGCAAGGGAAAGCAGGGCAGGGCAGGGCAAGGGAACGCAGGGCAGGGCAGGGCAAGGGAAAGCAGGGCAGGGCAGGGCAGGGCAGGGCAAGGGAAAGCAGGGCAGGGCAGGGCAGGACAAGGGAAAGCAGGCCAGGGCAGGGCAGGGCAAGGGAAAGCAGGGCAGGGCAGGGCAGGGCAAGGGAAAGCAGGGCAGGCCAGGGCAAGGGAAGGCAGGGCAGGCCAGGGCAAGGGAAGGCAGGGCAGGGCAGGGCAAGAGAAGGCAGGGCAGGGCAGGGCAAGGGAAAGCAGGGCAGGGCAGGCAAGGGAAGGCAGGGCAGGGCAGGGTAAGGGAAGGCAGGGCAGGGCAGGGCAAGGGAAGGCAGGGCAGGGCAAGGGAAGGCTGGGCAGGGCTGGGCAAGGGAAGGCAGGGCAGGGCAAGGGAAGGCAGGGCAGGGCAGGGCAAGAGAAGGCAGGGCAGGGCAGGGCAAGAGAAGGCAGGGCAGGGCAGGGCAAGGGAAAGCAGGGCAGGGCAGGGCAAGGGAAAGCAGGGCAGGGCAGGGCAAGGGAAAGCAGGGCAGGGCAGGGCAGGGCAAGGGAAAGCAGGGCAGGGCAGGGCAAGGGAAAGCAGGGCAGGGCAGGGCAGGGCAAGGGAAAGCAGGGCAGGGCATGGCAAGGGAAAGCAGGGCAGGGCAGGGCAAGGGAAAGCAGGGCAGGGCAGGGCAAGGGAAAGCAGGGCAGGGCAGGGCAGGGCAAGGGAAAGCAGGGCAGGGCAGGGCAAGGGAAAGCAGGGCAGGGTAGGGCAGGGCAAGGGAAAGCAGGGCAGGGCAGGGCAAGGGAAAGCAGGGCAGGGCAGGGCAAGGGAAAGCAGGGCAGGGCAGGGCAGGGCAAGAGAAAGCAGGGCAGGGCAGGGCAGGGCAGGGCAGGGCAAGGGAAAGCAGGGCAGGGCAGGGCAAGGGAAAGCAGGGCAGGGCAGGGCAAGGGAAAGCAGGGCAGGGCAGGGCAGGGCAAGGGAAAGCAGGGCAGGGCAGGGCAGGGCAGTGCAGGGCAAGGGAAAGCAGGGCAGGGCAGGGCAGGGCAAGGGAAAGCAGGGCAGGGCAGGGCAGGGCAAGGGAAAGCAGGGCAGGGCAGGGCAAGGGAAAGCAGGGCAGGGCAAGGGAAAGAAATGCAGGGCAAGGGAAAGCAGGGCAGGGCAGGGCAAGGGAAAGCAGGGCAGGGCACGGCTGGGTAGGGCAAGGGAAAGCAGGGCAGGGCACGGCAGGGCAGGGCAAGGGAAAGCAGGGCAGGGCAGTGCAGGGCAAGGGAAAGCAGGGCAGGGCAGGGCAGGGCAAGGGAAAGCAGGGCAGGGCAGGGCAGGGGAATGCAGGGCAGGGCAGGGCAGGGCAAGAGAAAGCAGGGCAGGGCAGGGCAGGGCAAGGGAATGCAGGGCAGGGCAGGGCAGGGCAAGGGAAAGCAGGGCAGGGCAGGGCAAGGGAAAGCAGGGCAGGGCAGGGCAGGACAAGGGAAAGCAGGGCAGGGCAGGGCAGGGCAAGGGAAGGCAGGGCAGGGAAGGGCAAGGGAAAGCAGGGCAGGGCAGGGCAGTGCAAGGGAAAGCAGGGCAGGGCAACGCAAGGGAAAGCAGGGCAGGGCAGGGCAGGGCAAGGGAAAGCAGGGCAGGGCAGGGCAAGGGAAAGCAGGGCAGGGCAGGGCAGGGCAAGAGAAAGCAGGGCAGGGCAGGGCAAGGGAAAGCAGGGCAGGGCAGGGCAAGGGAAAGCAGGGCAGGGCAGGGCAAGGGAAAGCAGGGCAGGGTAGGGCAGGGCAAGGGAAAGCAGGGCAGGGCAGGGCAAGGCAAGGGAAAGCAGGGCAGGGCAGGGCAGGGCAGGGCAAGGGAAAGCAGGGCAGGGCAGGGCAGGGCAAGGGAAAGCAGGGCAGGGCAGGGCAGGGCAAGGGAAAGCAGGGCAGGGCAGGGCAGGGCAAGGGAAAGCAGGGCAGGGCAGGGCAGGGCAAGGGAAAGCAGGGCAGGGCAGGGCAGGGCAAGGGAAAGCAGGGTAGGGCAGGGCAGGGCAAGGGAAAGCAGGGCAGGGCAGGGCAGGGCAAGGGAAAGCAGGGCAGGGCAGGGCAGGGCAAGGGAAAGCAGGGCAGGGCAGGGCAAGGGAAAGCAGGGCAGGGCAGGGCAGGGCAAGGGAAAGCAGGGCAGGGCAGGGCAGGGCAAGGGAAAGCAGGGCAGGGCAGGGCAGGGCAAGAGAAAGCAGGACAGGGCAGGGCAAGGGAAAGCAGGGCAGGGCAGGGCAATGGAAAGCAGGGCAGGGCAGGGCAAGGGAAAGCAGGGCAGGGCAGGGCAGAGCAAGGGAAAGCAGGGCAGGGCAGGGCAAGGGAAAGCAGGGCAGGGCAGGGCAGGGCAAGGGAAAGCAGGGCAGGGCAGGGCAGGGCAAGGAAAAGCAGGGCAGGGCAGGGCAATGGAAAGCAGGGCAGGGCAGGGCAGGGCAGGGCAAGGGAAAGCAGGGCAGGGCAGGGCAGGGCAGGGCAAGGGAAAGCAGGGCAGGGCAGGGCAGGGCAAGGGAAAGCAGGGCAGGGCAGGGCAGGGCAAGGGAAAGCAGGGCAGGGCAGGGCAGGGCAAGGGAAAGCAGGGCAGGGCAGGGCAGGGCAAGGGAAAGCAGGGCAGGGCAGGGCAGGGCAAGGGAAATCAGGGCAGGGCAGGGCAAGGGAAAGCAGGGCAGGGCAGGGCAAGGGAAAGCAGGGCAGGGCAGGGCAGGGCAAGGGAAAGCAGGGCAGGGCAGGGCAGGGCAAGGGAAAGCAGGGCAGGGCAGGGCAAGGGAAAGCAGGGCAGGGCAGGGCAAGGGAAAGCAGGGCAGGGCAGGGCAAGGGAAAGCAGGGCAGGGCAGGGCAGGGCAAGGGAAAGCAGGGCAGGGCAGGGCAGGGCAAGGGAAAGCAGGGCAGGGCAGGGCAAGGGAAAGCAGGGCAGGGCAGGGCAAGGGAAAGCAGGGCAGGGCAGGGCAGGGCAAGGGAAAGCAGGGCAGGGCAGGGCAGGGCAAGGGAAAGCAGGGCAGGGCAGGGCAAGGGAAAGCAGGGCAGGGCGGGGCATTGCAAGGGAAAGCAGGGCAGGGCAGGGAAGGGAAAGCAGGGCAGGGCAGGGCAAGGGAAAGCAGGGCAGGGCAGGGCAAGGGAAAGCAGGGCAGGGCAGGGCAGGGCAAGGGAAAGCAGGGCAGGGCAGGGCAGGGCAAGGGAAAGCAGGGCAGGGCAGGGCAAGGGAAAGCAGGGCAGGGCAGGGCAAGGGAAAGCAGGGCAGGGCAGGGCAAGGGAAAGCAGGGCAGGGCAGGGCAGGGCAGGGCAAGGGAAAGCAGGGCAGGGCAGGGCAGGGCAAGGGAAAGCAGGGCAGGGCAGGGCAGGGCAAGGGAAAGCAGGGCAGGGCAGGGCAGGGCAAGGGAAAGCAGGGCAGGGCAGGGCAAGGGAAAGCAGGGCAGGGCAGGGCAAGGGAAAGCAGGGTAGGCCAGGGCAAGGGCAAGGGAAAGCAGGGCAGGGCAGGGCAGGGCAAGGGAATGCAGGGCAGGGCAGGGCAAGGGAAAGCAGGGCAGGGCAGGGCAGGGCAAGGGAATGCAGGGCAGGGCAGGGCAAGGGAAAGCAGGGCAGGGCAAGGGAAAGCAGGGCAGGGCAGAGCAAGGGAAAGCAGGGCAGGGCAGGGCAAGGGAAAGCAGGGCAGGGCAGGGCAAGGGAAAGCAGGGCAGGGCAGGGCAAGGGAAAGCAGGGCAGGGCAGGGCAGGACAAGGGAAAGCAGGGCAGGGCAGGGCAGGGCAAGGGAAGGCAGGGCAGGGAAGGGCAAGGGAAAGCAGGGCAGGGCAGGGCAGTGCAAGGGAAAGCAGGGCAGGGCAACGCAAGGGAAAGCAGGGCAGGGCAGGGCAGGGCAAGGGAAAGCAGGGCAGGGCAGGGCAAGGGAAAGCAGGGCAGGGCAGGGCAGGGCAAGAGAAAGCAGGGCAGGGCAGGGCAAGGGAAAGCAGGGCAGGGCAGGGCAAGGGAAAGCAGGGCAGGGCAGGGCAAGGGAAAGCAGGGCAGGGCAGGGCAGGGCAAGGGAAAGCAGGGCAGGGCAGGGCAAGGCAAGGGAAAGCAGGGCAGGGCAGGGCAGGGCAAGGGAAAGCAGGGCAGGGCAGGGCAGGGCAAGGGAAAGCAGGGCAGGGCAGGGCAGGGCAAGGGAAAGCAGGGCAGGGCAGGGCAGGGCAAGGGAAAGCAGGGTAGGGCAGGGCAGGGCAAGGGAAAGCAGGGCAGGGCAGGGCAAGGGAAAGCAGGGCAGGGCAGGGCAGGGCAAGGGAAAGCAGGGCAGGGCAGGGCAAGGGAAAGCAGGGCAGGGCAGGGCAGGGCAAGGGAAAGCAGGGCAGGGCAGGGCAGGGCAAGGGAAAGCAGGGCAGGGCAGGGCAGGGCAAGAGAAAGCAGGACAGGGCAGGGCAAGGGAAAGCAGGGCAGGGCAGGGCAATGGAAAGCAGGGCAGGGCAGGGCAAGGGAAAGCAGGGCAGGGCAGGGCAGAGCAAGGGAAAGCAGGGCAGGGCAGGGCAAGGGAAAGCAGGGCAGGGCAGGGCAGGGCAAGGGAAAGCAGGGCAGGGCAGGGCAGGGCAAGGGAAAGCAGGGCAGGGCAGGGCAATGGAAAGCAGGGCAGGGCAGGGCAGGGCAGGGCAAGGGAAAGCAGGGCAGGGCAGGGCAGGGCAGGGCAAGGGAAAGCAGGGCAGGGCAGGGCAGGGCAAGGGAAAGCAGGGCAGGGCAGGGCAGGGCAAGGGAAAGCAGGGCAGGGCAGGGCAGGGCAAGGGAAAGCAGGGCAGGGCAGGGCAGGGCAAGGGAAAGCAGGGCAGGGCAGGGCAGGGGAAGGGAAATCAGGGCAGGGCAGGGCAAGGGAAAGCAGGGCAGGGCAGGGCAAGGGAAAGCAGGGCAGGGCAGGGCAAGGGAAAGCAGGGCAGGGCAGGGCAGGGCAAGGGAAAGCAGGGCAGGGCAGGGCAGGGCAAGGGAAAGCAGGGCAGGGCAGGGCAAGGGAAAGCAGGGCAGGGCAGGGCAAGGGAAAGCAGGGCAGGGCAGGGCAAGGGAAAGCAGGGCAGGGCAGGGCAGGGCAAGGGAAAGCAGGGCAGGGCAGGGCAGGGCAAGGGAAAGCAGGGCAGGGCAGGGCAAGGGAAAGCAGGGCAGGGCAGGGCAAGGGAAAGCAGGGCAGGGCAGGGCAGGGCAAGGGAAAGCAGGGCAGGGCAGGGCAGGGCAAGGGAAAGCAGGGCAGGGCAGGGCAAGGGAAAGCAGGGCAGGGCGGGGCAGGGCAAGGGAAAGCAGGGCAGGGCAGGGCAGGGCAAGGGAAAGCAGGGCAGGGCAGGGCAAGGGAAAGCAGGGCAGGGCAGGGCAAGGGAAAGCAGGGCAGGGCAGGGCAGGGCAAGGGAAAGCAGGGCAGGGCAGGGCAGGGCAAGGGAAAGCAGGGCAGGGCAGGGCAAGGGAAAGCAGGGCAGGGCAGGGCAAGGGAAAGCAGGGCAGGGCAGGGCAGGGCAGGGCAAGGGAAAGCAGGGCAGGGCAGGGCAGGGCAAGGGAAAGCAGGGCAGGGCAGGGCAGGGCAAGGGAAAGCAGGGCAGGGCAGGGCAGGGCAAGGGAAAGCAGGGCAGGGCAGGGCAAGGGAAAGCAGGGCAGGGCAGGGCAAGGGAAAGCAGGGTAGGCCAGGGCAAGGGCAAGGGAAAGCAGGGCAGGGCAGGGCAGGGCAAGGGAAAGCAGGGCAGGGCAGGGCAGGGCAAGGGAAAGCAGGGCAGGGCAGGGCAGGGCAAGGGAATGCAGGGCAGGGCAGGGCAAGGGAAAGCAGGGCAGGGCAAGGGAAAGCAGGGCAGGGCAGAGCAAGGGAAAGCAGGGCAGGGCAGGGCAAGGGAAAGCAGGGCAGGGCAGGGCAAGGGAAAGCAGGGCAGGGCAGGGCAAGGGAAAGCAGGGCAGGGCAGGGCAAGGGAAAGCAGGGCAGGGCAGGGCAAGGGAAAGCAGGGCAGGGCAGGGCAAGGGAAAGCAGGGCAGGGCAAGGGAAAGCAGGGCAGGGCAAGGGAAAGCAGGGCAGGGCAAGGGAAAGCAGGGCAGGGCAAGGGAAAGCAGGGCAGGGCAGGGCATGGGAAAGCAGGGCAGGGCAGGGCAAGGGAAAGCAGGGCAGGGCAGGGCAATGGAAAGCAGGGCAGGGCAGGGCAAGGGAAAGCAGGGCAGGGCAGGGCAGGGCAAGGGAAAGCAGGGCAGGGCAGGGCAGGGCAAGGGAAAGCAGGGCAGGGCAGGGCAAGGGAAAGCAGGGCAGGGCAGGGCAAGGGAAAGCAGGGCAGGGCAGGGCAAGGGAAAGCAGGGTAGGCCAGGGCAAGGGCAAGGGAAAGCAGGGCAGGGCAGGGCAGGGCAAGGGAAAGCAGGGCAGGGCAGGGCAGGGCAAGGGAAAGCAGGGCAGGGCAGGGCAAGGGAAAGCAGGGCAGGGCAGGGCAAGGGAAAGCAGGGCAGGGCAAGGGAAAGCAGGGCAGGGCAGAGCAAGGGAAAGCAGGGCAGGGCAGGGCAAGGGAAAGCAGGGCAGGGCAGGGCAAGGGAAAGCAGGGCAGGGCAGGGCAAGGGAAAGCAGGGCAGGGCAGGGCAAGGGAAAGCAGGGCAGGGCAGGGCAAGGGAAAGCAGGGCAGGGCAGGGCAAGGGAAAGCAGGGCAGGGCAGGGCAGGGCAAGGGAAAGCAGGGCAGGGCAGGGCAAGGGAAAGCAGGGCAGGGCAAGGGAAAGCAGGGCAGGGCAAGGGAAAGCATTGCAGGGCAGGGCAAGGGAAAGCAGGGCAGGGCAGGGCAAGGGAAAGCAGGGCAGGGCAGGGCAAGGGAAAGCAGGGCAGGGCAAGGGAAAGCAGGGCAGGGCAAGGGAAAGCAGGGCAGGGCAGGGCAAGGGAAAGCAGGGCAGGGCAGGGCAAGGGAAAGCAGGGCAGGGCAGGGCAGGGCAAGGGAAAGCAGGGCAGGGCAGGGCAAGGGAAAGCAGGGCAGGGCAGGGCAAGGGAAAGCAGGGCAGGGCAGGGCAAGGGAAAGCAGGGCAGGGCAGGGCAAGGGAAAGCAGGGCAGGGCAGGGCAAGGGAAAGCAGGACAGGGCAGGGCAAGGGAAAGCAGGGCAGGGCAGGGCAGGGCAAGGGAAAGCAGGGCAGGGCAGGGCAAGGGAAAGCAGGGCAGGGCAAGGGAAAGCAGGGCAGGGCAGAGCAAGGGAAAGCAGGGCAGGGCAGGGCAAGGGAAAGCAGGGCAGGGCAGGGCAAGGGAAAGCAGGGCAGGGCAGGGCAAGGGAAAGCAGGGCAGGGCAGGGCAAGGGAAAGCAGGGCAGGGCAGGGCAGGGCAAGGGAAAGCAGGGCAGGGCAGGGCAGGGCAAGGGAAAGCAGGGCAGGGCAGGGCAGGGCAAGGGAAAGCAGGGCAGGGCAGGGCAGGGCAAGGGAAAGCAGGGCAGGGCAAGGGAAAGCAGGGCAAGGGAAAGCAGCGCAGGGCAAGGGAAAGCAGGGCAGGGCAGGGCAGGGCTAGGGAAAGCAGGGCAGGGCAGGGCAAGGGAAAGCAGGGCAGGGCAGGGCAGGGCAAGGGAAAGCAGGGCAGGGCAGGGCAGGGCAAGGGAAAGCAGGGCAGGGCAGGGCAGGGCAAGGGAAAGCAGGGCAGGGCAGGGCAGGGCAAGGGAAAGCAGGGCAGGGCAGGGCAGGGCAAGGGAAAGCAGGGCAGGGCAGGACAAGGGAAAGCAGGGCAGGGCAGGGCAAGGGAAAGCAGGGCAGGGCAGGGCAAGGGAAAGCAGGGCAGGGCAGGGCAAGGGAAAGCAGGGTAGGGCTAAGCTGGGCAGGATTGGGCAGGGCAAGGGAAGGAAAGACAGGGAAAGGCTGGATTGGGCAGGGCAGGGCAAGGCAAGGCAATGCAGTGCAGGGCAAGGCAGGGCAGAACAGGGCAGGGCAAAGGAAGGCAGGACAGGGCAGGGAAAGGTAAGGTAGGGCAGCGGAAGGTAAGACATGGCAAAGCAGGGAAGGGCAAGGCATGCAAAGCAGGGCAGGGCAAAGCAGAGCAATGCAGGTCATGGCAAGGCTAGTCAGGGGAAGGCTGGGCTGGGAAGGGCTTAGCAGGGCAGGGCAAGGAAAGGCAATGCAGTGCAGTGCAGGACAGGGTGGGGAAGGGTAGTATAGGGCGGGTCAGGGCCAGGCAGTGGCAAGAAAGGCAAGGGAAAGATAGTGCAGGGCAAGGCAGGGCAGGGCAAGGGAAGGCAGGGCAGGGCAGGGCAGGGCTAGCGAACACAGGGCAGGGCAGGGCTAGCGAACGCAGGGCAGGGCAGGGCTAGCCAACGCAGGGCAGGGCAGGGCTAGCCAACGCAGGGCAGGGCAGGGCTAGACAACGCAGGGCATGGCAGGGCTAGCCAACGCTGGGCAGGGCAGGGCTAGCCAACGCAGGGCAGGGCAGGGCTAGCCAACGCAGGGCAGGGCAGGGCTAGCCAACGCGGGGCTGGGCAGGGCTAGCCAACGCAGGGCAGGGCAGGACAGGGCGGGGCAGGGCAGGACAGGGCCAAGCAAGGCAATGCAATGATAGTGCAGGGCAAGGAAGGGCAAGGCATGGCAGAACACGACAGGGCAGGGCAGGGCAGGGTAGGGCAAGCTAAGGCAAGACATGGCAGGGCAGGGTAATGCGGGGCAGTGCAGATCAGGGCAAGGCAAGGCAAGGAACACAAGGCAGGTTTGGGGAAGGCAGGGCAAAGCAGGGCAGGGCACAGCCTGGCAGGGCAAGGATAGGCAAGGCAGGGCAAGGCTGGGCTGGGCAGGTCTTGGGAGGGCAAGGCAAGGAAAGTCAGGGCAAGGCTGGGCTGGGCAGGGCTTGGCAGGGCAAGGCAAGGAAAGTCAGGGCTAGGCTGGGCTGGGCAGGGCTTGGCAGGGCAAGGCAAGGAAAGTCAGGGCAAGGCTGGGCTGGGCAGGGCTTGGCAGGGCAAGGCAAGGCAATGCAGTGCAGTGAAGGGCAGGGTGGAGAAGGGAAGGCATTGCAAGAAAGGACAGGGTGGGGCAGGGTAGTACAGGGCGAGGCAGGGCCAGGCAGAGCCAAGCAAGGCAAGGCAAAGATAGTGCAGGGCAAGGAAGGGCAAGGCAGGGCAGAACACGACAGGGCAGGGCAGGGCAGGGTAGGGCAAGGTAAGGCAAGACATGGCAGGGCAGGGTAATGCGGGGCAGTGCAGATCAGGGCAAGGCAAGGCAAGGAACACAAGGCAGGTTTGGGGAAGGCAGGGCAAAGCAGGGCAGGGCACAGCCGGGCAGGGCAAGGCAAGGAAAGTCAGGGCAAGGCTGGGATGGGCTGCGCTTGGCAGGGCAAGGCAAGGCAAGGAAGTGCAGTGCAGGGCAGGGTGGAGCAGGGAAGGCAGGGCAAGGCAGGACAGAGTGGGGCAGGGTAGTACAGAGTGGGACAGGGCCAGGCTGAGCCAAGCAAGGCAAGGCAAAGATAGTGCAGGATAAGGCAAGGCCAGGCAGGGCAGAACAGGGCAGGGCACAACAATAATAGGCAGGGCAGGGCATGACAAAGCAGGGCAGGGCAAGGAAAGGCATGGCAAAGCAGGGCAGGGCAAGGAATGCTAAGCAGGGCAGGGCAAGGCAGGGCAGGGCATGGCAGGGCAGGGCAGGGAAGGGCAAGGGAAGGCAAGGCAGGGCAAGGCAGGGTAAGGCGGGGCTTGGCAGGGCAAGGTAAGGCAGAACAAGGCAGGGCATGGCAAGGATAGGCAGGGCAGGGTAAGGCAGGGCAAGGCAAGGAAGACAAGGCTGGGCGGGTCAGAGCAAGGCAGGTCAGGGTGGGGCAGGCAAGGTAAGGAAGACAAGGCAGGGCAGGGGAAAATTGGGTAGGTCAGGGGAAGGCAAGGTAAGGCAAGGAAAGGCAGGGAAGGTGGGTCAGAGCAAGGTAGGGCAGGGAAAGGCAGGTCAGGGCAGGTTAGGGGAAGGCAAAGCAGGGTGAAGCAGAGCAAGGCAAGGAAGACAAGGCAGGGCAGGGGAAAATAGGGCAGGGCAGGGGAAGGCAAGGCAGGGCAGGTCAAGGGGAAGGCAGAGCAAAGCAAGGCAGGGCAGGGCAAAGCAGGGCAGATCAGGGCAGGGCAGGGCAAGGCAAGGAATACACGGCATGGTAGGGGAAAGCAGAGCACAGCTGGGCAGGGCAAGGCAAGGAAAGTCAGGGCAGGGCAGGGCAGGTCAAGGGGAAGGCAGTGCAAAGCAAGGCAGGGCAGGGCAAGGAAGTGAAGGCAGGGCACGGGAAAACAGGGCAGGTCTGGGTAGGTGTAGGGAAATAACCCTAAAGAAAGCACTTCAAGGAAGTAGTGCGAAAGGATCCTAAGTGGGGAGGCCCTTGTTGTTTGCAACATTTTCAAGGCACTGGGTCTGCTATCTCTAGATCTTTCATTCAGATCTCGAAGGGTTTCGTGGAGTCCCTTCGTCCACCCCTGCGGAGACTGAGAGTCTGTCTTGTTCTCTTCTGCCCAGCGTTGTATCATTGCACCCGTGAAATGAGTCCCTTGGTCGCTCTCAATGACTTGTGGTGTCCCCTAGGCAGCCATCAATCTTGTGAGCGCCTTGATAGTATATGCCTGGTTGGCTTTTGGTACTGGATAGGCCTGCATTAGCCCACTTGCAGTGTCAACACAGGTTAGGGCATATATCGCCCCCTCAGATTGAGGGAGGGGCCCAATATAATCAACCTGCCAACGCTGTAGAGGATTGTGTCCTCTAGCAAGATGGGCTGTAGTTTCAGGCAACGACCTCGGTCTCATTCTGGAGCAGGCATCACAGTCTCGGCATGCTTGAGCTACGTCCGATAATTGTACGGGCAGTCCCCATGCTTTGGCAGCTGCCCACATGGTCTTCTGTCCAGCACGCCGCAACTTTTGATGTAACCAGTAGGCGATGTTCTCAGATGGTGAGTTCTCAACCCATCTAACTCGGGCCAGTGTGTCGGCTTCATCATTTCCTGGTGACTGTAGGGGTCGGTGACCAGAAACATGGTAGACACGTACAGTTCTGTGTTTAACAGTATTCCATATGTCTAACCACATATCTTTGCCCCAGATCGGTTGGGAGTGGATAGTCCAGTCCTGGGTAGCCCACTGTGCGATCCAAAGAGTGAGCCCCCAGTACAGGGTGAGGAAAGCAATGGCAGGGCAGGGTATGGGCATGGGCAAGGGGAAGAGCAAGGTAAAGGCAAGGCAGGGCAAGGCAAGGCAGGGTAGGGCAATGCAAGGCAAGGAAAGGCTGGGCAGGGCAGGGCAAGGTAAAGGCAGGGCAGGGCAAGGAAAGGCATGGCAAAGCAGGGTAGGGTAATGCAGGGCAGGGCAGGGCAGGGCAAGGCAGGGCATTGCAAGGGAAGGCAGGGCAGGACAGGGCAGGGCATGGCAGGGCAAGGTAGGTCTGGGCAAATTTGGGCATGGCAGGGCAGGGCAAGGCAGGGCAAGGTAGAGCCGCGGAAAGTAAGGCATAGCAGGGCAGGGCAGGGCAAGGCTGATCAAAGTAAGGCAAGGAAGGGCAAGGCAAGGCTGAACAAGGCAGGGCCGAGCAGAGGAAGGCAAGGAAGGGCAGGGCAGGGCAAGGCAAGGCATGGCAAAGCAAGTCGGGGTAGGGCAATGCAAGGTAAGGCAGGGTAAGGTAGGGAACGGCAGGGCAGGGGAAGGAAAGGAAGACAAGGCAGGGCAGGGGAAAACAGGGCAGGTCAGTGTAGAGCAAGGCAAGGAAGACAAGGAAGGGCAGAAGAAGGCAGGAGAAAGCATGGCAGGGCAAAGCAAAGCATGGCAAAGCAGGGCAGGGCAGGGCAAGGGAAGGCAGGGCAGGATGCATCAGGGCAAAGCAAAACAAGGCAAGGCAGAACAAGGCAGGGCAAGGCAAGGTTAGGCAGGGCAGGGTGCGTCAGGGCAGTGTGGGGCAAAGCAAGGTAAGGAAGTGCAAGGGAGTAGGGGTCACGCCAAGGCAGGTCAGGGAAAGGCAGGGCAGGTCAGGGGTAAGAAAAGCAGGGGAAGGCAGAGCAGGGTGAAGCAGCTCAAGGCAACGAAGACAAGGCAGGGCGGGGAAAATAGGGCAGGGCAAGGCAAGGATAGGCAGGGCAAGGCAAGGCACGGCAAAGCAGGGCAGGGCAACGCAGGGCAGGGCAGAACTGGGCAAGGGAAGGCTGGGCAGGGCGGATCAGGGCAGGGCTAAAGAAGGCAGGGCAGGGCAGGGCAATGCAGGGCAGGGCAATGCAGGGCAGCTCGGAGAAGGGAAGGCAGGGCAAGGCAGGACAGGGTGGGGCAGAGTAGTGCAGGACGGGGCAGGGTCAGGCAGGGCCAAGCAGGGCAAGGCAAAGATAGTGCAGGGCAAGTCAGGGCAAGGCAAGGCAATGCAAGGCAAGGTGAAGCAAGGCAAGGTAAGGCAGGGCAGGGTGGGGCAGGGCAAGGCAAGGAATACACGGCAGGGTAGGGGAAGGCAGGGCAAAGCAGGTCAGGGCACAGCCGGGCAAGGCAAGGCAAGGAAAGCCAGGGCAAGCCTGGGCTGGGTAGGGCTGGGCAGGGTAAGGCAAGAAAATTAAGGCAAGGCTGGGCTGGGCTGGGCTGGGCAGGGCAGGGTAGGGCAAGGCAAAGCAATGCAGTGCAGGGCAGGGCAGGGCATAGCAGGGAAGGCAGGGCAAGGCAAAGATAGTGCAGGGCAAGGCAGGGCCAAGCAGGGCAAGGCAAAGATAGTGCAGGGCAAGGCAGGGCAGAACAGGGCAGGGCAGCGCAGGGAAAGGGAAGGCAGGGAAGGGCAGGGCAGTGCAGGAAGGGCAGGGCAAGGTAAGCCATGGCAAAGCAGGGCAGGGCAAGGCATGCAGAGCAGGGCAAGGCAGAGCAGGGCAGGGCAAGGCAAGGGAAGGCAAGGTAGGGCAGGCAGGGTAAGGCGGGGCTACGCAGGGCAGGGTAAGGCAGAACAAGGCAGGGCAGGGCAAGGCATGCAGAGCAGGGCAAGGCAGGGCAGGGCAGGGCAAGGGAAGGCAAGGCAAGGTAGGGCAGGCAGGGTAAGGCGGGGCTACGCAGGGCAGGGTAAGGCAGAACAAGGCAGGGCAAGGCAGGGCAAGACAAGGAAGACAAGGCAGGGAGGGTCAGAGCAAGGCAGGTCAGGGTGGGGCAGGCAAGGGAAGGAAGACAAGGCAGGGCAGGGGAAGTCAGGATAGGGCAGGGCAGGGCAAGGCAAGGAAAGGCAAGGAAAGGCAGGGAAGGCGGGTCAGAGCAAGGTAGAGCAGGGAAAGGCAGGTCAGGGCAGGTTAGGGGAAGGCAAAGCAGGGTGAAGCAGGGCAAGGCAAGGAAGACAAGGCAGGGCAGGGGAAAATAGGGCAGGGCAGGGGAAGGCAAGGCAGGGCTGGTCAAGGGGAAGGCAGAGCAAAGCAAGGCAGGGCACGGCGGGGCAGGGCAGATCAGGGCAGGGCAGGGCAAGGCAAGGAATACACGGCAGGGTAGGGGAAGGCAGGGCAAAGCAGGGCAGGGCACAGCCGGGCAGGGCAAGGCAAGGAAAGTCAGGGCAAGGCTGGGCTGGGCAGGGCTTGGCAGGGCAAGGAAAGGAAAGCCAGGGCAAGGCTGGGCTGGGCAGGGATTGCCAGGGCAAGGCAAGGCAATGCAGGGCAGGTCAGGGCAGGGCAGGGCAGGTGTAGTGGGATTGCCTGGTCACAGCCTGAACCAGTGAATGAGCATCTGAGTGACTGGAGCGGAGGAGCCCAGGTCCACCCGACCTCTCGCTCTCTCCCTCTCGGTGGTGCTTCCGGAGGTGCTTCCGGGAGCACAGATCCGCTCGGAGCCTGCGCGGGTTGCCTCCCCCCTCTCTGGCTCTCTTCCTTCCGGCGCGCCAGCGTTCGAACGAGAGGCGGCTGCGTTCCTCAGCCTAAACGGTCGCCGGGAGGGGTGAGTTCGTTCCCTCTTATCTGTAACATCTCTTTCCGTAGCGCCACTACCTCAAATAAAAGCTCTGTCACCGCCTTTGCTTGCTTTACACTTGGCGAGCCAGGCAGCCTAATACCTTTTAAAAACATTCACTATGACCCTTCTAAGTAACATCGTGGGGTGGTTTTCACGGGAAAAGACCACCCCCTTAAATGACCTTTTGCCCGGTCATATCCCGGGATTTCTAGGATCCCCATACCACGGGGTTGCTGTTATTATTGAAAAATGGGGCCCCCTGCGAGATGGAGGAAACCTCCATGAATCCCCGTCCCGACTAGCTGACTATTTTCTCTCTCTGACTAAAAACGTACTGACTACTCGGGAGCGGCAATTAGCTGCGTCTACGGTGGCATGGCCGCTGCTGATAGCCTTAAACCGGATGAACACATCTGAAGGGGATCTGCTTGATGAAAATCAACTCTTGCGTGACCGTATCGAAGAATTAGAAAGACAAATTGCAATTTTGACAGGAAAAACACCAAAACCGGTCACTCCCATACGGAAGGTCCGGAATATCTCCCTAGAAGTCACCGGGGACCCTGTAGAAGACAACCCGCATAATCTGGTTTCTGAAGATGAAGGCACTAAAAGGTCGGATCTCGAAGTTCCACTCGAGCTAGATCCCTTTGAGATCCGACCAGTTGCAACCCAAAAAACAAAAAAAATACAGGATAGACCAGTGGGGCTACCCCTGACCAGTGGCCCCCTGCCCATAGCACTTTTCATGTAACAGCTCGCCCATATACAGCAGCTGAACTGATGGATTTATTGCAGCGGTTTAGACAAAAACCAAGAGAGAGTGTACCAGCATGACTGCTCTGCTTATGGGACATGGGGGCAGAAGGTGTTATGGTAAATGGGCCAGAAATTTCAAAACTGGCATCCATTACCATTCACCCTGCCCTCAGACAGAGGCTATATGCCACCGTCCAACATAATGATGAAAATCATTCCTTTATTAAATGGTTAACAGCTGCGTGCCATATAACATGGCCAAACAAAAGTGACATCCCTTTAAATACAGGTCTATGGTCTTCTATGGAAGATCTGCAAAATTATGTTCGGGAACTGGGTATGAGAGAGGCAATCTATGAGGAAGATTTTGAGAGCCCAGACCTGATGAAATTCTCAGCAGGAATGAGAGACCTTATCCTGCAGCAAGCTCCATCTCATCAGTATGGTACTTTGGTATCCATACTGAACCCCCTAGTGGCCTCAGAGGCCATCATACAACGGGCTGCCCAATTGGTGGCAGATCTGGGGGAGACAGAGCGCCTGCGCGCTAGGCGCAATGTCCGAATGGTGGTGGAAAGTTCAGAGATCCATCCACCACCACGACCTAGGAGACCAGCCTCTAAGGTAATCCAATCTGGACCCATCAGAGTATCAAGAAGACAGATGTTTAATGACCTGCTGAGAGCAGGAGTTCGATTTGAAAAGATTGATGGGCAGCCTAATCAGGTATTACTACAACTATGGAAACAGTTGCCCAATGATCAAAGATTCCGGTCCTCTCCCAAAAGGGAAGGAATTCGATTTATAGAACACATTCCACAAGACACGTGGAATCTGGAAGATTTCATGGTGCCATCGAAAAGACGTAAACCTCCTCAGGCGGCCCGGGCAGCCACAGTCGAGCCGTCAGAGGAAAAAGACTTGGGGATTGCAGAGCTGATGGCATGACAGGGGAGTCAAAATTCCCCAGGACTAGGGTCTCTACAGGAGACCAGAGACCCTATGTTGAATTAACTATTCATTGGCCAAGAAAGAGTGTACAACGAGTGATGGCGCTGGTAGATACTGAGGCAGAAACATCCATCATATATGGGGACCCAAATAAATTCCTGGGCACTAAGACTATGATAGGTGGGTTTGGGGGGCAGATGATCCCCGTAACCCAAACGTGGTTGAAACTGGGGGTTGGACGTCTTCCACCTCAGGAGTACAAGGTATCTATTGCCCCAGTTCCAGAGTACATATTGGGGATAGACATCTTGTGGGGTCTGACTCTCCAGACCACTGTGGGAGAGTTCAGACTAAGGGAAAGATGTATTAGTATCCGGGCAGTGCAGGCAATTTTAAGGGGCCATGCAAAAATGGAGCCCATTTGTTTGCCACAACCCCGCCGGATAACAAATACGAAACAATACAGACTCCCTGGTGGGCAAGAAGAAATTACCAAGACTGTGCAGGAGTTGGAGAGAGTAGGGATTATTAGACCTGCACACAGCCCATACAACTCCCCCATATGGCCAGTCAGGAAGTCAGATGGTACATGGCGAATGACGGTAGACTACAGAGAACTAAATAAAGTCACTCCACCGATACACGCAGCCGTACCCAACATTGCCTCCCTCATGGATACGTGAAGTAGAGAAATAGAAACATATCATTGTGTTTTGGATTTAGCAAATGCATTTTTTAGCATTCCAATTGCTGAGGAATCTCAAGACCAGTTTGCATTTACATGGGAGGGCAGGCAGTGGACTTTTCAAGTCCTACCTCAGGGATACGTGCATTCACCTACATTCTGCCATAACCTGATAGCACGTGACTTGGCAAATTGTAATAAACCATCTACCGTCAAAATGTACCATTACATTGATGATCTGATGCTGACATCCAACTCAACTGAGGCATTAGAGAAGGCATTACCATCATTAACCACTTATTTACAGGAAAAAGGATGGGCTATAAACCCACAGAAAGTCCAAGGACCGGGGTTATCAGTTAAATTCCTGGGCGTTATCTGGTCAGGTAAGACTAAGGTCTTACCCAGCGCGATCATAGATAAGATTCAAGCGTTCCCCGTTCCCACAACACCAAAACAGTTGCAGGAGTTCTTGGGTATATTAGGATACTGGCGATCCTTTATACCCCACTTAGCACAACTCCTAAAACCTCTCTATCGATTAACAAAAAAAGGCCAAGTATGGGATTGGGGTAAAATGGAGCAAGATGCCTTCCAGCAGGCAAAAATAGCTGTTAAACAGGCCCAGGCACTGGGTGTATTCGATCCAACCCTTCCAGCCGAACTAGATGTGCATGTAACTCAAGAAGGGTTTGGCTGGGGTCTGTGGCAGCGCCAGAGTTCTGTTCGGACCCCCATTGGGTTCTGGTCACAGGTTTGGCACGGAGCAGAAGAAAGATACAGCATGGTTGAAAAGCAGTTATTGGCTACCTATTCTGCACGGCAGGCGGTAGAACCGATAACTCAAACTGCAGAAGTTATTGTTAAAACAACTTTGCCAATTCAGGGGTGGGTAAAAGATCTAACCCACATCCCTAAGACAGGGGTGGCCCAATCACAAACAGTGGCACGCTGGGTTGCCTACCTCAGTCAGAGAAGCCGCCTGTCATCATCTCCACTGAAGGAAGAACTGCAGAAGATACTTGGCCCAGTAACATATCACAGTGAAACACCTGAGGAAATAATTGTCACTCGTCCAGAGAAGAGTCCTGTACAGGAGGGGAAATACCCTATTCCAGAAGATGCCTGGTACACAGATGGATCCAGCAGAGGGAACCCAAGTAGGTGGCGAGCTGTCGCATACCAACCCTCAACTGAAACAATATGGTTCGACGAAGGGGATGGACAAAGTAGCCAGTGGGCTGAGCTACGAGCTGTGTGGATGGTGATAACTCAAGAACCGGGCGATGGCGCATTGAATGTCTGCACAGATAGCTGGGCAGTCTACCGAGGGCTCACGCTCTGGATAGCACAGTGGGCCACTCAGGACTGGGCGATCCATGCTCGACCTATCTGGGGCAAAGATATGTGGGTTGATATATGGAACGTGGTTAGGCACAGGACTGTACGAGCATACCACGTTTCTGGACATCAACCCTTGCAGTCGCCAGGTAATGATGAAGCTGACACTCTGGCTCGAGTTCGATGGCTAGGAAATACATCAGCCGAAGATATTGCCCATTGGTTGCATCAGAAATTACGGCATGCAGGACAGAAAACCATGTGGGCAACAGCTAAAGCATGGGGGCTGCCCATACAGTTACCGGATATTGTCCAGGCATGTCAGGACTGTGACGCTTGCTCACGAATGAGACCATGACCTCTGCCAGAAACAACGGCCCATCTTGCCAGAGGACACAACCCTTTACAACGATGGCAGATCGATCACATAGGTAACCTTCCTCGATCTGAGGGGGCCAGATATGCCCTAACCTGTGTTGACACAGCAAGTGGATTGATGCAAGCCTATCCTGTAGCGAAGGCAAACCAAGCCTATACCATTAAAGCTCTAACTAGGTTGATGGCATCATATGGGACTCCTGAGGTCATCGAGAGTGACCAAGGTACACATTTCGCAGGTACAACTGTACAAAAGTGGGCTGAAGAAAACAACATGGAATGGCGGTTTCACCTGCCCTATAATCCAACGGGAGCAGGCTTAATAGAAAGGTATAATGGAATCCTGAAGGCTGCTCTGAAGGCAGATTCACAGTCCTTGCAGGGGTGGACCAAGAGGCTTTATGCAACCCTGCGGGACTTAAATGAGAGACCGAGGGATGGCAGACCCAGCGCTTTAAGAATGTTGCAGACAACTTGGGCCTCCCCACTTAGGATACAAATCACTAGCAAAGACACCAAACTTAAGCCCCAAGTTGGCACCATGAATAATCTTCTGCTCCCTGCCCCGATGACCTAGAGCCTGGGAAACACAAGGTAAAATGGCCTTGGAAGGTGCAAGTAGGACCAAAATGGTGTGGTCTCCTTGCACCTTGGGGGAGATTGTTAGAGGTTGGGGGATCAGTAAACCCTCCTGTGGTCGGTGCAAAGCCAACAGAGGTTGTAGTTGACACTCCGATTTTCATTGCAAAGGGGACATTAATCATGTCCTTATGGCAAATTAGAACTCCCCCCTTGGTACCTGATATAGTGATCCAACCACAGATATCAGGCCAAAGGGTATGGTATCGAAGGCCAGGCCATGCTCCAGTACAGGCAGAGGTATTGACTCAAGACCGAAATACAGCCTGTATCTTATCATGGAGGGCAGACTTACCCCTCCTTGTACCTGTTAAACATCTGTATTACTCCCCTTGAGGTTATGAAGTTCACAGGACAGCCGGCAGGAGCAACACCACTCCAGCATGCTCCAGTGACCATGAGGAAACATCATGACATCCGGTGGTGGACTGCTGAACTTTCGGCAACTGTTGAGTGTGAACCTACTGGTCCTTAAAGAAGATACGACTCTGGAAGGAACATCAAGTACTGGCCCAAGAAAACCACAAGAAGGGACTACAAATAATGGCCTTCAGTGCCTAAACATTCTATATTGGGGCGGGTATTGTACACGCGTCGCGATGTACTTGGTATTTTGAGCCATCGGAACAGCAGGAGATTATGCTCAACCTGCTCAGTTGCTGGTTCATGCTGTGAAGGGGTGGAGTGTAGTGGGATTGCCTGGTCACAGCCTGAACCAGTGAATGAGCATCTGAGTGACCGGAGCGGAGGAGCCCAGGTCCACCCGACCTCTCGCTCTCTCCCTCTCGGTGGTGCTTCCGGAGGTGCTTCCGGGAGCACAGATCCGCTCGGAGCCTGCGCGGGTTGCCTCCCCCCTCTCTGGCTCTCTTCCTTCCGGCGCGCCAGCGTTCGAACGAGAGGCGGCTGCGTTCCTCAGCCTAAACGGTCGCCGGGAGGGGTGAGTTCGTTCCCCCTTATCTGTAACATCTCTTTCTGTAGCGCCACTACCTCAAATAAAATCTCTGTCACCACCTTTGCTTACTTTACAGCAGGTTAAGACAAGGCAAAGCAGGGTGAAGCAGGGCAAGGCAAGGAAGACAAGGCAGGGCAGGGGAAAAAAGGGCAGGGCAGCGGAAGGCAAGGCAGGGCAGGTCAAGGGGAAGGCAGAGCAAAGCAAAACAGGGCGGGGCAGGGCAGATCAGGGCAGGGCAAGGCAAGGAATACACGGCAGGGTAGGGGAAGGACAGGCAAAGCAGGGCAGGGCACAGCCGGGCAGGGCAAGGCAAGGAAAGTCAGGGCAAGGTAGGGCTGGGCAGGGCTTGGCAGGGCAAGGCAAGGCAATGCAGTGCAGTGCAGGGCAGGGCGGAGCAAGGAAGGCAGGGCAAGGCAGGACAGGGTGGGGCAGGGTAGTACAGGGCGGGGCAGGGCCAGGCAGGGCCAAGCAGGGCAACGCAAAGATAGTGCAGGGCAAGGCAGGGCAGGGCAGGGCAGGGCAGTGCAGGGCAAGGTAAGGCAGGGCAATACAAGGAAGACAAGGCAGGGCGGGTTAGAGCAAGGCAGGTCAGGGTGGGGCAGGCAAGGTGTCACGGTGGTATCCGTGACAGTAACCCAAGGGGGAACCGAGAAGGGAAAAAAAAGAAGGGAACGAAAAAAAACTGCCCCGTGGCCTGCAGCCGCCTCAGCAGAGCCACGTGCTCCGGGGGGGGAGGGGGAAACAGAGAGAATAGAGGGTATGTAGAAAAACAAAACACAACGGCACGATCTGAGAAGGAACGGTAACTTTACTAAATCTAATAAAATTGAACAATTGAGAGAGAGAGAGACAAAATTTCCAAACCAGAAAGAACTGGGAGCTTACTTTACACGTGCTGAACTCCTCACGGCCACCCAGCTCGTGCGCCACCAAAAAGCGCGGGCCTCGAGTCCGGTGCGGAGCTCCGCCCCTCCGCTGCTCCCCACAGCATTAACTCTTTAACGGCCTGCATGCTGTTCTGATGTGGAATATCGGCATCAAAACCACAAAACCACAACATTCCACCCCTTATTCCACATCATCACATCATGCTTAACACATATCTATATAGAACCAAAAACAGTAATAACACAGATTACATACAAACATATCTATACATATATATACACACGGAATCACAGACTGCACTCCCCCAGCATCAAATTCCCTTGTGGTACACACTGGACATCCCCATTTTTATCCATTACCCACCAGGTGCACCCAGGTCCCTGTGCAAAAACTGTTCCACGGAGGGGTTTGCCCTTTCCAGAGGCTGGAAGGACCCACACTGCTTTTCCCAACATGTTCTTTACATGTACTACAGGGGCCTTATCTCCCTCTATGGTCTGTAGGGAGCTGGATTGTGTAGGACCATCTCGGTTGACTGATCCCCTAGTGTTGACCAACCACGTGGCTTCTGACACATTTTTCTCCCAATGCTTAAATGTCCCGCCACCCAGTGCTTTCAGTGTCCTTTTTAACAACCCGTTGTAGCGCTCGATCTTACCAGCAGCTGGTGCATGGTAGGGAATATGATAGACCCATTCAATGCCATGTTCCTTGGCCCAAGTATCCACAAGTGAATTTTTGAAATGAGTCCCATTATCGGACTCAATTCTTTCTGGGGTTCCATGTCACCATAGGATTTGCTTCTCTAAACCTAAGACGGTGTTTCGGGCGGTAGCATGGGGTACTGCATATGTTTCAAGCCACCCAGTGGTCGCCTCCACCATGGTGAGCACATAACACTTACCACTGCGAGATTGTGGCAAGGTGATATAATCAACCTGCCACGCCTCCCCATATTTATACTTCTGCCATCGCAGAATTATTCTTCTTTCGGGTCACCTGATAGAGGGGGCTTACTATGAGGCTGTAATTTGGGACATGCATCCTCCAAAAGCCTACTACACCAAGAAAAGACTGTGTCTCCTTTTTGCTAGTGGGTGGTGACATGCTGGTGATTTTGTCAACCACATCTCCTGGGACGTGATAACGCGCATCTTGCCATTTTACTCCTCAAAACTGAATTTCTTGGGCAGGTCCCTTCACTTTGTTTCGTTTGATAGCAAAACCAGCACCCAGAAGAATTTGGATTATTCGCTCTCCTTTTCTAAAAACTTCTTCTGCTGTATCACCCCACACAACAATGTCATCAGTGTACTGGAGGTGCTCAGGTGCCCCACCCTGTTCCAGTGTGGTCTGAATCAACCCATGGCAACTGGTTGGGCTGTGTTTCCACCCCTGGGGCAAACGGTTCCAAGTGTACTGAATGCCCCTCCACGTGAAAGCAAACTGTGGTCTGCACTCTGTGGCCAAAGGAATAGAGAAGAATGCATTAGCAATGTCAACGGTAGCGTACCACTTGGCTGCTTTTGATTCCAGTTCATATTGCTGCTCCAACATATCTGGCACAGCAGCGCTCAGTGGGGGTGTGACTTCATTCAGACCACGGTAATCTACCGTCAGCCTCCATTCTCTATTGGATTTACGTACCGGCCATATGGGGCTGTTAAACGGTGAGTGGGTTTTGCTGATCACTCCCCGGCCCTCTAACTGACGGATCAAATTATGAATGGGGAGCAAGGAATCCCTGTTGGTGCGGTATGGCCGTCTGTGTACTGTTCTCGTAGCAATTGGTACCTGCTGCTCTTTTACTTTCAGTACCCCCACAACAGACGGATCTTCTGATAGGCCAGGTAAAATAGTCAGCTGCTGAATGTTGTCTGCATCTACAGCAGCTATTCCAAAAGCCCATCGATACCCCTTGGGATCCTTAAAGTGCCCCCTTCTGAGATAGTCTATACCAAGTATGCATGGGGCCCCCTTTCCACTCACTATACGATGTTTCTGCCAGTCTTTACCCGTGAGGCTTATTTCTGCCTCCAGCACAGACAATTCCTGAAAGCCCCCAGTCACTCCAGAGAGATGAATCAATTCTGCTCCTTTATAACTTGAAGGCATTAGAGTACATTGTGCACCAGTATCCACCAGTGCCTCATATTTCTGTGGGTTTGATGTGCCAGGCCACCAAATCCACACAGTCCAATACACTCTATTATCCCTCTCCCTCCTCTGGCTGAGGGCAGGGCCCCTCTATTGGTTACCTATAGTGACAGGAACTACTTCGCTGTTAGTTGGTCTTTGTTGTAATTCTCTCACCCGTGCTCGTAGTGCAGGGGTGGGTTTTTTATGCCACTTCTTCATGTCCTCTCCATTTTCTCTTAAGAAGCTCCACATGGACACACGCGACATGAAGTTACTGCTGTCATCTGCTCGAGCAGAGAGGCGGTTGCCTTTGATGGCTGAGACTTTTATCAGTTTGATCCGTTTCTCCATCAGATTCTTTGGATCATCCCCGTCTTCATCAGGTGTTTCTGATACTGACACAGGTCCATCCCGGTTCATCAGCGAGGACAATTCCTCCAGTATCATTCTCAGTATCTTCTTTATGTCACTGACTTCTCCTGCTACCGATGATACAGCTGCAATGGAAACGTGTGATGGTGGAAGTTGTTGTTCAAAGTTTTGAAGTGTAGCAACCACTTCATGAAATGGGAGTCTTCTGTTTCGGCCCTCGAGTATATTAAATGTCGCTACCAGTGTACTTGCGTACCTTTCTGGTGCTGTTTTTGAGAGCTTCCGATATACATCAGCTTTACACCATGCTTTCTCAGGATCGCGGTCCTGGTGTGGATTGTTAGGGACAAAAGAAGGATCGTACAGCATCTCTACTACAGCCATTTCTCTCAAAAATTGGACGCCCTTCTCCACAGTATTCCATCTTTCCACCTTAGGCTCCAGATCGTCTTTGTAAGGGAATCTCTCCTTTACAGCCACTAGTACTCGTTCCCAGAGGGTAGCAACTCCACTCAAACATCTACTAATCTCTCTGTCGATAGCTGGGTCTCGAGCAATGCTTCCCAGTTGGTGGGCTTCGTTGCCATCTAGGGACACGCTGCTGGCACCGGTGTCCCCAACACCGCAGTAACCAGGTGACAATAGGTTCATCTGAGCGCCGTACAAACTCCTTTCTTGAACCCTGGATTTCAGTCATCTTTAGGGGCCGACGAATAGTAGTAATGGTGATTTCTTCATTATCACTGTCCTCTCCATGTCTCACACTTTTCTTAGTGGCCTTTCTGGGTGGTGGTGGTGGTGGTGCTGAGGAGGGCCCCTCACCTGGATCTTCCTCTTCTTTCTCATCTCTGTCGTCTCCATGTTTCTCACCTTCCTTAGTGGCCTTTTTAGGTTGTGGTGGTGGTGGTGGTGCTGAGGAGGGCCCCTCACCTGGATCTTCCTTTTTTTTCTCTGCTTCTTCTTCTTTCCGTTCTAGTCGAGAGGACACTCGTTTCCTTTTCTGGCCTTCCACAGGGGCAACCGACACAGGTGCCAGTGCTTCCTGTGACTGGTCAGGTTTAACCTCAAGGTTTTCATTTTTGCTCTGAACCTCGGTTTGGAAAGCATTTCTCTCCAGAATATCAATTGTAGCTCGATAAGCACAAGCCAAGCCCCAAACAATCCGTTCCTTCTCAGATCTCCCTGAGTCACATGACTCCTGACCTAAACACTCACTGAATTTCTCAGGATCCCGCAGGTGCTCAAGATCAAAATCACATTGCACCGGGGATCCCCAGGCTTCTAATTTCTTTCCTAATTTTTCCCACCTCCCTTGCCATTCAACACTCTCTGGTTTTGAGGAGAGCTTCCTACACAGGATGTAAATTACTGTTGCAAAGAGTACATTCAGAAAAACAGATAACACAATTGCCAGGCTGACATCTTGAACATAAGTAAAAACCTGAAGAGAGTACCTGGAAACCAATCCAAATGCCGTATAATCTGTCATATTAACCAGGGCGTTTAGGCAGGAGGGGGGTAACCCCATCAGCACACTAAAACAGCTCTATGCATATATGACTCCGGTGCTGAACATGAGGAGCTTAAAAAGGCACCAACATGCTCTAAGGCACATGAAAACAGTTAGTCCACTCAGCACCAGTTTTACACGGGAGTACAAATACTGCATTGCCTGCATTCTCCACCAATAATGTCTCAAGGTGTTATCTGTGACAGTAACCCAAGGGGGAACCGAGAAGGGAAAAAAAAGAAGGGAACGAAAAAAAACTGCCCCGTGGCCTGCAGCCGCCTCAGCAGAGCCGCGTGCTCCGGGGGGGGAGGGGGAAACAGAGAGAATAGAGGGTATGTAGAAAAACAAAACACAACGGCACGATCTGAGAAGGAACGGTAACTTTACTAAATCTAATAAAATTGAACAATTGAGAGAGAGAGACAAAATTTCCAAACCAGAAAGAACTGGGAGCTTACTTTACACGTGCTGAACTCCTCACGGCCACCCAGCGCGTGCGCCACCAAAAAGCACGGGCCTCTCGTCCGGTGCGGAGCTCCGCCCCTCCGCTGCTCCCCACAGCATTAACTCTTTAACGGCCTGCATGATGTTCTGATGTGGAATATCGGCATCAAAACCACAAAACCACAACATTCCACCCCTTATTCCACATCATCACATCATGCTTAACTCAACTCCACCCCTTAAAATCACACTCAGTTTTGCCCCTGCAGCTGACTCAGGGCTTGCCTCAGGTGATCAATCAGTGGTTCAGGCCGTGATTCAACAGTTCCCATACACTCCAGCCCTTCACAACATGAACCACTGATTAAGTAACTGTAGGTTGAGCCCTCCTTAATACAGAGTCCAAATATATCGCGACGCTTTACATAATAACCCGTCGCGATGTGTATCGATGTAATCTGGGATGAGTGATGATCAGCGTATGGCTCGTGTTCTTCCTTGGGCCAGTGCTCGGTGGTGTCTACTGGAAGCACGCGGTCATGTTGTGCAGGTCCGTCCTCCTCTTCATCAGTCCCAGGTAGACCATCACCGGATGTTGCGCATGATCTTATAGCAACTTTGGAACTCTGCAGCATCATTTGGTTCCCTCCGGTGACTCATAGACTCACGGGGAGTAATATAGATGTTTCAAAGGTACCAAGAGGGGGAGGTCCGCTCTCCAGGGTAAGATACAGGCCGTATTCCTATCTTGGGTCAACACTTCAGCTTGTACAGGGGCATGCCCTGGCTGCCTGTACCAAACTTTTCGGCCCGATGTCTGTGGCTGCACGATTAGATCAGGCACTAGAGGGGGCGTCCTGATCTGCCACAGAGACGTGATAGGGGTTCCTTTAGGAATAAAGACTGGAGTGTTGACCACAATATCAGTAGGCCATGTACCAATTACCGGAGGGACTACCAAACCTCCCACCTCCAACAATCTCCCCCAAGGTGCAAGTAGGCCAAACCATCGTGGTCCTACCTGCACCTTCCAAGGCCATCTTATTTTATTGGTACCTGGTCTTAGGTTCTCAGGGGCAGGGAGCAGAAGATTGTTCTCACGGCCAGTCTGAGGTCTTACCTCGTTATCTGTACCTGTAATTTGGATCCTAAGTGGGGAGGCCCTTGTTGTTTGCAACATTTTCAAGGCACTGGGTCTGCCATCTCTAGGTCTTTCATTCAGATCTCCAAGGGTTTCGTGGAGTCTCTTCGTCCACCCCTGCGGAGACTGAGAGTCTGTCTTCAGGGCAGCCTTGAGAATGCCATTAGAACGCTCAATAAGGCCTGGCCCCGTTGGATTGTATGGCAGGTGGAATCGCCACTCAATATTGTTCTCTTCTGCCCAGCGTTGTATCATTGCACCCGTGAAATGAGTCCCTTGGTCGCTCTCAATGACTTGTGGTGTCCCATAGGCAGCCATCAATCTTGTGAGCGCCTTGATAGTATATGCCTGGTTGGCTTTTGGTACTGGATAGGCCTGCATTAGCCCACTCGCGGTGTCAACACAGGTTAGGGCATATCTCGCCCCCTCAGATCGAGGGAGGGGCCCAATATAATCAACCTGCCATCTAGCAAGATGGGCTGTAGTTTCAGGCAACGACCTCGGTCTCATTCTGGAGCAGGCATCACAGTCTCGGCATGCTTGAGCTACGTCCGATAATTGTACGGGCAGTCCCCATGCTTTGGCAGCTGCCCACATGGTCTTCTGTCCAGCACGCCGCAACTTTTGATGTAACCAGTAGGCGATGTTCTCAGATGGTGAGTTCTCAACTCATCTAACTCGGGCCAGTGTGTCGGCTTCATCATTTCCTGGTGACTGTAGGGGTCGGTGACCAGAAACATGGTAGACACGTACAGTTCTGTGTTTAACAGTATTCCATATGTCTAACCACATATCTTTGCCCCAGATCGGTCGGGAGTGGATAGTCCAGTCCTGGGTAGCCCACTGTGCGATCCAAAGAGTGAGCCCCCGGTACACAGCCCAACTATCTGTGCAGATATTCAGGATACCGTCACCAGGTTCTTTGGTTATAACCATCCACACGGCCCGCAGCTCTGCCCACTGGCTGCTTTGACCATCCCCCTCTTCAAACCATATTGGGTCTGTGGCAGGATGGTATGCTACTGCTCTCCACTTACTTGGGTTGCCCTTGCTGGACCCATCCGTGTACCAGGCATCTTCAGGAATGGGATATTTTCCTTCCTGGACGGGACTCTTCTCTGGCGGAGCAACCAAGGTTTGTTTTGGTGCATCACTGTGATACGTCACTGGGCCTAGAATCTTTTGGAGTTCTTCTTTCAATGGTGAGGAAGACAGACTACTCCTCTGGCTGAGATAGGCGACCCATCGTGCCACTGTCTGTGCTTGGGCCAGCCCTGTCTTAGGAAGGTGGGTCAGATCTCTTACCCACCCCTGAATTGGAAGAGTGGTCTTCACTATGACTTCAGCCGTCTGGGTTATTGGCTCTACCGCTTGCAATGCAGTATAGGCAACCAATAGCTGTTTTTCAATCATACCATATCTTTCTTCTGCTCCATGCCAGACCTGAGACCAAAATCCAATGGGGGTCCAAACAGAACTCTGACGTTGCCACAGGCCCCAGCCAAAGCCATCCTGAGTAACGCGAACATCCAATTCAGCTGGGAGGGTAGGATCGAATATACCCAATGCCTGGGCTTGTTTCACCGCCTGTTTTGCCTGCTGGAAAGCACCCTGTTCTGTTCCCCCCCAATCCCATGATTGGCCCTTTTTTGTGAGTCTATACAAAGGTCTCAGCAGCTGCGCCAAATGAGGTAGAAAGGAACGCCAGTATCCCAATATACCTAGAAATTCCTGCAGCTGCTTTGCTGTTGTAGGGACTGGGAATGCCTGAACCTTATCTATGATGGCACTGGGTAGTACTTTGGTCTTTCCTGACCAGACTACCCCCAGAAATTTTACGGACAGGCCTGGACCTTGCACCTTCTGAGGATTGATAGCCCATCCTCTTTCACCTAGGTAGACGGTTAATGAATCTGCCGCCTCTCCTACTGCTTCCAGTGAGTCGGATGTTAACAGGAGATCATCAATGTAATGGTATAAGTTGACGTTATTATTAGGTTTCCTCCAATTAGCTAGGTCACGCGCCACCAAGTTATGACAGTATGTTGGTGAATGCACGTACCCCTGTGGCAGGACCTGAAAGGTCCACTGCCTGCCTCCCCATGTAAATGCAAATTGATCTTGCGATTCTTTGGCAATCGGAATACTAAAAAATGCATTTGCCAAATCCAGGACACAATGGTAGGTCTTGATTTCCCTACTAAGTGTGTCCATTAGGGAAGCAATATTTGGTACGGCCACATGGATGGGCGGCGTGACCTTATTTAATTCCCTATAATCTACTGTCATTCTCCATGTCCCATCCGACTTCCGCACTGGCCATATGGGGGAATTATATGGACTATGTGCAGGTCTTATAATACCTACATTTTCTAGTTCCTGCACCGTTTTTGATATTTCTTCCTGCCCCCCCGGGAGTCTATACTGTCTTACATTAGTAATCCGGCGTGGTTTCGGCAAACAAATTGGCTCATGTTGTGCATGGCCCCTCAATACTGTCTGTATTGCCCGGACACTAATGTACCTCTGTCGAGGTCTGAACTCTCCCACAGTTGTCTGGAGAGCCAGACCCCATAAAATGTCTACGCCCAAGATGTATTCTGGAATTGGGGCAATCGACACTTTATACTCCCGGGGTGGGAGACGCCCAACCCCCAATTTCAGCCATGTTTGGGTGACCGGAATGGTCTGTCCCCCAAACCCACCAATCATCACTCTATTGCCCTTAAATTTTGTTGGGTCTCCATATATAATTGATGTCTCTGCACCAGTGTCTACTAGAGCCATCACCTTTTGAATATTCTTATTTGACCAAAATATCTCTAGTTCTACATAGGGCCTCCGGTCACATCTGGAGGCCCTAAAGGGATCAGAGTTCTTCGTTACTCCATGAAGTTCGCTAGGTCTAAGTCTTTTACCGCAGGTGGTTCAGGCACTGTAGCCCGTGACACCTGTGGAGGTTTCTTTCTTCTATTTGGGACTATAAAGTCAGCCAAATTCCAAGTTGGTGGTGGTGCTGCCTGTATTATTCTTACTCCCGATTTTCTGGGAGTACTCTGAAATTTTTATAGATTCATAGATTCATAGATACATTAGGTTGGAAAGGACCTACAAGATCATCTAGTCCAACCATCCTCACACCACCATCCCTACCCACCAAGCCACTAAATCAAATCCCTCAGCACCTCATCTAATCGCTTCTCGAACAGCGCCAGTGACGGTGCCTCAACCGCCTCCCTAGGCAGGCCATTCCAGTGCCGGATCACTCTCTCAGAGAAAAAAATTTTCCTCAAGTCTAATCTCAATCTTCCCCGGCACAACTTGTGGCCATTCCCTCTTGTCCTGTCATTAGTTACCTGGGAGAAGAGGCTGACCCCCTCCTCACCACAGCCTCCCTTCAGGAAGCGGTAGAGTGCAATGAGGTCTCCTCTGAGCCTCCTTTTCCCCAAACTAAACAATCCCAGCTCCCTCAGCCGCTCCTCGTAAGAATTGTGCTCCAGACCCCTCACCAGTTTTGTTGCCCTTCTCTGAACACGCTCCAGGGCCTCGATGTCTTTCTTGTAGTGAGGGGCCCAAAACTGAACGCAGTACTCGAGGTGCGGCCGCACCAGAGCGGAGTACAGGGGGATGATCACCTCCCTGATCCTGCTGGCCACACTATTCCTAATACAGGCCAGGATGCCATTGGCCTTCTTGGCCACCTGGGCACACTGCCGGCTCATATTGAGCCGAGCATCAACAACACCCCCAGGTCCTTTTCCTCTATACACTCCTCAAGCCATTCTGCCCCAAGCCTATAGCATTGCATGGGGTTATTGTGGCCAAAGTGCAGGACCCGGCACTTGGCCTTATTGAACCTCATCCCATTGACCTCAGCCCAACTGTCTAGCCTATCCAGATCCCGCTGGATCTGTTGTTTCCAAAGCTGTAACAGCACATGGTTGGGTTGCCCGTCGATTTTAGCAAAGGCAACCCCGGCCCGTATAAGATCATTAAACATAGTCTTCCGGGATACCCGTATGGGGCCCAATCGGGGTATCCGTGGGACAGGCTTCCTAGTTTTAATCGGGAATGCCTCAGCTTCTTCTATCATACGGATATTGCGCCTAGTTCTTATGTGCTCCGTTTCCCCAAGGTCTGCCACCAACTGGGCTGCCTGTTGGACGATAGCCTCCGAAGCCACTAAGGGGTTTAGTATGGAAACCAAAGTCCCATAAAGGTGAGAGGGGGCTTGCTGTAGTATTAGGTCTCGCATACCTGCCGTAAATTTTTCTGTATCAGGGCTTTCAAAGTTTTCTGAATACATGGCCTCTCTCATACCCAGTTCTCGGATGTATGCTTGGAGGTCCTCCATAGAGGACCATAAACCGGTATTAAGTGGAATGTCAGATTTGTTAGGCCATGTTAGGCGGCATGCTGCCATCAACCAATCTATAATAGAATGATTCTCATTAGTATAATGGATGGCAGCATATAATCTTTGCCTCCGGGCTGGGTGTATGGTTATAGATGCTAGTTTAGACATTTCTGTCCCACTAACTAATACGCTTTCAGCTTCTGCATCCCATAACCTCAGGAGCCATGATGGCATGCTTTCCCTTGGTTTTTGATGGAACCGTTGTACTAGGTCCATCAACTCACTTGCCATATATGGGCGAGCTGTCACATGCAAGCATGTTTCAGCAGGGGGCCATTGCTCAGGAGGCACTCCCGCTGGGCTATCTTGCAATTTTTTTGTTTTTTGAGTTATGATTGGTCGGATCTCAAACGGATCCTCCATAGATGGAGCTTCGAGAGCCGATTTAGAGATCTTGACTGCTGAAACATCTAGGTCCGCTACTGCAGGGACCTGGGTGTCCTCCACGGATATGGTACGTATTTGTCTTGTTGGCACATCTAGTCCAGGCTTTTTTGCTACTAATGTGCCCAACTGTTGTTCCAGTTTCTCAATTTGATCTCTTAACAACTGATTTTCAGATTCTATGTTTGTATTTGTTACATCTAATTTATGCAAAGCCATTATTAGAGGCCAGGCCACTGCAGAAGCAGCTAGATGACGTTCTTTTGTAACTAGTATGTCCTTATCTAGGCCTTGAAAATAATCCGTCAGCCGGGCTGGGGAAGGAGAAACATTCCCTGTAACCTGCAGGGGTCCCCATTTTTCAAGAACAGTGGCAAGACCATAATAGGGTGACCCTATAAATCTTGGAATTTGACCAGGAATTGTTTGGTGTAAGGGAATAACGTTCTCCCCCTTGCCCCATTTGAAAAGGTTCCAAATGAAAGACATGGTTAGCTACTGTATATGTGTATATATATATATATATATATATATATATCTTTTTAAGCCTCCTGGCTCGCCAATTGTAGGGCAAATCACCCTAAAGAAAGAACTTCAAGGAAGTAGTGCAAAAGGATGGTATATTTTTGGTAGGCTTTAAGTAGATGGTATACAAATAAATAGCAAAAGAGATTGGCTCACCTTGATGATGGTTGAGGCTCGCCGATAACTCCACCAGGGAGGGATCTCCAACAAGAGATCCTTCCCCCCTGGTGGTCAGCCCTTAAATGGAGTCTTGGGAGAGGTGGAGTCAAACTCCACCCCTTCCAATCACACTCAGTTGTGCCCCTACAGCTGACTCAGGGCTTGCCTCAGGTGATCAATCAGTGGTTCAGGCCGTGATTCAACAGTTCCCATACACAGGTTAAAGAAAAGGAAGACAAGGCAGGGCAGGGGAAAATAGGGCAGGGCAAGGCAAGGTAATGCAGGGCAGTGCAGGGCAGGGCAGGTCGGAGCAGGGAAGGCAGGGCAAGGCAGGACAGGGTGGGGCAGGGTAGTGCAAGGCGGGGCAGGGCCAGGCAGGGCCAAGCAGGGCAAGGCAAAGATAGTGCAGGGCAAGGCAAGGATAGGCAAGGCAGGGCAAGGCTGGGATGGACAGGGCTGGGCAGGGCAGGGCAGGGCTGGGCACGGCAGGGTAGGGCAAGGAAGGGCAGGGCAAGGCAGGGCAAGGCAGGGCAACGCAAGGCAGGGCTGGGTGGGTCAGAGCAGAGCAGGGCAGGGCAAGGCGAGGCAGGGCAGGGCAGGGCGAATCAAGGCAAGGCAGGGCAGGAGAAGACTGGGCAAAGCAAGACAGGGCAGTGCAAAGCGGGTCAGGGCATGGCAGGGCAGGACAAGGAAGGGCAGGGCAAAGCAGGGCAAGGAATGACAGGGCAAGAGAAGGCAGGGCAGGGCAGGGCAAAGCCAGGCAGAGCATAGCAAGGTAAGGCAGGGTGAGGCAAGCAATGGCAGGGCAGGGTAAGGGCACGGGCAAGGGGAAGAGCAAGGTAAAGGCAAGGCAAGGCAGGGCAAGGCAAGGCAGGGAAGTGCAATGCAAGGCAAGGAAAGGCTGGGCAGGGCAGGGCAATAAAAGGCGTGGCAAAGCAGGGCAAGGGAAGGCGGGGCAGGGCAAGGAAAGGCAGGGCAGGGCAGTGTAAAGTAAGGCAAATCAAGGCAGGGCAGGGCAAGGCTGGACAAGGTAAGGCAAGGCAGGGCAAGGCAAGGCTGAACAAGGCAGGACCGAGCAGAGGAAAGCAAGGAAGGTCAGGGCAAGGCAAGACAAGGCAAGGCAGGACAGGTCAGGGCAAGGCAAGGAAGGGCAGGGTAGGGTAGTGTGGGGAAGGCAAGGCAGGGCAGGGCAATGCAAGGTAAAACAGGGCAAGGTAGGTTACGGCAGGGCAGGGCAAGGCAAAGAAGACAAGGCAGGGCAGGGGAAAACAGGGCAGGTCAGGGTAGGGCAAGGCAAGTAAGACAAGGAAGGGCAGAAGAAGAAAGTATAGGGCAGGGCAGGGCAAGGGAGGGCAGGGCAGGGCAGGGCAGTGTAAGGCAAGGGAGGGCAGGGCAAGGCAAGGCAAAAAAAGGCAAAGCAGAACATGGCAGGGCAAGGCAGAGGAAGGCAGGGCAGGGCAAGGGACGGCAGGGCAAGGTAGAACCAGGCAAAGTAGGGCATAGAAGGGCAGGGCAAGGCAGGGCAGGGCGGGGTAGGGCAATGCAAGGTCAGGCATGGCAAGGCAGGGCAGGGCAAGGTAGAGCAGGGCAAGGTAGGGCAGGGCAGGGCAAGGCAAGTCAAGGGAAGGCAGGGCAAGTCAAGGGAAGGCAGGGCAAGTCAAGGGAAGGCAGGGCAAGTCAAGGGAAGGCAGGGCAAGGTAGAGCAGGGCAAAGTAGGGCATGGCAGGGCAGTGTAAGGCGTGGCTTGGAAGAGCAATGCAGGACAAAGAAGAGCAGGGCAAGGAAGGGTAGTGCAAAGTTGGGCATGGTAGGGTAGGGCAAAGGAAGGGCAGGGTAAGGCAGGGCAAGGAAAGGCAGGGTAAGGCAGGGCAAGGCAGGGCAAGGCAATACAAGGTAAGGCAAGGCATGGCAAGGCAGGGCAGGGCAGGGCAAGGTAAGGCAGGGCAAGGTAAGGCGGGGCTTCGCAGGGCAATGCAGGACAAGGTAGGGCAGGGTAAGGCAACGCAGGGCAGGGCAAGTCGGGGCAAGGCAGGACAAGTAAAGGGAAGGCAGAACAAGGCAAGGCAAGATAGGTCAAGGCACGGCAGGGCAAAGTAATGCAATGCAAGGCAGTGCAAGGCAGTACGGGTCAGGACAATGCATGTTAGGGAAAGGCAAGGCAGGGCAGGAAAGGGGAAAGAAGGGCAGGGGAAGGCAGGGCAGGGTGAAGCAGGTCAAAGCAAGGAAGACAAGGCAGGGCAGGGGAAGATAGGGCAAGGCAAGGCAAGGCAGGGCAGGGGAAGATAGGGCAAGGCAAGGCAAGGCAGGGCAAGGCAAGGCAATGCAGGGCAGTGCAGAGCAGGGCATGGCAGGGGAAGGTAGGGCCGGGCAAAGTAGGGCATGGCAGGGCAGGGCGGGGCAGGGCAGGGTAGGGCAATGCAATATCAGGCAAGGCAAGGCATGGCAGGGCAGGGCAAGGCAGAGCAAGGCTGGACAAGGCAAGGCAAGGCAGGGCAAGGCAAGGCAGAACAAGGCAGGGCCGAGCAGAGGAACGCAAGGAAGGGCAGGGTAAGGCAAGACAAGGCAAGGCAGGGCAGGTCAGGGCAAGGTAGGGCAGGGCAAAGAACGGCATGGCAGGGCAGGGTAAGGCGGGGCTTGGCAGGGCAATGCAGGACAAGGTAGAGCAGGGCAGGGCACGGTAAAGCAGGGCAAGGAATGACAGGGCAAGACAAGGCAGGGCAGGGCGGGGAAAAGCAAGGCAGAGCACAGCAAGGTAAGGCAGGGCGAGGCAAGTAAAGGCAGGGTAGGGCAATTCAAGGCAAGGAAAGGCAGGGCAGGGCAAAGCAAGGTAAGGCATGGCAAAGCAGTGCAAAGCAGGGAAGGGCCAGGCAAAGCAGGGCATGGCAAAAAAAGGCAGGGCAGGGCAGAGCAGGGCAAGGCAGAGCAAGGCTGGACAAGGTAAGGCAAGGCAGGGCAGGACAAAGAAGGGCATGGCAGGGCAGGGTAAGGCGGGGCTTGGCAGGGCAATGCAGGACAAGGTAGAGCAGGGCAGGGCAAAGAAGGGCAAGGAATGACAGGGCAAGACAAGGCAGGGCAGGGCGGGGAAAAGCAAGGCAGAGCATTGCAAGGTAAGGCAGGGCAGGGCAAGGCAAGGCATGGCAGGGCAGCGTAAGGCGGGGCTTGGCAGGGCAAGGCAAGGCAAGGCTGTGCAAGGCAGGTCAGGGAAAGGCAAGGCAGGGCAGGTCAGGGGAAAGAAGGGCAGGGGAAGGCAGGGCAGAGTGAAGCAGGTTAAGGCAAGGAAGACAAAGCAGGGCAGAGGAAAATAGGGCAGGGCAAGGCAAGGCAGTGCAGGGCAGGGCAGGTCTGAGCAGGGAAGGCAGGGCAAGGCAGGACAGGGTGGGGCAGAGTAGTGCAGGGCGGGACAGGGCAAGGCAAAGATAGTGCAGGGCAAGGCAAGGCAAGGCAAGGATAGGAAGGGCAAGGTAAGGCAGGGCAGGGTGGGGCAGGAGAGATCAGGGCAGGTCAAGGCAAGGAAAGTCAGGTCAAGGCTGGGCAGGGCTGGTCTTGGCAGGGAAAGGCAGGGCAGAACAGGGCAGGGCAAGGGAAGGCAAGGCAGGGCAGGGCAAGGGAAGGCAAGGCAGGGCAGGGCAAGGGAAGGCAAGGCTGGGCAGGGCTGTTCTTGGCAGGGAAAGGCAGGGCAGAACAGGGCAGGGCAAGGGAAGGCAAGGCAGGGCAGAGCAAGGGAAGGCAAGGCAGGGCAGGGCAAGGGAAGGCAAGGCTGGGCAGGGCAAGGGAAGGCAAGGCTGGGCAGGGCAAGGGAAGGCAAGGCAGGGCAGGGCAAAGGAAGACAAGGCATGTTGGGGCAGGGCAGATCAAGGAACAGTAAAGCAAGGAATACACGGCAGGGTAGGGGAAGGCAGGGCAAAGCAGGGCAGGGCACAGCCAGGCAGGGGAAGGCAAGGAAAGTCAGGGCAAGGCTGGGCTGGGCAGGGCTTGGCAGGGCAAGGCAAGGAAAATCAGGGCAAGGCTGGACATGGCAGGGCAAGGCAAGGCAATACAGTGCAGTGCAGGGCAGGGCAGGGCGGAGCAGGGAAGGCAAGGCAAGGCAGGACAGGGCGGGGCAGGGTATTACAGGGCGGGGCAGGGCCAGGAAGGGCCAAGCAGGGCAAGGCAAAGATAGTGCAGGGCAAACAGGGCAAGGGAAGGCAGGGCAGGGCAAGGCAGAGCAGGGCAAGGCAAGGGAAGGCAAGGCAGGGCAGGGCAAGGTATGGCAGAACAAGGCAGGTCAAGGGGAAGGCAGAGCAAAGCAACACAGGGCAGGGCGGGGCAGGGCAAGGAAAGGAAGACAAGGAAGGGCAGGAAAAGGCAGGACAGGGCAGAGCAGGGCAAAGCAAGGCATGGCAAAGCAGGGCAAGGCAGGGCAGAACAAGGGAAAGCAGGGCAGGGCAAGGCAGGGCAGGGAAGGGAAGGCAGGGCAGTACAGGGCAGGGCAAGGTAAGGCATGGAAAAGCAGGGCAGGGCAAGGTTTGCAAAGCAGGGCAGGGCAAGGGACGGCAGTGCAGGGCAGGGCAAGGGAAGACACGGCAGGGCAGGGCAAGGGAAGACACGGCAGGGCAGGGCAAGGGAAGACACGGCAGGGCAGGGCAAGGGACGGCAGGGCAGGGCAGGGCAAGGGACAGCAGGGCAGGGCAAGGCAAGGGAAGACACGGCAGGGCAGGGCAAGGGAAGGCACGGCAGGGCAGGGCAAGGGAAGACACGGCAAGGCAGGGCAAGGGAAGACACGGCAGGGCATGGGCAAGGGAAGACACGGCAGGGCAAGGGCAAGGGAAGGTCGGAGCAGGGAAGGCAGGGTAAGGCAGGACAGGGTTGGGCAGGGTAGTGCAGCGTGGGGCAGGGTCAGGAAGGGCCAAGCAGTGCAAGGCAAAGATAGTGGAGGGTAGGGCAAGGGACGGCAGGGCAGGGCAAGGGAAGACACGGCAGAACAGGGCAAGGCAAGGGAAGACACGGCAGGGCAGGGCAAGGGAAGGCACGGCAGGGCAGGGCAAGGGAAGGCACGGCAGGTCAGGGCAAGGGAAGACACGGCAGGGCAAGGGCAAGGGAAGGTCGGAGCAGGGAAGGCAGGGTAAGGCAGGACAGGGTTGGGCAGGGTAGTGCACCGTGGGGCAGGGTCAGGAAGGGCCAAGCAGTGCAAGGCAAAGATAGTGGAGGGTAGGGCAAGGGAAGGCAGGGCAGGGCAAGGGAAGACACGGCAGGGCAGGGCAAGGGAAGACACGGCAGGGCAGGGCAAGGGAAGACACGGCAGGGCAGGGCAGGGCAGGGTAAGGCAGGGCTTGGCAGGGCAAGGCAAGGAAGACAAGGCAGGGCTGGTCAGAGCAAGGCAGGTCAGGGTGGGGCAGGCAAGGTAAGGAAGACAAGGCAGGGCAGGGGAAGTCACAATAGGGCAGGGCAGGGCAACGCAAGGTAAGGCAAGGAAAGGCAGGGAAGGCGGGTCAGAGCAAGGTAAGGCAGGGAAAGGCAGGTCAGGGCAGGTTAGGGGAAGGCAAAGCAGGGTGAAGCAGGGCAAGGCAAGGAAGACAAGGCAGGGCAGGGGAAAATAGGGCAGGGCAGGTCAAGGGGAAGGCAGAGCAAAGCAAGGCAGGGCAGGCTGGGGCAGGGCAGATCAGGGCAGGGCAAGGCAAGGAAAGTCAGGGCAAGTCATGGCTGGGCAGGGCTTGGCAGGGCAAGGCAAGGAAAGTCAAGGCAAGGCTGGGCTGGGCAGGGCGGAGCAGGGAAGGCAGGGCAAGGCAGGACAGGGTGGGGTAGGGTAGTGCAGGGCAGGGCAGGGCAGGGCCAGGCAGGGCCAAGCAGGGTAAGGGAAAGATAGTGCAGGGCAAGGCAGGGCAGGGCAGGGCACAGTCGGGCAGGGCAAGGCAAGGAAAGTCAGGGCAAGGCTGGGCTGGGCACTACTTGGCAAGGCAAGGCAAGGCAATGCAGTGCAGTGTAGGGCAGGGCAGGGCTAGGGAAGGAAGGGCAGGGCAGGGCTAGGGAAGGAAAGGCACGGCAGGGCAAGGGAAAGCAGGGCAGGGTGAGGGAAAGAAGGGCAGGGCGAGGGAAGGCAGGGCAGGAAAAGGGAAGTCAGGGCAAGGCAGGGCAGGGCAAGGCAGGGCAAGGTAAAACATGGCAGGGCAAGTTAAAACATGGCAGGGCAAGGCAAGGCATGGAAAAGTAAGGCAGGGCAGGGCAAGGGAGGGCAGGGTAAAGTAAAGCATGGTAAGGCATGCAAAGCAGGGCAGGGCAAGGGAAGGTAGGGCAAGGGAAAGCAGGTCAGGGCAAGGGAAGGCAGGGCAGGGCAAGGGATGGCAGGGCAAGGAAGGGCAAGGCAGGGCAGAACAGCGCAGGGCAGGGCAAGGTAAGGCAGGGCAAGACAGGGTAAAGCAAGGCATGGCAAAACAGGGTGGGACAGGGCAGGGCTAGGGAAGGCAGGGCAGGACAGGGCAGGGTAATGTAAGGCAGGGCAATGCAGGGCAGTGCAGGGCAGGGCAGGTCGGAGCAGGGAAGGCAGGGCAAAGCAGGACAGGCTGGGGCAGGGTAGTGAAGTGCAGGGCAGGGTCAGGCAGGGCCAAGCAGGGCAAGGCAAAGATAGTGCAGGGCAAGGCAGGGCAAGGCAGGGCAGTATAGGGGAGGGAAGGGCAGGAAAGGACAAGGCAGGGCAGGGAAGGGCAGGGCAAGGAAAGGCATGGCAAAGCAGGGCAGGGCAAGGCAGAGCAGGGCAGGGAAAGGGACGGCAGGACAGGGCAAGGGAAGGAAAGGCAGGGCAGGGCAAGGGAAGGAAAAGCAGGGCAAGGCAAGGGATTCAGAACAGGGCAAGGGACGGCAAGGCATGGCAGGGCAGGGTAAGGCGGGGCTTGGCAGGGCAAGGCAAGGATAGGCAGGGCAGGGCAACGCAGGGCAAGGCAAGGAAGACAAGGCAGGGCGGGTCAGAGCAAGGCAGGTCAGGATGAGACAGGCAAGGTAAGGAAGGTAAGGCAGGGCAGGAGATGTCAGGATAGGGCAGGGCAAGGCAAGGGAAGGTAAGGCAAGGAAAGGCAGGGAAGGCGGGTCAGAGCAAGGTAGGGCAGGGAAAGGCAGGTAAGGGCAGGTTAGGGGAAGGCAAAGCAGGGTGAAGCAGGGCAAGGCAAGGAAGTAGGGCAGGGCAAGGCAAGGAAGACAAGGCAGGGCAGGGAAAAATGGGCAGGGCAGAGCAAAGCAAGGCAGGACAGGGCAAAGCAGGGCGGGGCGGGGCAGATCAGGGCAGGGCAAGGCATGGAATACACAGCAGGGTAGGGGAAGGCAGAGCAAAGCAGTGCAGGGCACAGCCGGGCAGGGCAAGGCAAGGAAAGTCAGGGCAAGGCTGGGCTGGGCAGGGCTTGGCAGGGCAAGGCAAGGAAAGTCAGGGCAAGGCTGGGCTGGGCAGGGCTTGGCAGGGCAAGGCAAGGCAATGCAGTGCAGTGCAGTGCAGGGCAGGGCGGAGCAGGGAAAGCAGGACAAGGCAGGACAGGGTGGGGCAGGGCAGGGTATGGCAGGGCAGGGCCAGTCAGGGCCAAGCAAGGCAAGGCAAAGATAGTGCAGGGCAAGGCAGGCCAGGGCAAGGTAAGGCATGCAAAGTAGGGCAGGGCAAGGCAAGGCAGGGTAGGGCAAGGCAAGGTAAGGCAAAGCAGGGCAGGGCAAAGTAAGGCATGGCAGAGCAGGGCAGAGCAAGGCATGCTAAGCAGGGCAGGGCATGGCAAGGCAGGGCAGGGCACAGAAGGGCAAGGGAAGGGAAGACAGGGCAGGGCAGGGTAAGGCGGGGCTTGGCAGGGCAGGGCAAGGCGGGGCTTGGCAGGGTAAGGTAAGACAGAACAAGGCAGGCCATGGCAAGGATAGGCAAGGCAGGGCAAAACAGGGCGGGTCAGAGCAAGGCAGGTCAGGGTGGGGCAGGCAAGGTAAGGAAGACAAGGCAGGGCAGGGGAAGGCAAGGTAAGGCAAGGAATGGCAGGGAAGGTGTCGTGGTTTTATGATTTTTTGGTACTGGTATTCCACATCATGGCATCATGTAGTGCATTGGGAGTCAGGGAGAACTACATTCCCCAGAGGACTTGGCAATGCTTTGTATTTTTTCACGTGTTTTCCGCTCAGAGGGAACAGATAAAAACTCTCTGCGGTCACGGGACGTTCTCTCTCTTTCCTCTAGGATCACTTAGGAGTGGGTGCTCGCTGCCGTCCGCCTTCAGCGTTAGCGTAAAGCCTTTGGTTTATCGGGCACTCTCACTCTCTCTCTCTCTCTCTCTCTCACTCGTTTTGTTTGATTTATTAGGCTTAATTCCAAATTGCATTGCATTATATTGTGTTATTTTCTTCCTGATGTCTTATTTAGTAAATCAGCTTTTCCCCCTCAGATCGTTGCCGCTGTTTTGTTTTGGGGCTAATTTCCTTTTTTCCCTTTCCCCCTTCCCCCTGTCCGGGGTGTGGGCCTGTGGGTCTCCTTCCTCGGTTGTTGCGGGGCCGGGCCGAACCAGCTCACAAACCCCTGACATTTTTGGCGCCCAACGTGGGGCACGACCAGCTGCCTTAGCCGGGCAGAGACAAACTTTTAGAGTGAATCTCTGTCTGTTGCTAACAAGCTTATCTGTACTGCAAGTGCTGTACAGCAAAACACGACCTTGAAGTCCGGGCGTACTGCCAGTTGTTTTGGGATATCTATAAACTTCTTTTGGGTACTGCCAGATTGTTTTAGTACAAGAAAAAAAAAATAATAATAAAAATGTCTTTTCTGTTTCTGTTAAAACTGCCCTTCCAGGGATTGTACTTCACCGCTTTTTCCCTCTTAATGCTCAAAACGTACTGGAACTTGGTTAAGTTTGCCATTCTGTTCCATTGGGTCTGGTCCCTCTATGATAAATTAAAAGCAATGATAGAGGCACCTGCCAGATCCCAGGGCACCCCAGCTAATGGAACAAACGATAGCATGTTAACGAACCATGTGATGTTTGAATGGGTATCCAGGTTCCCCTCTCAGTTTTTTATGAATTTTCAAGATCACAGCTTAGGGATGGTGTTAACATTTGGGATATTAGTCCTCCTGCATGTAGTAGCACTTTACATCATGTGCAGGAAGCTTCTCCCAGAAACAGAGAATGTTGAATGACAGGGAGAGTGGAGAGTTTTAGGAAAGAAATTAGAAGCATGGGGACACCCGGTGTCATGGGATTTTTCTCCTGAACAATTGCAGGATCCTGAGGAGCTAGGCCTGTATCTGAGTAAAGGGTGTTGCGTCTCAGAAAGATCTGAGGTGGAACACTTATCTGGGGCTTGGCTTATGCTTACCGAGGTTTATATACTATTATGAAGAGAGAGAGTGTCCAAACTGAGGCCCAAACCAAAGAGGAAAACCTCCCGGTCACACCTGACCAGCCAAAGGAAGCACCAGTATCAAAGTCAGTTGCCCCTGTGGAAGGCAAGAAATGGAAACGTGTGTCCTCGCGCCTAGAACGCAAAGAAGAGGTGCCGAAAGAAGAGGAAGATATAGGTGAGGGGGTGGCCACAACCCCACCACCATCGAGAAAGGCAACAAAGAAAAGTGAGAGACATGGAGAAGAAAGTGATGATGAAGGTGAAGAGAAAGTTAAAGTTACGACGTTTCGTCGGCCCGTGAAAATGTCTGAGATCCAAGGCTCAAGAAAGGAGTTTGTTCGACGTCCGTATGAGAGTATTGTCACTTGGTTGCTTCGGTGTTGGGACAACGGGGCCAACAGTGTGTCCCTTGATAGTAACGAAGCTTGCCAACTAGGAAACATTGCCCGAGATCCGGCTGTCGACAGAGGAATCAGCAGGTATATGGATGAAATCGCCAGCCTCTGGCAACGAATGCTAGTAGCTGTGAGGGAAAGATATCCCTACAAGAGTGACCTGGCACCTAAAGTGAAAAGATGGAAAACTATTGAGGAAGGCATCCAGTATTTGAGAGAAACAGCTGTGGCGGAAATGCTGCATGATCCCACCTTTGATCCTGACGATCGGGACCATGATCCAGAGAAAGTAAGGAGTACATCCGAAATATGTCAGAAGCTTTCAAAGCCAACACCAGAAAGGTACGCCGGTACACTAGTGACAACGTTCAACAGATATGAGGACCAAGACAGAAACCCCCCAGTTTTTGAACTAATTCTTACACTTCAAAACTTCGAACAAAAATTTCCACCGCCATACGCGTCCATTTCAGCCATATCAAAGTTCGAAGGACAAATGGTAGATATATTGGGAAAATTATCCCAACTGATTGATAGGGTTGAATCGGTTGCAACTATCAGAAGCAAACGCCGTCCTGCTCGAGCAAATGACAACACTAACTTTACTAACTTCATGTCACGTGCGGCTTTGTGAAGTTACTTACGTGCAAATGGAGAAGATATGAAGGAATGGCATCAAAAACCCACCCCTGCACTGCGAGCACGGGTGAGAGAATTACAACACAGACCAACTACCAGCGAAGTTGTTCCTGTCACTACAGGTAATGAATAGAGGGGCCCTGCCCTCAGCCATAGGAGGGAGAGGGATAATAGAGTGTATTGGACTGTGTGGATTCGGTGGCCTGGCACATCAAACCCACAGAAATATGAGGCACTGGTGGATACTGGTGCACAATGTACTCTAATGCCTTCAAGTTATAAAGGAGCAGAATTGATTCATCTCTCTGGAGTGACTGGGGGCTTTCAGGAATTGTCTGTGCTGGAGGCAGAAATAAGCCTCACGGGTAAAGACTGGCAGAAGCATCCTATAGTGACCGGACAGGGGGCCCCATGCATACTTGGTATAGACTATCTCAGAAGGGGGCACTTTAAGGATCCCAAGGGGTATCGATGGGCTTTTGGAATAGCTACTGTGGACACAGATAGCATTAAGCAACTATCTGTTTTACCTGGCCTGTCAGAAGATCCATCTGTTGTCGGGTTGCTACAAGTGGAGGAGCAACAAGTACCAATTGCTACAAAAACGGTGCACAGACGGCAGTACCGCACCAACGGGGATTCCTTGCTCCCTATTCGTAATCTGATTTGTCAGCTAGAGAGCCAGGGAGTGATCAGCAAAACTCACTCCCCGTTTAACAGCCCCATATGGCCGGTGTGTAAAGCCAATGGAGAATGGAGGTTGACGGTAGATTACTGTGGCCTGAATGAAGTCACACCTCCACTGAGTGCTGCTGTGCCGGACATGCTTCAACCCTAGTATGAACTGGAGTCAAAAGCAGTCACATGGTATGCCACGATTGACATTGCTAACGCCTTCTTTTCAATTCCCTTGGCCACAGAATGCAGGCCACAGTTTGCCTTCACCTGGAGAGGCGTTCAGTACACCTGGAACCGTTTGCCCCAGGGGTGGAAGCACAGCCCAGCCATTTGCCATGAGTTGATCCAAACTGCATTGGAACAGGGTGGCGCTCCTGAGCATCTGCAGTACATCGATGATGTTGTATGGGGCAATACAGCAGAGGAAGTTTTTAAGAAAGGAGAGACAATAATCCAGATCCTCCTGCGAGCTGGCTTCGCTATTAAGCGAAGCAAAGTAAAAGGGCCTGCACAAGAAATTCAGTTCCTAGGCAAAAAGTGTCAAGATGGACGTTGTCACATCCCAACAGATGTGACTGACAAAATTACTGCCGTGTCTCCACCCACCAATAAGACAGAGACCCAAGCTTTTCTGGGCGTAGTGGGATTTTGGAGAATGCATGTTCCAAACTACAGCCTCATTGTGAGCCCCCTTTATCAGGTGACCCGGAAGAAGAATGATTTTGTGTGGGGTCCTGAGCAGCAGCAGGCTTTTGAGCAAATGAAGCAGGAGATAGCCCGTGCCGTGGCCCTGGGGCCAGTGCGGACGGGACAGGATGTAAAGAACATCCTCTACACTGCTGCTGGAAAGGAAGGTCCCACTTGGAGTTTGTGGCAAAGGGCTTTTGGAGAGACCCGAGGCCGACTCCTTGGATTCTGGAGTCGAGCATACAGGGGGTCTGAGGAGCGCTACACTCCGACTGAGAAGGAGATCTTAGCCGCGTATGAGGGGGTTCGAGCTGCTTCCGAAGTAATCGGTACCGAAACGCAGCTCCTTCTGGCACCTCGACTGCCTGTACTGAACTGGATGTTTAAAGGAACAGTTCCCTCTACCCATCATGCTACTGATGCCACTTGGAGTAAGTGGATTGCGCTGATTACACAGCGAGCTCGGATGGGGAACCCCAACCGTCCAGGAATCCTGGAGGTGATCATGGACTGGCCTGAAGGTAAAAAGTTTGGAACAACCCCAGCAGAGGAGGTGTCACGTGCTAAAGAAGCCCCACCATATAATGAACTACCAGACAATGAAAAGAGATATGCCCTGTTCACAGATGGATCATGTCGTATTGTGGGAAAGCACCGCAGATGGAAATCTGCAGTGTGGAGCCCCACACGACAAGTTGCAGAGGCCGCTGAAGGAGAAGGAGAATCAAGTCAATTTGCAGAGGTAAAGGCTGTCCAATTAGCCTTAAATATTGCTGAACGTGAGAGGTGGCCAGTGCTTTATCTTTATACTGACTCATGGATGGTGGCAAATGCTTTATGGGGGTGGTTACAGCAGTGGGAACAAAATGGTTGGCAACGGAAGGGTAAACCTATTTGGGCCGCTGAACTGTGGAAAGATATTGCTGCCCGAGTAAAGAATATGGTTGTAAAGGTGCGCCATGTAGATGCTCATGTTCCTAAGAGTCGGGCAACTGAAGAACAACAAAACAACCACCAGGTAGATCGAGCTGCCAAAGTTAAGGTGACTCAAGTAGACTTGGACTGGCAACATAAGAGTGAATTATTTCTAGCTCGGTGGGCCCATGAGACCTCGGGCCATCAAGGAAGGGACGCGACCTATAAGTGGGCTAGAGACCGAGGGGTGGACTTAACTATGGATGCCATCGCACAGGTGATCCATGACTGTGATACATGCGCCGCAATTAAACAAGCCAAGAGGATGAAACCTCTTTGGGAGGAAGGGCGATGGCAAAAATATAAATATGGGGAGGCGTGGCAGGTAGATTATATCACCTTGCCACGATCTCGCAGTGGTAAGCGTTATGTGCTCACCATGGTGGAGGCGACCACTGGGTGGCTTGAAACATACGCAGTACCCCATGCTACCGCCCGAAACACCATTCTAGGTCTGGAGAAACAAGTCCTGTGGCGACATGGTACTCCAGAAAGAATTGAGTCTGATAATGGAAGTCATTTTAAAAATTCTCTTGTAGATACTTGGGCCAAAGATCATGGCATTGAGTGGATTTATCATATCCCCTATCAGGCACCAGCTTCTGGTAAAATTGAAAGGTACAATGGATTGTTAAAAACAATGTTGAAAGCAATGGGTGGTGGAACATTTAAGCACTGGGAGAAAAATTTGTCAGAAGCCACCTGGTTGGTCAACACCCGAGGATCCATCAATCGCAATGGTCCTGCCCAATCCAGCTCTCTGCCTACTGTAGAGGGAGATAAGGTCCCTGTAGTACATGTAAAGAACATGTTGGGCAAAGCAGTTTGGGTCCTTCCAGCTTCTGGAAAGGGCAAACCTCTCCGTGGAACTGTCTTTGCTCAGGGACCTGGGTCTACCTGGTGGGTGATGCAGAAGAATGGGGATGTTCAATGTATACCACAAGGGAATTTGATGTCTGGAGACCGCCCTCAGTAATTCTATGTATATACTTGTATATATATTGTGTGCGTGTATCTAATGCACGTTAATCATTGTTCTTCTGTATGTATCAAGCATGATATAGTGATGTGGAATAAGGGGTGGAATGTCATGGTTTTATGATTTTTTGGTACTGGTATTCCACATCATGGCATCATGTAGTGCATTGGGAGTCAGGGAGAACTACATTCCCCAGAGGACTTGGCAATGCTTTGTATTTTTTCACGTGTTTTCCGCTCAGAGGGAACAGATAAAAACTCTCTGCAGTCACGGGACGTTCTCTCTCTTTCCTCTAGGATCACTTAGGAGTGGGTGCTCGCTGCCGTCCGCCTTCAGCGTTAGCGTAAGGCCTTCGGTTTATCAGGCACTCACTCTCTCTCTCTCTCTCTCTCTCTCTCTCTCTCACTCGTTTTGTTTGATATATTAAGCTTAATTCCAAATTGTATTGCATTATATTATGTTATTTACTTCCTGATGTGTTATTTAGTAAATTAGCTTTTCCCCCTCAGATCGTTGCCGCTATTTAATTTTGGGGCTAATTTCCTTTTTTCCCTTTCCCCCTTCCCCCTGTCCGGGGTGTGGGCCTGTGGGTCTCCTTCCTCGGTTGTTGTGGGGCCAGGCCGAACCAGCTCACAAACCCCTGACAGAAGGCGGGTCAGAGCAAGTTAGGGCAGGGAAAGGCAGGTCAGGGCAGGTTAGGGGAAGGCAAAGCAGGGTGAAGCAGGGCAAGGCAAGGAAGACAAGGCAGGGCAGGGGAAAATAGGGCAGGGCAGGGGAAAGCAAGGCAGGGCTGGTCAAGGGGAAGGCAGAGCAAAGCAAGGCAGGGCAGGGCAGGGCGGGGCAGGGCAGATCAGGGCAGGGCAAGGCAAGGAATACACAGCAGGGTAGGGGAAGGCAGGGCAAAGCAGTGCAGGGCAAAGCCGGGCAGGGCAAGGCAAGGAAAGTCAGTGCAAGGCTGGGCTGGGCAGGGCATGGCAGGGCAAGGCAAGGAAAGTCAAGGCAAAGCTGAGCTAGGCAGCGCTTGGCAGGGTGGGGCATGGCAATGCAGTGCAGTACAGGGCAGGGCATAGCAGGGAAGGCAGGACAGGGTGGGGCAGGGTAGTACAGGGCGGGGCGGGGCAGGGCCAGGCAGGGCCAAGAAAGGCAAGGCAAAGATAGTGCAGGGCCAAGCAGGGCAGGGCAAGTTAAGGCATGCAAAGCAGGGCAGGGCAAGGCAGAGCAGGGCAGGGCAGGGCAGGTCAAGGGAAGGCAAGAACAGCGCAGGGAAGGGCAGGGTAAGATAAGGCAGGGCAAGGCAAGGATAGGCATGGCAGGGCAGGGCAAGGCAAGGCATGGCAAAGCAGGACAGGGCACAGCCGGGCAGGGCAAAGCAAGGAAAGTCAGGGCAGGGCACGGCAAGGGAAGGCAGGGAAGGGAAAGGCAGGGCAAGGGAAGGCAGGGCAGGACAGGGAAGGGCAAGTTAGGGCAAGGAAAGGCATAGCAAAGCAGGGCAGGGCAAGGCAGGGCGGGGCATGGCAGGGCAAGGGAAGGCAAGGAAGGGCAGGGCAGGGTAAGGCGGGGCTTGGCAGGGCAAGGTAAGGCAGAACAAGGCAGGGCATGGCAAGGATATGCAGGGCAGGGTAAGGCAGGGCAATACAAGGAAGACAAGGCAGGGCGGGTTAGAGCAAGGCAGGTCAGGGTGGGGCAGGCAAGGTGTCACGGTGGTATCCGTGACAGTAACACAAGGGGGAACTGAGAAGGGAAAAAAAAGAAGGGAACGAAAAAAAACTGCCCCGTGGCCTGCAGCCGCCTCAGCAGAGCCGCATGCTCCGGGGGGGGAGGGGGAAACAGAGAGAATAAGAAAGAATAGAGGGTATGTAGAAAAACAAAACGCAATGGCACGATCTGAGAAGGAACGGTAACTTTACTAAATCTAATAAAATTGAACAATTGAGAGAGAGAGACAAAATTTCCGAACCAGAAAGAACTGGGAGCTTACTTCACACGTGCTGAACTCCTCACGGCCGCCCAGCGCGCGCGCCTCCAAAAAGCGTGGGCCTCGAGTCCGGTGCGGAGCTCCGCCCCTCCCCTGCTCCCAAAGCATAAACTCCTTCACGGCCTGCATGATGTTCTGATGTGGAATACCGGCATCAAAACTACAAAACCATGACAGCGTAGCAGGGAAGGCAGGGCAAAGCAGGACAGGGTGGGGCATGGTAGTAGAGTGCGGAGCAGGGCCAGGCAGGGCCAAGCAAAGCAAGGCAAAGATAGTGCAGGGCAAGGCAGGGCCAAGCAGGGCAAGGCAAGGCAGAAAAGGGCAGAGCAGGGCAAGGGAAGGCAGGGCAGGACAGGGCAGGGCATGGCAGGGTAAGGCGGGGCTTTGCAGAGCAGAGTAAGGCGGGGCTTGGCAGGGCAATATATGACTGAACAAGGCAGGGCATGGCAAGGATAGGCAGGGCAGGGTAAGGAAGGGCAAGTCAAGAAAGACAAGGCAGGGCAGGTCAGAACAAGGCAGGTCAGGGTGGGGCAGGCAAGGTAAGGAAGACAAGGCAGGGCAGGGAAGGTAAGGGAAGGCGTGGCTTAGTTGAATATCCAACTTAAATTAGTGAAGGTAGTGTTTTAGGATCCTCACAGCAGAGCAATTGTGCCCCATGAGTAAGACAATTAGGACTTCGCAGTGAGATTGCTAGCTTTATAAAGCTGAGGCTAATGTTAACTTTGCTTTTCATTTTCTTGCCTTACAGGGCAAGGCAAGAAAAGGCAGGGCAAGGCTGGGCTGGGCAGGGCAGGGCAAGGCTATGCAGTGCAGTGCAGTGCAGGTCACAGTGCAGCAGGGAAGGCAGGGCAAGGCAGGACAGGGTGGGGCAGGGTAGTACAGGGCAAGGCAAAGCCAGGCAGGGCAAGGCAAAGATAGTGCAGGGCAAGGGAAGGCAAGGCAGGGTAAGGCGGGGCTTGGCAGGGCAAGGTAAGGCAGAACAAGGCAGGGCAAGGCAAGGATAGGTAGGGCAGGGTAAGGCAGGGCAAGGCAAGGAAGACAAGGCAGGGCGGGTCAGAGCAAGGCAGGTCAGGGTGGGGCAGGCAACGTAAGGATGACAAGGCAGGGCAGGGCAAGGCGAGGTAAGGCGAGGAAAGGCAGGGAAGGTGGGTCAGAGCAAGGTAGGGCAGGGAAAGGCGGGTCAGGGCAGGTTAGTGGAAGGCAAAGCAGGGTGAAGCAGGGCAAGGCAAGGAAGATCAGGTCAGGGCAGGGGAAGGCAAGGCAGGGCAGGTCAAGGGGAAGGCAGAGCAAAGCAAGGCAGGGCAGGGCAGGGCGGGGCAGGGCAAGGCAAGGAAGTCAAGGCAGGGCACGGGAAAACAGGGCAGGTCTGGGTAGGTGTAGGGAAATAACCCTAAAGATAGCACTTCAAGGAAGTAGTGCAAAAGGATGGTATATTTTTGGTAGGCTTTAAGTAGATGGTATACAAATAAATAGCAAAAGAGATTGGCTCACCTTGATGATGGTTGAGGCTCTCCGATAACTCCACCAGGGAGGGATCTCCAACAAGAGATCCTTCCCCGCTGGTGGTCAGCCCTTAAATGGGGTCTTGGGAGAGGTGGAGTCAAACTCCACCCCTTCCAATCACACTCAGTTGTGCCCCTACAGCTGACTCAGGGCTTGCCTCAGGTGATCAATCGGTGGTTCAGGCCATGATTCAACAGTTCCCATACACAGGTTAAAGAAAAGGAAGACAAGGCAGGGCAGGGGAAAATAGGGCAGGGCAAGGCAAGGCAATGCAGGGCAGGGCAGGTCAAAGCAGGGCAGGTCAGAGCAGGGAAGGCAGGGCAAGGCAGGACAGGGTGGGGCAGGGTAGTGAAGGGCAGGGCAGGGCCAGGCAGGGCCAAGCAGGGCAAGGCAAAGATAGTGCAGGGCAAGGCAAGGATAGGCAGGGCAAGGTAAGGCAAGGCAAGGTAAAGCAGGGCAAGGTTGGGCTGGGCAGGGCAGGGCAGGGCAGGGCACGGCACGGCAGGGTAGGGCAAGGAAGGGCAAGGCAAGACATAGAAAACAGGGAAGAGCAAGGCAGGGCAGGGCAAGGCAAGGCAAAGCTCGGCAGGTCAGAGCAGAGCAGGGCAGGGCAAAACAGGGCAGGGCAAGGCAAGGCAGGGCAGGACAGGACGAATCAAGGCAAGGCATGGCAGGAGAAGACAGGGCAAAGCAAGACAGGGCAGTGCAGGGCGGGGCAGGGCACGGCAGGGCAGGGCAAGGAAGGGCAGGGTAGGGCAATGCAAGGCAAGGAAAGGCTGGGCAGGGCAATAAAAGGCATGGCAAAGCAGGGCAAGGGAAGGCGGGGCAGGGCAGGGCAGGGCAGGGCAAGGAAGGGCAGGGTAGGGCAATGCAAGGCAAGGAAAGGCTGGGCAGGGCAATAAAAGGCATGGCAAAGCAGGGCAAGGGAAGGCGGGGCAGGGCAGGGCAGGGCAGGGCAAGGTAAGGTAGGTCCGGGCAAATTAGGGCATGATAGGGAAGGGCAAGGCAGGGCAAGGTAGAGCTGGGTAAAGTAAGGCAAATCAAGGCAGGGCAGGGCAAGGCTGGACAAGGTAAGGCAAGGCAGGACCGAGCAGAGGAAGGCAAGGAAGGGCAGGGCAAGGCAAGACAAGGCAAGGCAGGACAGGTCAGGGCAAGGCAAGGAAGGGCAGGGTAGGGTAGGGTAGGGTGGGGCAGGCAAGGCAGGGCAGGGCAATGCAAGGTAAGGCAGGGCAAGGTAGGTCTGGGCAAATTAGGGCATGGCAGGGAAGGGCAAGGCAGGGCAAGGTAGAGCTGGGTAAAGTAAGGCAAATCAAGGCAGGGCAGGGCAGGGCAGGGCAAGGCTGGACAAGGTAAGGCAAGGCAGGACCGAGCAGAGGAAGGCAAGGAAGGGAAGGGCAAGGCAAGACAAGGCAAGGCAGGACAGGTCAGGGCAAGGCAAGGAAGGGCAGGGTAGGGTAAGTCAAGGCAGAACAAGGCAGGGCCGAGCAGAGGAATGCAAGGAAGGGCAGGGCAAGGCAAGACAAGTCAAGGCAGGGCAGGGCACGGCAAAGTAGGGCATGGCAGGGCAGGGTAAGGCAAGACAGGGAAGGGCAGGGCAATGCAGAGCTGGGAAGGGCAGGCAGAGCAAGACTGGACAAAGTAAATCACGGCAGGGCAGAGGAAGGCAGGGCAAGGCATACAGGGCAGGGTAGGGCAATGCGAGGTCAGACAAGGCAAGGCAGAGCAAGGCTGGACAAGGTAAGGCAAAGCAGGGCAAGGGAAGGCAGGGCAAAGCAGGGCAGAACAAGGCAGGGCAGAACAGAGGAAAAAAAATAAGGGCAGGGCAGGAAAAGGCAAGGCAGGGCAATGAAAGGCATGGCAGGGCAAGGCAGGGCACGGCATGGCAGGGCAAGGCAAGGCAGGGCAGGACACGGCAAGGCAGGACAAGGTAGAGCAGGGCAAAGTAGGGCATGGCAGGGCAGTGTAAGGCGTGGCTTGGCGGGGTAATGCAGGACAAAGAAGGGCAGGGCAAGGAAGGTTAGTGCAAAGTTGGGTAGGGCAGGGCAAAGGAAGGGCAGGGTAAGGCAGGGCAAGGAAGGGCAGGGTAAGGCAGGGCAAGGCAGGGCATAGCAAGGCAGGGCAGGGTGGGGTAGGGCAATGCAAGGTCAGGCAAGGCATGGCAAGACAGGGCAGGGCAAGGTAGGGCAGGGTAAGGTAAAGGCGGGGCTTGGCAGGGCAATGCAGGACAAGGTAGGGCAGGGTCAGGCAAGGCATGGCAGGGCAAGTCGGGGCAAGGCAGGACAAGTCAAGGGAAGGCAGAACAAGGCAAGGCAAGGTAGGTCAAGGCAGGGCAGGGCAATGCAAGGCAAGGCAGTGCAAGGCAGTACGGGTCAGGACAATGCATGTTAGGGAAAGGCAGGGCAGGGGAAGGCAGGGCAGGGTGAAGCAGGTCAAGGCAAGGAAGACAAGGCAGGGCAGGGGAAAATAGGGCAGGGCAAGGCAAGGCAGGGCAATGCAAAGCAATGCAGCGCAGTGCAGGGCAGGGCAGGTCTGAGCAGGGAAGGCAGGGCAAGGCAGGACAGGGTGGGGCGGGGTAGTGCAGGGCAGGGCAGGGCAGGGCCAGGCAGGGCCAAGCAGGGCAAGGCAGGGCAAGGTAGAGCCGGGCAAAGTAGGGCATGGCTGGGCAGGGCAAGGCAGAGCAAGGCTGGACAAGGTAAGGCAAGGTAGGGCAAGGGAAGGCAGGGCAGGGCAAGGTAGAACAGGGCAAAGCAGGGCAAGGAATGACAGGGCAAGACTAGACAGGGCAGGGCGGGGAAAAGCAAGGTAGAGCATAGCAAGGTAAGGCAGGGCGAGGCAAGCAAAGGCAGGACAGGGCAAGGGTACGGGCAAGGGGAAGAGCAAGGTAAAGGCAAGGCAGGGCAAGGCAAGACAGGGTATGACAATGCAAGGCAAGGAAAGGCAGGGCAGGGCAGGGCAGGGCAAGGCAAGGCATGGCAAAGCAGGGCAGGGCAAGGCAGGGCAGGGCTAGGGAAGGCAGGGCAGGGCAGGGCAAGTCCGGGCAAAACAGGACAACTCAAGGGAAGGTAGAACACAGCAAGGCAAGGTAGGTCAAGGCAGGGCAGGGCAGAGTAAGGCAAGGCAAGGCAGGGCAGGGCAGGGCAAGGCTAGGCATGTTAGGGCAAGGCAGGGTAGGGCAGGGCGGGGCAGGGCAATTCAAGGTAAGGCAGGGCAAGGAAAGGCAGGGCAGGGCAGGGAAGGCAGGGCAGGGCAAGGGAAGGCAGAAAATAACAGGGCAGGGCTTTGGAAGGTAAGGAAGTGGAGGGCATGGCAGGGTAAGGCAGGGCAAGGCAGGGCAGGGCTGGGTAGGGCAATGAAAGGTCAGGCAAGGCAAGGCATGGCAGGGCAAGGCAGAGGAAAGCTGGATAAGATAAGGAAAGGCAGGGCAAGGAAAGGCAAGGCAGGGGAAGGTAGGGCAGGGCAAAGCAGGGCAAGGAAGTGCAAGTCAGGGCAGAACAAGGCAGGGCAGAGCAGAGGAAGGAAAGGAAGGGCAGGGCAAGGCAAGGCAGGGCAGGGCAGGGCAGGGCAGGGCATGGCAGGGGAAGGTAGGGCCGGGCAAAGTAGGGCATGGCGGGGCAGGGCAGGGTAGGGCAATGCAATGTCAGGCAAGGCAAGGCATGGCAGGGCAAGACAAGGGAAGGCAGAGCAAGGAAAAGCAAGGAAAGGCAGGGCAGGGCGGGTCACGGCAAGGCAGGGAATTGCAAGAGAAGGGCAAGGTATGGCTGGGCAAAGTAGGGCAGGGCAAGGCAGGGCAAGGTAGAGCCGGGCAAATAAGGCATGGCAGGGCAGGGCAGGGCAAAGCGGGGCAGGGCGGGGTAGGGCAATGCAATATCAGGCAAGGCAAGGCATGGCAGGGCAGGGCAGGCCAGGGCAGGGCAAGGCAGTGCAAGGCTGGACAAGGCAAGGCAAGGCAGGGCAAGGCAGGGCCGAGCAGAGGAAGGCAAGGAAGGGCAGGGTAAGGCAAGACAAGGCAAGGCAGGGCAGGTCAGGGCAAGGTAGGGCAGGGCAAAGAAGGGCATGGCAGGGCAGGGTAAGGCGGGGCATGGCAGGACAATGCAGGACAAGGTAGAGCAGGGCAGGGCACAGCAAGTCAGGGCAGGGCAAAGCAGGGCAAGGAATGACAGGGCAAGACAATGCAGGGCAGGACGGGGAAAAGCAAGGCAGAGCATAGTAAGGTAAGGCAGGGCGAGGCAAGAAAAGGCAGGGTAGGGCAATGCAAGGCAAGGAAAGGCAGAGCAGGACAAGGCAAGGCATGGCAAAGCAGGGCAGGGCAGGGAAGGGCCGGACAAAGCAGGGCATGGCAAAGGAAGGCAGGGCAGAGCAGGGCAAGGCAGAGCAAGGCTGGACAAGGTAAGGCAAGGCAGGGTAGGGCAAAGAAGGGCATGGCAGTGCAGGGTAAGGCGGGGCTTGGCAGGGCAATGCAGGACAAGGTAGAGCAGGGCAGGGCACGGCAAGGCAGGGCAGGGCAGGGCAGGGCAAAGCAGGGCAAGGTGGGGAAAAGCAAGGCAGAGCATTGCAAGGTAAGTCAGAACGAGGCAAGTAAAGGCAGGGCAAGGCAAGGCATGGCAGGGAAAAGCAGGGTAAGGCAAGTCAGGGCAGGGCAAGTCAGGGCAAGTCAAGGGAAGGCAGAACAAGGCAAGGCAAGGTAGGTCAAGGCAGGGCAGGGCAGGGCAATGCAAGGCAAGGCAGTGCAAGGCAGTACGTGTCAGGACAAGGCAGGTCAGGGAAAGGCAAGGCAGGGCAGGTCAGGGGAAAGAAGGGCAGGGGAAGGCAGGGCAGGGTGAAGCAGGTTAAGGCAAGGAAGAGAAGGCAGGGCAGGGGAAAATAGGGCAGGGCAAGGCAAGGCAGTGCAGGGCAGGGCAGGTCTGAGCAGGGAAGGCAGGGTAGTGCAGGGCGGGGCAGGTTGGGGCAGGGCCAAGCAGGGCAAGGCAAAGATAGTGCAGGGCAAGGCAGGGCAGGGCAGGGCAAGGCAAGGCAGGGCAGGGCAAGGCAAGGCAAGGATAGGCAGGGCAATGTAAGGCAGGGCAAAGCAAGGTAAGGCAGTGCAAGGCACTACGGGTCAGCGAAAGGCAGGGCAGGGAAGGCAGGGCAAAGTAGGGCAGGGCAAAACAAGGCAGGGCACGGTAAAGCGGAGCTTGGCAGGGCAAAGCAAGGCAGGGTGGGGCAGGGCAATGCAGGGCAAGGAAGGGCAGGTTGGGTCTGGGCATATAAGGGTAGGGCAAGGCAAGGCAGGGCTGAGCGGGGCAGGGCAGAACAGGTGAAGGCAGGGCAGGGCAAGGTAGGGCAATTCAAGGTCAGACAAGGCAAGGAATGGCAAGGCATGGCAAAGCAGGGCAAGGCAGAGCAAGGCTGGACAAGGTAAGGCAAGGCAGGGCAGGGCAAAGTCGGGCATGGCAGGGAAAGGCACGGCAAGGCAAGACAGGGCAGGGCAAGTCTGGACGGGGCAGGGCAGAACAGGTGAAGGCAGGGCAGGGCCGGGTAGGGCAATTCAAGGTCAGACAAGGCAAGGATTGGCTGAGCAGAACAGGGCAAGGCAGAGCAAGGCTGAATAAGGGAAAGTAAGGCAGGGCAAGGCAGAACAAAGCAGGGCAGAGCAGAGGAAGGCAAAGAAGGGCAGGGCAGGCAGGGCAGGGAGGGGCAAAGCAAGGCAGAGCATAGAAAGGTAAGGCAGGGCGAGGCAAGCAATGGCAGGGCAGGGTAAGGTCACGGGCAAGGGAAAGAGCAAGGTAAAGGCAAGGCAGGGCAAGGCAACACAGGGTAGGACAATGCCAAGCAAGGAATGGCTGGGCAGGGCAGGGCAAGGAAAGGCATGGCAAAGCAGGGCAGGGCAAGGCAAGGGAGAGCAGGGCAGGGCGGGGAAGGGCAACGCAATGTCAGGCAAGGCATGGCAGGGCAGGGCAAGGCAGAGCAAGGCTGGACAAGGTAAGGCAAGGCAGGGCAAGGGAAGGCAGAACAAGGCAGGGCAGAGCAGAGGAAGGAAAGGAAGGGCAGGGCAAGGCAAGACAAGGCAAGGCAGGGAAGGGCAAAGAAGGGCATGGCAGGGCAGCGTAAGGCGGGGCGTGGCAGGACAATGCAGGACAAGGCAATGCAGGGCAAGGCAAGGCAAGTCGGAGCAGGGAAGGCAGGGCAAGGCAGGACAGGGTGGGGCAGGGTAGTGTAGGGCGGGGCAGGGCCAAGCAGGGCAAGGCAAAGATAGTGCAGGGCAAGGCAAGGCAAGGCAAGGATAGGAAGGGCAAGGTAAGGCAGGGCAGGGTGGGGCAGGGCAGATCAGGGCAGGTCAAGGCAAGGAAAGTCAGATCAAGGCTGGGCTGGGCTGGTCTTCGCAGGGAAAGGCAGGGCAGAACAGGGCAGGGCAAGGGAAGGCAAGGCAGGGCAGGGCAAGGTAAGGCAGGGCATGGTGGGGCAGGGCAGATCAAGGAACGGCAAAGCAAGGAATACACGGCAGGGTAGGGGAAGGCAGGGCAAAGCAGGGCAGGGCACTTCCGGGCAGGGCAAGGCAAGGAAAGCCAGGGCAAGGCTGGGCTGGGAAGGGCTGGGCAGGGCAAGGCAAGAAAATTAAGGCAAGGCTGAGCTGGGCAGGGCAGGGCAAGGCAAAGCAATGCAGTGCAGGGCAGGGCAGGGCAGGGCGGAGCAGGGAAGGCAGGGCAAGGCAGGACAGGGTGGGGCAGGGTAGTACAGGGCGGGGCAGGGCCAGGCAGGGCCAAGCAGAGCAAGGCAAAGGTAGTGCAGGGCAGGGCAGGGCAAGGGAAGACATGGCAGGGCAGGGCAGGGTAAGGTAAGGCAGGGCAAAGCAGGGCAGGGCAAGGCAGAGCCAAGCAGGGCAAGAGACAGCAGGGCAGGGCAGGGCAAGGCTAGGTAAGGCAGGGCAAGGCTAGGTAAGGCAGGACAGGGCAAGGGAAGGCAAGGCAGGGCAAGGGAAGGCAAGGTAGGGCAGGGCAGGGTATGGCGGGGCTTGGCAGGGCAAGGTATGGCAGAACAAGGCAGGTCAAGGGGAAGGCAGAGCAAAGCAACACAGGGCAGGGCGGGGCAGGGCAAGGAAAGGAAGACAAGGAAGGGCAGGAGAAGGCAGGACAGGGCAGAGCAGGGCAAGGCAAGGCATGGCAAAGCAGGGCAAGGCTGGGCAGGGAAGGGCAGGGCACGGCAGGACAGGGCAGAACAGGTGAAGGAGGGGCAAGGGAAGACAAGGCAAGGCAGGGAAGGGCAGGGCAGGGCAAGGCAAGGCATGTCAAAGCAGGGCAAGGCAGGGCAGAACAAGTGAAAGCAGGGCAGGGCATGGAAGGGCAGGGCAGGGCAAGGGAAGGCAGGGCAAGGGAAGGCAGGGCAGTACAGGGCAGGGCAAGGTAAGGCAGTGCAAGGGCAAGGCAAGGCATGGCAAAGCAGGGCAGGGCAGGGCAAGGGTAGTCAGGGCAGGGTGCATCAGGGCAGTGTGGGGCAATGCAAGGTAAGGCAGTGCAAGGGAGTACGGGTCAGGACAAGGCAGGTCAGGGTAAGGCAAGGCAGGGCAGGTCAGGGGAAAGAAGGGCAGGGGAAGGCAGAGCAGGGTGAAGCAGGTCAAGGCAACGAAGACAAGGCAGGGTGGGGAAAATAGTGCAGGGCAAGGCAAGGCAGGGCAGGGCAGGCCAAGGGAAGGGCAAAGGAAGTCAGGGCAAGGCAAGGATAGCCAGGGCAAGGGAAGGCACGGCAAAGCAGGGCAGGGATAGGGAAGGCAGAGCAGGGCAGGGCAAGGCAAGGTAAGGCAGGGCAGGGCAAGGCAAGGCATGGCAAAGCAGGGCGGGGCAGGGCAGGGCTAGGGAGGGCAGGGCAGGGCAGGGCAGAACAATGTAAGGCAGGGCAGCGCAAGGCAAGGCATGGGAAAGCAGGGCAGGGCAAGGTAGGAAAAGGGAAGGCAGGGCAGGGTAGGGCAGGGAAAGGCAAAACAAGGCAAGGCAGAACAAGGCAGCGCAGGGCAGAGGAAGGCAAGGCAGGGCAGGGCAGCGTAAGGTAGGAAAAGGGAAGGCAGGGCAGGGCAGGGCAGGGCAGGGGAGGGAAAGGCAAAACAAGGCAAGGCAGAACAAGGCAGGGCAGGGCAAGGCAGGTCAAGGTAGAGCCGGGCAAAGTAGGGCATGGCAGGGCAGGGCAAGGCAGAGCAAGGCTGGACTAGGTAAGGCAAGGTAGGGCAAGAGAAGGCAGGGCAGGGCAAAGCAAGGCAAGGAATAGCAGGGCAAGACAAGGCAGGGCAGGGCGGGGCAAAGCAAGGCAGAGCATAGCAAGGTAAGGCAGGGTGAGGAAAGCAATGGCAGGGCAGGGTATGGGCATGGGCAAGGGGAAGAGCAAGGTAAAGGCAAGGCAAGGCAGGGTAGGGCAATGCAAGGCAATAAAGGCTGGGCAGGGCAGGGCAAGGTAAAGGCAGGGCAGGGCAGGACAGGGCAGGGCATGGCAGGGCAAGGTAGGTCTGGGCAAATTTGGGCATGGCAGGGCAGGGCAAGGCAGGGCAAGGTAGAGGCGGGGAAAGTAAGGCATAGCAGGGCAGGGCAGGGCAAGGCTGATCAAAGTAAGGCAAGGCAGGGCAAGGCAAGGCTGAACAAGGCAGGGCCGAGCAGAAGAAGGCAAGGCAGGGCAAGGCAATGCAGGGTAGGGCAATGCAAGGCAAGGAAAGGCTGGGCAGGGCAGGGCAGGGCAAGGCAGGGCATTGCAAGGGAAGGCAGGGCAGGGCAGGACAGGGCAGGGCATGGCAGGGCAAGGTAGGTCTGGGCAAATTTGGGCATGGCAGGGCAGGGCAAGGCAGGGCAAGGTAGAGCCGGGGAAAGTAAGGCATAGCAGGGTCAGGCAGGGCCAAGCAGGGCAAGGCAAAGATAGTGCAGGGCAAGTCAGGGCAAGGCAAGGCAATGCAAGGCAAGGTGAAGCAAGGCAAGGTAAGGCAGGGCAGGGTGGGGCAGGGCAAGGCAAGGAATACACGGCAGGGTAGGGGAAGGCAGGGCAAAGCAGGTCAGGGCACAGCCGGGCAAGGCAAGGCAAGGAAAGCCAGGGCAAGCCTGGGCTGGGTAGGGCTGGGCAGGGTAAGGCAAGAAAATTAAGGCAAGGCTGGGCTGGGCTGGGCTGGGCAGGGCAGGGTAGGGCAAGGCAAAGCAATGCAGTGCAGGGCAGGGCAGGGCATAGCAGGGAAGGCAGGGCAAGGCAAAGATAGTGCAGGGCAAGGCAGGGCCAAGCAGGGCAAGGCAAAGATAGTGCAGGGCAAGGCAGGGCAGAACAGGGCAGGGCAGCGCAGGGAAAGGGAAGGCAGGGAAGGGCAGGGCAGTGCAGGAAGGGCAGGGCAAGGTAAGGCATGGCAAAGCAGGGCAGGGCAAGGCATGCAGAGCAGGGCAAGGCAGAGCAGGGCAGGGCAAGGCAAGGGAAGGCAAGGTAGGGCAGGCAGGGTAAGGCAGAACAAGGCAGGGCAGGGCAAGACATGCAGAGCAGGGCAAGGCAGGGCAGGGCAGGGCAAGGGAAGGCAAGGCAAGGTAGGGCAGGCAGGGTAAGGCGGGGCTACGCAGGGCAGGGTAAGGCAGAACAAGGCAGGGCAAGGCAGGGCAAGACAAGGAAGACAAAGCAGGGAGTGTCAGAGCAAGGCAGGTCAGGGTGGGGCAGGCAAGGGAAGGAAGACAAGGCAGGGCAGGGGAAGTCAGGATAGGGCAGGGCAGGGCAAGGCAAGGTAAGGCAAGGAAAGGCAGGGAAGACGGGTCAGAGCAAGGTAGAGCAGGGAAAGGCAGGTCAGGGCAGGTTAGGGGAAGGCAAAGCAGGGTGAAGCAGGGCAAGGCAAGGAAGACAAGGCAGGGCAGGGGAAAATAGGGCAGGGCAGGGGAAGGCAAGGCTGGGCTGGTCAAGGGGAAGGCAGAGCAAAGCAAGGCAGGGCACGGTGGGGCAGGGCAGATCAGGGCAGGGCAAGGCAAGGAATACACGGCAGGGTAGGGGAAGGCAGGGCAAAGCAGGGCAGGGCACAGCCGGGCAGGGCAAGGCAAGGAAAGTCAGGGCAAGGCTGGGCTGGGCAGGGCTTGGCAGGGCAAGGAAAGGAAAGTCAGGGCAAGGCTGGGCTGGGCAGGGATTGGCAGGGCAAGGCAAGGCAATGCAGGGTAGGGCAGGGCAGGGCAGGGCAGGTGTAGTGGGATTGCCTGGTCACAGCCTGAACCAGTGAATGAGCATCTGAGTGACCGGAGCGGAGGAGCCCAGGTCCACCCGACCTCTCGCTCTCTCCCTCTCGGTGGTGCTTCCGGACGTGCTTCCAGGAGCACAGATCCGCTCGGAGCCTGCGCGGGTTGCCTCCCCCCTCTCTGGCTCTCTTCCTTCCGGCGCTCCAGCGTTCGAACGAGAGGCGGCTGCGTTCCTCAGCCTAAACGGTCGCCGGGAGGGGTGAGTTCGTTCCCCCTTATCTGTAACATCTCTTTCTGTAGCGCCACTACCTCAAATAAAAGCTCTGTCACCGCCTTTGCTTGCTTTACACTTGGCGAGCCAGGCAGCCCGATACCTTTTAAAAACATTCACTATGACCCTTCTAAGTAACATCGTGGGGTGGTTTTCACGGGAAAAGACCACCCCCTTAAATGACCTTTTGCCCGGTCATATCCCGGGATTTCTAGGATCCCCATACCACGGGGTTGCTGTTATTATTGAAAAATGGGGCCCCCTGCGAGATGGAGGAAACCTCCATGAATCCCCGTCCCGACTAGCTGACTATTTTCTCTCTCTGACTAAAAACGTACTGACTACTCGGGAGTGGCAATTAGCTGCGTCTACGGTGGCATGGCCGCTGCTGATAGCCTTAAACCAGATGAACACATCTGAAGGGGATCTGCTTGATGAAAATCAACTCTTGCGTGACCGTATCGAAGAATTAGAAAGACAAATTGCAATTTTGACAGGAAAAACACCAAAACCGGTCACTCCCATACGGAAGGTCCGGAATATCTCCCTAGAAGTCACCAGGGACCCTGTAGAAGACAACCCGCATAATCTGGTTTCTGAAGATGAAGGCACTAAAAGGTCGGATCTCGCAGTTCCACTCGAGCTAGATCCCTTTGAGATCCGACCAGTTGTAACCCAAAAAACAAAAAAAAATACAGGATAGACCAGTGGGGCTACCCCCTGACCAGTGGCCCCCTGCCCATAGCACTTTTCATGTAACAGCTCGCCCATATACAGCAGCTGAACTGATGGATTTATTGCAGCGGTTTAGACAAAAACAAAAAGAGAGAGTGTACCAGCATGACTGCTCCGCTTATGGGACATGGGGGCAGAAGGTGTTATGGTAAATGGGCCAGAAATTTCAAAACTGGCATCCATTACCATTCACCCTGCCCTCAGACAGAGGCTATATGCCACCGTCCAACATAATGATGAAAATCATTCCTTTATTAAATGGTTAACAGCTGCGTGCCGTATAACATGGCCAAACAAAAGTGACATCCCTTTAAATACAGGTCTATGGTCTTCTATGGAAGATCTGCAAAATTATGTTCGGGAACTGGGTATGAGAGAGGCAATCTATGAGGAAGATTTTGAGAGCCCAGACCTGATGAAATTCTCAGCAGGAATGAGAGACCTTATCCTGCAGCAAGCTCCATCTCATCAGTATGGTACTTTGGTATCCATACTGAACCCCCTAGTGGCCTCAGAGGCCATCATACAACAGGCTGCCCAATTGGTGGCAGATCTGGGGGAGACAGAGCGCCTGCGCGCTAGGCGCAATGTCCGAATGGTGGTGGAAAGTTCAGAGATCCATCCACCACCACGACCTAGGAGACCAGCCTCTAAGGTAATCCAATCTGGACCCATCAGAGTATCGAGAAGACAGATGTTTAATGACCTGCTGAGAGCAGGAGTTCGATTTGAAAAGATTGATGGGCAGCCTAATCAGGTATTACTACAACTATGGAAACAGTGGCCCAATGATCAAAGATTCCGGTCCTCTCCCAAAAGGGAAGGAATTCGATTTATAGAACACATTCCACAAGACACATGGAATCTGGAGGATTTCATGGTGCCATCGAAAAGACGTAAACCTCCTCAGGCGGCCCGGGCAGCCACAGTCAGAGGAAAAAGACTTGGGGATTGCAGAGCTGATGGCATGACAGGGGAGTCAGAATTCCCCAGGACTAGGGTCTCTACAGGAGACCAGAGACCCTATGTTGAATTAACTATTCATTGGCCAAGAAAGAGTGTACAACGAGTGATGGCGCTGGTAGATACTGAGGCAGAAACATCCATCATATATGGGGACCCAAATAAATTCCTGGGCACTAAGGCTATGATAGGTGGGTTTGGGGGGCAGATGATCCCCGTAACCCAAACGTGGTTGAAACTGGGGATTGGACGTCTTCCACCTCAGGAGTACAAGGTATCTATTGCCCCAGTTCCAGAGTACATATTGGGGATAGACATCTTGTGGGGTCTGACTCTCCAGACCACTGTGGGAGAGTTCAGACTAAGGGAAAGATGTATTAGTATCCGGGCAGTGCAGGCAATTTTAAGGGGCCATGCAAAAATGGAGCCCATTTGTTTGCCACAACCCCGCCGGATAACAAATACGAAACAATACAGACTCCCTGGTGGGCAAGAAGAAATTACCAAGACTGTGCAGGAGTTGGAGAGAGTAGGGATTATTAGACCTGCACACAGCCCATACAACTCCCCCATATGGCCAGTCAGGAAGTCAGATGGTACATGGCGAATGACGGTAGACTACAGAGAACTAAATAAAGACACTCCACCGATACACGCAGCCGTACCCAACATTGCCTCCCTCATGGATACGTGAAGTAGAGAAATAGAAACATATCATTGTGTTTTGGATTTAGCAAATGCATTTTTTAGCATTCCAATTGCTGAGGAATCTCAAGACCAGTTTGCATTTACATGGGAGGGCAGGCAGTGGACTTTTCAAGTCCTACCTCAGGGATACGTGCATTCACCTACATTCTGCCATAACCTGATAGCACGTGACTTGGCAAATTGGAATAAACCATCTACCGTCAAAATGTACCATTACATTGATGATCTGATGCTGACATCCAACTCAACTGAGGCATTAGAGAAGGCATTACCATCATTAACCACTTATTTACAGGAAAAAGGATGGGCTATAAACCCACAGAAAGTCCAAGGACCGGGGTTCTCAGTTAAATTCCTGGGCGTTATCTGGTCAGGTAAGACTAAGGTCTTACCCAGCGCGATCATAGATAAGATTCAAGCGTTCCCCGTTCCCACAACACCAAAACAGTTGCAGGAGTTCTTGGGTATATTAGGATACTGGCGATCCTTTATACCCCACTTAGCACAACTCCTAAAACCTCTCTATCGATTAACAAAAAAAGGCCAAGTATGGGATTGGGGTAAAATGGAGCAAGATGCCTTCCAGCAGGCAAAAATAGCTGTTAAACAGGCCCAGGCACTGGGTGTATTCGATCCAACCCTTCCAGCCGAACTAGATGTGCATGTAACTCAAGAAGGGTTTGGCTGGGGTCTGTGGCAGCGCCAGAGTTCTGTTCGGACCCCCATTGGGTTCTGGTCACAGGTTTGGCACGGAGCAGAAGAAAGATACAGCATGGTTGAAAAGCAGTTATTGGCTACCTATTCTGCACTGCAGGCGGTAGAACCGATAACTCAAACTGCAGAAGTTATTGTTAAAACAACTTTGCCAATTCAGGGGTGGGTAAAAGATCTAACCCACATCCCTAAGACAGGGGTGGCCCAATCACAAACAGTGGCACGCTGGGTTGCCTACCTCAGTCAGAGAAGCCGCCTGTCATCATCTCCACTGAAGGAAGAACTGCAGAAGATACTTGGCCCAGTAACATATCACAGTGAAACACCTGAGGAAATAATTGTCACTCGTCCAGAGAAGAGTCCTGTACAGGGGGGGAAATACCCTATTCCAGAAGATGCCTGGTACACAGATGGATCCAGCAGAGGGAACCCAAGTAGGTGGCGAGCTGTCGCATACCAACCCTCAACTGAAACAATATGGTTCGACGAAGGGGATGGACAAAGTAGCCAGTGGGCTGAGCTACGAGCTGTGTGGATGGTGATAACTCAAGAACCGGGCGATGGCGCATTGAATGTCTGCACAGATAGCTGGGCAGTCTACCGAGGGCTCACGCTCTGGATAGCACAGTGGGCCACTCAGGACTGGGCGATCCATGCTCGACCTATCTGGGGCAAAGATATGTGGGTTGATATATGGAACGTGGTTAGGCACAGGACTGTACGAGCATACCACGTTTCTGGACATCAACCCTTGCAGTCGCCAGGTAATGATGAAGCTGACACTCTGGCTCGAGTTCGATGGCTAGGAAATACATCAGCCGAAGATATTGCCCATTGGTTGCATCAGAAATTACGGCATGCAGGACAGAAAACCATGTGGGCAACAGCTAAAGCATGGGGGCTGCCCATACAGTTACCGGATATTGTCCAGGCATGTCAGGACTGTGACGCTTGCTCACGAATGAGACCATGACCTCTGCCAGAAACAACGGCCCATCTTGCCAGAGGACACAACCCTTTACAACGATGGCAGATCGATCACATAGGTAACCTTCCTCGATCTGAGGGGGCCAGATATGCCCTAACCTGTGTTGACACAGCAAGTGGATTGATGCAAGCCTATCCTGTAGCGAAGGCAAACCAAGCCTATACCATTAAAGCTCTAACTAGGTTGATGGCATCATATGGGACTCCTGAGGTCATCGAGAGTGACCAAGGTACACATTTCGCAGGTACAACTGTACAAAAGTGGGCTGAAGAAAACAACATGGAATGGCGGTTTCACCTGCCCTATAATCCAACGGGAGCAGGCTTAATAGAAAGGTATAATGGAATCCTGAAGGCAGATTCACAGTCCTTGCAGGGGTGGACCAAGAGGCTTTATGCAACCCTGCGGGACTTAAATGAGAGACCGAGGGATGGCAGACCCAGCGCTTTAAGAATGTTGCAGACAACTTGGGCCTCCCCACTTAGGATACAAATCACTAGCAAAGACACCAAACTTAAGCCCCAAGTTGGCACCATGAATAATCTTCTGCTCCCTGCCCCTGATGACCTAGAGCCTGGGAAACACAAGGTAAAATGGCCTTGGAAGGTGCAAGTAGGACCAAAATGGTGTGGTCTCCTTGCACCTTGGGGGAGATTGTTAGAGGTTGGGGGATCAGTAAACCCTCCTGTGGTCGGTGCATGGCCAACAGAGGTTGTAGTTGACACTCCGATTTTCATTGCAAAGGGGACATTAATCATGTCCTTATGGCAAATTAGAACTCCCCCCTTGGTACCTGATATAGTGATCCAACCACAGATATCAGGCCAAAGGGTATGGTATCGAAGGCCAGGCCATGCTCCAGTACAGGCAGAGGTATTGACTCAAGACCGAAATACAGCCTGTATCTTATCATGGAGGGCAGACTTACCCCTCCTTGTACCTGTTAAACATCTGTATTACTCCCCTTAAGGTTATGAAGTTCACAGGACAGCCGGCAGGAGCAACACCACTCCAGCATGCTCCAGTGACCATGAGGAAACATCATGACATCCGGTGGTGGACTGCTGAACTTTCGGCAACTGTTGAGTGTGAACCTACTGGTCCTTAAAGAAGATACGACTCTGGAAGGAACATCAAGTACTGGCCCAAGAAAACCACAAGAAGGGACTACAAATAATGGCCTTCAGTGCCTAAACATTCTATATTGGGGCGGGTATTGTACACGCGTCGCGATGTACTTGGTATTTTGAGCCATCGGAACAGCAGGAGATTATGCTCAACCTGCTCAGTTGCTGGTTCATGCTGTGAAGGGGTGGAGTGTAGTGGGATTGCCTGGTCACAGCCTGAACCAGTGAATGAGCATCTGAGTGACCGGAGCGGAGGAGCCCAGGTCCACCCGACCTCTCGCTCTCTCCCTCTCGGTGGTGCTTCCGGAGGTGCTTCCGGGAGCACAGATCCGCTCGGAGCCTGCGCGGGTTGCCTCCCCCCTCTCTGGCTCTCTTCCTTCCGGCACGCCAGCGTTCGAACGAGAGGCGGCTGCGTTCCTCAGCCTAAACGGTCGCCGGGAGGGGTGAGTTCGTTCCCCCTTATCTGTAACATCTCTTTCTGTAGCGCCACTACCTCAAATAAAAGCTCTGTCACCACCTTTGCTTACTTTACAGCAGGTTAAGACAAGGCAAAGCAGGGTGAAGCAGGGCAAGGCAAGGAAGACAAGGCAGGGCAGGGGAAAAAAGGGCAGGGCAGCGGAAGGCAAGGCAGGGCAGGTCAAGGGGAAGGCAGAGCAAAGCAAAACAGGGCGGGGCAGGGCAGATCAGGGCAGGGCAAGGCAAGGAATACACGGCAGGGTAGGGGAAGGACAGGCAAAGCAGGGCAGGGCACAGCCCGGCAGGGCACAGCCGGGCAGGGCAAGGCAAGGAAAGTCAGGGCAAGGTAGGGCTGGGCAGGGCTTGGCAGGGCAAGGCAAGGCAATGCAGTGCAGTGCAGGGCAGGGCGGAGCAAGGAAAGCAGGGCGAGGCAGGACAGGGTGGGGCAGGGTAGTACAGGGTGGGGCAGGGCCAGGCAGGGCCAAGCAGGGCAAGGCAAAGATAGTGCAGGGCAAGGCAGGGCATGGAAGGGCAAGGGAAGGCAAGGCAAAGTAAAGCACGGTAAGGCCTGCAACGCAGGGTAGGGCAAGGCAGGGCCGAGCAGGGCAGAGCAAGGGAAGGCAGGGTAAAGTAAAGCATGGTAAGGCATGCAAAGCCGGGCAGGGCAAGGCAGAGCAGAGCAGGACAAGGCAAGGCAGGGCCGAGAAGGGCAGGGCAAGGTAAGGCAAGGCAGGGCAAGGGATGGCATGGCAGGGCAAGGGAAGGCAAGGCAGGGCAAGGGAAGGCAAGGCAGGGCAAGGGAAGGCAAGGCAGGGCAGGGCAGGGTAATGCGGGTCTTGACAAGGCAAGGTAAGGCAGAACAAGGCAGGGCAAGGCAAGGATAGTCAGGGCAGAACTAGGCAAGGCAAGACAAGGAAGACAAGGCAGGGAGGGTCAGAGCAAGGCAGGTCAGGGTGGGGCAGGAAAGGTAAGGAAGAGAAGGCAGGGCAGGGGAAGTCACGATGTCAGTGCAGGGCAAGGTAAGGCAGGGCAATACAAGGAAGACAAGGCAGGGCGGGTTAGAGCAAGGCAGGTCAGGGTGGGGCAGGCAAGGTGTCACGGTGGTATTTGTGACAGTAACCCAAGGGGGAACCGAGAAGGGAAAAAAAAGAAGGGAACGAAAAAAAACTGCCCCGTGGCCTGCAGCCGCCTCAGCAGAGCCGCGTGCTCCGGGGGGGGAGGGGGAAACAGAGAGAATAGAGGGTATGTAGAAAAACAAAACACAACGGCACGATCTGAGAAGGAACGGTAACTTTACTAAATCTAATAAAATTGAACAATTGAGAGAGAGAGAGACAAAATTTCCAAACCAGAAAGAACTGGGAGCTTACTTTACACGTGCTGAACTCCTCACGGCCGCCCAGCTCGTGCGCCACCAAAAAGCGCGGGCCTCGAGTCCGGTGCGGAGCTCCGCCCCTCCGCTGCTCCCCACAGCATTAACTCTTTAACGGCCTGCATGCTGTTCTGATGTGGAATATCGGCATCAAAACCACAAAACCACAACATTCCACCCCTTATTCCACATCATCACATCATGCTTAACACATATCTATATAGAACCAAAAACAGTAATAACACAGATTACATACAAACATATCTATACATATATATATACACGGAATCACAGACTGCACTCCCCCAGCATCAAATTCCCTTGTGGTACACACTGGACATCCCCATTTTTATCCATTACCCACCAGGTGCACCCAGGTCCCTGTGCAAAAACTGTTCCACGGAGGGGTTTGCCCTTTCCAGAGGCTGGAAGGACCCACACTGCTTTTCCCAACATGTTCTTTACATGTACTACAGGGGCCTTATCACCCTCTATGGTCTGTAGGGAGCTGGATTGTGTAGGACCATCTCGGTTGACTGATCCCCTAGTGTTGACCAACCACGTGGCTTCTGACACATTTTTCTCCCAATGCTTAAATTTCCCGCCACCCAGTGCTTTCAGTGTCCTTTTTAACAACCCGTTGTAGCGCTCGATCTTACCAGCAGCTGGTGCATGGTAGGGAATATGATAGACCCATTCAATGCCATGTTCCTTGGCCCAAGTATCCACAAGTGAATTTTTGAAATGAGTCCCATTATCGGACTCAATTCTTTCTGGGGTTCCATGTCACCATAGGATTTGCTTCTCTAAACCTAAGACGGTGTTTCGGGCGGTAGCATGGGGTACTGCATATGTTTCAAGCCACCCAGTGGTCGCCTCCACCATGGTGAGCACATAACACTTACCACTGCGAGATTGTGGCAAGGTGATATAATCAACCTGCCACGCCTCCCCATATTTATACTTCTGCCATCACAGAATTATTCTTCTTTCGGGTCACCTGATAGATGGGGCTTACTATGAGGCTGTAATTTGGGACATGCATCCTCCAAAAGCCTACTACACCAAGAAAAGACTGTGTCTCCATTTTGCTAGTGGGTGGTGACATGCTGGTGACTTTGTCAACCACATCTCCTGGGATGTGATGACGCGCATCTTGCCATTTTACTCCTCGAAACTGAATTTCTTGGGCAGGTCCCTTCACTTTGTTTCGTTTGATAGCAAAACCAGCACCCAGAAGAATTTGGATTATTCGCTCTCCTTTTCTAAAAACTTCTTCTGCTGTATCACCCCACACAACAATGTCATCAGTGTACTGGAGGTGCTCAGGTGCCCCACCCTGTTCCAGTGTGGTCTGAATCAACCCATGGCAACTGGTTGGGCTGTGTTTCCACCCCTGGGGCAAACGGTTCCAAGTGTACTGAATGCAACTCCACGTGAAAGCAAACTGTGGTCTGCACTCTGTGGCCAAAGGAATAGAGAAGAATGCATTAGCAATGTCAACGGTAGGGTACCACTTGGCTGCTTTTGATTCCAGTTCATATTGCAGCTCCAACATATCTGGCACAGCAGCGCTCAGTGGGGGTGTGACTTCATTCAGACCACGGTAATCTAGGAAAGTCAGGGCAAGGCTGGGCTGGGCAAAGCTTGGCAGGGCAAGGCAAAGCAATGCAGTGCAGTGCAGGGCAGGGCGGAAGAGGGAAGGCAGGGCAAGGCAGGACAGGGTGGGGCAGGGTAGTACAGGGCGGCAGCCAGAGCCAGGCAGGGCCAAGCAAGGTAAGGCAAAGATAGTGCAGGGCAAGGCAGGGCAGGGCAAGGTAAGGCATGCAAAGCAGGGCAGGCCAGGGCACGGCAAGGGGAGGGCAGGCCAGGGCACGGCAAGGGGAGGGCAGGCCAGGGCACGGCAAGGGGAGGGCAGGCCAGGGCACGGCACGGCGAGGGGAGGGCAGGCCAGGGCACGGCAAGGGGAGGGCAGGCCAGGGCACGGCACGGCGAGGGGAGGGCAGGCCAGGGCACGGCACGGCGAGGGGAGGGCAGGCCAGGGCACGGCACGGCGAGGGGAGGGCAGGCCAGGGCACGGCACGGCGAGGGGAGGGCAGGCCAGGGCACGGCACGGCAAGGGGAGGGCAGGGCAGGCCAGGGCAAGGGAAGGCAGGGCAGTCCAGGGCAAGGGACGGTAGTGCAAGGCAGGCCAGGGCAAGGGACAGTAGTGCAAGGCAGGCCAGGGCAGGTCAGGACAAGGTGGGGCAGGGTAGTACAGGGCGGGGCAGGGCCAGGCAGGGCCAAGCAAGGCAATGCAATGATAGTGCAGGGCAAGAGCAGGGCCAGGCAGGGCAAGGCAAAGATAGTGCAGGGCAAGGCAGGGCAGGGCAGGGCAGGGCAAGGGAAGGCAGGCCAGGGCAGGGCAGAACAGCGCAGCGCAGGGCAGTGCATGGTAAGGCAGGGCAGGGCACGGTAACGCAGGGCAGGGCAAGGCAAGGCAGGGCAAAGCAGGGCGTGGGCAGGGCGGGGCTAGGGAAGGCAGGGCAATGCAGGGCAGTGCAGGGCAGGGCAGGTCGGAGCAGGGAAGGCAGGGCAAGGCAGGACAGGGTGGGGCAGGGTAGTGCAGCACAGGGCAGGGTCACGCAGGGCCAAGCAGGGCAAGGCAGGGCAGAACAGGGCAGGGCAGGGCAAGGTAAGGCATTTCAGGGAAGGGCAGGGCAAGGTATTCAAAGCAGGGCAGGGCAAGGCAGAGCAGGGCAGGGCAAGGCAGGGCAGTGCAAAAGACGATAGGGCAGGGCAAGGGATGGCAGGGGAGGGCAGGGCAAGGCAGGGCAGTGCAAAAGACGATAGGGCAGGGCAAGGGATGGCAGGGCAGGGCAAGGCAGGGCAGTGCAAAAGACGATAGGGCAGGGCAAGGGATGGCAGGGCAGGGCAAGGGAAGGCAAGGCAGGGCAAGGTAAGTCAGAACAAGGCAGGGCATGGCAAGGATAGGCAGGGCAGGGCATGGCAGGGCAAGGCAAAAAAGACAAGGCAGGGCAAGTCAGAGCAAGGCAGGTCAGGGTGGAGCAGACAAGGTAAGGAAGACAAGGCAGAGCAGGGCAAGGCAAGGAAAGGCAGGGAAGGCTGGTCAGAGTAAGGTAGGGCAGGGAAAGGCAGATCAGGGCAGGTTAGGGGAAGGCAAAGCAGGGTGAAGCAGAGCAAGGCAAGGAAGACAAGGCAGGGTAGGGGAAAATAGGGCAGGGCAGGGGAAGGCAAGGCAGGGCAGGACAAGGGGAAGGCAGAGCAAAGCAAGTCAGGGCAGGGCGGGGCAGGGCAGATCAGGGCAGGGCAAGGCAAGGAATACACGGCAGGGTAGGGGAAGGCAGGGCAAAGCAGGGCAGGGCACAGCCAGGCAGGGCAGGGCAAGGAAAGTCAGGGTAGTAAAGGGCTGGGCAGGGCTTGGCAGGGCAAGGCAAGGCAATGCAGTGCAGTGCAGGGCAGGGTGGAGCAGGGAAGGCAGGGCAAGGCAGGACAGGGCGGAGCAGGGCCAGGGAAGGCCAAGCAAGGCAAGGCAAAGATAGTGTAGGGCAAGGCAGGTCAGAAAAGGGCAGGGCAGGGGAGGGCAAGGGAAGGCAGGGCAGAACAGCGCAGGGCAAGGTAAGGCAAAGGAGGTGTCATGGTTTTATGATTTTTGGTACTGGTATTCCACATCATAACATCATGTATTGCATTAAGAGGTAAAGAGCTAATACTCCAGCTCCATAGATCATTGATAATGCCAGGTATACCTATCTCAGAAGAGAAGAAGCACTACATTCCCCAGAGGACTTTGCGATGCTTTGTATTTTTACGTGTTTTCCGCTCAGAGGGAACAGATAAAAACCCTCAGCGGTCACGGGACACTCTCTTTCCTTCGGGATCGACTCAGCAGTGGGTGCTCGCTGCCGTATCGCCTTCAGCGTTAGCGTAAGGCCTTCGGTTTATCGGACACTCTCTCTTGCTCATTTTATTTGATTCATTAGCCTCAATTCCAATTACATTGTATTATATTGTGTTATTTTGCTTTCTAATATCTTATTTAGTAAATTAGCTTTCCTCCTCAGATCGTTGCCGCTGTTTTGTTTCTAGGCCCATCTCCCTTTTCCTTGCCCTTTCCTGGGGCGTGGGTCCGTGGGTCCCCCGCACCAATCGTCACGGAACCGGGCCGATCCAGCCCGGTAAACCGTTGACAGGAGGGCAGGGCAAGGTAAGGCATGGCAAAGCAGGGCAGGGCAAGGCATGCTAAGCAAAACAGGGCAAGGCAGGGAAGGGCATGGCAAGGCAGGGCAGGGCAGGGCAAGGCAAGGGAAGGCAAAGCAGGGCAGGACAGGGTAAGGTAAGGCAAAGCAGGTCAGGACAGGGTAAGGCATAGCAAAGCAGGGCAGGATAGGGTAAGGCAGGGAAGGGCATGGCAAGGCAGGGCAGGGCAGGCCAATGGAAGGCAAGGCAGGGCAGGGCAGGGCAGGGTAAGGTAAAGCAGGGCAAGGGCAAGGTCAGGTGGGGCAGGCAGGGCAAGGTAAAGCAGAACAAGGCAGGGCAAGGCAAGGATAGGCAGGGCGGGTCAGAGCAAGGCAGGTCAGGGTGGGGCAGGCAAGGGAAGGAAGACAAGGCAGGGCAGGGGAAGTCAGGATAGGGCAGGGCAAGGCAAGGAAAGACAGAGAAGGCGGGTCAGAGCAAGGTAGAGCAGGGAAAGGAAGGTCAGGGCAGGTTAGGGGAAGGCAAAGCAGGGTGAAGCAGGGCAAGGCAGGGAAGACAAGGCAGAGCACGGGAAAATAGGGCAGGGCAGGGGAAGGCAAGGCAGGGCTGGTCAAGGGGAAGGCAGAGCAAAGCAAGGCAGGGCAGGGCAGGGTGGGACAGGGTGGATCAGGGAAGGGCAAGGCAAGGAATATTCGGCCGGGTAGGGGAAGGCAGGGCAAAGCAGGGCAGGGCACAGCCGGTCAGGGCAAGGAAAGGAAAGTCAGGGCAAGGAAAGGAAAGTCAGGGCAAGGAAAGGAAAGTCAGGGAAAGGCTAAGCTGGGCAGGGCTTGGCAGGGCAAGGCAGGGTAATGCAGTGCAGTGCAGGGCAGGGCGGAGCAGGGAAGGCAGGGCAAGGCAGGACAGAGTGGGGCAGGGTAGTACAGCGTGGGACAGGGTCAGGCAGGGCCAAGCAGTGCAAGGCAAAGATAGTGCAGGGCAGGGCAAGGCAAGGAAAGGTAAGGCATGGCAATGCAGGGCGGGGCAGGACAGGGCAGGGCTAGGGAAGGCAGGGCAGGGCAATGCAAGGCAGGGCAATGCAGGGCAGTGCAGGGCAGGGCAGGTCGGTGCAGGGAAGGCAGGGCAAGGCAGGACAGGGTGGGATATGGTAGTGCAGCGCGGGGCAGGGTCAGGCAGGGGCATGCAGGGCAGGGAAGGGCAGGGCAAGGGAAGGCATTGCAAAGCAGGGCAAAGCAAGGTATTCAAAGCAGGGCAGGGCACGGCAAGGCAGGGCAGGGCAAGGGATGGCAGGGCAGGGCAAGGTAAGGCAGAACAAGGCAGTGCATGGCAAGGATAGGCAGGACAGGGCAAGGAAGACAAGGCAGGGCAAGTCAGAGCAAGGCATGTCAGGATGGGGCAGGCAAGGGAAGGAAGACAAGGCAGGGCAGGGGAAGTCAGGATAGGGCAGGGCAAGGCAAGGCAAGGAAAGGCAGGGAAGGCGGGTCAGAGCAAGGTAGGGCAGGGAAAGGCAGGACACGGGAGGTTAGAAGAAGGCAAAGCAGGGTGAAGCAGGGCAAGGCAAGGAAGAAAAGGCAGGGCAGGGGAAAAAAAGGCAGGGCAGGGGAAGGCAAGGCAGGGCTGGTCAAGGGGAAGGCAGAGCAAAGCAAGGCAGGGCAGGGCAAGGGAAGGCAGGGCAAGGCAGGACAGGGTGGGGCAGGGTAGTACAGGGCGGGGCAGGGCCAGTCAGGGCCAAGCAAGGCAAGGCAAAGACAGTGCAGGGCAAGGTAGGGCCAGGCAGGGCCAAGCAGGGCAAGGCAGGGCAGGGCAGGGCAATGTAAGGCATGCAAAGCAGGGCAGGGCAGGGCAAGGCAGGGCAGAAAAGGGCAGAGCAGGGCAACGGAAGGCAGGGCAAAACAGGGCAGGGCAAGGTAAGGCATGGCAAAGCAGGGCAGGGCAAGGTAAGGCATGGCAAAGCAGGGCAGGGCAAGGCATGCTAAGCAGGGCAGGGCAAGGCATGCTAAGCAGGGCAGGACAGGGCAGGATAAGGCGGGGCTTGGCAGGGCAGGGTAAGGTGGGGCTTGGCAGAGCAGGGTAAGTTGGGGCTTGGCAAGGCAAGGTAAGGCAGAACAAGGCAGGGCAAGGCAAGGATAGGCAGGGCAGGGCAAGGCAGGGCAAGGCAAGGAAGATAAGGCAGGGCAGGTCAGAGCAAGCCAGGTCAGGGTTGGGCAGGCAAGGGAAGTAAGACAAGGCAGGACAGGGGAAGTCAGGATAGGGCAGGGCAGGGCAAGGCAAGGAAAGTCAGGGCAAGGCTGGGCTGGGCAGGGCTTGGCAGGGCAAGGCAAGGCAATGCAGTGCAGGGTAAGGCGGAGCAGGGAAGGCAGTGCAAGGCAGGACAGGGTGGGGCAGGGTAGTAAAGGGCAAGGCAGGGCCAGGCAGGGTCAAGAAGGGCAGAACAAGGCAGGGCAGGGCAGGGCAAGGGAAGGCAGGGCAGGACAGGGCAGGGCAAGGTAAGACATGGCAAAGAAGGGCAAGGTAAGGCATGGCAAAGCAGGGCATGGCAAAGCAGAGCAGGGCTGGGCAGGGCAATAGAAGGCAAGGCATGGCAGGGCAGGGTAAGGCGGGGCTTGGCAGGGCAGGGTAAGGCGGGGCTTGGCAGGGCAGGGTAAGGCGGGGCTACGCAGGGCAAGGCGAGGATAGGCAGGGCAAGGCAAGGAAGACAAGGCAGGGCGGGTGAGAGCAAGGCAGGTCAGGGTGCGGCAGGCTAGGTAAGGAAGACAAGGCAGGGCAGGGGAAGTCAGGATAGGGCAGGGCAGGGCAAGGCAAGGTAAGGCAAAGAAAGGCAGGGAAGGCGGGTCAGAGCAAGGTAGGGCAGGGAAAGGCAGGTCAGGGCAGCTAAGGGGAAGGCAAAGCAGGGTGAAGCAGGGAGAGGCAAGGAAGTCAGGGCAAGGCTGGGCTGGGCAGGGTGGAGCAGGGCAAGGCAAGGCAATGCAGTGCAGTGCAGGGCAGGGCGGAGCAGGGAAGGCAGGGCAAGGTAGGACAGGGTGGGGCAGGGTAGTACAGGGCGGCAGCCAGAGCCAGGAAGGGCCAAGCAAGGTAAAGCAAAGATAGTGCAGGGCAAGACAGGGCAGGGAAAGGTAAGGCATGCAAAGCAGGGCAGGGCAGGGCAAGGGAGGGCAGGGCAAGGTAAGGCATTAAAGCAGGGCAGGGCAGGGCAAGGGAGGGCAGGGCAAGGGAAGGCAGGGCAGGGCAAGGGAAGGCAGGGCAGGGCAGGGCAAAGGAAGGCAGGGCAGGGCAAGGGAAGGCAGGGCAGGGCAGAACAGCGCAGGGTAGGGCAGGGCAAGGTAAGGCAGGGCAGGGCAAGACAAGGCAAGGCAGGGCAAGGCAAGGCAAGGCAAGGCAAGGCAAGGCAAGGCAAGGCAAGGCAAGGCAAGGCAGATCAGGGAAGGGCAAGGGAAGGAATACACGGCTGGGTAGAGGAAGGCATGGCACAGCCGGGCAGGGCAAGGCAAGGAAAGTCAGGGCAAGGCTAAGCTGGGCAGGGCTGGGCAGGGCAAGGGAAGGAAAGACAGGGAAAGGCTGGACAGGGCAGGGCAGGGCAAGGCAAGGCAATGCAGTGCAGGGCAAGGCAGGGCAGGACAGGGCAGGGCAAAGGAAGGCAGGACAGGGCAGGGCAGGACAGGGAAAGGTAAGGTAGGGCAGCGGAAGGTAAGACATGGCAAAGCAGGGAAGGGCAAGGCATGCAAAGCAGGGCAGGGCAAAGCAGAGCAATGCAGGGCAGGGCAAGGCTGAGCAAGGCAAGGATAGGCAGAGCAAAGGAAGGCAGGACAGGGCAGGGCAGGGCAAAGGAAGGCAGGGCAGGGCAGGACAAAGGAAGGCAGGGCAGGCCAGGGCAAAGGAAGGAAGGGCAAGGCAAGGAAAGGCATGGCATAGCAGGGCAAGGCAGGGCAGGGCAAGGGACAGCAAGGCAGGGCAGGGCAAGGGACAGCAAGGCAGGGCAGGGCAAGGTAAGGCGGGGCTTGGCAGGGCAGGGCAAGGCGGGGCTTGGTAGGGCAAGGTAAGGCAGAACAAGGCAGGGCATGGCAAGGATAGGCAGGGCAAGGCAGGGCAAGGCAAGGAAGACAAGGTAGGGCGGGTCAGAGCAAGGCAGGTCAGGGTGGGGCAGGCAAGGTAAGGATGACAAGGCAGGGCAGGGCAAGGCGAGGTAAGGCGAGGAAAGGCAGGGAAGGCGGGTCAGAGCAAGGTAGGGCAGGGAAAGGCAGGTCAGGGCAGGTTAGGGGAAGGCAAAGCAGGGTGAAGCAGGGCAAGGCAAGGAAGACAAGGCAGGGCAGGGGAAAATAGGGCAGGGCACGGGAAAATTGGCAGGGCAGGGGAAGGCAAGGCAGGGCAAGCCAAGGGGAAGGCAGAGCAAAGAAAGGCGGGGCAGGGCAGATCAGGTCAAGGCAAGGAATACACGGCAGGGTAGGGGAAGGCAGGGCACAGCTGGGCAGGGCAAGGCAAAGAAAATCAGAGGAAGGCTGGGCTGGGAAGGACTTAGCAGGGCAGGGCAAGGAAAGGCAATGCAGTGCAGTGCAGGACAGGGTGGGGCAGGGTAGTACAGGGCGGGGCAGGGCCAGGCAGTGGCAAGCAAGGCAAGGCAAAGATAGTGCAGGGCAAGGCAGGGCCAGGCAGGGCCAAGCAGGGCAAGGCAAAGATAGTGCAGGGTAAGGCAGGGCAGGGCAAGGGAAGGCAGGGCAGGGAAGGGCAAGGTAAGGCATGCAAGGCAGGGCAGGTCAAGGCAGGGCAGGGCAAGGCAGGGCAGGGCAGGGCAAGGTAAGGCAGGGCAAGGCTGGGCAGGGCAAGGCAGGGCCAGGCAGGGCCAAGCAGGGAAAGGCAAAGATAGTGCAGGGCAGAACAGGGCAGGGCAGGGCAAAGGAAGGCAGGGCAGGGAAGGGCAGGGCAAGGTAAGGCATGGCATGGCAGGGCAAGGCAGGGCAGGGCAAGGGACGGCAAAGCAGGGCAGGGCAAGGTAAGGCAGAATAAGGCAGGGCAAGGGAAGGCAAGGCAGGGAAGGGCAGGGCAAGGTAAGGCAAGGCAGGGAAGGGCAGGGCAAGGTAAGGCATGGCAAGGCAGGGCAGGGCAAGGAATGCAAAGCAGGGTAGAGTAAGGCAGGGCATTGCAGGGCATGGCAAGGCAAGGGAAGAGCAGGGCAAGGGAAGGCAAGGCAGGGCAGAACAGCACAGGGCACGGCAGGGCAAGTTAAGGCAGGGCAGGGCATGGTAAGGCATGGCAAAGCAGGGCAAGGCAGGGCGGGGCAAGGCAGGGTAATATAAGGCAGGGCAATGCAGGGCAGTGCAAGGGATAGCAAGGCAGGGAAGGGCAGGGCAAGGTAAGGCATGGCAAAGCAGGGTAGGGCAAGTTTTGTAAAGCAGAGCAGGGCAGGGCAAGTCAAGGGAAGGCAGGGCAAGGCAAGGGAAGGCAAGGCAGGGCAGGGCAGGGTAAGGCAAGGAAGACAAGGCAGGGCGGGTCAGAGCAAGGCAGGTCAGGGTGGGGCAGGCAAGGTAAGGAAGACAAGGCAGGGCAGGGGAAGTCACAATTGGGTAGGGCAGGGCAAGGCAAGGTAAGGCAAGGAACGGCAGGGAAGGCAGGTCAGAGCAAGGTAAGGCAGGGAAAGGCAGGTCAGGGCAGGTTAGGGGAAAGTAAAGCAGGGTGAAGCAGGGCAAGGCAAGGAAGACAAGGCAGAGCAGGGGAAAATAGGGCAGGGCAGGTCAAGGGGAAGGCAAAGCAAAGCAAGGCAGGGCAGGGCGGGGCAGGGCAGATCAGGGCAGGGCAAGGCAAGGAAAGTCAGGGCAAGTCATGGCTGGGCAGGGCTTGGCAGGGCAAGGCAAGGAAAGTCAGGGCAAGGCTGGGCTGGGCAGGGCTTGGCAGGGCAAGGCAAGGAAAGTCAAGGCAAGGCTGGGCTGGGCAGGGCGGAGCAGGGAAAACAGGGCAAAGCAGGACAGGGTGGGGCAGGGTAGTACAGGGCGGGGCAGGGCCAGGCAGGGCAAAGCAGGGTAAGGCAAAGGTAGTGCAGGGCAGGGCAGGGCAGGGCAGGGCACAGTCGGGCAGGGCAAGGCAAGGAAAGTCAGGGTAAGGCTGGGCTGGGCACGGCTTGGCAGGGCAAGGCAAGGCAATGCAGTGCAGTGCAGTGCAGGGCAGGGCTAGGGAAGGAAGGGCAGGGCAGGGCTAGGGAAGGAAAGGCAGGGCAGGGCTACGGAAAGCAGGGCAGGGCAAGGGAAAGAAGGGCAGGGTGAGGGAAGGCAGGACAGGGCAGGGCAAGGGAAAGAAGGGCAGGGCGAGGGAAGGCAGGGCAGGGCAGGAAAAGGGAAGTCAGGGCAAGGCAGGGCAGGGCAAGGCAGGGCAAGGTAAAACATGGCAGGGCAAGGCAAGGCATGGAAAAATAAGGCGGGGCAGGGCAAGGCAGGGCAGGGCAAGGGAGGGCAGGGTAAAGTAAAGCATGGTAAGGCATGCAAAGCAGGGCAGGGCAAGGGAAGGTAGGGCAAGGGAAAGCAGGGCAGGGCAAGGGAAGGCAGGGCAGGGCAAGGGACGGCATAGCAAGGAAGAGCAAGGCAGGGCAGAACAGCGCAGGGCAGGGCAAGGTAAGGCAGGGTAGGGCAAGGTAATGCAGGGCAAGACAGGGTAAAGCAAGGCATGGCAAAACAGGGTGGGACAGGGCAGGGCTAGGGAAGGCAGGGCAGGACAGGGCAGGGTAATGTAAGGCAGGGCAATGCAGGGCAGTGCAGGGCAGGGCAGGTCGGAGCAGGGAAGACAGGGCAAGGCAGGACAGGCTGGGGCAGGGTAGTGAAGCGCGGGGCAGGGTCAGGCAGGGCCAAGCAGGGCAAGGCAAAGATAGTGCAGGGCAAGGCAGGGCAGAATAGGGGAGGGAAGGGCAGGAAAGGACAAGGCAGGGCAGGGAAGGGCAGGGCAAGGTAAGGCATGGCAAAGCAAAGCAGGGCAAAGTATGAAAGGCAGGGCAGGGCAAGGCAGGGCACAACAGGGCAGGGCGGGGCAAGGGAAGGCAGGGCAGGGAAGGGCAGGGCAAGGTAAGGCATGGCAAAGCAGGGCAGGGCAAGGTATGCAAGGCAGAGCAGGGCAAGGCAGAGCAGGGCAGGGAAAGGGACGGCAGGACAGGGCAAGGGAAGGAAAGGCAGGGCAGGGCAAGGGAAGGAAAAGCAGGGCAAGGCAAGGGATTCAGAACAGGGCAAGGGACGGCAAGGCATGGCAGGGCAGGGTAAGACGGGGCTTGGCAGGGCAAGGCAAAGATAGGCAGGGCAGGGCTTGGCAGGGCAAGGCAAGGAAGACAAGGCAGGGCGGGTCAGAGCAAGGCAGGTCAGGATGAGGCAGGCAAGGTAAGGAAGGTAAGGCAGGGCAGGAGAAGTCAGGATAGGGCAGGGCAAGGCAAGGGAAGGGAAGGCAAGGAAAGGCAGGGAAGGCGGGTCAGAGCAAGGTAGGGCAGGGAAAGGCAGGTAAGGGCAGGTTAGGGGAAGGCAAAGCAGGGTGAAGCAGGGAGAGGCAAGGAAGACAAGGCAGGGCAGGGGAAAATAGGGCAGGGCAGGGAAAAATGGGCAGAGCAGAGAAAGGCAAGGCAGGGCAGGTCAAGGGGAAGGCAGAGCAAAGCAAGGCAGGGCAGGGCAAAGCAGTGTGGGGTGGGGCAGATCAGGGCAGGGCAAGGCAAGGAATACAACGCAGGGTAAAGGAAAGCAGGGCAAAGCAGTGCAGGGCACAGCCGGGCAGGGCAAGGCAAGGAAAGTCAGGGCAAGGCTGGGCTGGGCAGGGCTTGGCAGGGCAAGGCAAGGAAAGTCAGGGCAAGGCTGGGCTGGGCAGGGCTTGGCAGGGCAAGGCAAGGCAATGCAGTGCAGTGCAGGGCAGGGTGGAGCAGGGAAGACAGGGCAAGGCAGGACAGGCTGGGGCAGGGTAGTGAAGCGCGGGGCAGGGTCAGGCAGGGCCAAGCAGGGCAAGGCAAAGATAGTGCAGGGCAAGGCAGGGCAGAATAGGGGAGGGAGGGGCAGGAAAGGACAAGGCAGGGCAGGGAAGGGCAGGGCAAGGTAAGGCATGGCAAAGCAAAGCAGGGCAAAGTATGAAAGGCAGGGCAGGGCAAGGCAGGGCACAACAGGGCAGGGCGGGGCAAGGGAAGGCAGGGCAGGGAAGGGCAGGGCAAGGTAAGGCATGGCAAAGCAGGGCAGGGCAAGGTATGCAAGGCAGAGCAGGGCAAGGCAGAGCAGGGCAGGGAAAGGGACGGCAGGACAGGGCAAGGGAAGGAAAGGCAGGGCACGGCAAGGGAAGGAAAAGCAGGGCAAGGCAAGGGATTCAGAACAGGGCAATGGACGGCAAGGCATGGCAGGGCAGGGTAAGACGGGGCTTGGCAGGGCAAGGCAAAGATAGGCAGGGCAGGGCTTGGCAGGGCAAGGCAAGGAAGACAAGGCAGGGCGGGTCAGAGCAAGGCAGGTCAGGATGAGGCAGGCAAGGTAAGGAAGGTAAGGCAGGGCAGGAGAAGTCAGGATAGGGCAGGGCAAGGCAAGGGAAGGGAAGGCAAGGAAAGGCAGGGAAGGCGGGTCAGAGCAAGGTAGGGCAGGGAAAGGCAGGTAAGGGCAGGTTAGGGGAAGGCAAAGCAGGGTGAAGCAGGGAGAGGCAAGGAAGACAAGGCAGGGCAGGGGAAAATAGGGCAGGGCAGGGAAAAATGGGCAGAGCAGAGAAAGGCAAGGCAGGGCAGGTCAAGGGGAAGGCAGAGCAAAGCAAGGCAGGGCAGGGCAAAGCAGTGTGGGGTGGGGCAGATCAGGGCAGGGCAAGGCAAGGAATACAACGCAGGGTAAAGGAAAGCAGGGCAAAGCAGTGCAGGGCACAGCCGGGAAGGGCAAGGCAAGGAAAGTCAGGGCAAGGCTGGGCTGGGCAGGGCTTGGCAGGGCAAGGCAAGGAAAGTCAGGGCAAGGCTGGGCTGGGCAGGGCTTGGCAGGGCAAGGCAAGGCAATGCAGTGCAGTGCAGGGCAGGGTGGAGCAGGGAAGGCAGGACAAGGCAGGACAGGGTAGGGCAGGGCAGGGTATGGCAGGGCAGGGCCAGTCAGGGCCAAGCAAGGAAAGGCAAAGATAGTGCAGGGCAAGGCAGGCCAGGGCAAGGTAAGGCATGCAAAGTAGGGCAGGGCAAGGCAGGGCAGGGTAGGGCAAGGCAAGGTAAGGCAAAGCAGGGCAGGGCAAAGTAAGGCATGGCAGAGCAGGGCAGAGCAAGGCATGCTAAGCAGGGCAGAGCATGGCAAGGCAGGGCAGGGCAGAGAAAGGCAAGGGAAGGGAAGGCAGGGCAGGGCAGGGCAAGGCAAGGCTTAGCAGGGTAAGGTAAGGCAGAACAAGGCAGGGCATGGCAAGGATAGGCAAGGCAAAGCAAGGCAGGGCAGGTCAGAGCAAGGCAGGTCAGGGTGGGGCAGGCAAGGTAAGGAAGACAAGGCAGGGCAGGGGAAGGCAAGGTAAGGCAAGGAATGGCAGGGAAGGTGTCATGGTTTTATGATTTTTTGGTACTGGTATTCCACATCATGGCATCATGTAGTGCATTGGGAGTCAGGGAGAACTACATTCCCCAGAGGACTTGGCAATCCTTTGTATTTTTTCACATCTTTTCCGCTCAGAGGGAACAGATAAAAACTCTGCGGTCACGGGACGTTCTCTCTCTTTCCTCTAGGATCACTTAGGAGTGGGTGCTCGCTGCCGTCCGCCTTCAGCGTTAGCGTAAGGCCTTCGGTTTATCGGGCACTCTCTCTCTCTCTCTCTCTCTCTCACTCACTCGTTTTGTTTGATATATTAAGCTTAATTCCAAATTGTATTGCATTATATTATGTTATTTACTTCCTGATGTGTTATTTAGTAAATTAGCTTTTCCCCCTCAGATCGTTGCCGCTGTTTAGTTTTGGGGCTAATTTCCTTTTTTCCCTTTCCCCCTTCCCCCTGTCCGGGGTGTGGGCCTGTGGGTCTCCTTCCTCGGTTGTTGCGGGGCCGGGCCGAACCAGCTCACAAACCCCTGACATTTTTGGCGCCCAACGTGGGGCACGACCAGCTGCCTTAGCCGGGCAGAGACAAACTTTTAGAGTGAATCTCTGTCTGTTGCTAACAAGCTTATCTGTACTGCAAGTGCTGTACAGCAAAACACGACCTTGAAGTCCGGGCGTACTGCCAGTTGTTTTGGGATATCTATAAACTTCTTTTGGGTACTGCCAGATTGTTTTAGTACAAGAAAAAAAAAAAATAATAAAAATGTCTTTTCTGTTTCTGTTAAAACTGCCTTTCCAGGGATTGTACTTCACTGCTTTTTCCCTCTTAATGCTCAAAACGTACTGGAACTTGGTTAAGTTTGCCATTCTGTTCCATTGGGTCTGGTCCCTCTATGATAAATTAAAAGCAATGATAGAGGCACCTGCCAGATCCCAGGGCACCCCAGCTAATGGAACAAACGATAGCATGTTAACGAACCATGTGATGTTTGAATGGGTATCCAGGTTCCCCTCTCAGTTTTTTATGAATTTTCAAGATCACAGCTTAGGGATGGTGTTAACATTTGGGATATTAGTCCTCCTGCATGTAGTAGCACTTTACATCATGTGCAGGAAGCTTCTCCCAGAAACAGAGAATGTTGAATGACAGGGAGAGTGGAGAGTTTTAGGAAAGAAATTAGAAGCATGGGGACCCCCGGTGTCATGGGATTTTTCTCCTGAACAATTGCAGGATCCTGAGGAGCTAGGCCTGTATCTGAGTAAAGGGTGTTGCGGCTCAGAAAGATCTGAGGTGGAACAGCTTATCTGGGGCTTGGCTTATGCTTACCGAGGTTTATATACTATTATGAAGAGAGAGAGTGTCCAAACTGAGGCCCAAACCAAAGAGGAAAACCTCCTGGTCACACCTGACCAGCCAAAGGAAGCACCAGTATCAAAGTCAGTTGCCCCTGTGGAAGGCAAGAAATGGAAACGTGTGTCCTCGCGCCTAGAACGCAAAGAAGAGGTGCCGAAAGAAGAGGAAGATATAGGTGAGGGGGTGGCCACAACCCCACCACCATCGAGAAAGGCAACAAAGAAAAGTGAGAGACATGGAGAAGAAAGTGATGATGAAGGTGAAGAGAAAGTTAAAGTTACGACGTTTCGTCGGCCCGTGAAAATGTCTGAGATCCAAGGCTCAAGAAAGGAGTTTGTTCGACGTCCGGATGAGAGTATTGTCACTTGGTTGCTTCGGTGTTGGGACAACGGGGCCAACAGTGTGTCCCTTGATAGTAACGAAGCTTGCCAACTAGGAAACATTGCCCGAGATCCGGCTGTCGACAGAGGAATCAGCAGGTATGTGGATGGAATCGCCAGCCTCTGGCAACGAATGCTAGTAGCTGTGAGGGAAAGATATCCCTACAAGAGTGACCTGGCACCTAAAGTGAAAAGATGGAAAACTATTGAGGAAGGCATCCAGTATTTGAGAGAAACAGCTGTGGCGGAAATGCTGTATGATCCCACCTTTGATCCTGACGATCGGGACCATGATCCAGAGAAAGTAAGGAGTACACCCGAAATATGTCAGAAGCTTTCAAAGCCAGCACCAGAAAGGTACGCCGGTACACTAGTGACAACGTTCAACAGATATGAGGACCAAGACAGAAAACCCCCAGTTTTTGAACTAATTCTTACACTTCAAAACTTCGAACAAAAATTTCCACCGCCATACGTGTCCATTTCAGCCATATCAAAGTTAGAAGGACAAATGGTAGATATAATGGGAAAATTATCCCAACTGATTGATAGGGTTGAATCGGTTGCAACTATCAGAAGCAAACGCCGTCCTGGTCGAGCAAATGACAACACTAACTTTACTAACTTCATGTCACGTGCGGCTTTGTGAAGTTACTTACGTGCAAATGGAGAAGATATGAAGGAATGGCATCAAAAACCCACCCCTGCACTGCGAGCACGGGTGAGAGAATTACAACACAGACCAACTACCAGCGAAGTTGTTCCTGTCACTACAGGTAATGAATAGAGGGGCCCTGCCCTCAGCCAGAGGAGGGAGAGGGATAATAGAGTGTATTGGACTGTATGGATTCGGTGGCCTGGCACATCAAACCCACAGAAATATGAGGCACTGGTGGATACTGGTGCACAATGTACTCTAATGCCTTCAAGTTATAAAGGGGCAGAATTGATTCATCTCTCTGGAGTGACTGGGGGCTTTCAGGAATTGTCTGTGCTGGAGGCAGAAATAAGCCTCACGGGTAAAGACTGGCAGAAGCATCCTATAGTGACCGGACAGGGGGCCCCACGCATACTTGGTATAGACTATCTCAGAAGGGGGCACTTTAAGGATCCCAAGGGGTATCGATGGGCTTTTGGAATAGCTACTGTGGACACAGATAGCATTAAGCAACTATCTGTTTTACCTGGCCTGTCAGAAGATCCATCTGTTTTCGGGTTGCTACAAGTGGAGGAGCAACAAGTACCAATTGCTACAAGAACGGTGCACAGACGGCAGTACCGCACCAACAGGGATTCCTTGCTCCCTATTCGTAATCTGATTCGTCAGCTAGAGAGCCAGGGAGTGATCAGCAAAACTCACTCCCCGTTTAACAGCCCCATATGGCCGGTGTGTAAAGCCAATGGAGAATGGAGGTTGACGGTAGATTACCGTGGCCTGAACGAAGTCACACCTCCACTGAGTGCTGCTGTGCCGGACGTGCTTCAACCCTAGTATGAACTGGAGTCAAAAGCAGCCACATGGTATGCCACGATTGACATTGCTAACACCTTCTTTTCAATTCCCTTGGCCACAGAATGCAGGCCACAGTTTGCCTTCACCTGGAGAGGCATTCAGTACACCTGGAACCGTTTGCCCCAGGGGTGGAAGCACAGCCCAACCATTTGCCGTGGGTTGATCCAAACTGCATTGGAACAGGGCGGCGCTCCTGAGCATCTGCAGTACATCGATAATATTGTTGTATGGGGCAATACAGCAGAGGAAGTTTTTAAGAAAGGAGAGACAATAACACAGATCCTCCTGCGAGCTGGCTTTGCTATTAAGCGAAGCAAAGTGAAAGGGCCTGCACAAGAAATTCAGTTCCTAGGCATAAAGTGGCAAGATGGACGTCGTCACATCCCAACAGATGTGACTGACAAAATTACTGCCATGTCTCCACCCACCAATAAGACAGAGACCCAAGCTTTTCTGGGCGTAGTGGGATTTTGGAGACTGCATGTTCCAAACTACAGCCTCATTGTGAGCCCCCTTTATCAGGTGACCCGGAAGAAGAATGATTTTGTGTGGGGTCCTGAGCAGCAGCAGGCTTTTGAGCAAATGAAGCAGGAGATAGCCCGTGCCGTGGCCCTGGGGCCAGTGCGGACGGGACAGGATGTAAAGAACATCCTCTACACTGCTGCTGGAAAGGAAGGTCCCACTTGGAGTTTGTGGCAAAGAGCTTCTGGAGAGACCCGAGGCCGACCCCTTGGATTCTGGAGTCGAGCATACAGGGGTTCGGAGGAGCGCTGCACTCCAACTGAGAAGGAGATCTTAGCCGCGTATGAGGGGGTTCGAGCTGCTTCCGAAGTAATCGGTACCAAAACGCAGCTCCTTCTGGCACCTCGACTGCCAGTACTGAACTGGATGTTTAAAGGAACAGTTCCCTCTACCCATCATGCTACTGATGCCACTTGGAGTAAGTGGATTGCGCTGATTACACAGCGAGCTCGGATGGGGAACCCCAACCGTCCAGGAATCCTGGAGGTGATCATGGACTGGCCTGAAGGTAAAAAGTTTGGAACAACAACAGCAGAGGAGGTGTCACGTGCTAAAGAAGCTCCACCATATAATGAACTAACAGAAGATGAAAAGAGATACGCCCTGTTCACAGATGGATCGTGTCGCATTGTGGGAAAGCACCGCAAATGGAAATCTGCTGTGTGGAGTCCCATGCAACAAGTTGCAGAGGCCACTGAAGGAAAAGGAGAATCAAGTCAATTTGCAGAGGTAAAGGCTGTCCAATTAGCCTTAAATATTGCTGAACGTGAGAGGTGGCCAGTGCTTTATCTTTATACTGACTCATGGATGGTGGCAAATGCTTTATGGGGGTGGTTACAGCAGTGGGAACAAAATGATTGGCAACGGAAGGGTAAACCTATTTGGGCCGCTGAACTGTGGAAAGATATTGCTACCCGAGTAAAGAATATGGTTGTAAAGGTGTGCCATGTAGATGCTCATGTTCCTAAGAGCCGGGCAACTGAAGAACAACAAAACAGCCACCAGGTAGGTCGAGCTGCCAAAGTTAAGGTGACTCAAGTAGACTTGGACTGGCAACACAAAAGTGAATTATTTCTAGCTCGGTGGGCCCATGAGACCTCGGGCCATCAAGGAAGGGACGCGACCTATAAGTGGGCTAGAGACCGAGGGGTGGACTTAACTATGGATGCCATCGCAAAGGTGATCCATGACTGTGATACATGTGCCGCAATTAAACAAGCCAAGAGGATGAAACCTCTTTGGGAGGAAGGGCGATGGCAAAAATATACATATAGGGAGGCGTGGCAGGTAGACTATATCACCTTGCCACGATCTCGCAGTGGTAAGCGTTATGTGCTCACCATGGTGGAGGCGACCACTGGGTGGCTTGAAACATACGCAGTACCCCATGCTACCGCCTGAAACACCATTCTAGGTCTGGAGAAACAAGTCCTGTGGCGACATGGTACTCCAGAAAGAATTAAGTCTGATAATGGAAGTCATTTCAAAAATTCTCTTGTAGATACTTGGGCCAAAGATCATGGCATTGAGTGGATTTATCATATCCCCTATCAGGCACCAGCTTCTGGTAAAATTGAAAGGTACAATGGATTGTTAAAAACAATGTTGAAAGCAATGGGTGGTGGAACATTTAAGCACTGGGAGAAAAATTTGTCAGAAGCCACCTGGTTGGTCAACACCCGAGGATCCATCAATCGCAATGGTCCTGCCCAATCCAGCTCTCTGCCTACTGTAGAGGGAGATAAGGTCCCTGTAGTACATGTAAAGAACATGTTGGGCAAAGCAGTTTGGGTCCTTCCAGCTTCTGGAAAGGGCAAACCTCTCCGTGGAACTGTCTTTGCTCAGGGACCTGGGTCTACCTGGTGGGTGATGCAGAAGAATGGGGATGTTCAATGTATACCACAAGGGAATTTGATGTCTGGAGACCACCCTCAGTAATTCTATGTATATACTTGTATGTATATTGTGTGCGTGTATCTAATGCACGTTAATCATTGTTCTTCTGTATGTATCAAGCATGATATAGTGATGTGGAATAAGGGGTGGAATGTCATGGTTTTATGATTTTTTGGTACTGGTATTCCACATCATGGCATCATGTAGTGCATTGGGAGTCAGGGAGAACTACATTCCCCAGAGGACTTGGCAATGCTTTGTATTTTTTCACGTCTTTTCCCTCAGAGGGAACAGATAAAAACTCTCTGCGGTCACGGGACGTTCTCTCTCTTTCCTCCAGGATCACTTAGGAGTGGGTGCTTGCTGCCGTCCGCCTTCAGCGTTAGCGTAAAACCTTCGGTTTATCGGGCACTCACTCTCTCTCTCTCTCTCTCTCTCTCACTCGTTTTGTTTGATTTATTAAGCTTAATTCCAAATTGTATTGCATTATATTGTGTTATTTACTTCCTGATGTGTTATTTAGTAAATTAGCTTTTCCCCCTCAGATCGTTGCCGCTATTTAATTTTGGGGCTTATTTCCTTTTTTCCCTTTTCCCCTTCCCCCTGTCCGGGGTGTGGGCCTGTGGGTCTCCTTCCTCGGTTGTTGCGGGGCCGGGCCGAACCAGCTCACAAACCCCTGACAGAAGGCGGGTCAGAGCAAGGTAGGGCAGGGAAAGGCAGGTCAGGGCAGGTTAGGGGAAGGCAAAGCAGGGTGAAGCAGGGCAAGGCAAGGAAGACAAGGCAGGGCAGGGGAAGGCAAGGCAGGGCAGGTCAAGGGGAAGGCTGAGCAAAGCAAGGCAGGGCAGGGCAGGGCAGGGCAGATCAGGGCAGGGCAAGGCAAGGAATACACAGCAGGGTAGGGGAAGGCAGGGCAAAGCAGTGCAGGGCAAAGCCGGGCAGGGCAAGGCAAGGAAAGTCAGGGCAAGGCTGGGCTGGGCAGGGCATGGCAGGGCAAGGCAAGGAAAGTCAAGGCAAAGCTGGGCTGGGCAGGGCATGGCAGGGCAAGGCAAGGAAAGTCAAGGCAAAGCTGGGCTGGGCAGCGCTTGGCAGGGTGGGGCAAGGCAATGCAGTGCAGTGCAGGGCAGGGCATAGCAGGGAAGGCAGGGCAAGGCAGGACAGGGTGGGGCAGGGTAGTACAGGGCGGGGCGGGGCAGGGCCAAGAAAGGCAAGGCAAAGATAGTGCAGGGCAAGGCAGGGCAGGGCAGGGCAAGTTAAGGCATGCAAAGCAGGGCAGGGCAAGGGAAGGCAGGGCAGGGCAGGGCAAGGGAAGGCAGGGCAGGGCAGGGCAAGGGAAGGCAGGGCAGGGCAGGGCAAGGGAAGGCAGGGCAGGGCAGGGGAAGTCAGGATAGGGCAGGGCAAGGCAAGGTAAGGCAATGAACGGCAGGGAAGGTGGGTCAGAGCAAGGTAGGGCAGGGAAGGTTAGGGGAAGGCAAACCAGTGTGAAGCAGGGCAAGGCAAGGAAGACAAAGCAGGGCAGGGGAAAATGGGGCAGGGCAGGGGAAGGCAAGGCAGGGCAGGTCAAGGGGAAGGCAGAGCAAAGCAAGGCAGGGCAGGGCAAGGCAAGGAATACAACGCAGGTTAGGGGAAGGCAGGGCAAAGCAGGGCAGGGCACAGCCGGGCAGGGCAAGGCAAGGAAAGTCAGGGCAAGGCTGGGCTGGGCAGGTCTTGGCAGGGCAAGGCAAGGAAAGTCAGGGCAAGGCTGGGCTGGGCAGGGCTTGGCAGGGTAAGGCAAGGAAAGTCAGGGCAAGGCTGGGCTGGGCAAGGCTTGGCAGGGCAAGGCAAGGCAATGCAGTGCAGTGAAGAGCAGGGTGGAGAAGGGAAGGCAGGGCAAGACAGGACAGGGTGGGACAGGGTAGTACAGGGCGAGTCAGGGCCAGGCAGAGCCAAGCAAGGCAAGGCAAAGATAGTGCAGGGCAAGGAAGAGCAAGGCAGGGCAGAACACGACAGGGCAGGGCAGGGCAGGGCAGGGCAAGGGAAGGAAGGGCAGGACAGGGCAGGGCAAAATAAGGCAAAGCAGGGAAGGGCAGGGCAAGGTAAGGCATGGCAAAGGACGGCAGGGCAAGGCGGGGCAGGGCAGGGCAAGGGAAGGCAAGGCAGGGCAGGGCAGGGTAAGGCGGGGCTTGTCAGGGCAGGGTAAGGCGGGGCTTGTCAGGGCAAGGTTATGCAGAACAGGGCAGGGTAAGGCAGGGCAAGGCAAGGAAGACAAGGCAGGGCGGGTCAGAGCAAGGCAGGTCAGGGTTGGGCAGGCAAGGTAAAGAAGACAAGGCAGGGCAGGGGAAGTCAGGATAGGGCAGGGCAGGGCAAGGCAAGGTAAGGCAAAGAAAGGCAGGGAAGGCGGGTCAGAGCAAGGTCGGACAGGGAAAGGCAGGTCAGGGCAGGGGAAGGCCAGGCAGGGTGAAGAAGGGCAAAGCAAGAAAGACAAGGCAGGGCAGGGGAAAATAGATCAGGGCAGGAAAAGGCAAGGCAGGGCAGGTCAAGGGGAAGGCAGAGCAAAGAAAGGCAGGGCAGGGCGGGGCAGGGCATGGCAGGGCAAGGGACGGCAGGGCAAGGCAGAGCAGAACAGCACAGGGCAGGGTAAGGTAAGGCAGGGCAGGGCAAGGTAAGGCAGGGCAAGTCAAGGATAGGCATGTGTCAACGGTTTACCGGGCTGGATTGGCCCGGTTCCATGACGATCGGTGTGGGGGACCCACGGACCCACGCCCCAGGAAAGGGGGAGGAAAAAGGGAAAAGGGAAAAGGGAGATGGGCCTAGAAACAAAACAGCGGCAACGATCTGAGAAGGAAAACTAATTTACTAAATAAGATATCAGAAAGCAAAATAACACAATATAATACATTATCATTGGAATTGAGGCTAATGAATCAAATAAAATGAGCAAGAGAGAGTGTCCGATAAACAGAAGGCCTTACGCTAACGCTGAAGGCGATACGGCAGCGAGCACCCAATGCTGAGACGATCTCGAAGGAAAGAGAGCGTCCCGTGACCACTGAGGGTTTTTATCTGTTCCCTCTGAGCGGAAAACACGTAAAAATACAAAGCATCGCAAAGTCCTCTGGGGAATGTAGTGCTTCTTCTCTTCTGAGACAGGTATACCTGGAATTATCAATGATCTATGGAGCTGGAGTATTAGCTCTTTAACTCTCAATGCAATACATGATGTTATGATGTGGAATACCAGTATCAAAAATCATAAAACCATGACATTCCACCCCTTATTCCACATCACTACATCATTCTTGATACATACAGAAAAACAATGATTAACATGCATTAGATACACACACACACAACATATATACAAGTATATAAATGGAATTACTGACTGCACTCCCCCAACATCAAATTCCCTTGTGGTACACACTGAACATCCCCATTCTTCTGCATCACCCACCAAGTGGACCCAGGTCCCTGAGCAAAGACAGTTCCACAGAGAGGTTTGCTCTTCCCAGAAGCTGGAAGGACCCAAACTGCTTTTCCCAACATGTTCTTTACATGTACTACAGGGACCTTATCTCCCTCTACAGTAGGTAGGGAGCTGGATTGGGCAGGACCATCAGGATTGATGGATCCTCGAGTATTGACCAACCAGGTGGCTTCTGCCAAATGCTTCTCCCAATGCTTGAATGTTCCGCCACCCATTGCTTTCAACATGGTTTTTAGCAACCCATTGTATCTTTCAATTTTACCAGAAGCTGGTGAGTGATAGGGGATATGATAAATCCATTCAATGCCATGATCTTTGGCCCAATTACTTACAAGAGAATTTTAGAAATGAGTCCCATTATCAGACTCAATTCTTTCTGGAGTGCCATGTCGCCACAGGACTTGCTTCTCCAGACCTAGAATGGTGCTTCGGGCGGTAGCATGGGGTACTGCATATGTTTCAAGCCACCCAGTAGTTGCTTCCACCATGGTGAGCACATAATGTTTACCATTGCGAGATCGTGGCAAGGTGATATAGTCTACCTGCCACGCCTCCCCATATTTATACTTTTGCCATCGTCCTTCCTCCCAAAGAGGTTTCATCCTCTTGGCTTGTTTAATTGCGGCGCATGTATCACAGTCATGGATCACCTGTGCAATAGCATCCATAGTTAAGTCCACCCTCGGTCTCTAGCCCACTTATATGTTGCATCTCTTCCTTGATGGCCCGAGGTCTCATGGGCCCATCGAGCTAAAAATAATTCACTTTTGTGTTGCCAATTCAAGTCTACTTGAGCCATCTTAACTGTAGCGGCTCGATCTACCTGATGGTTATTCTGTTGTTCTTCAGTTGCCCGGCTCTTAGGAATGTGAGCATCTACATGGCGCACCTTCACAACCATATTCTTTACTCGGGCATCAATATCTTTCCACAGTTCAGCAGCCCAAATAGGTTTACCCCTCCGTTGCCAGCCATTTTGTTCCCATTGCTGTAACCACCCCCATAAGGCATTTGCCACCATCCATGAGTCAGTGTAAAGATAAAGCACTGGCCACCTCTCACGTTCAGCAATATCTAAGGCCAGTTGGACAGCCTTTACCTCTGCAAATTGGCTTGACTCTCCTTTTCCTTCAGTGGCCTCTGCAACTTGTCGCGTGGGGCTCCACACAGCAGATTTCCATCTACGATGCTTTCCCACAATGCGACACGATCCATCTGTGAACAGGGCATATCTCTTCTCACCTTCTGGTAGTTCATTGTATGGCGGGGCCTCTTTAGCACGTGATACCTCCTCTGCTGTTGTTGTTCCAAACTTTTTACCTTCAGGCCAGTCCATGATCACTTCTAGGATTCCTGGATGACTGAGGTTCCCCATCCGAGCTTGCTGTGTAATCAGCACAATCCACTTACTCCAAGTGGCATCAGTAGCATGATGGGTGGAGGGAACCTTTCCTTTGAACATCCAGTTCAGCACTGGCAGTCAAGGTGCCAGAAGGAGCTGCGTTTTGGTACCGATTACTTCAGAAGCAGCTCGAACCCCCTCGTATGCGGCTAAGATCTCCTTCTCAGTTGGAGTGTAGCGCTCCTCAGGCCCCCTGTATGCTCGACTTAGTAACCAAGGGGTCGGCCTCGGGTCTCTCCAGAAGCTCTTTGCCACAAACTCCAAGTGGGACCTTCCTTTCCAGCAGCAGTGTAGAGGATGTTCTTTACATCCTGTCCCGTCTGCACTGGCCCCAGGGCCACGGCACGGGCTATCTCCTGCTTCATTTGCTCAAAAGCCTGCTGCTGCTCAGGACCCCACACAAAATCATTCTTCTTCCGCGTTACCCGAAAGAGAGGGCTCACAATGAGACTGTAGTTTGGAACATGCATTCTCCAAAATCCCACTACACCCAGAAAAGCTTGGCTCTCTGTCTTACTAGTGGGTGGAGACATAGCAATAATTTTGTCAATCACATCTGTTGGGATGTGACGACGTCCATCTTGCCACTTTATTCCTAGGAACTGAATTTCCTGTGCAGGCCCTTTTACTTTGCTTCGCTTAATAGCGAAGCCAGCTCGCAGGAGGATCTGGATTATTCTCTCCCCTTTCTCGAATACTTCCCCTGCTGTACTGCCCCACACAATGATGTCATCAATGTATTGTAAGTGCTCAGGAGCACCGCCCTGTTCCAATGCATTTTGGATCAACCCATGGCAAATGGTTGGGCTGTGCTTCCACCCCTGGGGCAAACGGTTCCAGGTGTACTGAATGCCTCTCCAGGTGAAGGCAAACTGTGGCCTGCATTCTGTGGCCAAGGGAATTGAAAAGAAGGCGTTAGCAATGTCAGTGGTGGCATACCACTTGGCTGCTTTTGACTCCAGTTCATACTGGAGTTGAAGCATGTCCGGCACAGCAGCGCTCAGTGGAGGTGTGACTTCATTGAGGCCACGATAATCTACCGTCATCCTCCATTCTCCACTGGCTTTACGCACTGTCCATATGGGGCTGTTAAAAGGTGAGTGAGTCATGGTCAGCTCTTGTGAACCCCAAGTCACCCCAGAAGTATAGATTAATTCTGTCCCTTGGTGACTGGAGAGCATAAGAGTGCATTGTGCACCAGTGTCCATCAGTGCCTTATAATTTTGTGGTTCTGATGTGCCAGGCCAAAGAAACCACACAGTCCAATATACTCTATTATCCCTTTCCCCCCCCTGGCTGGGGGGCACGGGCTATTGTAGCTGGTAGGTACCTCGCTCAGTTCTGAAGGAGTACCGTTCAGACAGGAGGACATCTCGCTCAGACAGGAGGGTGTCTCTTTCAGGTTGGAGGGCATCTTGCACAAACTGGAGACCATCTTGTAGAGACTGAGGGTTGTTGAGTTCGTACTGGAGGGCATCTCTTTCAGGCTGGAGGGCGTCTTTCTCGAACTGAAAAGCGACTTGCTTGGTCTGGAGGTTGTCTTGATCAGACTGGAGGCTGTCTAAAATTGTCAGGAGAGTCTGATTGTCAGCTAAAAGACTCTCTTTCTGGATCTGGACACTATCCCTCTCGGCTCGGAGACTCTCTCGCTCTATTTCAGAAACTCTATGCCTCTCTGGGATAGTATTGAATAAGGTCCGATTGGCATAAGCCAGACCCCAAATAATTTGGGCCTCCTCAGATCTGTCTGAGCCACAACATTCATGTCTCAAATATCTGCTTAAGTTCTCAGGATCTTGCAGGTGCTCAGGGAAAAAGTCCCAGTACATTTTGAGCATTAAAATGGAAAAAACAATGAAATGCAGCCCCTTTAAGAGAAGTTTAAAAAACGAGAGCATTTTTTTTTTCTTCTTTACTATAACAAGCTAGCAGCACCCAAAAAAGTTTACAAATATCCCAGAACAACTGGCAGTATGCCCAGACTTCAAGGTCGTGTTATGCCGTACAGTACCTGCAGTACAGATAAGCTTGCTAGCAAGAGACAGAGATTCACTCTAAGAGTATGTCTCTGCCCGGCTAAGACAGCTCGACTGCCCCACGTTGGGCGCCAAAAATGTCAACGGTTTACCGGGCTGGATTGGCCCGGTTCCGTGACGATCGGTGCGGGGGACCCACGGACCCACGCCCCAGGAAAGGGGGAGGAAAAAGGGAAAAGGGAAAAGGGAGATGGGCCTAGAAACAAAACAGCGGAAACAATCTGAGGAGGAAAACTAATTTACTAAATAAGATATCAGAAAGCAAAATAACAGAATATAATACAATATAATTGGAATTGAGGCTAATGAATCAAATAAAATGAGCAAGAGAGAGTGTCCGATAAACCGAAGGCCTTACGCTAACGCTGAAGGCGATACGGCAGCGAGCACCCACTGCTGAGTCGATCCCGAAGGAAAGAGAGTGTCCCGTGACCGCTGAGGGTTTTTATCTGTTCCCTCTGAGCGGAAAACACGTAAAAATACAAAGCATCGCAAAGTCCTCTGGGGAATGTAGTTCTTCTTCTCTTCTGAGACAGGTATACCTGGAATTATCAATGATCTATGGAGCTGGAGTATTAGCTCCCCAACTCTTAATGCAATACATGATGTTATGATGTGGAATACCAGTACCAAAAATCATAAAACCATGACACGCCCCTTTGCGTTCTATCCCAATTGATCTCTAGGGCCCCATTTATTTCTATGGCCCAGCTGATTCCTATGTCCCCATTGATCTCTATGGCCCCTTTGATTCCTATGGCCCCATTAGTTCCTATTGCCCCAATGATTCCTATGGCCACATTGATTTCTATTGCCCCATTGAGTTATAGGGCCCCATTGATTACTAGGGCCCCTTTGATTCCTCTGTCCCCATTGATTCCTATGGCCCCATTGATTTCTATGGCCCCTTTGAGTTCTACGGCCCCATTGATTTCTATTGCCCCATTGACTTATAGGGCCCCATTGATTACTAGGGCCCCTTTGATTCCTCTGTCCCCATTCATTCCTATGGCCCCATTGATTTCTATGGCCCCTTTGAGTTCTACGGCCCCATTGATTCCTATTGCCCCATTCGTTCCTATGGCCCCTTTGAGTTCTATGGCTTAATGGAGTTCAATGGTCCCTTTGATCCCTATGGCCCCAATGATCCCTATGGCACCACTGATTCCTATGGCCCCATTGATTCCTATGGCCATATTGAGTTCTATGAACCCGTAGATTCCTATGACCGCATTGATTTCAATGGCCCCATTGACTTCTATGCCCACATTCATTCCTAGAGCCCCATTGATTCCTATGGCCATATTCAGTTCTAAGGCCCCATTGATTCCTATGGCCCCATTGATTCCTATGGCCCCATTGATTCCTAAGGCCCCATTGATTCCTATGGCCCCATTGATTCCTGTGGCTCCATTGATTCCTATGGCCCCATTGATTCCTATGGCCCCATTGAGTTCCATGGCCCCATTGAATTCCATGACCCCATTGTGTTCTATGGCCCCTTTGAGTTCTATGTCCCCATTGATTCCTATTGCCACATTCGTTCGTATGGCCCCATTGATTTCTATGGCTTAATGGAGTTCTATGGTCCCTTTGATCCCTATGGCCCCATTGATCCCTATGGCCCCATTGATTCCTAAGGCCCCATTGATTCCTAAGGCCCCATTGATTCCTAAGGCCCCATTGATTCCTGTGGCTCCATTGATTCCTATGGCCCCATTGAGCTCTACGGCACCATTGACTTCTATGGCCCCATTGATCCCTATGGCCCCATTGATCTCTATGGCCCCATGGAGTTCTATGGCCCAATGGAGTTCTATAGAGCCTTTGATTCCTCTGGCCCCTTTGATTCCTAAGGCCCCATTCATTCCTATGGCCCTATTGATTCCTATGGCCCTATGGGTTCATATGGCACCATTGAGTCCTATGGTTCCATTGATTCCTATGGCCCCATTGAGTTCTATGGCCTCAATGAGTTCTATGGCCCCATTGATTCCAATGGCCCCACTGATTCCTATGGCCCCATTGAGTTCAATGGCCCCATTGTGTTCTGTGACCCCATTTAGTTCTATAGCCTCGTTGATTCCTATAGCCCTATCGATTCCTAAGGCCCCATTGATTCCTAAGGCCTCATTAATACCCTGGCCCCATTGATTCCAATGGCCCCATTGATTCCTATGGCCCCATTCAGTTCTATGGCCACATTGATCCCTATGGCCGCATTGATCCCTATGGCCCCATTGACTCCTATGGCCCCATTGACTCCTATGGCCTCATTGACTCCTATGGCCCCATTTATTCCAATGGAACCATTGAGTCATATGTCCTCATTGATTCTTTCCAGGGCTCCATTGATTCCTATGGCGCCATTGATTCCTACGGTCTCATTGAGTTCTATGCCCACATTGATTCCTAGTGCCACATTAATTCCTAGGGTCCCATTGAGTACTATGGGCACAGTGAGTTCTATGGCCCCAGAGAGTTTTATGGCTCCACTGTTTCCTATGGCCCCATTGATAGCTACGGCTCCTTTAACTTCTATGGCCACATTGATTACTATGGCCCCATTGATTCCTATGGCCCTATTTATTCTTATGGGCAAATTCAGTTCTAAGGCCCCATTGATTCCTATGGCCCCATTGATTCCTATGGCCCCATTGATTCCTAAGGCCCCATTGATTCCTATGGCCCCATTGATTCCTGTGGCTCCATTGATTCCTATGGCCCCATTGATTCCTATGGCCCCATTGAGTTCCATGGCCCCATTGAATTCCATGACCCCATTGTGTTCTATGGCCCCTTTGAGTTCTATGTCCCCATTGATTCCTATTGCCACATTCGTTCGTATGGCCCCATTGATTTCTATGGCTTAATGGAGTTCTATGGTCCCTTTGATCCCTATGGCCCCATTGATCCCTATGGCCCCATTGATTCCTAAGGCCCCATTGATTCCTAAGGCCCCATTGATTCCTGTGGCTCCATTGATTCCTATGGCCCCATTGAGCTCTACGGCACCATTGACTTCTATGGCCCCATTGATCCCTATGGCCCCATTGATCTCTATGGCCCCATGGAGTTCTATGGCCCAATGGAGTTCTATGGCCCAATATAGTTCTATGGCCCAATATAGTTCTATAGAGCCTTTGATTCCTCTGGCCCCTTTGATTCCTAAGGCCCCATTCATTCCTATGGCCCTATTGATTCCTATGGCCCTATGGGTTCATATGGCACCATTGAGTCCTATGGTTCCATTGATTCCTATGGCCCCATTGAGTTCTATGGCCTCAATGAGTTCTATGGCCCCATTGATTCCAATGGCCCCACTGATTCCTATGGCCCCATTGAGTTCAATGGCCCCATTGTGTTCTGTGACCCCATTTAGTTCTATAGCCTCGTTGATTCCTATAGCCCTATCGATTCCTAAGGCCCCATTGATTCCTAAGGCCTCATTAATACCCTGGCCCCATTGATTCCAATGGCCCCATTGATTCCTATGGCCCCATTCAGTTCTATGGCCACATTGATCCCTATGGCCGCATTGATCCCTATGGCCCCATTGACTCCTATGGCCCCATTGACTCCTATGGCCTCATTGACTCCTATGGCCCCATTTATTCCAATGGAACCATTGAGTCATATGTCCTCATTGATTCTTTCCAGGGCTCCATTGATTCCTATGGCGCCATTGATTCCTACGGTCTCATTGAGTTCTATGCCCACATTGATTCCTAGTGCCACATTAATTCCTAGGGTCCCATTGAGTACTATGGGCACAGTGAGTTCTATGGCCCCAGAGAGTTTTATGGCTCCACTGTTTCCTATGGCCCCATTGATAGCTACGGCTCCTTTAACTTCTATGGCCACATTGATTACTATGGCCCCATTGATTCCTATGGCCCTATTTATTCTTATGGGCAAATTCAGTTCTAAGGCCCCATTGATTCCTATGGCCTCATTGAGTTCTACGGCCCCAACTGAGTTCTATGGCCCCATTTATTCCTAAGGCCCCATTTTTTCCAATGGAACCATTGAGTCATATGGCCCCATTCATTCCAGGGCCCCACCGAGTTCTATGGCCCCATTCATTCCAGGGCCCCACCGAGTTCTATGGCCCCATTCATTCCAGGGCCCCACCGAGTTCTATGGCCCCCACCGAGTTCTATGGCCCCACCGAGTTCTATGGCCCCACCGAGTTCTACGGCCCACTTGATTCCTGTGGCCCCTTTGATTCCCAACGCCCCTTTGAGTTCTATGGACCCATTGATTACTAGGGCCCCAATGATTCCTATGGCCCCTTTGATTCCTATGGCCCCATTTAATTCTATTGCCTCTTTGATTCCTCTTGCCCCATTGATTCTTATGGCCATATTGTGTTCTAAGGCCCCATAGATTCCTAGGACCCCATAGATTCCTAGGACCCCATAGATTCCTATGGCCCCTTAGATTCCTATGGCCCCATTGATTCCTATGGCCCCATTGATTTCTATGGCCCCATTAAGTTCTATGGCCCCATTAAGTTCTATGACCCCACTGATTCCTATGGCCCCACTGATTCCTATGGCCCCACTGATTCCTGTGGCCCCATCGAGTTCTAATATCCCATTGATTCCTGTGGACCCTTTGATTCCTATGGCCCCATTGATTCCCAACGCCCCTTTGAGTTCTATGGACCTATTGATTTCTCAGGCCCCGTTGATTCCTATGGCCCAGTTGTTTCCTATGGCCCCGTTGATCCCTATGGCGCCGTTGATCCCTATGGCGCCGATGATCCCTATGGCTTCATTGATTCCTAAGACCCCATTGATTCCTATGGCCCCATTGATTCCTTTGGCCCCATTGATTCCTTTGGCCCAATGATTCCTATGGTCACATTGACTTCTAAAGCCCGATTGATTCCTATGGCCCCATGGAATCCTATGGCCCCATGGAACCATATGGCCCCATGGAACCCTATGGCCCCATAGAACCCTATGGCCCCTTTGACTGACTGCTATGGCCCCTTTTTGACTGACTGCTATGGCCCCTTTGACTGACTGCTATGGCCCCTTTGACTGCTATGGCCCCATGGATTCCTGTGGCCCCATGGATTCCTGTGGCCCCATGGATTCCTGTGGCCCCATGGATTCCTCAGGCCCCATGGATCTTTATGGCCCCATGGATCCCTATGGCCCCATTGACGTCTATGGCCCCTTTGACGTCTATGGCCCCATTGACGTCTATGGCCCCATTGACGTCTATGGCTTCATTGACGTCTATGGCCCCATTGATTCCTAACGCCTCTTTGAGTTCTATGGACCCATTGATTACTCGGGCCCCGTTGATTCCTATGGCCCCGTTGATCCCTATGGCCCCGTTGATCCCTATGTCCGCACTGATTCCCATGGCCCCATCGAGTTCTATGGCGGAGGAGAATAGTGCTTTTGAATCGGTGCCAGACTCAGTACAGAGCCCTGAGCTGGACAGGGAGCAAGTGGATGGCTCCTCCCAGTGGCCAGATGAACTAGTAACTCATGGTGGAAATCCACAAATAGCCACAGAAAGTCTAGACACCCCAATAGCAGGTCCAAGCAGCAGAAGAGAAGGTTAGATCCTGAGAATCAATGCACTGAGCAACCCTGATTATCTGGATGTCACAAAAGGCATCAGATAATCAAGGTTTCAGATAGCTCATTGTTTATTTCATAAAAGTTTGGGGGCTCTGAGCTGGGTGATATTTCAGGGAGGGTTGGATAATTGAGCCTGTCTTTAAATATCCCAGCATATACAGATGGAGATCTGTATATATGGATTCCTGTAGATATACGTGCATCATTATCAAATCAAGGTTAGCTGAAGTTGTGTGGCCGACCGGCATTATCGCATCCACCAATCCATTCCTTATTTCCTGGGATTGTTTCATTTCACATATCTGATGTACTGCCATGTCTCTGCTAGACAGTGAGAGGACCAGCTTTGCTTGTCAAGGGACAGACATGCTGGTTTACTTCAGCTAAGGATCTGGGCCAGTGTCTGTATATGATTGGTAGCCATACACAGTCTTTGGAGGCTTTGGAGTATTTGGAGAAAAGCAAAAATGTGCAAGTTAGAAATGAAACTACCTGCATCATACAAAGCCTGTTTACTCAAATTTCTCAAGTATCAAACAAAATTACATCAAATTTCACAGGCCGTAGGGCAACTCAAAATGCTTTTTTCTCTCAGATTGGACTAAATTCAACAAAGATCTTTCTCTAGAGATGAAATATAATTTAAAAAATCACTTCTGTCTTTACAATGTAGATAATATTTTTCCTAGTCTTTCCAAACCTCAACAGTAAATATATACTTTTTTGTAAGCTGTTTTAAATAGCATGGAGTTACGTGAGGGGTGGATTTGGTTACTCGTCTTCAGTTCGCTTATCGTTTTTCTCAGACTGAAGAAGTAAAAACCTCAGTGGCTGCTGTGGTCAAGAGGTAGAATTTGCATTCCCATATCCTGAGTCAGCTGTCCCCTGGTATAAGTTCTCTGCTCTTGCAGAAGGAAAGGTGTAAGGGTGTTCTTAAACCCTTGGTTCTAGCCCGAACAATTAATTCTCAGAAGTACAGAGATAGAAATCCTCAGCAAGGTGGCCGTTCCATGCTGGTAAGGGTCTTTGTATGCCCAGGAGGGCTCGAGTGTGTGTGTGCATGAGACCATTCATACAGAATTGATGGTTGTTTTGGATCATGCGCACTTTTGAGAGGGGTCCTGGGGAGAGGATGTCTTCTGCATATGGACTGAGTATGGTGACAAGTCTATATAAGGCATGGCAACTTTGCTTTGGCTGGCTGAAGGAGAGACTGTCTGAAGGGCAGCCCTGTTCTTAGCACTCTTTTGGTATCACCAGGGGGTTGTGCACATTGATCCATGTTTTGGTGGCTGTTACACATACAGTAGACGTGGTCACCTCCATCCACTCCAGGTGACCGATACTACCATGATTCCAGTGGCGTAACTGTCATGACTAGGGGAGAGTCAATTGTGGTGAGGTAAGTAAAGAAACATCGATGGATGTTCTGGTAAATTGTGCTACAACACCTGTAGAAGCAGCACAGTTTTTAAGGCCATGAGAGGTAGACTTTTAGCACTGAGTAATAACTTACATAACTCTGCTGTCTCTTCAAAACACACAGCAGATATGAGTGTGAGATATGCCTATATACAAGTGTTTTAATGGAGAAATTTAAGATGCCATATGGTATCATCAGAGCACCTAGAAGAGGGAGTATTTTTTGACAAGTATTTTTTCTCACTTCTGGATGGTGTGAGGTTTTTTCAGTTTTATACAAAATTAGCTTTTACCTTGTAGCTGTTGTTTGTCTAAAGAAATTTTCATGATTTTCAAGCATTTTTAATGCATTTGGTAGCAGTGTGTTATTTTTTTACAAAATTACCTTTCTTAGGGCATGAAAATACTAATATTAAAGACAGCTAAACCAGCTAGAGACAGTTTGGGTCAGCTGAATGGCCTGATTTTAATTTTTAAGTGTCTGTTAGCAGGATGAATACACTTGTTTTCTAAGGTTTTAAAGACTGAATGAGAAGGAATCTGAGTTCTTTTTATCTTGCAGTTTCCTCGTTCTCGTAGTTAAGTCTAAGATGAGGAATAGTTTTTCATCCTTGCAATAAACTTCATTTCTTATAGGATACTATAAAAACATATATATATATGGATCTTAAGTTACTCCTCTCAAAAGAACATGAGTTTGGACCTTTGCTTAGATTTCACTTATTTCATATTCAGATATATAAGCATATATGCAGTATTACTGTTTTCTAAAGACTACCTCTGCACTGTCCACTGTGTGTCAGTTTTCCTTCTTCTTTCCTTCTTCTGTATCTCAGGTCTTCTCTCTTTATCTGAGGTCCTGACTATGTTTCACTATCTTTTGTCCTCTTCTACCACCTGTCTCCTATCTGTTTCTGGTCCTTATCTCATTCTCTCTCCTCCCACCCAAGATGAACACTTTGAATTTTGAAAATACCTGTAGAAGGAGTTGTTCTTCTGCTTAGCAGGGACTGCATAATTCTGCCGCTCCAACCTATTTATACCGTTGCTGATCCTTTGGAAAAGCAGAGGAAGATTCAAGGCAGCTTTTAGCCTCATATTCTGCTGATGAGAAAATTTGGAGCCAGGATTTTGCATGTTCCTGTCCAATTCCTGGAGAAGCTTGAGCTGTACGGTATTTCTCAGAGATCAAGCCTGATTCTTCTCTCGCTTACACTTGTGTGTCTATGAGTCCAGAATCTGGCCCATAATAGCTTAGCATTGGCTCAAACCTCAGACCAGAGACCTGACTGCATTGTTTTCATAATTCTTTGGTGTGTGTTGTAATTAAAATAGAGGCGAGTCTCTGTGAAAAATAATCACTTGTTTTACAGTAGCACATTATTTTAACCACGTTGTTAAAATAGTGAATGACTGTCAATATCTTGAATATCTTGTCCGTAGGTGATTGTCCTTTACTCCATAATTCTCAGCCAGTCAGCCAGCTTCCTTCTCTGAGGCCTGACCATCATCACTACCCAACTATCGATGAGCCTCTTCCACCAAGTAAGCTTTAGCATTTTTTTAACTTATTACATTTTTTCTGCCTTTCCTGTTAATTCAAACAGTGTGGAGGTCAGTATGTCTTTCTAAATGATCCCATCTGTTCTGTATATACTTTCTCCAGAACCCAAGCAATATGGTCTTTTGTTTCCCATGTTTGACCCTGACTTCAAGTGTTGTCATGTTATTTTGGACGAGTTCTATAACATTTCTTTGCCTCGATCCATCCTCTTCTTCAGCCACCATGAAATGTAAAATAGTAGTATTTTCCTCATTCCAGTCAATGTTGTGAGATTGGAATGAATAGGTGTCTGTCAGGTGTGCTGGAAGCCTTACAGAAAAGCTTTTACGTGGTATATGAACAGAGTACTGTTTTTTGGGTTTGGGGTTTTTTTTTTGGTAAATTTTATATTCAGATTTTTCTGTAACCCAAATCAAACATAGTTTAGGATGCACTCCCTGTGCTCTGTCAACCCTGCTTTCAGGTCCAGCTGAACTTTTGCTCAGTCAGGATGCACCAGGAACAAATAGCAAGTCCAAATCTGAGTAAAACCAGCCTAAGTTGTGGAAAGGCAGCTCGTGTATGGTGATCCCGTCATAATGTTTTTGGATTTGTTGATCAATTTAATGTTAAGTTCATCATGGAAGTAATGGCGTATGCAGTTGTGCTGAATAAAAATCAGAGGTTTTTAAGTAGAGTAGCTGACTACTGGGCTGATAATACGGGACTTTTACCACTGTGTTTGCTAAGGTAGATGTTTTCACTTGTCTTAATACCTTTTCACTTGTTCACCTGGAGGATGATTCTGCTTTTTACAGCAGCTCTGACTGCCCAGCAGAGTGCAGTCTATGCCCTGTAACGTGCTGTGAATCAACTTGCAACCTCAGCACGTGATTTACAACCAAAGCGTGCAATGCCTCAGAAAAACAACCAGGCGTGTAAACAAAGCACTGTTCTCTTCAAAGCCCGAGGAGGGAACTTGTCCTGTGGTGCCCTTGGAAAATAATTCATCATTTACCAACCATGCTGTCAGTATTCCCTAAGCTGAAAATAGTCCCCATGGTGGCGTCAGCTGCACAGTAGCATGAATGATTCAAATGCCTTGAGCCCAGTGAAGTCTTATTAGAGTCCCACTGTGGCTTGCCAGTGAATGATGAAATGGGAATGGTTACCTCTGTAACAGGAAAATATTCTTCTTCCTCCCACTCTTACCTCAGCGCTTTGTGAATAGGGCACGTTTCCAATTAAGTGACTTAATGATAGGATACTTACACCACCTCAGGTAAACAAAATGTACTGTGAATCCATGTCCCGTATTTGTCCATTATAAATTCATTTTTCCCCTCATAATTATCCTTAAAAGGCAAGAGTTTCTACAATTGATTTTCACTGAGTGTTTTTACAAGAGAGGTTAAAGATATGAAAAGGAGTGTATGACAACACAGTTTAGAAGTGATAACCCTTTGATATTATTGCATCATCTGCTTATAGCATCATTTTACCAATAAAGGCTTGAGACTTTGTATAAAGGCTTTGAGACTTAAGTATATTGACTTTAATAGACTCTATTAAGCTAGTTTTATGAGGGAAAAAAGTTGAAGTAAGTAATATCACCTAGGAAGGCAGTGCTGAATACTGTCAGAGAGATTTCAAAGTAATTTCAAAAGGAAGGCTGTAGTCTTAATCTACAAATATTTCTTTTTCTAGCATCCTGTGTCACTGTCTTAGTGCCTTTAATGCCTCTTAATCACAGTTAAATAATTAAATAATCACAGTTAAAGGGAAAAAACTTTGTATTTTAAACATCAGTTACATGAACAATCCAGGCTTGCTTCTCACGTGCAACATTAACCTCTTCACATTGTTGAAAAAAATGTTATCATTGCTGCAAGATCATTGTTGACTGGTTTTACATTGGCTATGGGTAATCCTATGGTCAGTCTTTTTTTGCTTTGGAATAGTTTTCTGAATAACTTTGTTTTGTCATAAGCCCACAACAGTTGATACCAGGGAGGAAATTTAGTTTCAGACAGCTTTGCTTAGGAAAGTAAGGTAGTCCAGATTTACTGTTTATGTAGGAATGTCATCGTGACCAGCTCAAATGTTAAAGCTTACATGAGACTGACAGGCAATTCGCAGAGCTTTTATTGCCTTCTGCTGGCATTAACACTCACCCCTTATTATGTGTGTGTTTGCTAGTACTGCTACATGCCCCACAGAACTGAAGCCAAGAAAAATACATGTTCACTTCTGCTCTGTGCAAAAGGTGTGGCTGAGCTTGGAAAGGGGAAAAAAGCCTTTCTCCTTTGCCCCTCCAGGATTATGGGCCTGCCAGAAGAGGTTGTGTCTTCTGGTATAAATCAGAGCAGTTTCAGATGCTGTTGCAAAATATGACTCATCTGATGGAGGGGAATCACTAGAAAGCAAACCAGTACTGTCCCATCTCCACTCTGTGCACGAGCGTGATACTGCTGTGAATGTTAGATTAAGTTAGTCTCTGCTGTAGTCACAGTTTTATTTTGCCTGTAAAAATAAGAACAAAAATCCTCAGAATTGTCTGTTTCCTGGATCACCTATGGCCCTGAAGTAGCATGAAGGGACTCGAGCAGAGATGAATCCTGTCTGTCAATTCACCTGTGAGCATGTTCATCTCTCTGTGCAGATTCTATACATCTGTCCAAAAATCTGGTATTGTGTGCCGCTTCAGTGACTTGTATGACTTAGAGGTTGTCTTGTGAGAAGGCAGAAAGTGCACCTGACGTCTTTGTGCAACCAGAATACCAGTACCTTCCACCCTCCAACAGCCTTCCCAGATGATCAGAAGAATAGCTCTTCAGCTGATTTAAAAAGCTGTTGCAAGGATCAGTACTTATCTAGGACCACAGCTGTTAATATTTCAGTGCCACTGCAAGTGTCAACCTATGGTTTCAGGTGCACACGCAGTGCTCACAGTTAGATAGTTCATGTCTGTACATAAAGTTGCTGAATGTCTGAGGCATCCTACAGAGATAGCCTTCCTGAAACTGTAATCCAGTCTGCACAGTTCTGACCTGAAATTTTCACTGTAACCACCAAGCTCTGAAGAAGTTCTGTTACTCTTGGATTTCTAAGTATTATACTTTAGAAGCTTAGGATCTCTGAATTACATTTAATTAGAGATACCCTGCAAGATAGGCTCTGTAGCCAGTAGCGCATAGGGCTGGATTATGAGAAACTCTAGGTTTACTTTGTTATTGGATAGTTTTGTTCTTAGTAAGTGTCTATCAGCAGGCTCTGGATTGGGATGACCAGCATTGATTGTTGTCTTCTATGTGGATTGGTAAGAGTGTGGATGTGAGCATTGCATACAAATCCCTAATTATCCATTGAGCTTTATTATTCTCAGCTTGTTACATGTATGCTGTAGTACGAAGTAATGACTAGGACAGCAAGTAAAATGAAGGTCTTCTTAGTGATTTTAAGGTACAGCATCTCACCTTTGATCTGGCCAAGATGATTTCCTTGTACAGGATGTTGCAGACAGTACATGGCTCCAGAACGGCCATGGTGGTACACCCACCCCTAGTGATGGCATGCTGGGTAAGGCTTTGGCCTTTAACCTGCCCTGTCAGGATTGATTTCTTTCAGTGTGCATCTGTTGTGCTTGATGTACTCTTTTTCACTGTTTGGTTGTAGACATCATTTTCATGAAGCTATGTTCTTGTTCTTGATACAGCTACAACATCCTTGAGAAACCTTACCCAGTGGGAGAACCAGAGAGCCCTCCCCTTAAAATTATGTGATGTTCACAGAGAGACTGTATTTATGTACATGTGGCGTTAGCATAGTTTTTGCACCTGTAATTACCGAAGTACTTACACAGTCAACTCTAAAAGAAATAATGCATGTGTATAAAGCTCTTGCTGTTTTGAAGTCTCCCTTCAGGAACTCCTGGTGTCCTTTTTAAGTTCCTGGAACTAACGTGTCATGGGCCACCAGCCACAGATGTAAGACAGCCTACACTAGGATAGGGCCAGCCTAGATACGGGAACTGAGATTAGCCATAGCTGGTGTTCTGGAGAGGGAAACTGTTTGTGAAGGACGGGTTTCCTGACACAGCAAGGGAAAATACAATTCCAGTCCTACTCTTAAAAGTAGTAGCGGATGAGATGTAAAGAATGAAGTCCAGCTGAACCCAAATTTGATCATAGGAAAGTGTAGAAGGAATGGTCTCCCCAGTTAGAGCAGTCATAGTAAGAGTATGGGAATAACAGAGTTTTACTCCCCACCCCAAGGTAATTACCATATGTGCATGAATGTGAGTGAGGCTTGTATATAAACACATGTGGAAAGTATGTGTTTATGCATAAATATGTCATCAGCTGATGGATCATGTAGAAATATGAAGCTAGCAAGTCCAATTTGTATCACTACTCCATACATTCCAAGCAATCCAACGTGGAGCTTTGTTAACTAATTCACTTCTGAATTTCCCTTGTACAAACCTTTTGTTGTAATCAGTATTACAATTTTCCACAAACCATCAGAACATTCAGTTTTCAATCATGCAGTAACTTAAACATTAAAAGGAGACAGTGACTGAAGGCTCAGTATTGTGCTGTAAACTTTCAGTCGAGTTGGCATTCATCAGAACAGTAGGTTTTTGAAAATCATTTGTGTATATCTACAGAGATTTGTATGGATATGTCCAATCAGGATGTGATCAGTTTTCAGGGGAGCCTATAATTGTTGTAAGAAGCATGTGTAAACATGTTTATTCTGAAACATAACAAAACAGAAAACATGGGTTTGCCACGTTAGCCCAGATTTAATCCTTCTCTGCTAAGTGTCAGCTCCCTGTGGCTGCCCTGACCTGTAATGAATCTAGCCAGCTAGTGTTAGTAATTGTAAAATTATCCAGCCCTTTAAAATGTGTGCTTTTGTAGTCTATGATGGTGAGTTCCATAGGCTACCTATGTACTGTGCGTGAGAAATTTATGTATATGCATATACATTGTATGCATATAGACAAGCACATAGTATATATACGCGTTTGAATCTATATGTTGAATATATACGTTGCACGCATATAGGCATGTATATGGTATCTATCTCATGTGTATATCTTCTCTCTGTGAATATATGTGTGTTTATGTATTTCCCCACATAATTTTTATGGGAGGCATCACGCTGACAGCACGTTCCCTTCTTTTTTTTTTTCCAATCCCAGATTGGGAAGCTCGGATAGACAGCCACGGGAGGGTGTTCTATGTTGACCATGTCAACCGAACTACCACATGGCAGCGCCCCACAGCTGCAGCAACACCAGATGGGATCTACATGTCTGGCTCTATCCAGCAAATGGAGCAGCTGAACCGACGGTGAGCACTTGTGTCTGTATTCTTCTGAGATCCACATTCTCTTTTCTTAACAGTGCCCCACTGGTTTCCTTCCTGGAGAAGAGAAGGCTGCACAGAGGCCTCATTGTAGCCTTCTACATTTAAAAGGGGATTATAAAAAGGAGGAGAATCGACTTTCTATACAGGTAGACAGTGACAGTACAAGGGAGAATGGTTTTAAGCTCAAGGAGGGAAGATTTAGATTGAATGTCAGGGGGAAGTTCTACTCAGAGAGAATGGTGAGGTGCTGGAACAGGCTGCCCAGAGAGGTTGTGAATGCTCTATCCCCAGAGATGTTCAAGACCAGTTTGGATGGAGCCCTGGGCAACCTGTCCCATCCACAACCTTCCACACAGATCTAAAGGTCGTTGGCCCTGCCTGTGTCAGGGGGGTTGGCACTTGATGATCCTTAGGGTCCCTTCCAACCCAAGCTGTTCTATGATTCTGTGATTACTTTCTCACTGCATCCCATTGGCTTCCTAAGCTTCTTTCCTTGTCCAAGTTCAATACACATCTTCCTGTCCTGGTTGCTGATGACTTTCTGATTTTGTGTACCTGCTGTAGGTATCCAGTACACAAATTTGCCTGCATGATGGATGCTGTTGAGTGAAAAATTTTTCAAAACTTTTCAAACTCTACGAAGAGGCTTTTTGAAAAACTTCTTTGGAATGACTCCCAGAAAAGAATGGAGAGTTTTTCCAAAAGATGGAGTTATTTTTTCTATTTAACTCCTAGAGTGATACTCACAGCTCAGCACCTAGCCCTGCAATGCAGCAGCTACAGAGGTTTCTGAGCTGATTGTTATTATAATAGCATTTACATATCAGTGTGGCATTTCTGCTCAAGCTAGTTAGGCCTACTGAAACATTTGTCTCTTTTTCCAGGGCAAAGCACTGCTCTAATAGAACTGTTTGTCTTTCCAGATAGAGATAGATATCTTAGTGCTGCACTACAGCAGTGTGCCCAGGTGGCCAAAAAGACCAATGGCTTGTATCAGGAATAGTGCTGCCAAGAGGAACATGGAGGTGATTGTCCCCCTGTACTCAGCACTGGTCAGGCTGCACCGGGTCAAGTACTGTGTTCAGTTTTGGACCCCTCACTGCAAGAAAGGTACTGAGGCCCTGGAGCATTTCCAGAGAAGGACAATGAAACTGGTGAGGGGTCTGGAGCACAGGCCTTGTGAGGAAAAGTGAGGGGGCTGGGATTGTTCAGTCTGGAGAAGAGGAGGATGAGGGGAGACCTTATTGCTCTCTACAACTACCTGAAGAAAGGTTGTAGTGAGCTGGGGGTTGGCCTCTTCTCTCGTGTAACTAGAGATAGGGTAAGAGGGAATGGCTTTAAGTCGCACCAGGGGAAATTCAGACTGGATGCTAGGAAAGACTTCTCCAAAAGAGTGATCAGGCGCTGGAATGGACTGCCCAGGGAGGTGATGGAGTCACCGACCCTGGAGGCCATTGGAGGAATGTTTAGACATGGTGTTGAGGAACATGGTTTAGTGAGAACGATTGGTGATAGACGGACTGTTGGACTGGATGATCTTGTGGTTTTTTCCAACCTTGGTGATTCTATGATTCTACTAGGTGTTGTAAATCTGTCAGTTCATTCTTTGTTAGCTCAGATATACCTTAGCATGGGACATGTTTACCTTTGACTGGTCTACAAATAGATTTGTTTATCATTTCTTTCTCTTGCTCGCTTTTTGGACTGAATGTGGTTAAAAACCCTCCCTTTTTATTACAGATGATTTTTTTTTTAATTCCCTGTTTACTATAATGGTGTGGTTTCTTTTCTAGACAAGCAAAGCTGAAATTGTATTCTAATCATAGCTTGTAAAATGCCACAAAAGATTTTTGGTCTTCTTCTTTGTGCTAAGAAAAAGATCTGCAGCTGAGAGAAAAATGCCAAGTTTCAAAGAATTGTTTTCATTGTGCAGAATAGTTCTGGAGTATGTAAGGAGAACTGGATTCTGAATGACAATTGAAAAGTTAATTTAACTTTTGGGGAGTAAGTTAGTCTTCTTAAAGTCTCTATTGTACACAGAAAGTTGACACCATCAGCACACTCTTGTAAAAAATCCTTTTTTCTTCCAAATTTATTACTTTGGATAGCATTTTATAACATGTATTATGTACTTTTTTCTCTTACAGCCTTCCTCAGAAAGCAGCGAGCTACTGTGTTCATAGTTGAAAAAAAAAAAAATCACAAAGTGTGTGTTTAATCTAGATTTTTTCCAAGAGATTTACATGACTCTCCTCTGCCATTTTGCATTTGTCTTTAAGAGGGATTTGGATTATGTGAAAGCTCAGAGTATTTGACTGCTGCTGAGCAAGTTATCTGCCACAGAAAGCTCTGCTATGGATATGTATCAGCCTTACTTATTTTTTTATTTTTTCTTTCTGTTTTGGAAGTTGAACTCTCAGATAAGTGCAGCACAAGACCAGAAATAAGTGTTTGTGAGAGTGCTTGTAGGAGTTTAACATTCTTTTAGCCAACACAGATTAATTCATAAACCAACTATCTCAGATACTGCAGATTGGGCACTTTGTTTGTGACCTCTTGCTACAAACCTCCTTCTGTATTTTCCTGTAGGTTGTCTGCCTTCCAAGATTATGACTTGTCACTGGTTTGGATTGGTAATTGACATGTTTCACTGAATCTCTCTATTTTTGGTATTCAGAAATCTGGTGACCGAGTCAAAAGTATAGAGGATTTTAACTGGAGGTGTAGTTCTCTTTACCTGAATCAAACAGAGACCACTTCTCAGTTTAATAACCATCAGTTGCCATGGCTTATCGGGACAGAGGAAAAAAACCTGGTGATTCACTGCTCCCTGTTGAAGACCTTGTAAGAGACTATTTGAATGCCATTGACTCAAAGTTTGCTGATGAACAAGTCCTGGGCAAGGGTTGTGAAATCCTTTGTCTGAGAGACAAGCAGATGGGCATTTCCTGGCAAAAGGAAAGAGAGATAAGCTGCAGCTCAATGGCAGCTCAATGGCCGCTGAACACTCTTTTGTTTGGTACTCATCTCCGTGGGGAGATAGCCATCTTAGGAGATGCTTGCCTGGCACACTAGCATGGGGGCAGCGATGGCCAACGAACACTCTTTTGTTTGGTACTCATCTCTGGGGAGATAACCATCTCAGGAGACGCTTGCAGCACGGGATTTGTCACGTAGACTGGAGGAATCTGGAAGATAAAATAGGGATCCTGCAGCCACGAAGATGTGCGATTTTCTCCGGGGATTTTGACTGTTGCTTCCTGGAGTTTCTCTTCGGAGGAATTACCCGAGCTGATCACTGCTGCTGCCTGGAGAGGCCCTCTCTTTGGAGAGACCTCCCGAGCTGATCACTGTTCTGCTGCTGCCCCTCTCGGGGTTGCCTCCCTCGCTGCTCCTCCGGTGCGGACCTGGTGCTGACCCCTCACCCCTCGCTGCTTCTCCGGACAACTGCTTGCTGCTCAAGGCTGCCCGCTGCTGCTGCTCTCCCCGCTTCTGCCAGCCCTGCCCTTCGGCCTCGGACCATCGGAGCCGCTTGCAACCGGACCGCCCCTAGGATCCTGACTGGTGACTATCCCTGCGTTGTACAAACCCTTGCTTCTTTCCTATCTTTCCTATCGCTCGCCTTCCCTTTCCCATCACCCTTAACAGTGTCCGCCTTCCCCTTCCCCATGCCTCAGGTCAATATGGTAATAAACTGGTCGGACCAACATTTGAACCGTTGCTTCTTAATCTCACGCTGGGTATACACATAATCTTAAAGAACCTCGTCTCCCTCCTCTATATTGGAGCGTGACAGACCTCTGTTGATTTGAAATATTGAACAGGGAGCTATCCCGTTGTTTCAAAACTTGGGAACAAGAATTTCCCAAGATTCTGATAAATGAGGCTTATGCTGGATACTCTGTTGAAACAAGTTGGGCATTTCAGAATTGGAAAGTGATTTCTGCATTTTCGACCTGGCTGGTAGAATTTATAAAACTGTCGTTTTCCTGAAGCAAATTTCAAATATTTTGAGTCTCCAGAATTCTGTATTATGAGGAAAACAAGCTTTCATAAATAGTAATTGGAAAGCATTATAGTAGACATTGTTTTAAAAACTTGTTTCAGAAATACTGATTTGTTTTCATTGTTTGAAAAAGCCTTCAGCAAACACACCTGAAAATCATTTTAGGTGAGGCAAGAGCAAACACAGGGCTTGCAGATAGAATTACCAGCAGCCTGAACTTTTGCTCTAAACAAAATGGAACTCAAAACCGCTTAATTTGAAAAAACTTGGCCACTTTTCTTTTTGAACCAATTTACTCGGCTTCCTGGTTTCATTTCTGGGAGGGAATGGAAAAACCAAAATATTACAAGGAAACCTGGTATTTCCAGCTCTGCCAAAATCACAAAGCTTTGGAAATTTAGCTCGAAAAAAAAAACCCAACATAGCTGTGATTGCTCAAACCCAAGAGCCTAATCCTACTTTCCTTCTGTGCTCAAAGCTTCTCGTTAGCTGTGCTAGCCACTTGAGAATATGGGGAATGCAAAACTGGAATCCAGGTGTTAGGCAGGAGGCATTGTAATTTTTATTTAAAGACTCTTGCTCATTTTCTTCAGCACTACCTGACACACTTACCTGTTAGCAAAGCAGGTAATAGCCACTGATGCTCAAGCTCTGTTGGGAAGATCTTTTGAAGCGTATGTGTATCTAGACTTGTTTTTGCACTAATTTAAAACGTAATAAATAATGCAAGAAATTATAGCTGTGTATTTAAGACAGCCTCAGTGTGGTATTTCTAAATCTTGATTTCTTTGACGGATCTCTTTGAAAAGAGACTGAATTTCCAAAGGCATTCCCATAACTTTTGCCCTTTCAATATTTTCTCCAATTACTTTGACATTTTCTGGTATTTATATAAGATGGTTTTATAGTACTGAAAGCTCCAGAACGTATTTTTTGGTTGGCATACAGCTAGTATTACTGTTTAAGGTTTGCCAGTAGGGATTTTCTACCATCTAATTAAATTGAAGCTGCAAGGTTTTTTTTTTTATTAATGTGCTTATATCCTTTGATTGCATGAACTCCTTAAAAAAGTTGTATATTGCTGTTGCATGTGAGTGTTGTAAAACTCCTCTAGTACTGGAATGGAAAGTTGCCTGCAGTCAAGTGAATAAAAATGTAAAGTGTAGGTCTAAATCAGGGGGACATAGCAACTAAGGTAAATTCATGCTGTTATGAAATCTGATATCAGAATTTCTTTGTAAAGATGGGTATTGACTTAAAAATAGCACTCAGTCTTTTTTTTTAAATCCTCTAAATTTGTTCTTTATTGAACTTTCAAATGATGCAGTTTCAAATGCTTTTGAATGCTGAAGGATATAAATACTGCTATGCACATTTAGTGTAAATCTATAAAACTTAGCTGATTTTTCTTAATTGTTTACAGCTCCTCTGCCCAAAGTTGAGTTGCAGTAAGCTACTGGAGACGCTGTCTGTTGAAAGTGTGAAAAACAAATCCTCATTGTCTTTGCTGATCCCAGGTCTCATTGAGCAATTAACTCCTGACCAATTTTCTATTTGGAGTAAAGTATACATTAACAAATAAAGAGAGAGTGAGATAGAAAGTAATTAGAAATTGTAAGTCAGAATGTAAGATGAAGAAAGTAAAAAAGATTGTAAATCAGGACAATGGGAAACAAACAGTGTTGGATCAGATTAAATTCAGGCAGTAGAGCCAGTCTTGTTTATATATGTTTGGGAACGCAATCCACAAAAATGGATTAAAAATGTGGAAGTGAATTAAAAGCTGATAAATTAATTAACAGGGCCTATTTCTTTCTTTCTTTCCCTTTCTCTCTCTTTCTTCTTCCCTTCTTTTCTTTCTCTCTGAATTTAAAATACGTTTTGTTATTGAATATATAAAACATGCACGTTCATTGCTTGTTAGTAGAACCAAAGAAAACTTGATCTCTCTTAGTCATCTGTCTGTGTGAGTAGAACAAGTTAACTAGAATTTATTTTGTACAGTACATATTTGAAACACTCCAGGTTATTTCTACATCCAGGTGTATACTTTGTTCTTGATCTGGTAAAGTATTCAAGATTTGAATAATCTCTAAGACAATTATTAGTCCTACCAGCATCAATTAATATGGTAGTAAGTTCCATAATTAATATGGAAATTATATAGTGTATAAAGTATAAAGGTGTTTGCAGGTTTCAATTCAGCATTTACTTCTGTCATCCTTCTCACTGTTTTTTGCTTATGTCTGTATTGTTTCTTCTCTCTTGTTCTTCAGCTGGTCACCACCCAATGTGAGCTAGTACTCAATCCAATTAGTTTTCCTGAGTGGACATTACACATCCCTATGCTTTTCACTCAGGTTGTGTTGCATTCTGTTCTCCTTTCCTATGGTCAACTTAATGACATTGTTGCTCTCTTGAGTTCACGCAGTCTCCTAGGCTGCATTCCATATTGCCTACCAGAAGAGAAGTGTGCTCAGCTGATGGCCGTGCTGTATCATCATCCATATTGTGAACGCTTCTACCTTCTTAGGGTTTTAATCCTTTACCTTTTTAGGGTTGAACATATGCATTTGATATTGTAATAAGCAAGGCTGCAGAGTACTCCGTGCACCACAGATTATGCTACCTGAAGACTAAATGAGAAGAAGAACCACGATCCACTAATATTTTTAGGTTCCAGACATATGGATTATTTAAAGAGAAGCCTGATAGAAATAGTATTCTGAAGGTAGAAGTATTGGAATCATTCAAAAACAGCACTGCTCATCAAGGTAGGAAGTATCAGATTGCTATTCTGTTAACTAAGGCACGTTGTTCCTTTCTCTGAATGATTGCAGGTACCAAAATATTCAGCGAACTATTGCAACAGAGCGGACTGAAGGTGATGGTGTAGTAAACAACAGGGTGGAGAGAGTTCCCACTGGAGGAGGAAGTGACTCTGAGGCAGAGCCTTCCCAACCAAGCTCAGGTATGTGAAAATAGCTTCTGAGGGCATGTTCAGTGCTACTCAGCATTGGCATTCAGTTTTGGGAAGTGCCGAGGACTATAGGAAAGGTCAGTTTTAAAATAAAATGCAGATGGTGCATGTTTTTGTTCAATGCAGTAGTGGTAAAAACAGCTCAGTTTTATTTTTGCTGCACTGTAATAAGCTGTGGGCCTTACAGTTTGCTGTTCCTGGGCATGGTTTCTGCACCTGCAGTGGCCCTGGCATGGAATATGGAATTTTATTTTTTTTTTTTTGTGGCTACAGTTTTGTGATAGCTACTAGCTGATGGAAGTCTGAGCTGCCACCAGCTTGTATTTGTAGTCATCACTAGCTATATGACAACACCACATAACAGCGCGGGGAACTGATCTGTTTGAAAACTTTCTTGTAATTAAAGCTCTTTGTAGCCAAATCGATTCTTCCACTTGGCTCATTAAATAAACAAGAGCTACTGCCAATGTGAAGGAGAGGAGGAGAATGTGTATCCAGAGGAGGATGGAACAGGCAGGGAACTATTCTGCTCTTTTTGGTGGCAGTCATATTTCTTGAAAGCAATTGCAAAACCATCAGCTAAGATGTTTTTATTCAGATAAGAAACATCAACAATCAGACTAATTATCACCATGCAGCTTGCAGACCCACAAAAATAGATACCTGCTTTGAGAAATTGTGCCACCAAAAGAAATAAGTAGTTCTTTTCTATTGGGTCACCAAGGGTTGTCTTTCATGTTTGCTATGATAAGTGTCTCCTTGCCATCCTTGTGTAAAGTAGCAGGCAAAGGGACGGAATCAGCACATCGACTTGAATTTTCTTAATGTTCCATGTTGAAAAAGAATTCTTTTCTCTAAAATGGACAGTGGGTGGAAGCAGTCAGTAATAGTACTGAACTGAACCGTCAGCTTGTAAAAACTGCTGTGGTCAAACTGTTGTTTTGGGTCAGCAGTTTATATGAGGCAGAGTTTTTTAATATGCAGGAGCATCCAGCTCCTGCCCTGTGAGCACGGCAGCACTAACCATGAGAACACCTACAGTTTTACCAGTAGGCTTGTCTTGAAAACACAAGAGTACATACACCGGGCAGGATGATGACATTTTTACATTGTCATTTTTGTAGCCACTCAGTAGAGACTAGATAACAGACTGTCTTTGCCACTGTTAATAAAATTGTGCTTCTTTTGGTTTCTGTCCAGAGATTAGGAGGGAAGGTTCCCTTTCTCCTGTGAATTCTCAAAAAATCACCTTATTGCTGCAGTCTCCAGCTGTGAAGTTTATCACAAATCCTGAGTTCTTCACCGTGCTGCATGCAAACTATGTGAGTAATTACGATTTGCTTTTTCTGAGTCCCAGTACTGTGCCCGAGGCCTTCAGGGAGAATGCACAGTGAATGTGATTTCAGGCTGACGATTCTGTTGTCTGTTCCTGCAGTGAGTGAGGTTGTTAACTTTTGGAGGCATGCTCCTGAGGAACCTCACTCAGGGGAACAGAGAGAAGGGAAAAGTTATTAACCCCGGTTTGCACTCTGAAGAAGCAGGTAGGCATAAAGCTGTGAAAGAAATACTGAGCTGAGTCAGAGTAGCTATTTTACAAAAAAAAAGAAAACAAGAATGAAAATGAATTTTCAAACATTAAAGTAATTGTCTTTAATTATTAGTATTAGTATTTATACAGTAAGTATGTATGTATTGTTGCAAACCTGATGTGAAGTGGAAAAAGTTTAGTGGTAGGTTCACCATGAGGAATAATGTAGGGAAATCTTAAAAGAAGATGCAGTTATCAAGTTCCAGTCTTGGTTTCCTTATCTTGAATGCAGGCACACATGACTTCTGAATTTTTGGAAAGTGCTCGGTTTCTGGATAGGGATGTCCATCCTTTTTGAAAAGAAAAGAAATTGAAACACTTTAAGAGTTATCTCAGCACAGTTTTTAGTTAACGACAACTGTCCAGTTATGGCTGTAATGCGTTGTGGATTGAAGCTGTCTGCCCTTCTCCAAGCCTCTGCCAGAGTTTATTGCTCTTGAAATCCTACAAAAGAAGGCATGACTTTACTCGTCTGACATGACCTGAACTATGTTATGAAATGCACATCATTTCTTCCATTGTCGGGGTGATAAATGATGATTTATGTCTGGGAACAATATCATTTTCATTCAGTGTAGTTATTTGCAAAAGGAGCAAATGTTTCTATGGTGGTACAAGAAACAGTTCACGATGTAACCAGTTTCATTTCTCACTGAAATAAAAAAGTCAAGAGAGGCCTTCAGTTTGAGCTTATAAAATTGTCTTTAATATGGAGGCCATAACAATCTGTTGAAACATCTGTCAAATGGTCATATAGATTCCACTTACACAGAAATAATGACCCACATAACTCCTGGCTTGATGCAGTTGTTACGTTTTAACCACATGCCCCTGTTAAAATTTCAAGCTATTAATTATACCAGTGAAGCTGGGACTGGAAAACATTATCCAGCAGTTAGAGGTAAAAGGGAAAGGCTCTCATTACGCAGATACTTTATTTCCACTGAGAGAGAAATCTACATTACATTTTTGGTTTCTGTCGTGCTGATCAGAGTTATTGATCAGAAATTAGATCAAAATATAACTTCTCTAAGGGAGTTGCTGGGAACTCGGCTATTTGTGACCATAAAGATTTCCTGAGTTATAATCAGGTTGCATATTCAGGGTAGAGATATCTTCTTGATTTTACTACACATACCAATGTTTTACCGTAATTAAGGACCTTGTGCTGCAAGGAGTATTCTCAGCACTACCACAACTATAAACCCTGCATAATAAAACTAATACTTGAAAATGTTTTATTGTATTGTAGTGGTAAAAATGCATTAAAAGTATGCAGAAATTGAGAACTCAATGCTTTTGGAGCCAAACTCACTGGACAGATTATATATAGACACACGGGGACTCACTTCAATGGAGACAGAAATTCTCCAATGATCCTTAATTGCTCAAGAAGACAGAGACTATAGAAAGTATTTCATGTAGCATAATGAAAGCTCTAGTGAGTAGTTTAGTCCTTTTGGGTGACCAGTATAACCAGTGCACTTATTTTTTGTCTAGTGAAATGCTCAGAAGGAATGCAGATTTTCTGTAAAGTTTCCTACCCTGCCTTGAACTTTTTCCCTGGATTAAAGATCCAAGAGTAGTGGCCTGTGGATGAGAAAAAGTGTTGCCACAACATGTATTTTATGGTAAATAAATACACGTTCACAGCAGTCTCTGCACCTTTCTTGGACCATCCAGCCACACAGGCAGACTTTCTGCTAAGTCTGTGAAAGAAATAAAATAGGCACAGCTATATGCAACATGAGTCGGTGGTGTTTCAGCTAACTGTTGTTTTGCAGTGCTTCATGAAGCAGTTTATGTGGAGGGTAACTGTGCACAGTGTAGGGGGATGTTTGGCTTTCTAGATTATATTTCTTACTTCTAAATGTTTGTGTAAAAGAGTTGTTCAATTTAATGCAACTCTCCCAGTATGCGTTTCAGTTCTTTGGACAGATGTCCCAAGAAATAGCTAAATGTCATTTTGACATCAGAACCGTCTTTTCTAACCTCTCTTTTCCATTTCAAAGAGTGCCTATCGAGTCTTCACTAACAGTACCTGCTTGAAGCATATGATTCTGAAGATCCGTAGAGATGCTCGTAATTTTGAGCGCTATCAGCACAACAGAGACCTGGTAAATTTTATCAACATGTTTGCTGACACCCGACTAGAGCTTCCGCGTGGGTGGGAGATAAAAACTGACCAGCAGGGCAAGGTAAGAGAACCAACAAAACAAATGACTTGTTTAACATAGCACATCAGTCTACGTGGTCACTGAAGGTCCCCTCATTCTTGTCTCAAAACTAGTAAAGATTTGAATTAAACAACACCTGCGGCAAGCAGAGCTGTTTCAAAAGCAGAAAAAAGCTTCAGGAAAAAATGTTATAGAGCATAGTTGTAACTTTCTAGCTTTCTGTGGAATATCACACCATATCTAAGGCAGTACTGGACTAAGAAAAGTTTCATCCAGAGTAGAGATCTGTCATGACTGAAAAGTTTGGCTTAGTGCCTGCTTCCGTGAGGCTTTGCTACCCAAAAAGCAGTGTTCCCTAGTAATTTTATTCTCTTCTGCCCTGTTTATCTCATGTCTACTGCATGTAATTCTGAGCTGTGTAGCTTCAGGTATATTCCAAGAGCTGTTCTAAACTTGGCTAAGAAAGTCCTGTCATTTGCAGACACTATCCATGGTCTGTGCCTTAACGGGGGATTCTGACATGCACTTTCTAGCTATTTTCACTGTATGTTGCCGCAGTACTGTCACACTGTCGGCTTTCTTCCAGAAATAACCACTCTACATTGTTCCCGTATATTTCAGTCTTTCTTCGTTGACCACAACAGTCGTGCTACCACATTCATAGATCCCAGGATCCCACTGCAGAATGGTCATCTCCCCAATCACCTGACTCACAGGCAGCATCTTCAGCGACTTCGTAGCTACAGTGCCGGAGAGGTAACCCTGCCAGTATCAACACTGATCCCTTTTCACAGCAGTCAGTTTAAAATGCGTTGAAACAAAGTTCTTGTGGATTTTTAAATTCTAAAGAAGAGTTCTTTTCTTTCTGAAGTGTTTCTGTGAAGGGTTTCTGTGAGCGTTTGCTGCACAGTGAAGTGATGGCAAAACAGATTTTAAAAGAAGAATCCATGTTTGACATCCTTGTCTTGCTTTAGTAAAGACAAGCCACTTATTATTTGTATACTTGTAGACTTCAGCAGCTTTACTTCTTTCTTCATTCTCCACTGTGACACTGTGCTCTGAAGATGCATACTCCCTAGCAGGTGCAGTAAGGCATGTTAAGGTTTGCTTCCCTCACCTTCAAATCATGCTAAACAGTCTTTTGTATGTTTCATGGACATGGCTTCTGTCACTGAGTAGCGTGGGCAGAGGGGCACGTTCATAAATCCTGGTTGTGTTTTACGGAGTTAAGAAGGAAAGAGTAACAGTAATCAGATTCTTTGTAAGTTGAAGATTTGTGAAGATTGTGGCTGAATGTGAGTAGATATGCATAAGGGCCAGAGGATCTTCTTCTTGCACTAAATCATCAGAAGAAGCACTTGTGAAATTAACATTGAAATTTGTTGCAGCAGGACTAGTCTGAACACTTCCCACTAGCAAAGGAGCTTAGATTCAAGAGCTCATTGAAGTGTGAGGTCAGTACTTCAGAACCAAGGGCAGGCATGATGTAAGTAGCTTTGCTGGAGTTTTGGAATTTTGTGTGAATGCAGCAAAATCTTTTCTGGAAATTGAAGTGCATCAGTGTCTCTTTCAGTCCTATCTTCCCTCTGCCAGCAGCCTGCACTGTAGTGTTTTTATTGTGACTGATTCAAGTGATATGAATGTGAAAGTCACATATGTGATGATCCATATTTCTGCTTATACTTTCCCGAGGCTTGCTTACAGATTCATCTAGTCAAGGACAGATACATTGCTGAGCTACTTAGCCAATCTCACCCAAGAAGTACACTCAGTTCTGCAAGTGGTCACAGGACTGGCAAAAATGAAATGTCACATACAGGGAAGAGAGTGAAAAGAGTAATGAAGTAATGACTCTGAGGAAACATGTAACCTGTTCATCAAGGGCACTGATTTGACATGATTAGTTAATGAAGCAGGACCTTCCGTCTAGGCAGCTATGAGTGTTAGTACTTCCACTGCCTCAGTGGCCCGGGTCTCATGGTGCTTATGCACCTTTGTCATAGCCATTAGCTTCCCCTCTGGGAATATTTGTTCCTACCATTGATTTCCAAGGACTTTGAATCGGTGCCTGAAAGCCAGTTATGAAGAAAAGATTCAAATCTTTGTAACTTGGCCCATGAAACTACATGTTCTGTGCTGTTTCTTCACAGTATGTTTGAATAAGCTTTTGTCCTATAAATCACAGAATTGCAGGGGTTGGAGGGGACTTCAAGAGATCATCGAGTACAATTCCCCCAACAAAGCAGGTTCCCCACAGTAGGTCACACAGGTAGGTGTTTGGATGGTTTTGAATATCTCCATCAAAGGAGACTCCACAGACTCTCTGGGCAACCTGTTCCAGTTTTCCATCACCCTTCCTTTAAAGAAGTTCTTCCCCATGTTTGTGTGGAACTTCCTATGTTTGAGTTGTTTTGAGTTTTAGACCGTTGCTCCTTCTCCTATTGCAACACAGCACCAGGATGAGCCTGGCCTCATCCATTTGCCTGTAGATATTTATAAACATTAATTAGATACCCCCTCCACCTTCTTTTTCCCAGGCTGTACAGACCCGGAGTACTCAGCCTTTCCTCATATGAGAGATGTTCCAGGCCCATAATCATATCTGTGGCCCTCTACTGGACTTCTTCCGGGAGATCCCTGGCTTTTTTGAACTGGGGAGCCCAGAACTGGACACAATATTGTAGATGTGGACTCACCAGGGCAAAGTGGAAGAGGGGGATCACCTCCCTTGACCTGCTGCTATGTTCTTTTTGATATACCACAAGATTCCATTGACCTGTGCTGCAAGGGCACACTGCTGGCTCACGGCCAGCCTGTTGTCCACCAAAGCACCCAGGTCCTTCTCCACAGAGCTCCTCTCCAGTAGGTCATAGCTTAACCTATGCATCTGCTTATTCCTTCCCAGGTACAAGACTCTGCACTTACTCTTGTGGAACCTCATCAGGTTCCTCCTTGCCCAACTTTCCAATATGTAGGAATCATATCCATAGGATCACACGTGGGACTTTGTCCTGGCTGTGTCTCAACTATCTTCAGTCTAGCTGTTTTTTTTTGTTTAGCAGGTAGTGTGGCCTCTGAAATCTGTCACCAAGATGGTATGAAGGACCAAGAAAGATGAGTGCCAATCTTGAGCATACCGCACAGATGCCAGATGAACAGGAAGGAGAGCAGAGCAGTGCAGCTTCAGTCATGATTCCTTGTGAATGCCAGAGAGGGCATAGAAATGAGCCGGGGTCTGCCCAAGTGCCAAAAGGAGTTGCTGAGTGTTTCTCTGGACTTTCCAGAGACTTTGCAATCTAAGTAGGACTACAGGGAATGCCTTCAAGTTGCGCCAGGGGAGATTCAGGCTGGATTTTACAAAATTCTACTACTCTGAAAGAGTGGTCAGGCACTGGAATGGGCTGCCCAGGGAGGTGGTGGAGTCACCGACCCTGGAGCTGTTCAAGGTATGTTTGGACGTTGTGTTGAGGGACATGGTTTAGTGAGAGCTATTGGTGATGGTTGGACAGGATGATCTTACAGGTCTTTTCCAACCTTGGTGGTTCTGTGATTCTATGATTCTGTGAAACAGCAGGTAACAATCATAGGTAAATTACAAGGGGGGAATGGTTTTAAGCTCAAGTAGTGAAGGTTTAGATTGGATGTCAGGGGGAATTTTTTCACAGAGAGAGTGGTGAGGTGGTGGAACAGGCTGCCCAGAGAGACTGTGTAGGCTCCATCCCTGGAAGTGTTCAAGACCAGGTTGGATGGGGCCCTGGGAAACCCGATGCAGTACCAGATCTGGATGTTGGTGACCCTGTATGTGGCAGGGGGGTGGAAATGTGATGATCCTTGGGATCCCTTCCAACCCAAGCCATTCTGTGATTCTATGATAGCTGAGCCCAAATGGGAAAAAAAGGAATAGACCAGCTTCACATAATTATCAATTGCTTTGAATTGTGTAATCGTGAAGAATCGGTCATGGTTCTAAGAAATTATAGCCACAGTACTCAGCAGTAGACAAAAAAAATATATATAAGGTCTGGAATTCTAATTATCCTAACGAAGAACTGGTATTGCAAGAACTGGATGTTGGAAGTAAAATCTAACCAATTTAACTGAAATAAGGCAGAGTTGAAATTCAGTGAGAAGAGTTATCCATAAGAACTGATCTACATAGCTCTTGCATCTCTATTTGTTCATACTGTCAGGCCAAAACTCAGTGCTGTTGTGAAGGATGTACTCCATGCAAAAGCCAGTTTTGTCTTTGTCATGATTCCAGCCCAGTTCGTCCTAGTTCTGTGACTAATGGGCAGGAAGGGACCCGTGGACCCATGCCCTGGAAAAAAAAGGAAAAGGAGGTATGGAAAAGATAGGGAGATGGGCCCAAAGGAGGAAAACAGTGGCAGCGAGCTAAGGGAGAAAACTAATTTACTAAGTAAGATAACAGAATATGAGGTTACAAAATAAGATACAAGTGGAATTGAAGCTAATAAATCAAATAAAATGGGAGAGTGTCCAAAAACTGAATACATTAGTCTAATGCTGTAGGTGAGACAACTAAGGAGCATGCATTGCAGAGACGGGCAGAAAGAGATAGTTCCATGACTCCCAGTCAGTTTTATCCTTCCCTTGAACAGAAAACAGAAACGGAATAATGAAGTCTTTTGGGAGCTGGAATTCATTCTTCTCTTCTGGGACAGGTAACCAGAACTATCGACAATCCTCAGAACTGCAGCATTAACTCTTTGACTCAAAGTACACTACACAGTGTTACGATGTAGAATACCAGTAATAAAAATCATAAAACTATGACAGCCTTCCCATCAAATTACAGATTTCTCTGGCTAAATGTAGCGCAGTGATTAGGTTGTGGTGATCATGTAATCATTGGCTGATCAGTGGTGATCAGTGGTCATTGGCTCCCCCTTCTGTGACGTCTGTGAATCTTACAAATCTTTCCAGTTTATCAAAACTTGGCCTTGACTGTTGCCTAATGATCTGTGGTATTGAATTGAATACCTCACATCACAAATAAATAACTGTTTCAATATTCCGTATATGCTTTTAGGATTTATTCATAAAATTAAGCATAAAAAGAAGTTTTCTCAAATGTGGCAGTTTGCTTTGCGTTGCTTTGCTTTGTGGAAAGTAATTTCGTTCTCAGTAGAGAACAGAAAGCAGTCAGTTTCTGTCTCAGGCTGTCTATTGCTTTCAAAGCTTATCCAACCACTAAAAGGTCAAGCAGAGACTCAAACCACTGCTTCTAACTTCATCTGTATGTGGTGAGTGGGCTGTGTTGTTTATTTAAGGAAAAAAAAATCTGCATATAATTATCCCCATCTCCCTCTTCCAGGAAAACATCTATTTCATAAATTATTCTTTAATATTTTGTCTGTTTGAATTTTTCTCCTAAATAAATGACCTCTGTAAAAGTTTTGATGTCCATCTGTATAAATTTTTGATGTTAAATGGCATCATATACTAATTAGTTTGACAAGAATGCTATTGAGGCTTGCGTGAGCACTTCCTTAAGGTCTTCAATCTTTAAGAGAGAAGAGGTTGTTGATGGAACTCTTGGTTACCTAATTTTTGAATGAAAACTTTCAGTTCTCTCTCTGATATTTTTTTTCTGCAGTACAAATCACTATGATGGAATGGTAGAGAGTTTAAAGACAAAAGAGGAAGAAGTAAGCATGCATAACGAAGTGGCAATAGTTCCTGATTAGTAAGAAAGACTGAGGACATACAAAGATGTAGCAGTATATAACTTTCCTTACTGACCCAAACCACAGAAAGCAAGTAGGAGGACTCAAACAGCAGGAGGCTCTCAAATCCAGCAGTGATATAAAGCCCAGGAAGTGATATTATATCATTGAAAGGCTCTGTGATGGGGCTGGAGACTCCACTCTGGTTGCATGATCTCAGAATCTATTACAGTGCTGTTAAACCCAGTCTATAAATCTATCAGTTTACCCTGCATTAGATGAACCCAATTACAAAGTCTTTAGAAGGATTTATTTTCTTTTAATTGGAGAATAATATACTTATCTAAATTAAATTATTTGATTAGAAAGTCAGAGCAGTCAAGGCAAGTGTAATTAAATACTAAAATGGAGCAATCAATTGTGCTGTATTAACTAAAAGATTGGAAAGAGGAGTACTAACTAAACTGAAGTTAGGATTTTTCCTGTTGTTTTGCCAGAGAAAAGTTGTTTAGAGGTGTAAATGAGCCAAGACTAGGATCCAAACATAGCATTAGCAATGTCTAATGATGGTGATACAGAGAAGTACAGCACCACACAGTGTGTGCAGTTTATTCTGCTAAGGTACCGACAGAACTGGATTCTGTTTGACTTTAATCCAAAGTAGGGAAGAGGTGAGTGAAGGTTTCCCTTCATTAGCTCTATCCACATCTCCTTTCAAAATCCCCGTCTCAGGAGTGTGCTTTGAGGCAGCTCAGATAAGTTAGCAAACAGAAAAGACAGAATGAGTTGACATAAGGAAGAGAATTCAGCCCCAAGCTGTGCAGAGGTACTCTGCAGTTGCCATGTGACAATCATGCTTATTTTTGTTAGAGACAGGGTTTTAATTCTTCAGTTACCCCTTCCCCTAACCTTGTTCCTACCCTTCTGGTCGTTATATCTGTGTGTACCAGCAAGGGCATGGGATTTCTATATTTCAAGCAGGAGGTGAGGAGCAGCTGTGCCCGGAAGAGCTCCAAGCCCACTCTGGCTATGGATTATAGGGAAACGTTTGCTGCTCCACCTCCTCCTCCTCCCATAGCATAGAGTGAATGCTATGAAGGCCACATTGTGTCTGCCAGTTTGGATGCCTGGGTCAAAGGGCAAAAGCTGCCTGAGCTAAACTTACGGTGTCTGTTGGCCCATGAGGAGGATGTGAGATGGAGACCTAGGAAGAAGGAGAGAAGATTTAGCTCAGCACAGAGGAGTTGTGTATTTGGGCCAAGACTTAGAGAGTGTCCCTGTGAGAGCAGAGTACACCACAAGGCTATTGCTCTGTAGGGTTGAGGAGGAGACAAGACTGGTTTCACAGCCAAGGTTTTCATTACGCTCATAGAGCTTTTAACAAAAACTAGATGCAGTTTAAATTGCATCAGTCCCTGTGGCATTCGTTGCATTGCAGTTAGTACACTGTATGGGATGTGTCTGAAAGTTCAGTCATAAGTTGCCTGTTTTTAAAAGTGAAAGGGATTGGACCAAGATTAGCACATAAGCCCATTAAGAACTGCAGGCTTGACTGTTCTCCCTGACACTGGAATACCTCTCTTGTAGCCAGCTGATGTATACTAGCATAAAATGGGTACGAGCACAATCATAGCTGAATCATGGATAAAAATGTTCACTGTGCACTTTCACAAGTGTTGTGTTTTTCAATTACAGTATGTTTAATCAGAATCATCAAGTTTTTTTATTGTTTAGCCTGTGTGTTGTCAAGTATGAAGTACAGTGACTGGCATCTTGTTACACATAAACTTTTTATTCTTTATGTGCTCCAAAGGCAACTTGCCAGTCACATTTAGCTTCTCAGTTTTCATTTATGTCCAGCTGGAAGACCTGGCATTTGGCCACAGTACTAAAAATGGATTGGCACTACTTGCTTGGATGCAGAGCTAAGCGTTTAAAATATTGGAGTAGGGGCAATTTCTTCCTGAACTGGTTGCCAAGTGCTGCAGTTTGTGCAGCAAGAAGGAAGTTGCCATCATCCCAGTAGAATGACAATTGGAATCCATACACATCTTGTCCTGACACCGAATTTTTAGCAGTGATAAAAACTGTTGGCTTTCCTGTGACCACATTTTGGAGGAACACATGTGTGCGAGAGGTGGGCTCCCCTCAGTTTGTACAATCCCATGTATAGTTACATAGCAAGTAATGACATACTGAAGACAAATTGCTGTTATTGTAAGGCTTTCAGTATCCTCAGATCTAAGAGTTTTCCCACCTTCTAATGTATCTGCCTTCCTGAAATGAATCCCTCTTCCAGATACTGTGTTTAGGACAGCGGCATTCTTGAAGTCAAGTCTCTCAAAGAAGTAGCAGTGATAGATTTCCTCTTTATTCCTCTTTTTTTATCTACTTTTCGGATTATGGGTTTTTTTTTTCAGCATATACAATTCAGTATCTGTTTCTGGTTATGCAAGTTAGGCAAAAGCCCTTTTCTGACCTTTGCTCAGCGCAGTTATATCTCCCTTGTATTATTCCAATATTAAATATTCTTTCAACAATACAGAGAGAATACGTGTAGTGTTGTGGGTTGTTCTTTTTTTTTTTTTTTCAAATTAATGTTGCTGTAAAAATCTTGACAATAAATACAGTTACAAGGTACTGTATAGTATGGTAGGGTTATTATTTTTACTTACAGAGAACACCATCACTGTAAAGCCTTTACTAACCTGCATTTACTTCTGGATTCCATTGCCTTCACTGTAGCATAGAAGAGGTGTGTTATCTGAGGATGACGGTGTCGCTTCTTCTGGGAGCACAACATTACCTGATTTTTTTAAGCTGACTGGAGTGTAAAACTATAATTTTCATGTAGACTTCCTATCCCTCAGTCAGTCAGTCAGCGTCATGGACCATTCTGAAAGTCACAAAAAAAGATGAGGCACATTTTTATTAATTGATATGCTGCCGATTGCCATTTGACCATTCTTGCCCTTTTCTCCTTTGTTGTAGGCCTCTGAAGTCTCTCGGAACAGAGGAGTTGCTCTGTTGGCCAGACCAGGCAATAGTCTTGTAACAGCTATTCGAAACCAGCATCATTATGAGACATTACCTCTGGGTAAGCCAAGTTTCCCTTTTCAATGCAGAACTCACAAAAAGGCATTTTAGCACAACTTGTTGATCACATGCGCAGCTCCATGTTGTCCCTTGTTTCACTAGCAGTGCCGTCAGTTGGCCTCTGCGTCTTCGCAGTAGCGCCCAAAAGGCCCCCTCAGTGGTAAATAATGCCTCTGTATTACTTTTTTTCCTTTTCTAGCTTACAATGACAAGATTGTTGCATTTCTACGCCAACCCAACATTTTTGAGATGCTGCAAGAGCGTCAGCCCAGCTTGGCCAGAAACCATGCACTCAGGTACTGCTTTGTTTCCACGCTGCTGACACCAAGTTCCACAAATTATTTACTGTAGTGTAAAATGTAAATTCTACTAACTATTGCAAAAAAAAAAAAGATGAACTTGAATCCTATCCAGAAATGTCACTCTTAAGTAGTACTGAATAGCAGAAATTATCTTCATCTACAGTTAATCACCTTGCTTTTCAGAAGATAGCATTATGGTCTTCATGGGAGTGAACAGCAAAAAGACAGTAATTTGTGAAGAAGTAGGATTTTACCTTGTGGTCAGATTTATACTCAAACCATGGACATAGTCATTCTAGATTTTGTAAGCAGCAACATTATGAAGTGCTCCTATCTTTACTCTTTCTCATAGCTTAAAGTAGTCCTTTCCTAAGTAATTAAACTACATCTCTGTTTTTATTACACCCATTTCTTTTCTATTAGGTGTAAAAAAAAAAATCAGAACTGAAAGCCAATACAATTTAAAATTCATTCTAATTGCAAAAGTTAGATTAATTGTTTTGGCCTAGAATCTGAGCTGGTGTCAGTCAGTCTCAGCGATACCAGTGTACACCAATACAGAGTTTGGCCCAGTGGTTTAGTTTGCTCTGTACAGAGAAAAGTGCAAGTAGGGACATGGTAAAGAAGTGAAGGAGGAGCAACAGAAGAACCTTCAAGATCTTGTTGCCAGCTTTCTGCTGATAGCCCTTCTGACTCGTAATTTACATATGAGAGCCAGATAAAGAGTTCTTTGGGTGTAAGGATTAGACTTATTTCCTGGAGGAATTAATACATGCAAATCAATTGAGACAGAAAGAATGAAAACTTCTGCTTGTATTCAAGATGTACGTTTCTGTAACTGAGCATTTTTTTATCTTCATCATCAAATTATTCCAGACTGTCTTTTTTCCTCAGCTGTAATTCGAATTCTCATTTCTCAGAGAACAGATGATGGTTTTATCTCCTTTTGAGCAGAGAACAAAATTAACTAGTGATAGGGACTATGCAGCTTAGCCAGCTCATAATGAGATTTGTAACAGGATATTGAGCCCTTTGCCTCCAAGTCATTGCTTTGATTGTAGCTTAGGTTAGAAGTAATCCAAAACTACTATCTAATGCTCATATAGCAGACCTTAAGCAAACTCCTAGGTGGCATATGGCCATCTTTTACAGGGCTTGACTCTGTCCCAGCCAGAGAGGTACATCCTTGACTTGAGATAGAATCTCTTAACTTGATTTTACAATAAATATTATTGGATACTGGTGTGTTATGGAAACATGCTGGCAGACTGGGATGTAGCTCTGTGTTTTTCATGGGTCTGACCTACTCTTGGGATCCCATCCCATGCTATCCATCCTTGTTAATATTCATTTTACGCAGCAAAATGCATGATTTTGTACATGCACCATGTAATTTCTTTGTTTATCAATCGATATCAAGAATATTTTAGTGTGGTTTTTATCAGCTAGAATGGGCAGAGGTACAGGAAGTGGTGCTATATGAAATTCTGTTAATGAAGGGTGATACGGTTTAAGGTTGTAACCTTAAACAAGAAGTCTGTCTGTCAGTGACGGTAGCTATCATGTTACACATGGGCTTAGAAGGAAAAGAATTATTTTGTTTTCTAAAATATGGTGTAATATCTCTAGCTTTAGGATCAGGCAACTGAGTGATATGAATAGATTATTTTTTGCTAGTTTGTTAGTGTGATTAGCAAATTAACCCGGCAGTTAAGATGTCTGCCATTTTTGAAAAGAGAGAAACAGGAACTGGCAAAAACACCAAGGAGTGATAATTTTATATCTACCTCATGTTTTGACCGTGGCATGTGCTCGTCACCTTTTTTTTCTTTGTCTTCTTGTCAGTAATATTATTTATGTTTCAGGGAGAAGATCCATTATATTCGGACAGAGGGTACACATGGGCTTGAAAAGTTGTCCTGTGATGCAGATTTAGTAATTCTGCTGAGGTAATCAATTTGATCAAAAGCGTAGTGTTGTTATCTATTGTACCAGAGAAAGTATCTGTCTCTTTCCCAGCATAATTGAAAAGATTTTTTTAAATCTTCCAGACCATTTATAAGATTCATTTTTACTGAGAGTCACTCAAAGTAATTCAGCCAGTGTCTATCATTCCATTCTTAGTTCCTGGAAGGCAACCTCCATCAATGCAGTCCATCTACAATCAGCTCAATCATTACAGCTGTTGCCATGAAGAAGTAGATAAAAACAATCAGGTTATTTTATGTTTTATTTGAAGTTGTTGTTGGTTTTTTTTTTTTTTCAAAAGGAAAAGAACCCTCTTTTTTCACAGTACAAGTAAATAATGTAACTTCTCATAAAATTGCTAGTTTTAGTATAGTGGTGCTGTCCATACACACAAAGCCATGTCTCACAGATGAAACACTGTAGTACAGTGCAGTAAATGTTGTTTGGGTAAAAAGACTTGTATTGGGACTGGGGAGCTTGATTTTTAAGTGCTAACTACTACTGTTAAGCGCAGTTAAAGACTTTTTCATGTCGTCTTGAGTTTACATGGAAAACGTTGCATTATCTTATGTGATGAATGTGTACTAAACCTCTCTCTCTTATCGCTTTTTACATGCAGCCTTTTTGAAGAAGATATCATGTCCTACATACCACTCCAGGCCGCTTTCCATCCTGGTTACAGTTTCTCCCCTCGCTGCTCACCTTGTTCATCACCCCAAAATTCTCCAGGTAAGGGAATGGAAAAAATAACTCAAAATCTTGCAGTTATGGTATTTGTTCTAATAAATACAAAGGAACAGATGGAGAACCAGCATAAATGGTTAACCTGCTAATTCCAGTGCCCACCCCAAATTTGACGCACACTGCTTTTTTGCTGGATCAGTTGTCATTGCTGTTACATGTCTGTTGAAATGTTAACAGTAGCTGGAGCACACAGATCAGGAATTCAGTAGCTAGAGCACACAGATCCGGAATTGCTCATTCTGAAGAATGCATTGTGCTGCTTTTCATATATTTGGAAAGGATTAAGAAAAAAAGAGAATAATTTGCTCCAAATATAACTTGCTGATGTGGAAGCTCATTCATGTTTTGTGACAAGAGTGAAGAGCAACATCCAAATCAAAGGCTTATTTCAGTACTCCCAGTACTCCTATAGAGTTAACTCTCCTCCAGTTTATGTTCCAAATACTTCACCTCTTTCCAAGACTCATCTGTTTTAAGACCTGATGGAATCATCTTGATCATCCTGTTTGACCTCCCATGTCAAGAACTTAGGTTTGACAGGAAACATACTTTCCAGGAAGACATGGTGTCTGAGAAGGTTATTTCCAGCTGCGGTATGTCTCTGTAGTTATTGTTTATGCTATAGAAATTTGAGGAGCTGATTTCTCCATTTTGCCAAGATATACAATTCCCACTGCAGTCTCAGTGAACAGTCTATGTGAACAGTACAAAATATTTTTTTTAAGCTTTCTTTAGAGTTCAGCGGGCTCTGAAGACCTGTGAGAGTAGATTAAGAACTGTGGGAGAGGAATTTGAACAGAACGTTTGTTACCCAGAATCAAATGGAAAAGATGGAGGAGTGTTTACAAGGTCAGTGTGAAGACACAAAAAGCCATTTTTCTTTCTTGCAGTCCTGGGATAGTCAGAAGAAATTTTGTGATTGCTGCAAAGCTATAGTGTCAGCTCTGCTTGAAGATTGAACTTCTGTATTGTTCTTGATCAGGTAGCAAACAAGATTACAGTTGAGCTCTGCAAATTTAGTACCCTTGAACGCTCTGAAGTGAGTAGAGTTGTACTGTTTTCTGCGTGCTTCCTCCTGAAATTCCTTATAGGTGCTGTGAAACAGTTATAACTGTTCTGTTAGTGTAAAATTTCCGTATGCACAAGCACCTGTCAGTTCTCCGGTCTGTATTTGTAATCTTTCCTGTTGTCTATCATCTGTCCTAATTGAGGCTGCTCAGAATTTTTGGGTTCTTTTGTAATATGATTGAGTGCATCAAATCAAGTCAGATCTAAAAGACGTGTTTTGAAGAGACAACTTTGCTCAGATCTTGAAATGCAGCATTTCTTTAAGTTACTAAATAATCTGTTTTGAACTGGGGAGGACTTTGTATTTACTGCTGACAAGTGGGCAAAGAGGACTTTTCCCCAAGCTAGAAGTCAGGGATGGGAAGCAGAATAAACCCCTCAAAACTCAGGATAAAACAGTGGCCTGCAATTCCATCTGGACTGTCAGAAGGCCGTAGGATCGGATGGGATCCTTAGTACCCCTACTCAGGGGTACTAAGGAATCTGGAAGAAGTGATTGCTAAGCCGCTGTTGTTATCAGCTGTCCTGGTCAACTGGGCAGGTCCTAGGCAACTGGAGGCTTGCTAATGTGATGCTGTTGTGCTAATGAAGTGGAATTGCTTCTGGCAGGTTCTTGACGATACCAGGCAAAGTATTTATAAGTAAGCCAATAGTTACCTATAGAATGCAAAGTTGGAGTCACCCAGCTGGTGAAGATCTCTGAATATGTACCACTCCTTCTCAGGAAGCAGTCTGTGTCCAAAAGATGCTCTCCCTTCCATGGTTGGCCCTTGTATGAGTCTGGGGTGGCTCCACCCTGAGTTCACCCTTCTTATCACATGGGGAGCACAGGTGCAGACAATTGGTCTGTGCTCCCTAGGGTAGTTACACCTCTTCACCAGGTTCTGTCACTGGTTCAAGTTGTGACCAGTTCTCTTACATTTGCCCTTCTTCAAGAGGGGCTGAAGGGGAGGTCTGTAGAACTACAGGCGTGTCAGCCTGAGTTGTTATTGTGGAAGGTCATGGAGCATGTCTTGGGTGCAATCAAATGTCATGTTTGGGGCAGCCATTGGATCGGGCCTAGCAATTGTGGGTTCATGAAAGGCGGGTCCTGTATGGCTAGTCAGATTTTCTTCTATGAGTAGGTGACTGGCCTGGTGGATGAGGGAAAGGCTGTGGATGTAATCTACCTGGAGTTTAGTAAAGCTTTTGACTTTGTATCCTAGAGCATTCTGCAGAAGCTGGCAGCTTAAGGCTTGGGCAGGTATACTCTTTGCTGGATAAAACACTGGCTAGATGGCAGGGTTCGGGGAGTGGTGGTGAATGGAGTTAAATCCGGCTGTTGATCCGTTACTAGTGGTGTTCCTCAGGGGTCGGTAGTGGGGCCTATCCTGCTTAGTTTCTTTATTGATGACCTGGACAAAGTGATTGAGTGTACCCTCAGTAAACTTGCAGATGACACCAGGATGGGAGGAGGTGTTGATCTGCCTGGGGGTAGAAAGACCCTGTAGCTATCTGCATCTCTGGACTGTGGCCAGTTTTATGAACTTCAGCAGGACTGAGTGCCAGGTGCTGCACTTTTCTTGCAACAACTCCATGCGATCCTATGGGATTGGGGCAGAGTGGATGAAAAACTGCAGGAGAGGAATCTGGGGATGTTAGCTGACAGCCAGCTGAACATGAGTCACCCGGCGTACCTGGGTGGCCAAGACGGCTGATAGCATCCTGGCATGTACCTGAAGTAGTGTAGTCAGCAGGACCAGGGCAGTGATAGTCGCTTTGTATGTGGTGGTGTTGAGGCCACCGTACTTGTTTTGGGCCCTTTGCTATGAGAAAGATGTTGAGGCCCTCAGGCACATCCAGAGAAGGGAATGAATCTGGAGAACTACAGGTTATGTGAGTAGCATTTGAGGGAACTGGGGTTGTTTATTCTGGAGAAGAGGTGGCTCTGGGGAGGTTTGTAACTCCCTACGAGTACCTGAAAGGAGGTTGTTATGAGGTAGTGGTCGGCTTCTTTTTCCAGATAACTAGTGGTGGATGAGAGGGAATGGCTTTAAGTTGCATCAGAGGAGTTTGTGTTGGATATTAAGAAAAATTTATTCTCAGAAAATGTGGTGAGGTGTTGGAAGAGGCTGCCCAGGAAGTTGGTGGAGTCCCTGTCCATGGAGTTGTTCAAGAAGCACATGTGTTTGGACTGGATGATCTTTGTGGTCTTTTTCCACCCTGTAATGATATGATTCTGTAATTCAGACTGATTTAATCTTTCCAGGTGAAAAAGCAGGTAGTACTACTGCTGTAGTTGAAGCTTTATATTGAGTTTCTCTGATTTCAGGTATGTATTATATGAAGGATTCCTCACAAAAGGAGACTTTCTAACAAAGCATAAAGATAGATTTTTTTAAAAATGTATTCAGGTAATATGTGATAACTGCTACTAACTACTGCCTGTTAGTAGGCAACCACTGTCAGTTGGTCTTAAATTAAAATTTGTTTTTGTTTTAGAAACTTCAGTTTTGAAGATGAATTTGTAAATATTCCTAAAAGTATTGCCCAGATAACTAGAGAGGCTGGTGTGGAAGCATTCATTCATATCTCTCACCTGAATGCTAGCACGAAGAGTCCTTCCAAATACCTGAGGAGTAAAGTAAGTCTAGTATCCTTTTGATTGTATTCTGAGACATCCTCAGACTTTTCTGGTTTTGTTTGTTTTTTTTCTTTCTGTCTAGGTCTCTTTGAAAGAAATCAGAGGATGAATATACTGTGTGTCAGATTGGATATTAGAAAAACATTAGTATCAGAAAGAAAGAAGGTGTTAGAATAGGCTGCTGAGGGGCATGGTGGAGTCAGTGTCTCTGGAGGTTTTCCTCTGGAGGAAAAGGGTAGATGCAGCACTTCGGGACGTGGTTTAGTGGGCATGGTGGTGATAGGTCAGCGTTTAGACAGCATGATCTTAGTAGTCTTTTCCAACCTTTATGATTGTATGACATACTTTCTTCAGCTGAGGAATTTTTGTGTTACTGTACTCATTGGGGGCTGGAAATCTTCCTAAGTACTTAATGTGCTTTGAAGGGAAGTAGATGTAGGATTTCTGAAAATGTTCCTTCTGTATTTGATTATATTTGCATTTACAATTACTGTTGTTTAGAAATAGTTTTATGATGGTTTGGAGTCTGATATCATGCTTAATATTGAAGGCTGAAATGACTTAGCAAATGCAGGTAAGTAGATGATCTCAAAATTAGTCCAGCAAAAAACAGTTTAACATCACCAATACAGGCCCTCGTGGTGAAATTGTTAGCTGTTCTTGTAAGAAATGTAAAAGTTTGTTTTTGACCTCCTATTTTTTTTTTCTTTTTCAGGAGGTATAGTTTCCTATTATTACTTTTGTCTTTTCTGTATAGCTGGTGTCAAGTCCCAGTTTCATCTATTTTGTTTTATTTTGTCCTGCCTGTTGAACTCTGTTGCCTATTGTAATAGAATTTTTGTTCTAAAACCAAATTTTTGTAGCTGCCTGTGTAATGGCTCTATAGGGTAGTTAGTCCTAACTGTATTCACTAGTCCCGTGTGGAAAGTAGATGCACTGAAGTTGAAAGCTTCCACAGAAGTTTATTCCACTCTATTTCAGCAGTGCTTTAGTGTTCTGACAGTCTAGCAGGGGCTGATTAAACCTGTTTGGTTTTTTTCCAAGCTTTCCTCTGACACAAACTAGAGAGCTGCTTCCTTTTTGAATTTTGATGCTTTTGATGTGCATCCATTCACTAATGATGTTGCATGGGATGTTCTTATGGGACTTTGGGAACAGAGTGTGAGACTTGTTTAAGCAAAGCATCTCAAAGACCAGATAACTGATACCAATTGTTTTGTTCTATATCCTTGAATATTATAGTCAGCATACGGTAAATTCTGAAAAGGTATCTTTTTTGGGCACATTCAGAATGGATCTTATTGATATGGTCATTTTAATTGAATGACAGGCTGTTGGAGAGATAGCAGTGAGGGAAGAATTTCCAGATGCTCTAATTATGAAGCCTTCTGAGGTGTCTGGGAGAGAAGACCGATTTCTCAATCATTATGCGAGTATGTATTCTTGAAATAATAAAGCTGTGTCCTGTTGGTATACCTGTCTGTAGAGAACAGAGGGAAAAAGCAGTCTACTCTTAAGAAGTGGAGGTGTATTTTTATCATAAATGTACTGTTTCGTAAAGAAAAGATGTGTAACAGAAAAAGTTTTCATCTTGGGACGAAGTGGTAGATCATGAATTCTTTCAAATTCTTTCCAATTGAAACTTTTCTGATTGATGATATTTACTATTTTTTATTAGGTTGTCTTGAGCTAAGCTCTGATCATCCTAACTGAAATTAACTTTTCACTTTGGTAATGCTGGAATGTAAGGAAGATCTGGGCTATTCTAGGCTCATACGGAAGCAAAAGTACTGACTCATATCCCCAGTAAAATCAGAGTAGAGGCTACTTCTCTGGCAAAGTTGAAGTACCTCTTAACAACTCTAGAGGAACAATAAACATAGCCTTCCCATGGTTATTAAAACAGAATGTGGGTGGTAATTCTTTCCAATTCTTTTATAGCATAACGTGTATTGATTATTTACCTACTGAAAGCATTTACAGATTTGTTTTTTTCTCCACTAGATATGCACTGGTTTGGTGGTGTGCCTCTTATTTCTTTGGGCAAAAAAACAGGGAAGCAACCAGTATATGTAAGTTTTTCTACAACTAAGACAATTCCATATGCTGCTTTTTTTTTTTCCTTTGTCTCTCTCCATAAATCACTTATTGAAGAGGAGATTGTGCATCTATTCATGCCTTCTAATGGTAATTATTTGTTTTTCGCGGGTATTTGATGTAGCAATGGCAATTATGAATGCAATTAAAGACCCTGATGCTAAAGGAAAAACATATGCCTTGGCTGGGTAGCTTACTTTTCTGATTCTAATTTACTGAAGTACTTCTTTTTGTTGCAATTTTTTTTTTTTACATGCTGTGCAGTACATATGATTTCTTCATCCAGGCATGCACTTTGAGCTGCAGTAAATTGTACCTCCTTGTTGGGAGGAAAAATGAGTCAGGCTTTTAGTGCGAGTACTCTGAAAATCCTAGTTTAGGTTCTGTTGTGTTTAATGTTACGTATTTGCACACAGAGAAACAGGCAGTCTTTATAATTGATACCACACAGAATAGTTTTGGTGAAAACGCTGCTAAAATCTTGTGGAAATCACCTTGAGTCAGTGTGCAGTCTCAATGCACATCTGTGTCCAGTGGTCATTTTGAGAGAAATTTACAGAAATGTGATCTGAAGAAATCCATTTTTGGCTGATGTTTGAAATCATCCATTTAAGTTATCTGATTTCAATCAAAACTATCGGACAAGAGATGTCCAAATCTCAGAGGTGGCTATGCAAAACTTGATTTTCTTTTATGTGAAGAACTTAAATGCTGAGCCTCTGTCTCCAAGGAACCAGTGTTTTGTTAGGATGCCCTTTTGTCATAAATGAGTTTGAACATCATTGTAAATGAATGTAGCTCCTCTCCTCTACATCAGGACAGATCAGAAACAAGTCTCCTGCAAGACAAAATCTAGATACTTGGCAAGAGCCTGGCTTACAGAAATGTACCGATCTTTCTATGTTTTTGTGAAAAGACAAGAAGTGCTAATACTAATTTGAATGAGAAAGGAAAATGGGATTTCATGGATCCATTCTTTGACATGATCCATGACTTCTTCCCGTGGCATGGCACTTGTTCAAACAAAAGGACTAATCAACCACTTCAAAAATGCAGACTTCAAAACAAAATAGATCCCAAATTACTGAAAATCTGCTGTATGTGTGAACCATAATAGGAAACTGTCCCATTTCTTGCTGATGGAAATCCTTCTTGGTGCCACAAAGGGTTTTTGTGTTGATGACTGGAAGTGTTTAATACACAGTCAGATTAACTCTGGGAAACCTGATTCTCAGTTTGGCTGGGGTGCTAGGCTCCAGATAGAAGTGCTGCTTTGAGCTCCAGAGGTTTAATCCAGCCAAGTAAGGAGATCTGCTATACAATGCAAAGGAGAGAGATCTCTTAAAAGTGCAAAAGGAAAAGAAAACAAATGCCAGGGACTGTGAGTGGGAGTTATGCATGTCAGTCTTTCAGTCTTGCCTTCTGATCCTTGCATTTCAATTCAAGTCAATCACAGTTACAGGCTCAGGCAACACAAAGGCATGCACACACAATGCCAACTTAATTTAACTGTTCTCTTAGTGAAGAAGATGTAGGTCCTGGAAGTCATCAAAATCACTGAGTTATAGGAGCTCTATTAATGCCAGGTAGAGTAGAATTAATACCGAATACATTAGTGTAAGAAGTTCCTAAAGTGTTAGGAAGTTGTGTCTGGAAACATCAGCTGCATGATTTGGAAGAATTTAAAAATCCTTGAAGTTTAGAATGCTGTTTTTCCACCAGGCCTGCAGCGAGCAAGCGCAAGAGCACCCTCTCCATACAGGAGAGATTTTGAAGCCAAACTACGCAATTTCTATCGAAAACTTGAAGCCAAAGGATACGGACAAGGTCCAGGTAAAATTAAGTAAGTATTATGACAGATCACTCAAATAGTCTAACATGGTCTAGCGTTGTCTTTAGTGATTATCCATGAATGAGGGCACTAACTGATAGGGAGTGGGAAACACACCAGAGATTGGATTTCATATGTGAACCATCGGGATCTGATAAGAGCAAGAGAATGAAAAAAATTTATGTCTTACAGATTTATATTCTCTCACCAACCTGTTTAATAGGGGTGTTGATATTCCTTCTTATAATTCACTAGTAGGAAAATCATCTGTTCAGGCAGTTGTCCCTAGCAATGAACTATAAATTGTTACCAGCTATTTCACTGTAATAATGAAGCAGCTCCAAATCCTTTGGATCTACTTATTAATAACTCAGGACCAGAATATGACCCTACAGAAGTCATCCCATCTATGTGGTTTCAACTTCAGGTAGTTCTTTGTGTTGGTGGCCCTAGTGGATTTGAACTAGAGAGATTTCTGCCTCTCTTTATATGTTTTGGGGATCATTGTCTTAGTAGCTGTGGAGTTGGCATCCTAGACAGCTTGGTAGTTAGCTTGAGACTCTGTACCTACTTGTATTTGATCGAGTCATCCTACTTGGCTAAAAGACTCTATGTTTCTAAGGTATTTCCTGGGCATCTGGTTGAATTCATGCATCAGGTTGACTTTTTACTGAATCACATCTGTTATGGGGGAAAAAAAAAATCCCTAAAACTAAGCAATTTATTCCAGGCAAGCATCATCATCAAAATATTCTTACAGACCTGGGGAGTCCCAGCCATTAGTTATCCCCTTCAGTGTAATGCTAAGAGAGTCCCAGGCAGAATTAAACACATTTCAGTGGGTTTGTCTTAAGAAGTCCATGATCAAGAAAGATTTCTTGCACAGATGATATTTACGAGCACTATTCATTAAGTTGTTCCAGAAGCTGGCAAGGGAGTGAAAGATGTGTTGTATAAGCAAAGGGTGATATTCCCCTTGCTTACCCTGCTACAGAAACAGTAATTCCGTAGACATTCACTGGATTAAATCCAGGAAGAGTTTGGGGCCAATCCCAGAATGCTGTGGCCACATGCACGCAGGTAACTCACAGACCCCTCTACCACACCAATTTGTATGCAGGAGGTGCAGAGAGCAGAGGGTGTTAGCAGCAGAGCAACACTTGGAACCTCATCAAGGAGTTTTGTGAAGGAATTTGCATTTGAAGTACACGGAAGGCCTAATGAAAGAACTCTTGAAAACCCATACTAGTCAGGTAGATCTACAACAGTGGGCACAACTTGGTTTAGCTTCTCTGGGATTGAATCTCTTTCTTTACCAGCTACTCTTTACCTTCAGGCTTACAGACTCACACAAGATTCAATCATTGTCTCTCTGTTTCTGCCTCCGTTTGCAGGTTAATTATACGACGTGACCACTTGCTGGAAGGCACCTTCAACCAGGTGATGGCATATTCACGCAAGGAGCTCCAGCGAAACAAACTTTACATCACATTTGTTGGCGAGGAAGGGTAGGGAACCACTGAATGGTTTGAAGTAGCTGTTATGTTGCAAAACATAGAGTTGACAAAGGCTGAGCCTTCATTTATGCGTTGTTTGTGTTTTAGTTTTTATTTACTTCTGTGTTAATGATCCATCTTAATTAGACCAAACATTTGTTAAAAGTCAGAATAGCAAAAATTCTTCATTTTCCTATAGCACTTAGATGACTTAAAGTGACAAATTACTTTAAGTGGCTAAATGTGATGTCACCTTGTTGCCATAAATATTGAGACTGGATGGAAGACAAAACTGAACTACAGGCCCATGGTTATACATTCAGTCACTCTCAAGATTAAAATTAGTGAAAAAGCCTTTACCCATTTATGTTACCCTTACTCTAAAAAATGAATTTAGTTTTGTTTCAAATGTTTTTGCTTTGTGTGCCATCCACTTGTCATAAATGCTCACAGTCCAATCGGAGTTTTTAAAATATTTTATTACAATCAAAAGGTGAAAAGCAATAAGCAAGCAGCGCTGGGTGTGCCGGGGAGTCTCCGCTCCACCAGCGACACACCCTGAGAAGATGGTTCCCTCTTCTTTTATACAGTGTCTTATTTAAAATTTCTTGAAGTCCCCTCCTCCTCTTGGTCAATCATTTTATTCTTCTATGCTTGTGTGGCCAGTCGCTAGGGGGGTTGCACATTCCTTCAGGTGGCCTTTGGGATGAAGGCTGTTTGTCTTCCTTAATGCCCTCTGATTCATCCATCTGTGTATTCCAGGCCAGTCTTGCAAGGTCTGTGTTTGAAATGCTTATCTCTGCCACCCTTTGGTTTGAGGAATGCACCTTCTGTTGCAGGGTTAGTGTTTGAGATGCAGATAGAGTTCTGTTCCCAGTTTATCCTTTCATGCCTTATAAGGAAATTCTGTTCCTTTAGTCAATTTTATCTACTGATTGGAATTAAAGGTATTGTATCAGTATCTTTGACTCTGTGTCCTTTGACACGAATCACATTCACATGTTTTACACTTAACAATGTCCGCCTCCCCCTTCCCTATTATCCCTGGCCAATATTGGTAATAAACTGGTCGGACCAACATTTGAACCGTTGCTTCTTAATCTCACGCTGGGTATACACATAATCTTAAAGAACCTCGTCTCCCTCCTCTATATTGGAGCGTGACATTTTATTGGCGTAGTCGGCAGGATGCCCTTCGTGAGAGTGTTGTCCTTCCAGGTATAATTTGAACCCTTTTTCTGTGTTTGCCTCTTGGAGTTGTGAGGAGTGATACTTCTTGATTTAAATGTGTGTACCTCTCCAAGAAGATCACTCCAAATGCTGAATCTGGTAACTTAAGTTTTAAACTTTAACCTTTTCTTGTGTATACCTCCTGGAGTTGCAAGGAGTGATAATTTTGGTAACTTATATGTGAGAACCTCTCCAGGAAGAATCACTCCGCATATTGAACCTTAACTGTGTTTTTGATACTGTTTATTTGGTGTTTGAAAACTAAACCTTCTTTGTGTGCACTTCTTGGGGAAGTGAGGAACTGCGTACTTTTCCAGGAAGTTTATTTACCTTAGAAAATGTTGTTTTTAGCTTTTGTCTTTTTGTGTGCTCCTCTCTGCAAAAGGGAGGAGTGATTGGGACAGTGTTTATCTTTGCTTAATTAGGTGTTTTGTGCCTCCCTGGGTGGGGTGAGGTGTTAAACTTTTGAATACCTCCTCTCTCCCTTTGTATTGAGAAAATGAGTGACAGTGCCACAATGAGTAGTGAAGATGTATTATTTGATCTTTTGGAAAAGCATGGTGCTAGACCCTCACTAACAGGGATAGACTGGGCACGGCAGAACTGGTATAACTTGCAGAGCGTCTCTGACCGTATTCTGCAAAAGAATGCTCGTACTCGAGCTGGAAAAGGGAAGTCATTTATTTGTGCAGTTTTGGGTTCTGCTTTGGTTGCAGCTGTAGAATTCCGCGACCAGCAGCTTAAAACAGAGAGCCAAGCTTTACAAGCATTGCATGAATCAGTTAAAATAAGTCAGGAATTGATAAAAGCTCTGCAAAATCAAATTGCAAACCTAGAAGAGCAATTAGAAAGAGAAAAACATAATTCTGATCTGTTGCAAATAGCTTTAAGGGAAGTGTTAACGGGTAAGGATGCCAGTTGTACTAGCGCACCTCAAGATATAACTTATCCAAGGGAGGAATTGCAAGGTATAAAGGCAGGTGTAGACAAATTAGAAGCCTCCCCAGCTCAGTTGCGTCCTTTAGTTAAAACTGAGTATTCATACGATAATGGTGAGGATTTAGATCCTCAAATGAGCATTAAAGAAACCCCTTTCTCTGCTACAGAGATAGCAAAATTGAAAAGAGATTTTGGCCGCTCTCCTAAGGAATCAGAAACAGAGTACGTATGGAGGGTCAGCCTCACAGGTGGAGATCAGATACTTTTAACCGAAAAAGAGGCTGAAGGTTATTGGGGACCAGGAGTATTCTTAACTACTGGTAACAATCGTGCTCCTTGGTCCCTCACACAGAGAGCTGCCTATTGGGCAGGTGGTCTCAATCCCCTAGAAAGGGGAGACCCCCTTGCCATTACTGGAACCGTTGATCAACTAGTAGAGAATGTTCAGAAGGCTGCCTGTCTCCAAATGATGTATGACAGGAAGTTGCAGTTACACCATGAATCACCCATGATGTTGCCCGTTGATCCTGAGAGAATGACCCCTCTAATCAGGGGGCTTCCAGAATCACTGAAACCCATAGGCATAAAGATACAGGCTATGTCTCAGGGAGAAAGAACCCGGGCAATGTTAGAAGGAACTGCAACTTCCAATCATCTGCAGACAGGATGCAAAGTATGGACATGGGGGAAGGTTGCCCAAGAGTTAATTAACTATGGAAGAAAATATGGGCCAGTGGTGCCTTCACCCAGTAAATCTGAGCCAAGAGGAGTAAGGCTTGCTGCAGCCAGTCTTGCCCTCAGGCCACCTAGCCCAAAGCTTAAAACTCAAAAGGTTTTCATGCCCTCTAAGAACTGGTAGGCGAAGCATTGAGCATAAACGTAATGGCCTTTGGACTCTGGGCTGGAAAAAGGGCATTCCACGAAATTTGATGGATGGACTGACAACTGACAGGCTCGAGATGCTGGTGACTGGATGGCCGACTAGATCTGAGGAAAGCAAAACCCCAGGTCCTAGTGCCTCTCCCAGGGCACCAGAAGAGCTACCAGAGGCATCAGAAAACTTAATTCCTTCACCCCTCAAGTGAGCGGGGGGGTGAAGGGTGAATGTTAGGAAGCTCACGATTATCACTAAAGGGACATTATTTGTTTTCACTATGCATATAAACAACTACCTGTAAACTGAACTGGGGTTATGTTATTTTGGTTTAATACACTGAATGTTATGACCTAGATCTCCTTGCAGATCAAGCCTCACAGATATGGGTGGCAATACTTCAGCATCACATTGTTCTGGACTACCTGCTAGCTGAAGAAGGGGGTGTCTGTGGCAAATTAAATGATTTCACTTGTCTAAAGATTGATGATAATGGGATTGATGCAAACAAATTGCTTTAGGTATATCAAAAGTAGTACATCCTGTCCAAACTTGGAAAAGCCCAGACCTTGGCCTCTTCTTCTGGCTCCCATGTGGCCCATAGGTAAAATGTATTTTATTCTGTTCATTGTGTGTTATTGCAACTCTTTTGTTTGTTCCTTGTATGATACCATGTTTTATTCAACTGATACAACGTGTGGTATCCTCTATGTACTTTACAATCTCCTCTGCTGACGGAGAAGTGAAACATATCAGGGCGACAATTGTAACCAAGACTAAAAGGAATTTTGTAACAATTATATGAAAACTTTTGATTCCCTGCACCCCTCCCTCCTTTACCCTTCTGCTTTCTATCTTTTTTTTTTTTTTTCTCACCATCCTGGATCACCAGTGTCCAATTTTTAAGCAATCTTTGAGTCACGGGGTGGTGTAAGAGACTATTTGAATGCCATTGACTCAAAGTTTGCTGATGAATAAGTCCTGGGCAAGGGTTGTGAAATCCTTTGTCTGAGAGACAAGCAGATGGGCGTTTCCTGGCAAAAGGAAAGAGAGATAAGCTGCAGCTCAATGGCAGCTCAATGGCCGCTGAACACTCTTTTGTTTGGTACTCATCTCCGTGGGGAGATAGCCATCTTAGGAGATGCTTGCCTGGCACACTAGCATGGGGGCAGCGATGGCCAACGAACACTCTTTTGTTTGGTACTCATCTCTGGGGAGATAACCATCTCAGGAGACGCTTGCAGCACGGGATTTGTCACGTAGACTGGAGGAATCTGGAAGATAAAATAGGGGTCCTGCAGCCACGAAGATGTGCGATTTTCTCCGGGGATTTTGACTGTTGCTTCCTGGAGTTTCTCTTCGGAGGAATTACCCGAGCTGATCACTGCTGCTGCCTGGAGAGGCCCTCTCTTTGGAGAGACCTCCCGAGCTGATCACTGTTCTGCTGCTGCCCCTCTCGGGGTTGCCTCCCTCGCTGCTCCTCCGGTGCGGACCTGGTGCTGACCCCTCACCCCTCGCTGCTTCTCCGGACAACTGCTTGCTGCTCAAGGCTGCCCGCTGCTGCTGCTCTCCCCGCTTCTGCCAGCCCTGCCCTTCGGCCTCGGACCATCGGAGCCGCTTGCAACCGGACCGCCCCTAGGATCCTGACTGGTGACTATCCCTGCGTTGTACAAACCCTTGCTTCCTTCCTATCTTTCCTATCGCTCGCCTTCCCTTTCCCATCACCCTTAACAGTGTCCGCCTTCCCCTTCCCCATGCCTCAGGTCAATATTGGTAATAAACTGGTCGGACCAACATTTGAACCGTTGCTTCTTAATCTCACGCTGGGTATACACATAATCTTAAAGAACCTCGTCTCCCTCCTCTATATTGGAGCGTGACAGACCTCTGTTGATTTGAAATATTGAATAGGGAGCTATCCTGTTGTTTCAAAACTTGGGAACAAGAATTTCCCAAGATTCTGATAAATGAGGCTTATGCTGGATACTCTGTTGAAACAAGTTGGGCATTTCAGAATTGGAAAGTGATTTCTGCATTTTCGACCTGGCTGGTAGAATTTATAAAACTGTCGTTTTCCTGAAGCAAATTTCAAATATTTTGAGTCTCCAGAATTCTGTATTATGAGGAAAACAAGCTTTCATAAATAGTAATTGGAAAGCATTATAGTAGACATTGTTTTAAAAACTTGTTTCAGAAATACTGATTTGTTTTCATTGTTTGAAAAAGCCTTCAGCAAACACACCTGAAAATCATTTTAGGTGAGGCAAGAGCAAACACAGGGCTTGCAGATAGAATTACCAGCAGCCTGAACTTTTGCTCTAAACAAAATGGAACTCAAAACCGCTTAATTTGAAAAAACTTGGCCACTTTTCTTTTTGAACCAATTTACTCGGCTTCCTGGTTTCATTTCTGGGAGGGAATGGAAAAACCAAAATATTACAAGGAAACCTGGTATTTCCAGCTCTGCCAAAACCACAAAGCTTTGGAAATTTAGCTCGAAAAAAAACAAACCAACATAGCTGTGATTGCTCAAACCCAAGAGCCTAATCCTACTTTCCTTCTGTGCTTAAAGCTTCTCGTTAGCTGTGCTAGCCACTTGAGAATATGGGGAATGCAAAACTGGAATCCAGGTGTTAGGCAGGAGGCATTGTAATTTTTATTTAAAGACTCTTGCTCATTTTCTTCAGCACTACCTGACACACTTACCTGTTAGCAAAGCAGGTAATAGCCACTGATGCTCAAGCTCTGTTGGGAAGATCTTTTGAAGCGTATGTGTATCTAGACTTGTTTTTGCACTAATTTAAAACGTAATAAATAACGCAAGAAATTATAGCTGTGTATTTAAGACAGCCTAAGTGTGGTATTTCTAAACCTTGATTTCTTTGACGGATCTCTTTGAAAAGAGACTGAATTTCCAAAGGCATTCCCATAACTTTTGCCCTTTCAATATTTTCTCCAATTACTTTGACATTTTCTGGTATTTATATAAGATGGTTTTATAGTACTGAAAGCTCCAGAACGTATTTTTTGGTTGGCATACAGCTAGTATTACTGTTTAAGGTTTGCCAGTAGGGATTTTCTACCATCTAATTAAATTGAAGCTGCAAGGTTTTTTTTTTTATTAATGTGCTTATATCCTTTGATTGCATGAACTCCTTAAAAAAGTTGTATATTGCTGTTGCATGTGAGTGTTGCAAAACTCCTCTAGTACTGGAATGGAAAGTTGCCTGCAGTCAAGTGAATAAAAATGTAAAGTGTAGGTCTAAATCAGGGGGACATAGCAACTAAGGTAAATTCATGCTGTTATGAAATCTGATATCAGAATTTCTTTGTAAAGATGGGTATTGACTTAAAAATAGCACTCAGTCTTTTTTTTTAAATCCTCTAAATTTGTTCTTTATTGAACTTTCAAATGATGCAGTTTCAAATGCTTTTGAATGCTGAAGGATATAAATACTGCTATGCACATTTAGTGTAAATCTATTAAAACTTAGCTGATTTTTCTTAATTGTTTACAGCTCCTCTGCCCAAAGTTGAGTTGCAGTAAGCTACTGGAGACACTGTCTGTTGAAAGTGTGAAAAACAAATCCTCATTGTCTTTGCTGATCCCAGGTCTCATTGAGCAATTAACTCCTGACCAATTTTCTATTTGGAGTAAAGTATACATTAACAAATAAAGAGAGAGTGAGATAGAAAGTAATTAGAAATTGTAAGTCAGAATGTAAGATGAAGAAAGTAAAAAAGATTGTAAATCAGGACAATGGGAAACAAACAGTGTTGGATCAGATTAAATTGTTTATATATGTTTGGGAACACAATCCACAAAAATGGATTAAAAATGTGGAAGTGAATTAAAAGCTGATAAATTAATTAACAGGGACTATTTCTTTCTTTCTTTCCCTTTCTCTCTCTTTCTTCTTCCCTTCTTTTCTTTCTCTCTGAATTTAAAATACGTTTTGTTATTGAATATATAAAACATGCACGTTCATTGCTTGTTAGTAGAACCAAAGAAAACTTGATCTCTCTTAGTCATCTGTCTGTGTGAGTAGAACAAGTTAACTAGAATTTATTTTGTACAGTACATATTTGAAACACTCCAGGTTATTTCTACATCCAGGTGTATACTTTGTTCTTGATCTGGTAAAGTATTCAAGATTTGAATAATCTCTAAGACAATTATTAGTCCTACCAGCATCAATTAATATGGTAGTAAGTTCCATAATTAATATGGAAATTATATAGTGTATAAAGTATAAAGGTGTCTGCAGGTTTCAATTCAGCATTTACTTCTGTCATCCTTCTCACTGTTTTTTGCTTATGTCTGTATTGTTTCTTCTCTCTTGTTCTTCAGCTGGTCACCACCCAATGTGAGCTAATACTCAATCCAATTAGTTTTCCTGAGTGGACATTACACATCCCTATGCTTTTCACTCAGGTTGTGTTGCATTCTGTTCTCCTTTCCTATGGTCAACTTAATGACATTGTTGCTCTCTTGAGTTCACGCAGTCTCCTAGGCTGCATTCCATATTGCCTACCAGAAGAGAAGTGTGCTCAGCTGATGGCCGTGCTGTATCATCATCCACATTGTGAACGCTTCTACCTTCTTAGGGTTTTAATCCTTTACCTTTTTAGGGTTGAACATATGCATTTGATATTGTAATAAGCAAGGCTGCAGAGTACTCCGTGCACCACAGATTATGCTACCTGAAGACTAAATGAGAAGAAGAACCACGATCCACTAATATTTTTAGGTTCCAGACATATGGATTATTTAAAGAGAAGCCTGATAGAAATAGTATTCTGAAGGTAGAAGTACTGGAATCATTCAAAAACAGCACTGCTCATCAAGGTAGGAAGTATCAGATTGCTATTCTGTTAACTAAGGCACGTTGTTCCTTTCTCTGAATGATTGCAGGTACCAAAATATTCAGCGAACTATTGCAACAGAGCGGACTGAAGATGATGGTGTAGTAAACAACAGGGTGGAGAGAGTTCCCACTGGAGGAGGAAGTGACTCTGAGGCAGAGCCTTCCCAACCAAGCTCAGGTATGTGAAAATAGCTTCTGAGGGCATGTTCAGTGCTACTCAGCATTGGCATTCAGTTTTGGGAAGTGCCGAGGACTATAGGAAAGGTCAGTTTTAAAATAAAATGCAGATGGTGCATGTTTTTGTTCAATGCAGTAGTGGTAAAAACAGCTCAGTTTTATTTTTGCTGCACTGTAATAAGCTGTGGGCCTTACAGTTTGCTGTTCCTGGGCATGGTTTCTGCACCTGCAGTGGCCCTGGCATGGAATATGGAATTTTTTTTTTTTTTTTTTTTTTTTTTTTGTGGCTACAGTTTTGTGATAGCTACTAGCTGATGGAAGTCTGAGCTGCCACCAGCTTGTACTTGTATTTGTAGTCATCACTAGCTATATGACAACACCACATAACAGAGCAGGGAACTGATCTGTTTGAAAACTTTCTTGTAGTTAAAGCTCTTTGTAGCCAAATTGATTCTTCCACTTGGCTCATTAAATAAACAAGAGCTACTGCCAATGTGAAGGAGAGGAGGAGAATGTGTATCCAGAGGAGGATGGAACAGGCAGGGAACTATTCTGCTCTTTTTGGTGGCAGTCATATTTCTTGAAAGCAATTGCAAAACCATCAGCTAAGATGTTTTTATTCAGATAAGAAACCTCAACAATCAGACTAATTATCACCATGCAGCTTGCAGACCCACAAAAATAGATACCTGCTTTGAGAAATTGTGCCACCAAAAGAAATAAGTAGTTCTTTTCTATTGGGTCACCAAGGGTTGTCTTTCATGTTTGCTATGATAAGTGTCTCCTTGCCATCCTTGTGTAAAGTAGCAGGCAAAGGGACGGAATCAGCACATCTACTTGAATTTTCTTAATGTTCCATGTTGAAAAAGAATTCTTTTCTCTAAAATGGACAGTGGGTGGAAGCAGTCAGTAATAGTACTGAACTGAACCATCAGCTTGTAAAAACTGCTGTGGTCAAACTGTTGTTTTGGGTCAGCAGTTTATATGAGGCAGAGTTTTTTAATATCCAGGAGCATCCAGCTCCTGCCCTGTGAGCACGGCAGCACTAACCATGAGAACACCTACAGTTTTACCAGTAGGCTTGTCTTGAAAACACAAGAGTACATACACCGGGCAGGATGATGACATTTTTACATTGTCACTTTTGTAGCCACTCAGTAGAGACTAGATAACAGACTGTCTTTGCCACTGTTAATAAAATTGTGCTTCTTTTGGTTTCTGTCCAGAGATTAGTATGGAAGGTTCCCTTTCTCCTGTGAATTCTCAAAAAATCATCTTATTGCTGCAGTCTCCAGCTGTGAAGTTTATCACAAATCCTGAGTTCTTCACCGTGCTGCATGCAAACTATGTGAGTAATTACGATTTGCTTTTTCTGAGTCCCAGTACTGTGCCCGAGGCCTTCAGGGAGAATGCACAGTGAATGTGATTTCAGGCTGACGATTCTGTTGTCTGTTCCTGCAGTGAGTGAGGTTGTTAACTTTTGGAGGCATGCTCCTGAGGAACCTCACTCGGGAACAGAGAGAAGGGAAAAGTTATTAACCCCGGTTTGCACTCTGAAGAAGCAGGTAGCCATAAAGCTGTGAAAGAAATACTGAGCTGAGTCAGAGTAGCTATTTTACAAAAAAAAAGAAAACAAGAATGAAAATGAATTTTCAAACATTAAAGTAATTGTCTTTAATTATTATTATTATTAATAATACAGTAAGTATGTATGTATTGTTGCAAACCTGATGTGAAGTGGAAAAAGTTTAGTGGTAGGTTCACCATGAGGAATAATGTAGGGAAATCTTAAAAGAAGATGCAGTTATCAAGTTCCAGTCTTGGTTTCCTTATCTTGAATGCAGGCACACATGACTTCTGAATTTTTGGAAAGTGCTCGGTTTCTGGATAGGGATGTCCATCCTTTTTGAAAAGAAAAGAAATTGAAACACTTTAAGAGTTATCTCAGCACAGTTTTTAGTTAACGACAACTGTCCAGTTATGGCTGTAATGCGTTGTGGATTGAAGCCGTCTGCCCTTCTCCAAGCCTCTGCCAGAGTTTATTGCTCTTGAAATCCTACAAAAGAAGGCATGACTTTACTCGTCTGACATGACCTGAACTATGTTATGAAATGCACATCATTTCTTCCATTGTCGTGGTGATAAATGATGATTTATGTCTGGGAACAATATCATTTTCATTCAGTGTAGTTATTTGCAAAAGGAGCAAATGTTTCTATGGTGGTACAAGAAACAGTTCACGATTTAGCCAGTTTCATTTCTCACTGAAATAAAAAAGTCAAGAGAGGCCTTCAGTTTGAGCTTATAAAATTGTCTTTAATATGGAAGCCATAACAATCTGTTGAAACATCTGTCAAATGGTCATATAGATTCCACTTACACAGAAATAATGACCCAGATAACTCCTGGCTTGATGCAGTTGTTACGTTTTAACCACATGCCCCTGTTAAAATTTCAAGCTATTAATTATACCAGTGAAGCTGGGACTGGAAAACATTATCCAGCAGTTAGAGGTAAAAGGGAAAGGCTCTCATTACGCAGATACTTTATTTCCACTGAGAGAGAAATCTCCATTACATTTTTGGTTTCTGTCGTGCTGATCAGAGTTATTGATCAGAAATTAGATCAAAATATAACTTCTCTAAGGGAGTTGCTGGGAACTCGGCTATTTGTGACCATAAAGATTTCCTGAGTTATAATCAGGTTGCATATTCAGGGTAGAGATATCTTCTTGATTTTACTACACATACCAATGTTTTACCGTAATTAAGGACCTTTTGCTGCAAGGAGTATTCTCAGCACTACCACAACTATAAACCCTACATAATAAAACTAATACTTGTAAATGTTTTACTGTATTGTAGTGGTAAAAATGCATTAAAAGTACGCAGAAATTGAGAACTCAATGCTTTTGGAGCCAGACTCACTGGACAGATTATATATAGACACACGGGGACTCACTTCAATGGAGACAGGAATTCTCCAATGATCCTTAATTGCTCAAGAAGACAGAGACTATAGAAAGTATTTCATGTAGCATAATGAAAGCTCTAGTGAGTAGTTCAGTCCTTTTGGGTGACCAGTATAACCAGTGCACTTATTTTTTGTCTAGTGAAATGCTCAGAAGGAATGCAGATTTTCTGTAAAGTTTCCTACCCTGCCTTGAACTTTTTCCCTGGATTAAAGATCCAAGAGTAGTGGCCTGTGGATGAGAAAAAGTGTTGCCACAACATGTATTTTATGGTAAATAAATACACGTTCACAGCAGTCTCTGCACCTTTCTTGGACAATCCAGCCACACAAGCAGACTTTCTGCTAAGTCTGTGAAAGAAATAAAATAGGCACAGCTATATGCAACATGAGTAGGTGGTGTTTCAGCTAACTGTTGTTTTGCAGTGCTTCATGAAGCAGTTTATGTGGAGGGTAACTGTGCACAGTGTAGGGGAATGTTTGGCTTTCTAGATTATATTTCTTACTTCTAAATGTTTGTGTAAAAGAGTTGTTCAATTTAATGCAACTCTCCCAGTATGCGTTTCAGTTCTTTGGACGGATGTCCCAAGAAATAGCTAAATGTCATTTTGACATCAGAACCGTCTTTTCTAACTTCTCTTTTCCATTTCAAAGAGTGCCTATCGAGTCTTCACTAACAGTACCTGCTTGAAGCATATGATTCTGAAGATCCGTAGAGATGCTCGTAATTTTGAGCGCTATCAGCACAACAGAGACCTGGTAAATTTTATCAACATGTTTGCTGACACCCGACTAGAGCTTCCGCGTGGGTGGGAGATAAAAACTGACCAGCAGGGCAAGGTAAGAGAACCAACAAAACAAATCACTTGTTTAACATAGCACATCAGTCTACGTGGTCACTGAAGGTCCCCTCATTCTTGTCTCAAAACTAGTAAAGATTTGAATTAAACAACACCTGCGGCAAGCAGAGCTGTTTCAAAAGCAGAAAAAAGCTTCAGGAAAAAATGTTATAGAGCATAGTTGTAACTTTCTAGCTTTCTGTGGAATATCACACCATATCTAAGGCAGTACTGGACTAAGAAAAGTTTCATCCAGAGTAGAGATCTGTCATGACTGAAAAGTTTGGCTTAGTGCCTGCTTCCGTGAGGCTTTGCTACCCAAAAAGCAGTGTTCCCTAGTAATTTTATTCTCTTCTGCCCTGTTTATCTCATGTCTACTGCATGTAATTCTGAGCTGTGTAGCTTCGGGTATATTCCAAGAGCTGTTCTAAACTTGGCTAAGAAAGTCCTGTCATTTGCAGACACTATCCATGGTCTGTGCCTTAACGGGGGATTCTGACATGCACTTTCTAGCTATTTTCACTGTATGTTGCCGCAGTACTGTCACACTGTCGGCTTTCTTCCAGAAATAACCACTCTACATTGTTCCCGTATATTTCAGTCTTTCTTCGTTGACCACAACAGTCGTGCTACCACATTCATAGATCCCAGGATCCCACTGCAGAATGGTCGTCTCCCCAATCACCTGACTCACAGGCAGCATCTTCAGCGACTTCGTAGCTACAGTGCCGGAGAGGTAACCCTGCCAGTATCAACACTGATCCCTTTTCACAGCAGTCAGTTTAAAATGCGTTGAAACAAAGTTCTTGTGGATTTTTATCTTCTAAAGCAGAGTTCTTTTCTTTCTGAAGTGTTTCTGTGAAGGGTTTCTGTGAGCGTTTGCTGCACAGTGAAGTGATGGCAAAACAGATTTTAAAAGAAGAATCCATGTTTGACATCCTTGTCTTGCTTTAGTAAAGACAAGCCACTTATTATTTGTATACTTGTAGACTTCAGCAGCTTTACTTCTTTCTTCATTCTCCACTGTGACACTGTGCTCTGAAGAGGCATACTCCCTAGCAATGTGTGCTAGGGATTTCCATTCTGTGGATTTTCACACAGTATTTGAATCTAAGGAAGTACTGTCATGTAAGGTACAGCTGTGCTAGTTCTGCCAGTTAAGAGAGAGTCCTGTGACAGAGAGTCATTATTGGGTCATTCCCAGTTTGCTTGTATGTGTTTCAGGAGATCAGGAAGGAACCTTCAAGCAGAGAAGTCATGATGGCATCCCAGCTATGTGGCTTGGATCATAAGCGCTTGCTGGGACGGGTCATGTCAGATGTTGCTTTGGAAGGTCTAAAGTGGATGCATCAGACCAGCCGTGTCTTGCAGTAGTTCTGCTTGGGTATAGTGGATTTGCTCTGCTCATTCTTCTTTCCCACTGTTATTCAGTCGCTGTGTCTGTTCCTGTCTCAATCTCTTTAGCCTCCCACGTTAAAAAAATAAAAATAACAATACCTGTGAGCTGTGTGTTTAACGCAAGGCAATTTTTAATGTCAAGTCTAGCTGAACAGACATGGGTGTTTGGGGCCATCTCCAGCAAAGGGACTGTTCTGGGCATTAAGACAACAGATAAGACAAAGTGGGCTTTGTAGGGCTGACTGAAAGGCAGGAGAAGAGCTGGACAGGTAGCTGTGTGCAGAGCCCCTCAGTTCTCTGTTCTTTCCCTGCTTGTAGTTATCAGACCAGAGGTCACCCCTGAGCTACAGCATGCGCCTAAAATGAATTTACAAAAGCATACTACCTTTAATGGGTTTTGAGTTAAAAGGGAGCTCTTACCTGTTGGCAAGGTGATGGTGTGCTGTTACCAAAACATTTGGCAACCGGTGCGGCAAAGGTTTTCTGCAGATTCTAGGGGCATCTTGTACAAATACTGTACAGCAGTGTCAAGGGGCTTTGTCTCTGATGTACTTGATCCTGACAGCATCCCTTGTATTGCTACCTGTGGGAAAAAGTGGCACGAAGTCACTGATGGACTCAGAGGGAAATTATTAAAAGCATCTGATTGAATTAGAAATCCAAGTCATAAGCCTTGAAAATACGACTTTGTCTAGGCAGACAGGGACGATAAAAAAAATGAAAAGCTGAGGATTTGCTCAGATGTTTCTGTCAGTGATGTGTAACAGGACAGGCATCTTTCAAGACTTGTGTTTCCTGTGCTCATTGTAGTTCAGGGATTGTGAAAAACTCCTCTGCTTAGTGGAAATTGGTGCCGTTTTTATGTATTTGATGCTCTGTTACAAAGTTGAACCAAGCTGATAATACATAGCTTGGTGGCATGTGCAGACGGACATGCGCACGTATAACTTCTTGCTTTCTTTACTGGACCCTCTGAAGGCAGGGCGTACTCCTTGAACTTCACACCTTGTATGCGCTCTGCTCTGCACTTGCTTAACTGTGGGTTTCTAAAAGCTGCCCTGGAACATAGGAATTTTAGGAACTGGAAAGCGTGAAAAACTTAAGACCTTCTCCTGCGGGTACTTGAATGCTAACAGATGGGGGACAATGAAGATGACACAGAAATATTTGGTATGAATGTACTGAACTCTCCCTGATTTCTGCAACGAGTCCAACCTGTCACCCAGTTCACCTATCATCAACAGTTCCCTCAAAACAAATGTCCCTCAACAGATTGTCTTAACATTCTTTAAGTATTTCCAGATGTGCCATTCTGCTGAATGGCATAGGTTTTGGACAGCCTCTCACGTACACCGAAGAGCCATCTTGCTTGCTTTGCACTAATATATTGCTCTGTTGATGTCAGTGGGCTTATCCACAGGTGCTGGCTGAGGTTTTTATGGTGAGTGCTAGCAGATATGTCCCTTGGAAAGGCAGTGTGGGAAGCCGTCTTCTGGAAGTGGCCTAGCTTCTTTTTCAGAAGTTTACACCACACCTGGCTGAGCTGTCTGTGGGCTCAGAGGAGGTTGAAAGGCTTAACACTGCACAGGGGCTGGGCTTTTCCTTTTTATGTTTTCGATGCTCCTGTTACAAAGTAGAACCAAGCTGAAAATACATAGCTTGGTGACATGTGCACAAATGTGCACATATTAGTAAGTTCTTGAAAAAAATTGGTATTCTTGAGATTTTCCTTCTTTCTTCCTGAGATTTTTCTTTCTTTCTTCCTCCCAATTTTTTCTTTAAGAAGGGCAACTGTTTCCCTCTCTTTGATTTAAGCCTTTTTTTGATCTTGCGACTATTTTGCTGAAGTTCAGTTTATTTAGATGACGTGTCAGGAAAAACACTGATTCAGCTTCTGTCTATCAGCCAAATAAGTTTGCTTTGCAACAGCAGGCAGGCTGCAGGGGAAAGGCAACGATGTGCAGCACTGACTATCAGCTGGGGATAACTTGCCTTAAAAGACAAAAGCCTGAATGCCTGGGAAAACGATCTGACTGCTCTGTAATTTCTTTTCAGCACTGGATGTCAGAGCTGGAGATCTTTGCTATGATCTTTGCAGCTGCTATCCATGATTGTGAACACACGGAACCACCAACAATTTTCACATCCAGACATGGTGAGGTCATCATAAATCACGATGAGTGGTTGAGGAAGTTTTTGGAAGATAACAGTACAGCCGCACAGAAACACGCAGAAACTTTTGCCCTCAAGTGATGCAGGAGGAAAGTTCAATTCCTCTCTTACTCAGCCATTCTCAAGCGTATGCCTGAATTACAGATTCCTGACTATGGTGTCATTGTAATGATCAGGAAAATAGAGGATCCCAAAACATTTGTGTGAAGTTGCTGAAGACTGTTACACAGATTGATGTATTTCATCAAGGATACAGTTTTGAAGGAGATATTATAGTTCAAGAGAAAAGAAGATTCAGAAAAAGTTCAGTTATGATGTATTTTCTGTGACATTGAACAGCAGAGGATCAAAACTGTTGGGGAGAGAAATTTACACTGCTCTTTGGGAAGCAGGACGGACAGAGAACTGTAACAAACCATGTTCACTCTCTGTTGCCATTATCTTTGAGCAACCACTTTGTCTTCGGAACAGTTTAGCTGTCCATCAATTTCAGATCCATAACGTGGAGCCTAAAATAAGGTGTGAAGTACCTTTGGTCGTACACTGTCTCCCTGGGATTTGCCCTTCTGTGCGGCATAGCCTGGTACATAGGTCACTGAAAGCAGCTCAGTTATGTCTTGCTTTCAGCCAGTTTACTATTCTGGAAACAATACGGAACACATACCACAATTTCTTACTTGGTTACACTGAGGCTTCAATTTAAAAGCAGTGTACACAAGAACTGGAGAGGAGCCTTGTGATTCAGCCCTAAAGTTACATTCTCTCTCTCAGAAAGCTCTCGGTATCCTTTTCTCATGTAAGACTAGGTGAGTCTCAGCTGATGAAATAGAGTTTGTGGTGAATTTTCATCTTCAGTTTTCTTTTAACGAATAACAGCAATGAATTAAGTATCACGAGCGCTCCCAGAATGCCTGTATTTGTGCTAAAGGAACTAACCTCTATATCTGAGCAAAGAAAAGCTTTTGAATGAGACGCTTCAGATAAGAAAGAAACATAACCTTCTTACATTTCCTTTTTAATCCCAGGTCAGACTCAGCCATTCTATATAACGATCGTTCTGTGCTTGAAAATCACCATGTCAGTGCAGCATATCGTCTTTTACAAGATGATGAGGAGATGAACATTTTATCTGATCTCTCAAAAGATGACTGGAGGTAAACGTGAACATGGTATCTGCTTCAGAATATTGCAGCATCATCACAGATTGTTATTGCTTTGTTTGAATAGCAATATCCATCACTGTATATTGTGCATTAGCATTTCTATGGCTAAGAGAGAAAAAAAAAGCTTTGTCAAGTGTTTGACTTGCTTCATTCTGTATTTGGTTTTCACCTCAGATAGCAGTCAGACTAAAACTGTGACAGTGGGTAATAATACACAATTTGACTCCCACGTAATTTCAGCATCTCACATGAACACCCTTCGTACACATGTGTTTGTAAATGAGTGAAGAGGTAAGTCGCTGTTTGTTCATGCAGAGTCATAACGATAATCTTTGTCTACTTTGCCACTCCTTGCCTGGAAATGATATACGGGATGTAATGCAAATGAGAATCGAGTCTAAGGGCCGTAACTCAGTGTGCAATATAAGCCAAAGAGATGTAAGAAGCTATAATTTAAATTAAGCCCATGCAACATGCGATTTATGTGCCAAAATCAGCCCGTGGTTTGTTTTCTAATAGCAGATAGTTCAAACTAATGAGGGCTTTTTGTTTTATTAGGGGATTTTGAACTCCAATGAGTAGTATCTTAAAAGTAACCGTGTCTGCCAGACAGACAGAAATCCTGGTCTATGGTCTTTCTCATAGGAGGGACTTAGAGGATCTTACGTGCAGCACAGTGCTTCCTACATGTGCTTGAGTTTGATAAAGTGATGGGCAGTCAGTTCATCTGACAGGAAATGAGCTTTGCTCTGGGGATTGGATTCTATATGCTGGCCAATGGCTGTGCTTCACAATGTCTTTCACCTGCATTTCCTGTTTATTTGGCTTGTGCACAGTGACATAATCCTGTGGCTGAGCAGTGGGAACACAGTTTAGGATTTTATGTGGCTGGTTTCAATCAGTGTGAGTCCTGTGGGGCAGTGGCTTGAGAAATCCTGCCCGCCCATATGATCTTAGAGTGGACAAAAGGCACAAACTTCATTGAGGTGTTACAAATATATTTCATCTTTTTTTTTTAGCTGTGGTTGATAATGCCTTGTCCAGTGTTGGCAGCAAATTGTTGCTTCCTTTTATGTTGGGGGGAAACACGAGGAACTAAGTGATTAGAAATGGCAGCCATAGAACCACTGTTTACAAGGATCAGTGGAGCAGCTGCTTGAGAATGCTTCATTCCAGGAATGCTGTTTTTAGGAAAACAGTCTGCTTGGGGGCTTTAAACTGTTTGTGCTTGGATGAAAACTGAGTTCAGATGTTTCTCGTTAATTCTTTGGTGTCACAATGTGTTTTCTGTTGAGGTATATGTTTAGGCTGGAGGTTTAGAAGACTATCATAACTCCTTTTTATGAAATATTGTATCTGCCTGAATAAGAATACTGAGCTATTTACATCGCTTATTTTTCCTCTCTCAAGTAGGGTGGGATTGTTTTGTAGCTGCTGATCAAGCAGCAGCTGCAGGATAAAAACATTATTTTCAGCGTGCTCTAATGCCAAAGTATGATTGTGTGCCTTCGCTTTCGAGTGCCAGTTTGAAATCTTACTGGTAATGAAACATTTTAAAACTTCTGCTCCTTGTTAAATATTTGAAAGTGAGTTGCCTCATTTGATGAATCCCATCAGTGTAAATCACTAGAAAGTAAATGAAGAAACTATATAAAATACAGATCACAATAATTTCAGAAAGCAAACTGCAAAATGAACAGATACTTTCCTTTTCTGGGTCCATAGTTCATTGCTAATAATTGCCACACAGTTGACTGAAACAGAGTATACATAGCACAAGCCCTTTACTGTCAAGTACAGATTAAAAATGCGTCTGGAAAATGTTTGACTCTGAAACTCTGTGTTAGAGTACAGCTTTAGGAAGTGACCTTTCATGCAAAACTGGTCTTGTTAGTAAAGCTGCCTGGGCTTTTGTCCCTCAGATGATTTTGAGTCCTCTTTGTCCATCAGCGTTATTCCCTTGGAGTCTGCGGTGAGAAACCTGGAATGCTTCCAAGTGAAGACAACTTTAGTCAGTCTCCTTTTGCATGTCATTGCAGATACAAGGAATGTGAAAAGACTCTGTGCCTTGCTAGGTACATATTCATTTCATGTCTTGAGAACAGTGGATTTTAGAGGCCATCTTTTTAAAACAGGCACCTCAATCTTACTTGGAGCTGCTAATACCTCTGTTGAGATTGGACTTCCCAAAGAAGCCGAAGTCAGAGGCAGTATTAACAGCTGAGGAAGTTGCTGTCTGTCCTATGTCTTCTTGTTTTCATTTTTCTCTCACCCACACAATGACCTTAATAAGAAAACCATGAAAGTTTTGGTTCTAAAGGAACAAGACAGGACATGTTTTTTCCATCTTGCTAAATGTTTTAAGATTTTGAAACCACTCTTCTATTAGAGGAGTATTAATTGGAGAGGGAGAAATCAATTTTATAACCGTTTCAAAGGCAGATTGGTTCATCTCTGAACATATCGATGCCTATACTCTCGATCCAAAGGCCACAAAGTAGTTATAATTAAAAAAAAAAATAGTAATACAAGTGGAATAGGCATTGCTTTAATACAACCATGTACCTTGTATTTACAAAATTGTAAAGTGAGACTTGACACTGTTGGTTTTTTTTTTTTTCATGTTGAGGTGCACCTGAGAAATTCACCACTAGTCTTTTTTGGGGGAAGGAAGGGATGCCTGCTCCCACCTGTGCAGGCTGGCGTTGCTTCTCTGGACATCTGAAGGAAGGAGACCTTTGCTGCTGAATGAGCCCTGTCTGCTATATCTGTCCCTTTAAGTAGGTTTTTAGTTTGCAGTTGTATTTGGCAACAGAACATTCTTTTTCACTGTGGAGATGGTCTGGGAAGGTCTGTTGTGCTCTGTTGTATGACTAATAGAGGACAGAAAATAAGGACTCCAGTTAGCCATCTTGGCTCCACAAATTATACCCCATCCTCAGTTCCCATTTTCATTCTGCATCAACTGGTGCACTGCCAAACACCGTGCTTTCCTGGTTTGCTGTAAAGACTCTAAAACTAGTGATCAGTGCTAGGATACTTGTCTGTTTCTTGATATCAGTGTACAAGGACAACGTAAATGACTCTGTGGGTAAGTAAAACTGGTAAGAGAAAGCGTGATCAAGTGATCTCAGACTTTCTGGGATATCAAAGGTAATTCTTTAATGCAGAGACCTATGACAAAGCCTCACAGGATCTGAACTCAGTCCTTTAAAAACATAGATTTTTTAGAGTCCTGATTTTGAGGTGAAGGTAGTGTACGTGCAGTCAGGTGGAATATGAGTTTGTATGAGCAGTTAAAGTGGTGTTAACACTTAGAATAAACTGGAAAGCAAATTGGTTTGGTCTTCTGTTGGAGTCAGATGAACTTTGGCTGCTGCGTTTTTCTGTGATGCTATGTTACTCCTAGTTCATTGTTAATCCAGATATTTCCTCTCTAGGAACATCTCCTTTGGATGCTGAAATCTGATGGAGTTACAAGCGTTCATACACTGCAGTCTGCATTATAATACTTATAGTATCCCTCATTGCCTCTTTCTAGGTGAAGTAAAGGAAGACAGTATGGCAGAGAAAAAAGATCAATCTAGTGTGGGAAATGAATCAAAGAAAACAGATGGTAAGGATCTAATGTTTTATTTTGCTTTGTCACTCATTTCTATATGCAGTCTATTGTTTTATAAGCATCCCTTTTTTATTATTAAAAAAAACATTATGTAGTAACCTGAAACATTTAACAGAAACAGTCATTAGACACTGACAGAAACTCTTGGGGGTATTCTGCGAGAAATGCATCTCTTTCAAATAATGTCTAATACCACTTAATTTTTCTGTTGGTAAACCATCTTCTTTATTCTTATATTTGTATCAATTTATGTGCACTGCCTGCAAGAAAAATCCTGGATTACTTGAATTGCTCAATAGGAGGCATGGATTTGTAAGGATCTATCCTTCTGAGTGTTTCTGAGCCAAAATCTGCTCTCTGTGAAGACAGACTGTTTCCTAATGATAGGAAATACTATTAAACTCATTAACAAAAGAACAAACATATATTTCACCTACAGCTTAAGTTCCTGCAACCTAAAAAGGAATCTCTGAGGGTCCCATTCTGTATGAATCAGTAACTGATTAGGAAGAATCTTTGATTTCTATATGCTCTAATATCATGATTTTTTCATGTTCCTTAGGATTCACATAACACGTGCCCTTAAAATCCTCACAATCATACCTTTGGTTAATAATGGAAGATCAGTGGTGGCACAACTTTGTAAAGCTGCCTGTCAGATAGAATCAGCATCAGTGGGCAAGCTTTCTGGAGCATCACTAGTGGTATTGCTTTCCTTTGCCAGCTAACGTTCTAACTTGGTGATTGTGGCTAAAGCTTGAGCACTGCTGTTTCAGGGTATGTTTGGATCTGAGAGACAGGATGTCTCAGGAGCAGAGGCAAACAAACTGTGCATTCAGAGCAACACAGAGGGTTAGAGTTTTAGTCAACATACACTCACACACACACAGACATCCATTTTAGACAAGTGTAAGCACGAAGCAGAAACATCCTAAGCAAGCGCATTATTAGCTACTGACCCTTGAGAAATAGCAAGTCACCAGAGAGAACATGCCGGTGGTGGATGCAATAGGCAGTGCCAGCAGGGCGTCCCCTGCTTCAGGGCGCACTTTTCCTCTCTCATCCATCACAGATTCTCTCCTGCTTTTCCTCTTCTCAGGGTCTGCAGAGTTTTTTCCATTTGTACACTGCATCCACACGGCCAGTGCGTGATACAGAGCCCAAGTGGAACACCTGCTTGCAAAACAGAATAAGCTAGCAAGGTGAGCTCTCTTAGCACACGCCTTAGTCTCAAATGATACATGATAATAAAAACTATCCTGATTAATGAGTTAAAAGAGTATTAATCATTCTATAGCTCAAAGTCATCCCTTTGCCTAGGATTCTTTTCCAGGTTTTATCTTTACAAATTAGGAAAAAAAAAAACTAATTGATAGGCTAATAACATCATAACTGTGCGTTCTTAATACATTTGAAGTGCTGTTTCCATAGACTCCAACATTGGTAATATCAAATCTTATCTATTTCACACTCAATTTACTACTAAACTAGAAGAAGCACACAGCAACCTAGATAATGTTCTAATTTTTAAGGATACATTGGTAACACAGAAAAAATCACCCATCTTTGCCATATCATGATCAGTGTTATCACTGAGATACCATTCAGTGGCTAATTCAGCTGTTTCTCATTACATACCATGGCATACATAAGTTATTAACAAATACAACAATTTGCAAAAACAATAAGTAAAAAATACACAGTCCCAGTTCTTATGAGGGTTGGATGCTATTTTCTGCCTTGAGGTAAGGCCGAATGTATATAGATTCCAGCATGAAAGGGCTAGTGCCTGAGGAAACGCATGGATATTCACGACCCAGAGTTATCAGTGGTAAGGGACATTCCCAGTGCCCTGTGGCCATATTCTGAATGTTAACCATCAGCCATTCCTTGAGAACTGGGGAGGTCCCAAAGTGACGGTCTGCTCGAGGTGTATCTGTATGAACACAATTCAAAAAAATTCAGCACAAGCAAAAGCAAAGTCTTACATAACCTTTCTTTTTCCCCCTTTTTCTTTTTTTTTTGTTTTTGTTTTTTGATTATGCAGCTCTGTTATCATGCACATATTTGAGACGGCCAAATTCAAGAACATGAGTGACATGCGTTTAGTGCAAAATTTGCTTGAGCTGTGCAAAGAAAACAGGGTTGTCAACTTCCTTAAGAAAAGATCCTTCAATTTGCTGAATGATACCTGCAACATACAAAGAATTAGTTATTATATTAATCATTGATCTGCAAAAATTTGAAAGGCTCGATGCACATCCGACTGCCATCGCGTAGCAGCCGCATGCCAGAGAATCATTGCTCGGTGTGTCTTGCCAGAGCCATCTGTAAATACAGTAACTGCACTAGGTATTGGAACATGCGAAAGTAAAACACTTCTGGTAAGGGACAGAATGGTTTTTGAAAGGGTATGCGGTAAGAACACCCATTCCAGGATAATGAGAGGATCTTTTCTCAAGGTGTCCTATTGGCATAACATATACAGCTGATAGGAATTTGATATTATTACAAGATATACTGATTTAATGCATTTGCTACAGTCAATTGACCTATTGTTGGACTACTAAGCATTCTTTATGTTAAAACAGTCCAATGATATGTCTGAGCAAGGCTTTGTTGGTTAATGTCAGCATCTGTAACTCCCGGTAAAAGAAAGAGTCCCGTCCGTGTAACAGAAGAACGTCCTAACAAGAGAGCACTGTTCCCGTTTCCATTATGAGTCAGAGTACAGGTTGTCACATCAGGCCTGGTGGTAACGTAGGAGATTGCTGGGTTTGGAGAAAGGCACAATATACGTTCAGTCAGTAGGTTTGAAACTGTGTCTGGACAGAAGAATCTTATCTTTGGTTACTAAGCCCTCAGCTATTTCATAGAATCGTAAAATTGCTCAGGTTGGAAAAGACCCTCAAGATCATCAAGTCCAAGCACAGCCTAACCATGCTACCCAAACTCTAACAACCCACTGCTAAGTCATGTCCCTGAGCACCATATCCGGACGGTTTTAAACACATTCAGGGATGGTGACTCAACCACCTCCTTGGGGAGCCTGTTTCAGTGCTGAACAACCCTTTCTGTAAATAAGTTTTTCCTGATATCCAACCCAAACCTCCCCTGGTGCAGCTTGAGACCATTTCCCCTTGTTCTGTCACCTGTCACCAGTGAGTGACCAACCCCACTCTCATTGCAATCACCTTTCAGGTATTGGAAGAGAGCACTCTCCCCTCAGCCTCCTCTGTCCCAGACTAAACAGCCTCAGTTCCTTCAGTCTCTCCTCATAGGGCATATTCATCAAGTCCTTCACAAGCCTTGTTGCCCTTCGTTGGACCTGCTCCAGCACCTCAGTGTCCTTTCTGTACTGAGGTGCCCAAAACCGAACACAGTATTTGAGGTGGGGCCTTACCAGCGCCGAGTACAGGGGCAGGATTACTTCCCTAGTTCTGCTCATCACACAGTTTCTGATACAGGCCAGGATGCCATTGACTTTCTTGGCCACCTGGGTGCACTGCTGGCTCATATTCAGCCGACCGTCCATCAGCACACCAAGGTTCCTTTCTGTCAAGCAGCTTTCCAAAACGCTGAGAATGTCAGATTCAGACAGGATGATGTGTGACTCCCACAATGGCCTGTAGTCTTCTTGAAAGCCACACAAGTCCCTCAGATCCACCTGTTCCTGAACTCTGGGAAGCACGGTCTCTGTCCAGATTTATTGCCTTAAAATCATCTCGTTCAATTAATTATATTTTGAAAACAGTGAAGTGTTTAGCTATCTACATGAAGATGTGTAAAAACAAAGTTGCTTCCTCGTTCAGACCTTCTGGAACTTTCGTCTTCTGTCAGAACTACTGTTTCTTAACCCTGAAAACATTCCTTGGGAATCGGATGTATTGGTTTGGGATTCTGGGATGTCTGAATAAGGGCGTGATTTCAAGATCAGGTATCCCGAAATGCTTAATAGCCCAGATTTCAACGTTGAAGATGTCTATTATTCATTCCAGAGTCTTACATCTACATTTATAATACGTCTTTTCACATCTTTTTGCATTCCTGAACCTTTTTCTAACTCTTTGTATCTATCCATTAACCCGAGTGTACTGACAACCAAGCCAGAAATCCTCCATCATGCACTCAGTCAGTGCTGAGCAGAATTAATTTCCAGTCCAGCAGTGAGTGAATGCTAAGCACGGTAACCACTGTTGTTCTTGCTTTGTCACTGACAGCCATCAGACCTCAGCTGTGTGACCTCAAGAAGCCCACCCACAACTCAGGACCCTATTTCCCAGCCTTCCACAAGAAGTCAGAGGAACGTCCTGTGAGGTATAAGCTCCTTGACCGAAGGGGAAGGATGAAAAAGATCCAAAATATTTCCCAGAGCTGGACTAGAAAGTAGCAGAAGAGCTGAAGAGGTGTCTGGAAGGAAGCTCCTCACGGGCTGGTGAAGGATGCTGTGCAACCACTGCACAGGCCGTACTGCATTGCACAGCAGCTGTTAATCCTAGATAAACACACGTGTGTGATTTAACTAAAGAATATATGAACATTTTCCTAGAAATGTTCTCAATAGCCTTCTTATTTTAAAAGCATACATTCACCTAGTAATAAAATGTTAAGGACTGTTACCTTAAAATGTAATTGCATACCACTGTTTCCCATCAAATTAAGGAAGCCAGTGCTTTTTTGGATTGTTGGGCTCATTGTAATGTTCTCACTGTGACTGGCTGCCTACCAGCGGTAAGACAACTCCTATTTCAGACAACGTAGGAAAGATTTTCCTTGCCAAATTAAATGTTCTCCTGTCAGAGTGCTGTAGGTGCTCAGCAGAACGAAGGTAGGAGGTTGGAGTAAAGACTGTTTCACTGACTAGGGAAAAGAGGACGTAGCAGAACATTAAAACTGTGCCTTGTGTGAACTCTACTGTATGTTCAAGAGCATAGCTTGCTGTGAGATCCCTCCTGTTCTTGTGGTGCAGAGTATCACATGGACCTGAGTTTCAGAGGTCTGTGAGGACCTGAGGTTCTTCACTCTGTGAAGAAGTTCCTGTCGTTCCTACATTTTACACTGTGAGAAACAGCGGCAGATAACTGCCTTTCTTTTTCATGCCCCTGGTGATTTATATACCACCTCAGCTCTCCCCTTCCAGCTGATGAAGTCTGTTCTGCTTCTGCTATCCTCACAAGGAACGCTACTCTACTTTTTACCTTCCCTGCTGATCTTCTTTTAATCTCTCTTTGGGAAGCTATGAACTGCACACAATACTCATGATGCAGGTGGAACAGAAATTCCTAAAAAAACAAAGTTGTGGCACTCTTTTTTACCTTTCATGCCTTTCTGAATAGCTTTGCAAGTTTGGATCCCTCTGGAGCACTGCGTAAGAGTTTCTGTAGAACAATCTCTACGAATTCTTAATACATAACTCACGAGAACATGTGGAGGTAGGGTTACTTCTCCCTCTATGCGTTATTGTGCACTAAGTGACACAGAACTTGTGGTTCTGCCAATTACATTGAAGTAAGCTTCCTCTTCTTCTCTTTTTTTTGTTTGTTTTCATCTTCTGCTCTTCTTTGCTCTGCTCTGCTTGTCTTCTTCTAGGAACACCTTTTCCAAACCACATCTTCTGGATATCAAGATAAATAGCAGAGAGTTTAATCCTCCTTTACTATGAAGGCTGACCATTTTATGCTTTCCCCACACCCTCACTGCTAACCAGTTAAGTTTGTAGATTAAGATCCTCTCTCAGTTGGTGACAGATCAGTAGCTTTGCCAGCAGGAACTTCTGAACACTTCTGGAAATCCCTATGGGCTCCTCCAGGGAACTCTCATAAGACCTGTGAGGCAGGTTTTCTCCTGTAAAAACTGCACTGATCTCTCAATGCACTTCAAAGCTGTCTGTTTATGAAATGTGAATGTATCTCAAGGAATTCCCTGAGAATTGTATTTTGCTTGTAAAGTACCCCCAAAATGTATTACATGAGCGAGCTGTACGGAACTCAAAATTATACTATTCTTCCAAACACATTTTATGTGTGCGTGGTTTCCTTCACATCAGGACAGTTTACCAGCTTACCTAATGTAGTCCTGTGCCAAGAACATCTTAAATGGGATTGTTTTTTGTCCTTACTCTTCTGACTCACACTTTCTCCTTTGCCGTGAAGCAGAGATAAGTTGCAGTCTTGATTTTACCGCTGTGTAGCCACGGCATAAGGAAATGAACAGATTTACTTGAGGTTCACAGGGAGTATACGTGGCTGCAAGAAACATGATCTGGTTCTGATCAGATTCCTCTCTGCTCACGCTCTTCTCCAACCAAGTCTTTGCTGTGCTCTGTTGCTATCTAATGGAGTGCCCTCTAGAAAGTCAGTATATTCCCCTGAGTGGCTTAAAGAGTTTTTATTTTTTATTTTTTCCTCAAGCTAGGGTAGGTGAAGAATGCTGGCAGATTGTGATATGCATTGGAAAGATGACTCATGGTGTCCCTTCCCTCTTCCAAAGCTTCAGGCTCTAGGTCTAAAAAGTACTTCCTTGTGAGGGAGAGAGGATGTGTGTGCTCCTTGAAGATTTTGGGCATGTCACAAAAGCAGCTCCTAAGGGAAGCTGGTTGTGTTAGTGGCATCCAGCCTGGTGCACTGAGCGTGTGGTTGGAGAGGATGTGCTCTGCTCAGTCCAACCCTGACATCTAGCGTACAGCAAAGGGAAATTTTCCAGCTATGAAATTTAGAAGGGAAATCCATGTTGTTTGAGGGAGGTCTGGCTTTGCAGTGTGCTCTACATTTTTTTTTGTTTTACCTTTTCCTGTTTAGGATATTTGTGAATTAAGTCTTTGCTGCAATCACTGAATCACTTTGCTATGGCAAGTAAGCTTGGTGCTAATTTTTGAGAGGGAGTTTTTGTTTTTGTTCGTCTTGTTGCTTGTTTGCTTTTAGGAAAGAAAGTCTGAATTAAAAATCTAAATGTTAAATCTACACTGAGTGAGGCGTAGGGAGGCCTCCATCATTCCATGTTCCATGTATTTCTGTATCTAAATGAATAAAGAATGGGAAAGAAGATTGGCCCCATGTCCTCAAGGGCAATCACGGGAGCAAAAACAGAGACTGGAGGAGAAAGGGGAGGAGGAGGAAAAAAGAGCTTTGTCTCAGCAGCATGAATGGGTAATTTGTAGTTTTTTAAGACATGAGGCAGACTGTCAGGTATAGGATTGGTTACTGCGAGAGCTTCTGTGCTCCTTGTGCACCCTGGTCTGGCAGGGCAGACCTGCGTTCCCTAACCAAGCATGGAGTTTGTTTCCGTGGTTGTTCGACCAATGGACAGAGCTGGAAGAGGCTTGGGAAGCAGCCACGCCTGGCTCATCTCTGTAGCTCTTCGCTGCTTGGCTTCCCTAGTGTTCTGGAGTGCTGAAGAGCACAGTTCTATGTGACAGTGGCTCGCCCAGGCAGCCCTGCTGAATTTGTCTGCATTCATGGCACAGCATCTCCGTGCCACTGCCTGCCTGTGTCCAGAGCACAACGAAGGAGCAGCTAACGAGGAAGCGGGCCAGCATGCAAGGAAGGATCCGGGCCAAACCCCGGTCATTAATTGGTGAAGATTCAAGTGGGAGAAGAACTGCTGACAAGGCGTTTCTGTGAAATTTCCTCGTTCACTTCATGCCAAACTTGATTTGCGGGATTAAATAGCTGAAGAATAACTTCCAGAACCAGAATAATGGAGAGTTTGAGACTTATGGTACTGATGCGCTTTCCACTCAGAATGTTGTTTAGATTGTAGCAGAGCCAGACTGCTTCTGCTGAAGGATAACACTTGGATTAAATGGTGGTGCTTAAAAATTGGTACATCTAAAAGTACGTGTCAGAGGCAGTTACTATGGAAAAAATGCTGTTTTCTGTAAAAAAGTTCTTATCTTAAAAGTATGTTAATCCTAAATAAAGGTTTCAAATGCTTAGTCCCTATGATCATTTCTACTTCTTTACATTCTCAATCACATTTCCCTAGGAGAAAAAAAATCTGCAAAGAAAATTAATAGAAAGAAGTACGGTTACTGATTCTGAAACACAAACAGAGCATTCTTGAAATATTTGGGGATATTTACGATTCTCTGGCCAAATTTATAGTAAACCATATGCTTTAGGTAATTGAATTCCTGTAACAATGTAGCAGTTGATTCTGAGTATGACAGATCACAGGCCTTCAAGTTTTGGACATACGTTTATTCAGACAAATTTAAAATATATTTCTATTTAAATTATGGAGAATTCTGAATATATTGTTTCCTTCTCTGTGAAAGAACTTTTGTCCCCTATGGCACATACATTTATCTGTTTTTCTTCCTTAGGACATGACGTCAGAAGCCCAGTGTCTTAGTATAACAGAAAGATGGATCTGTTGCACTCTTAGATGGAATTATTTGGAGGACATGACTATGACAGAATAATAAAAAATAATAAGTGCTATACTATCTCTAAAACCGACCAAAATAAAGTTTTCTCCCCCTTTACTATGCACTGGCTGTAGAACAGTCTGTGATTTGCACAGCAGTGCCAGAATGTTACGGAGTTGATACATGGAAACAGACTTTTCCCTATAGAAAGAATAAACATACTCTTCATGACTCACTGTAGGTTTACCTGAATATTAAAATAGCGTTTACCTTAAGCACTGTGACACAAGGTTACACATGGAGTCCACAGGAGAGACATGTACGTGTGTGGACAGCGTTTGGTTTATTCAGAGATCAGCAAACAGATGTCTCTAGGCTGGTCACTCTCATGTATTATCTGCTGAAGAAAAATATAGATGATGTTTGGTGTTTGGAAATTCGGCTTCAATCACTGCAACATTACCTATTTTGTGATCAATTGTACCTGGGTGGCAGAACAACGTGAGAGATCTCAGTTCTGCTCCATGGATGTGTTGCACAGGGACAAAAGTTTTGCTCAGCGATATTATCTGACTACACCTCGGTCTTCACAGAGCCTTTCCCCCTCCTATAAAAGTGTTCAGGCAACTTGGACACAATCATCCTAAATGATTGTTATTGCCATCACAATCCATTTATAACAGAGACATGGAATCCACGTACCCATAGCTCAGCACACAGAACTTACTTAAGGTTGTTTTTCAGGCGCTAAATTCATCCTTGCAGCTTATGTAGTCACAGAGAAATATGATCTTCCGTGGCTGGAATTTCTGCAAGCTGCCTGAGCTCTGTGTGACGTCATTTATTTTGCACTGAGGAGCCCCTTATTTCTCAGTGTGATTGCTTTACAGATGAGCCAGCAGGAAGAGTTCATCACCTGAATTGTTTCACTCCTGTATTCATCAAATTCTTTTTGTCGTCACGTAAAGGCACTTGCACCAGAGCTCTGAGTACCCAACACCTCTGAAAAACAATCCTGTGCGACACGTCTGCACAAACTGAAAGTTTTTATTAGCTACAACAACAAAAAAATACCAGCATTACTAATTTTCACTTTTCCAACCTAAGGATGGAAAGCAGAGCTCCACTAAGTGGCAGCACTATGCATCATTATCGCTAGATTCGTGGAATCATTTTTACACTTGTGAAAGTTTTAATGTGAACTGCTGCTCATGGGGCAGTAATTTTTCGTCTTGCTCCTAGGGTTTTATTTCATTATTTCCATGACAGATGAATTAAGCTTGCACTGGGAGGATCTTAGAACAACCTTCCCAAGTGCTTTCACAGGTTCATATTTTGCAGAATTTTCCATTTGAACATGAGTTTTACATATACTACAATAACACTCATTTACCAGTTGGAAAATACATCATATGGGTCCCCAGTCAGATTGGGTGCTCCTCAGATCACTTTCACTGCTTCTCTGCAGCACCAAGTCAGTCCCCAACACTGATTCACCTTCCACAAATAAGGTAGACTTTATATTCTACAAAATTAAGAGTGCAATTGCACTTGCTTCATATCTATGCCCAGCATAACGTGTTTCTGTTTGTACTTTAAAAATACATCTTTGAAGCACAGTTGTTATGTTTAAAAGCCATGGTGTATGCTTTACTCTCCAGGGTAGTAGGGGTGACATTCGGAGGCCTCAGTTCTGTTCATTAGTACCTGAATTACTAGAGCTGATAAATTCCAGACCAAAAACAGGGAAGTCTGCATTCTCTTGCCAAGGATGCCGAAGCTTTCATCACACACACTGTCACACATTGCAAGCGTAATCTTACGTAGTAATCTGTATTCCAACTTCCAGGCATTCTTAAAAACTCACTGATTGGATTTAATACTGAGAAATACCAAAGAGATACTGAGGTCAAATCACAGCTTGTAACAGAGCTCCTAAGCAGATTCCAGTGCTGCATTCCTGATAAAGCTGTTATCTAAATATGATGACTCTGTGAGGCACATGTACTGCTCTGTCTACTGGCTGAAGCGTACATATTAATCCTGCAAACAGAAAAGTATGAGGATATGCAATTTGTTTTTGAATGCTGTTTTGATTCTGGAAAACCAGCATTAGGAAATCATATGCAGCAGCAGCTCCTAAATTGCCCACTGTTGAAATTGTCTTTTATTTTCATATTGAAACGTGTTAAGGGCAAAGGCATGTCCCCACAGCATATTGCTCTTCACAGAAGGAGACACAGGTGACCTCGGTATTTTTTTTTGTGTTTGTCACACAGAAAACTTTCCCCTGCAGCTCTGCTGTTTTCTTATACCATGGAAGTTTATTATATGGAATGCTACATGCTGGCGATTCAGGAAAGATATCATTGGGTGTAGTGTTCATGTATTCTCCAGCTAGAGTGGCTCTGTGGGGATGAACTTTGCTTACAGCAGAGTTATGACAATATAAACCTGCTTTGCAGCACAGCCTCATACAAATAAGAATCAGGCTTATGTTTCAAACAACAACATACCATTTTTTTTCCTCCAATATTTTATACCAAGAAGATGGGAACTGAACAAGCAAAACTATACACTTCATTTTAATAAAGCCATGAAAAGGATTTCCAGGCAAAATCAATTTTGAAGGCTACCAGAATTAAATTAAAAAAAATAATAGAGAGTAGCTTTGCAGCAAAAGAAGGATTTATGATTAGAGGAGACACGGTGGATCCTTTGTGGCTTTGTTCTCTCTTCTTTGTTCCTCACCGTTCTGCAAAAATGACAATTGCTGTCCAGCTGCCGTCTTCTTTGGGAACCAAAGTCAGGCTATGAGCTGACTCTTCATGTATTTCAACAAAAACCTGTGACTGCTACCACAGGGTGGGATGGGACTACTACTGATGTGTCCTATGGGCCGTTGTGTATCCTATAGGCTGACGGAGTTTAGTTGGCATGCCAGAACGACATCTCATGTGCCCGTGGAGGCCTCAGGTGGAATATTGCTGTATTTTAGCAAAAAATCAGTTCACAAAATGAGTTACTGTAAGACAGTTTCAGACACATTCACAGATCGCTGTTGCAGAAACCAACGTCCCTGATCCACCCTAATGATCAGTAACACATCTCACTGCGTTTTACTAATGTTGCTTGCCATTTTCCTTGGAGAGTCTTCTGATTGTTTCTATTTTTCCCTGTAAAAACCGTTCGTATTTGATTTAGGCTTTCCAGCAGTCCTTGTTCTACCATCGTCCCTCATGAGGTGCCATTTATGTAAGAAAACAGGTATGGTCAGCAAGGTGTCTGCTGACTGTATAACTGAGATGAGTTAATCTAGCCTGGAATGTGCTAATGAAACATGCCTGAGATATTAGGGTGATGAGCAGCAAAGAAATGGGTGTGACATACACAGCATCTGGTACTGATTTGTTGTCAACACTTAATGCAGACTTAGCATACGCTATTAGGAATTCATCCTTGGACTTGCTTTTCATACCTGTAATGCAGTAATTAGATGTGGAAGTGAGGTAAGTATCTCTTTTGTCCCTGTTTGTCCAGATGTTGTCTGTAACAGTGAATAACCTCACGTGCTTTCAAGGCAGAGCTGGTCTTAGGGTTGTCTAGGAGAGCACAGGGACTTTGGTTCTGCACACATATGAGGAGAACCTCAAGTTTTAGACACATACCCTGGGAAATTGGACAAAGGCAGTGGAAAGGCCTCAATGCAAGTGTCAGGAAGGATTAGATCGTGTCCTGGCAGAGGAAGAGCAATTCTAGTCAGTTGACTTTCACCTGTACCTGTTTCCCCCCACTCTAGTAAAATATGTCCTCTACAAAAGAAATTATTTATAAGAGACAGTCCGCACAATACCATAACAAAGTGATTTTATTGACATTCCTCTATAGTGATATGGTAGAATAGAAAGCACAGCCTATCGTGTGACATTTCTCTGTCAATAAAAGCAAAATCAGTCCAACAATGAGGACCTTTCCTGCCATTGACTTTATGCAGTCTTTAACAAAAACCGTAACGGACATTTCTGTTTTTTGGAGAAATTAGAAGCTGCAGGGAATTTGGCTAATGGTACAATATTTACTATATCTAGTAACTACTGTGTACAGGCAACTACTATGTACAGGCATCTGTTTTTTTACTAGAACAAAGGAACTACATGACTCACCAGAGAGAAAGTAACAATGCAATCTGTTGGACCTCATGATGGGAAATCCTATGACAGATTCAGTATATTGCAGCAGGGTTTTTTTTTTGTTTTGTTTTGGTTTTTTTTTAATAATGAACACTGAGGTACAGCAAGAATTATAATAAAAAAAAGCACCGCCTTTTTGATAGAAAGATCTGTTGGACTGCATTTGACTGAAAGTGTTCAATCTTGACTGGGAAGCCCTATTAATATTACTATGGAGACAGGGCAAAAAAAATTACCATTTCAACAGAAATTAAACAAATCTCATCACGTTCATCCTCCTGGATTTCCATAGACTGGCACAAAATTAATAGCAAATTGTTAGTTTAACTCCTCTGCTGAGAGTGAGTATTTTAGTTTTCTTGTTAGTCAATTTCCATGTTAAAATTCTGTATCCTACTTTTTTTTTTTTTGAGCTAGAGGTATGTCAACCATTTGTTACTGTGAAACAAGATTAACAAAGCTCAAAGCCAACCCCCCTGTAGAATACCACCTCAAACCTTAGCTACAGTTCGCTAAAAACTTCATGGGCACTTGAGCAAACTGGGTGAAAAAAGTCCTGCGTCCTACTGTGCAGCACTCACCATTTCTCCATTAGATGCTAGATGTAGTTTGGACCACTCACTCCTTGCCTTGTCATAGCCACAGATCTCCTTAGAACATAAAATTCAGTTTCAGATATGCACAGCCACATGAGTGAGACCGGATGCTCATGGAATGTACTGCAGACTGAAGTGACATTTGCAAAGTTTAGACCTGATGCAGACAACAGCAAGGTACAGCCGTGATTGTGCTGCATCAAATCCTGCATAGCTTATGTGCTTGAATAGTCACACTTCAAGCTGGAGGACCTTAAAATACTTAATTTCATTCTCTCATCCTCCGCATAAAGCTACTATAGCACCAGGATTTCATCAGCAGCAATACTCCTTTTCTTCCTTCTACCATTAACGCCATCACAGTAATCACTTTGAGAGAAGTAAGCCCTCCAAAACCAAACGTACAAACTACCATCATTTGTTCCTCCTGTCAGAGACTGTGTTTCAAAACAGCTGTCAGATCACCTATGCCATTTTTAATTTGCATTTTAAAATCCGTTGAAGTTCATGTCCTATCTTAACCTAGCCAATGCCACATGCAAAGGGAACTGAGGTGAAGGAGCTGAACAGACTTTCTGAATACTCATTGCTCGCGTATTTCACTGTAAGCAGAAGTTCTGTCATTGACAGTCATATTTTACAAATGAAAATGCAGACCTGGGAAGAGAACACACATGCTAGTAACACTGGAATCAAGAGATGCATGGGGAAGGCTGTATGCCTCACATATGCAGAAATAAAACAAAATCAATTTATTACGTAATGGACAGGTTTAATAACTGGGCAAAGAAAATGGGTTCCTCCTCCTCACTTGTTAGCAACATTCTCTCCATCGCTCCAGCATACAAAGACACTGACGTGCACAGCTTCCCCTTCGCTCCAGAATGGGTCCAGACTCAGCCTGTGGTATGACACAAAGGATGGAAAAATGCCCCTGAGGTGGAGATCTTGATATCCCAGAGATGATAGCAGTGCTGGAAAACATATCGAGTAGGGCGTTTGGGAAGAGAGAGGGATAGAGACAGAATGTGAAAGAAAAGCAAGAGTAGCATGGTGTTTTCTTTCTCTTTATGAAAATATCTGTCTGTTTTCCTGTACTCCTGGCTTTAGACTAGAACAAGCAAACAAACAAACAGACAAACAAAAACCTAATGAAGATCCCCAAACAAACAAACGAAAAAATCCTGGAAGGAAATTCTCACGATCTTGTTAATTTGACGTCACCACAAACACCTACGAATAAAAGCTTTTAAAAGTACTCCTAGCTTATGCACTTGAAAGCTAGCTTGGACTAAGGATATTGATGGGAAATAGCAGGCTGTGCTGCTTATTTCCTAGAGCAGGAACACACAAGCTGCTTGAGATGGCATTTGTCAAACAGAGATGCATGGCACCTCATTGAGGTCCCAGCGTGTGGTGAGGGCCAGAATATGTTACGAAGAAGAACTTCAGGAGCAAGCCTTTCTTCTTTCACTCGGTGGGGTTTGATGCTGCCTCTGAAATACAAATATCTTTTATTAAGCTACAAAAAATAGTTTCACTTTTTCTTAATAAAATAGAGTTTTAAATACTAAAAAAATTTAACTATCCAGCATTGTAAAGAATTTTTTTTTTTTTACTTTTACTATGTTAATGAGACAGATCTTCATACGCTGTTCTCTTTGGCCAAACCAATTGGATACTTATATATCTTTTCTTCTATTGTTGGAAGACACCCAGCCTTTGGCAAAATGCAGATAACTTCGTTACATTAATACGATCAGGAGTAAATAAGGAACTCACTGAATTTTAGAGCCCAGTGGTGAAGAGGCAGCAATAACATGCACTGGAAGATTTTGTTTGGTCTCTCATGCTTTGACTCACTCTGATGTAGTTCATATGCACGTGACAGATGTTCCCAGAAAAGAGATTTCCATCTTTACTCTGCAGTGGGGCTGGGCACGTGCAGTAGGTGCTCGAGTTCGAGTTCGTGTCTGGTATAACAAAGGTGATGTGTAGTTAAGGCTTCCCTATGCAACTGTACTCAACATGAATAACATATTGAATACGTTCTCAGTAAAAGCCATACAGTAAATTACTACAAAAGTGGCTGAAATGTTAGAGAAATAGAATGAACGGGGCAACTAAAGCAACCCAAATATTTTCTATATCACTAATAAAACCTACTGTCTAGAAATACACCTTGGGTTCCCTCGCCTTTCAAACGGTAACAAGCCCCCAAGGAAGTGTGGTATTTCACATGAACTGCTAGATACTATGAGGATACCTTCTCACTTACCTTCCCTCACCCTTCACAAGTCTCTCACTTCCTATTTCATGCACCCTTTCACGATTAGCATCAGAAGTAAAGATACTTATTTTCTTTTCCCAGTGAAGAAAAACACTTTCAATTGGTCTCGGAAAACAAGGGCAGCAAATATTAATAAGTAGAACGCAATCAGAGCAGTGATGTTGCCTGTAATAGCCTCAGCAAAATCCTTCCAAAGACAAGCCTAGTGCTGTTTTTCTTTCGTTCTCTGGTTCCAGAGCTGGAATGCAAAGTACATCAATTTGAAGTGGGTTCTGTCTGAAGTAATAAGAAATTGCTCTTCAGTTTGGTCACACTTCACATGGCTGGAGGGCCTTTGGGTGGACTCCAAGAGGAAGTACAGCAAAATTTTAACCATAACAGAGTTACAGTACCCTTCACCCTTGACAAACACAACCATTCACTGCAGCTTCTCATTCAATAGATCCTAGACCAAAACTTTCTGTCTACAACCACTGTCGAGGTTATGGGGATTTGCACTGAACAAGAAAACCAAACTGACAAAACCAAAACCTGCCCCCAGCAACCATAGTGGAGCCCAGTCTGACAGACAATAAATGGCTTCTGACACCGGGATGGGATTGTCTGTACATGCCATATGGACAGGAGCATTTTAAACAAAAATCAGAGAACAAAGATCTGGTAAACAGAATCCAAGGGTGTTCACAAGGGGAGAACATTCATCTTATTTCCTTTTTTCCTTGTCGCACATAATACTAAGGTAAGGGAGCCTGGTCTTTATGCTACATAATAAGACATCCTTCTTTAGTGTGCTTCTTGTGTGGTAAACATTACAATAGAGATGCCCCTCCCAGTATCTTCGAAGTGTGAGTTCTCTCCAGCACTGGCACGGAACAATTGTAGCAATCGCTGTTATGATTTGCATTGCATTACAGCTTGTTTTTTAAGTTTCTGAAGGTCTTATCTGCACCGTGAATCTGGGCCAGTTCCAGCTGATGCAACTGATGTGAGTTCATATAGAAAAATTTCTGGTTTATTTATAAGTGTCTCTGAGATGGACAGTATGTACAGAGAAAACAAGAATGGATGAAGAATATATTCGAACAGCTCCTAGTACTGTATTTAACTGTTAAGAAGTAAGGTGGGCTGCAAATTGCTTTAGAAAATGTGGGTATATAAAAGCTTGGAATGCTTAATGATTTTTTTTTGTTTTTATTTTTTAATCAACGTAGGTGGAAGTAAACATTTATTAACATTTGATCAAGTGTAGTGTAACTTGCATTTGTATTTTCATCGTTATTAATGGAGGTATGTAGAGATATACAGAAACCTTGAGACAGTTGTTTTTCTATTGCATACAGACTAGCAGTCCATAGGAAACAGGATGAAAGCATGAAGGTTAGATCTTGGAGGGTGGCAGTTCTTCATGCACAGCCTTTGTCGATCTTGATTCTTTTTTGTTTTGTATTGTTTTCAAAAAACATGGGAAACCAAGATTAAATGACCTTGGAAAGATGACATCAATAGCCAGAAAAACAACAGAATTGCCTGAACCCCCTCATTCAAGTCCAAAGGTACTAGTTTCTTCAACAGCTGTCAACAGCTTTTCATACAGCATAGAATATGAGGGGTAAGGTGGAAGATCCAAACGGTTGAAACATGTGTGTGCCCTGCAGAAGGAAAACATGCTGCATGTTAAGTTTAATTAAAATAAATACAAGAGGAAACAAATGCTGAGAAAACAAGTTTGTATGGAAACTCAGGACATTCAAGTTCACTCAAGAGAGAAAAAAAATTGGAGCTATTAAAGTAAAAATCTGTAATTCCCCAAAAGTCTGAGGTACCAAAATACCTGTGCCTGTACAAATGAATATTTCAAATAGAAGACTCAAGCTAAATATAAACGCAATGTCATTCTCTGCTATCCCTGCATTAAATACTGCAGGTATCTTCATTAAGAAAAACTGTCAGAGGTCACTGAGGAGCGGAGGTGTAGGCCCTGACACAGGAAAAGTTCCACTATTACTTTGGTTGCCTTGAGTTTCCCACCCCCCAAAACAACTGAGCACACTTTCATTAAAATTATTGATTTTTTTTCAGTCTGCTTGTCGTTTCACACGATGCTAGAAATACTGCTGTTCCTTCTTGCTCCCTCTGATAAATTCAGTTCAACAAAACTCTACAGAAGGAAACATGGCTTCAGCATCTAATAATGTCTAGGCTTCTGATCCCTAGTATTTTTAGAAGCTGTGAAGTTGTTTTACTCCTAGCTTTTCTGTGTAATACCTTTACTGCAATGTTATTTTTCTCAAAATTGAAGTAGAAAAGCTGTATTAGAGAAACTATTTAAAACTGCTAATCATCTCTTAGGCCACCCACAAAGTGTGAAAAACATGATGCTGGTAGATGGGCTAGCCTGGGACTTGGAGATTCAGGGGAGAGTTTTATCAAACACTGATGCTGAAACATCAAAAGCAACTGAAATAGCTGGAGGCATGTAATCTTCACTGCATCAAACAACTTCAATTAGGAGAACTTTTACAATCCCTTTCTTACCCCCTGAATGAAGATCGGGAAGCTGCTTGTTCCCTGAGAGAGTGCCCAGTAAACACGGAATTTGCACACATGAATTGGGAACACAAGAGAGCGAGTGAAAACTGAACATCAATAAAGCCATTATTTAATATATCCCTTGAAATTAAATGTGGTAGATAACATCTGTTGTCCACGAGCAGCCCTGCGCTGTTTATTTATATCAGCAATCTTTGGCAGCATAGGTGGTTTCTACAATCCGCTGTCAATACTTATCAACCACTGGGAGTTAATTAACTGAAGGATTCATGTAATCCATTCTCCACGGGCAAGAGAGTGCCATTCACAAAGCTGTTCCTGAGGTGCTCAGCTGCCTGGCTCCACAAGTGGAAGTACCACAGCCATGAAGGCTCAGGACTGTGGGCTGTGCAATGTAACCTGCCCAAACTGAAAATGTTACTGACGTCTGGTACTCAACCATGGCACATTTAACTGTATGAGACCAAGGCCTGTATGAGACTTACATGTTATATGAAGGGAGAGCGTCGTGAAGATGGGGCCAGACTGTTCTCAGTGGTGCCCAGTGCCAGGCAATGGGTACAAACTGAAATACAGGAAGCTCTGACCGAACATGAGGATAAGCATCTTTCCTGTGGGAGTGACTGAGCTCTGGCACAGGTTGCCTAGAGAGGTTGTGGAATTTCCTTCCCTGGAGATATTCAATAGCCATCAGGACTCAGTCTTTAGTAATGCGATCTCGGTGGCCATACTTGAGCAGGGAATTCCCTTCCAGCTTCATCCATTCTGTGACTGTGATTATGTGAAAGCATCACCGTTTTCATGTCTCCTACTGCGTGGTGCAGACATAGCCACAATCACTGCTGTTTACTTTCTTGTGGTCATTCATCTTGACTGACCATCAACCACCTCATTTCACATCATTTAAGAAACACTTGCAGAGCTGTTGACTTTCAGTCATTCTTAACCTAGTCAAATTCAGAACAAAAAATCCATTCTCTCCCCTGTAATGAGATTTACTGTGATCACTGCTACAGAAGGGCCCTTCCAAGGGATTAGCAAAGAGCTAAGTTCCCTCTGAATGGTGCTGACTTCCTACTGATCCCAGTGGCAGTTATTACAGCAAGCATAACCCAGGGTACATTTGCTGTTTTGCAGTACTGGGCTTGCTGCACATCTTAGGGTGAAAACATTACATCAGCAGTGCAAGAAACAGACATTGCAGTGAAAGAAGTCTTTCTTCCCTTAATTAAGCTTCCAACCATGTAAGCACACTGACATTTGAGAGAGTGTTCAGGGAGTGAGAGGTCTGGAATAAGAATCAGATTGGTAAAAGCTTTTATGGAAGGGATTCTGGCTTCTCTAGAAAGAAAGGCAAGATAAAAGTCATGCAAACCAACCCTGACCCTCATATGCCCTCATCATCCAGTAAGTAAAGCAGTAAATGGATCACTTAAAATTTTGTGCTTCCTGGCAGCTTGTCTTTATTGCTTGGAGCAGGTTTGGTGGGTCTGAGCAAAGAACTTTTGCTCTGATTCTGGGAGAGAGAAGGTTTTCCTCCTGTGGAAGAAGGGACGGACAACTTAGGGAGAGTACAGAAAAGTTGCTAGCATATTCAGGGAGATAATCAGAAAGGCTAAAGCTCAACAGGAGCTCAACCTGGTCACTGTGGTAAAGGACAACAAAAATGTTTTTACAAATATATGAAAAGTATGAGGAAGGCCAAAGAAAATCTCTATCCTTCACTGAATGCAGTGGGGAACGTGACCACTGAGGATACGGAAAAGGCTGAGGTTCTCAATGGCCTCTTTACATCTGTCATTAACAGTCAGATTCATTATCAGGGTGCTCAGCCTCCTGGGAAGTCTGCAGTCAGGAGCAGAATAAACCCTGCACTATTCAGGTGGAACAATTAGAGACCTGCTACTCCATCTGGACTGCCACAAGTCCATGGGGACAGATGGGATCCAACTGAGGGTGCTGAGGGAGCGGATGGACGTGACTGCCAAACTGCTTTCCACCATCCATCAGTGGTCCTGGTCAACTAGAGAGGTCCCAGAGGATTGGAGGCTTACTAGATGCCCATCTATAAAAAGGGTCATAAGGAGGATCTGGGGAACTACAGACCTGTCAGCCTGACCTCAGTACCAAGGAAAAGTTATCAAACAGATCATCATGAGGGCAATCACATGGCATGTGTGAGACAACCTGGGGATCAGGCCCAGCCAGCATGGGTTCACGAAAGGCAGGTCTTGCCTGACCAACCTCATCTTCTACAGCATGGTGACCAGCCTGGTGGATGAGGGAAAGGCTGTTGATGTAAACTGCCGAGAGTTCAGCAAAGCCTTTGACACGCTTCCACAGCATTCTCCTGGAGAAGCTGGCAGCCCATGGCTTAGACAGGTACACTCTTTACTGGGTACAAAACAGGCAGGATGGCCGGGCTCAGAGAGTGGTGGTGAATGGAACTGATCCAGCTAGTGACCAGCCACAAGTGGTGATTCCACGAAATCAGTTTTGGGGCTCATCCTATTCAATAATTCTGTTGATAATTTGGATGAGGGAATTCAGTGCACTCTCAGTAAGTTTGCAGATGACACCAAGTTGGGTGGAAGTATTGATCTGCCTGAGGATAGGAATGCCCTACAGAGGGATCTGGACAGTCTGAGGCCAACGGGATGAAGTTCAGCAGGACCAAGTGCTGAGTCCTGCACTTTGGATACAACAACCCCATGTAACACTACAGGCTTGGGGCAGAGTGACTGGAAAGCTGCATAGAAGAAAAGGATCTGGGGGTATTGGTCAACACTCAGCTGAACATGAGCCAGCAGCGTGCCCAGGTGGCCAAGAAGGCCAATGGCATCCTGGAGTGCAAAACAAACAGTGGTGCCAGCAGGAGCAGGGAGGTGATCATTCCTCTGTACTTAGCTTTAGTGTGGACCTTGAATACTGTATTGAGTTTTGGCCCCTCACTGCAAGAAAGACGTTGAGGCCCTGGGAGCATGCTCAGAATAACACAGTGAGGCTGGAACTCAAGTCTTATGAGAAGCAGCTGAGGGAGATGGGATTGTTCAGCCTGGAGGAGGCTCAGGGGAGACATTACAGCCCTCTACAGCTACCTGAAAGGAAGCTATGGCGGGGGTCAGCCTCTTCTCCTGTGTAACTAGTGACAGGACTGGAGTGAATAGCCTTCAAGTGGCACCAGAGGAGGTTTGGATTAGGTATTAGGAAGAATTTATTCTCCAGAAGAGTGGTCAGGCATTGGAACAGGTTTCTCAGGGAAGTGGTGGAGTCAACATCTCTGCAGATGTTTCAGGAAAGGGTGGATGTAGTACTTAGGGACACAGTTCAGTGGATAGTATTCTATGTGAGAGGATGGTTGGACTAGGTGATCTTAGAGGTCTTTTCCAACCTTAATAATTTTATGATTCTACTACTAATCTGTAATGCAAGTTTACACCAACATAATCAGACTGACTGAATCTGGCACACTCTTCTTGCACAATTAAAAGTTATTTAATACTTTGTGAGAAATTAGAAAACCCAAAGGCCAAACCAGCCCATCCTCAGTGACCCATCATCGACACGGACAGCAGAAAAGCCAAATGCATCAGCTTAATGCCAGCTTCTCTAACACCTCACACAGCACTGCATTTATTGGCGCAGGGCCTAAGATCTAAGACCATATTTGAGCATACGTATAACTGAACCTAAACCTGATGATTGCCAAGAGTGAGAGGGCTGTTCTTTTTCCATGGACTTTGAAAACTCTCACTGTAAAATTGTAGGAATTGTTAGAAGGAGAAGGGAATTTTCTGTCAGTTATTCTAAACAGCTAGTTATTTACGGTCATACTATATCACAAGGGCCAAAGGCCTACAGGATATGACAGATGACTTTTTTAACCTCTAAGTCAATAAGCAAGTAAATCTAAACAAACATGAGCAAGTCATAATCAGACATTTAAAAATAGTTAAAAATAACATTTGTTTAGTTGCTTAACTGAAGATTTAGAGTCTCCAAGTTTAGCCTGCATGTTTTCGGTGTATCTTAACGCTGTGTATACTTGGCAGCATCCCATAATTTTATAAAAATGCAGGTAATAATTCACAGTGATCAAGCTGTATTCATTCCCCATGAGCAAGTGTTATTTCTCTTTCCCCTGGCTACAATGAATGCAGAGCTCTGAGTCTTCTGAAAGGTGTGAACAACTTTCACCTGGAGCGGAGGCCTCTTCCAGGGAGAATAACAAGTGTAGTGATTAGCAGACAAACATAAGGTTGTTAATGTGAACATCTCAGGGCTAACTGAATCTAGGGCATAAGTAATGCCTAGGTTCACAAGGAAAATAAGGAAAAGCAAAAAGAAGTCAGTTACTTCTTCAGAAGCGGATGGGTCAGCTCAAGGTATTTTCTGTGCGTGTGCCAAAGTCCTCCCACCCTCCCCTATCACCCCTTTACGTTCTGGGAAGAAGTGCAGGGAGCCCTCTGGAGAAACACTGCACAGGCTGTGACTTCCACCTGCTGTCTGACTGTAGGATGGATTGCCCTTGGACAGTTCTAAAACCCTTACATAGAACCACACCATATCTATGCTGCAAAATGAAGATCAGGCCCATGAATAGCAAGCTGTAGCTCTCAGGCTTTCCACAATGCTGGCTGAAGCTCAGAGTGCATGAACCATCTTGCTGACCTTCCATATTTCTATGTTTTAAAATCTCAGTTTTAAATCAGTTAGCTTTCTAGCTCTCTATAATATCTGTCAAGTCTTTATGGTGAATGGAAATAAATCAGAATGTAACAGGTGTGATTCAGCCAAGTTGTTTTAAAAGTCTGTGTTCAGGTGAGATGAATTATGCCTTAAAAACACTTGCTTCCCTTTTCCTGATTTTAGGGGGGTGTCCTTGTAAAGTGTCAGCTCAGAACATCTGCTGACGTGGTGCCCTGGTCCAGATCTACTGCATAAGGATGGGTGGACTTGGACTAGAACGATGAGCAGATCTGGACTTTTCCTCTCAAGAGAACTCTGGAGCCTGCTCAAGTCCATGTCTCACAGTATGACTCTGGGTAAACAACATGGAAGGGAAGTAACTAGAAGACTGGGTCAAACCCATGGTTATTTGACTGTCTGAATTTATCCACAAGTCTGTGAGAACAAATTTTTGTAGCGTGCCATGAAAGTGGTCAGCCTCCTTTGAACAGCAGCTGAAAGCCCAAGGGACACTGAAAATGCCTCCCAACCTGAGTGACCTGGAACCTTTCTAAGGAAGACTTGCTCTGACTCTAGCCAGCCCTGGCCTGATGAGTGTCACCAGAGGAAACTCTGAATGCAGGCAGGTAAACTGCAAAACACGTTTGGGTGCTCCAGGGTTTGCTTTAGCTTTCAGTTCATTTCCAGGAGAATAATTTTTATATGAATAGACAATGCAGGCCTTGGAGCGCAGGGAGAAAGCATCCTTAGGAGAGCAAATGTTATGTAAAAAACTCACTTAGCAAATTCATCTCAGAGGTGCTGAGATGCAGACCCATGAAAAAAAGCTCTGTAATCACACTGGGTAGAGCCTCAGGTAACTGTAAGGACAAGGCGACTCATCGCTGGGGGAAGGATGGCTGCTGGTTACAGATAAGAAGGATAAGAACAGAACTCAAAGCTCAGTGTTATTGCTGGCTGTGCCACAGCTCTCTGGGGTAGCCTTAGGTAAGCCAGACCACCTCCTGGTGCCTCAGTTCCTTCATTCTTAAAAAGGAAGACAACCCCTCCATAGGAAAGCACTAGGACATCTATGGACACTGCATGGCATCACAGCTCATTTGATTCCAGCTGACAGAGCCAGATATAATAAATTGAGTATGACCACCACCAAGTTTGAAGTTCCTCCACTAAGCTTCCTTGTGATGAGAAAGTGGAACCATCAGAGCAAATGAAGGGATTACACTCACGTCTCTTGACAAAACTCAGAAGGGGATTCTGGCTTTCATGGCTCTGTAACTTCACAGGTATTTTTATTAGTATTTTGGGAGTAAAAGGAACAGAATTGGCTCCTGCTGATCTGGACCTGATACAGAATCAAAATAAAACTAGGTTTGGATATACAGATATCTTCACCTTAACCACTTCCCAGACTCAAAGTAATTGAAACTGAAACTGCAAATAGCAAAACAAAAGACTTATCTCTGAATGTAATTATAGAAGAAGTTCTTAGTGATTCACCATCTCTTTCAGACAAATGCAACAAAGTACAGGCTCATGCCTCACGCAGAACCTCTGTTTTTGTACTCCATCTGGGACATACCTTGGAAGGGAGGTTATTTTCCCCCATTTCTCTATACAGAAACGCCGAAGCCCGTTGCTTCCTCGGAGAGCTGCAAAGCCCTCATATGGCACACTTGATGTTCCAGTAACAAACTGCAACAACCGGAGTCTCTGCTCATTGTTAAATCTCTCCACTGCTGCCCAGAACCACCGTATTACAATGTGTCCGTCGTGGTAACCTAAACCAAGAAGCAAGAGAGAAAAGTTAAATTCATACACTGTAGTGTAACTCATCTGGGGCAGAAAATCTCCTATAGAGATCTATAGGATCCATCTAGCAATATATCTCATTTTTGATTATTGATAATTCACATCCCCCATCTTGTCCTTACTGGATACTATCATTTGACTAATTCATTTCAAACCCTAAAATTCAAATATATGTTTATTGCACGCATGCTTCTTGAAAACCCCTCGGCAAGAACTGGGGCTACCTACGTGAGATATAAAAGACCAGCTGTAACACACTGCACAGTTCAACTTTTAATGACTTAAATTCTGGTTCCCAAATACATTCCTGTTTGAACTGCAGAAGTGTCCAACACATGGAGAAGAGTTTGGGGCTGCAAGCTCTTCCGCAGCAAACCTCCCACATGTGAGGCTCTGTGCCTCAGTTTGTGCTAGTAAAAGCCAGCATAAAACCAGGCTAAATCTGTTTCAATATCTATATATATATAAAAAAAAAAGAGGATAATAACTTGGGGGACCAGCTGTACTTGTGATTAGCTGATTATTTCAAGGTAACACTGGGCAGTCAGCAGCTCAGACTTGAGGCTTGTATTTCAGAGAGAGATACATGAACCTCAGAGACTTTCCTTCTGTAATGCAGAACTCACGGATTTTGCATTTATTCATCATCCAAGACAGCCTGGATCAATCATGCTCAGCATTTAAAGCAAAAGCAGGCCACGCGTCAGAGGAAAGCAGCAAAAGTCCAACTTGGCATAGGTTGAGGGGATGGCTAAACGAGTTCTGTAGTCTGCAGAAGTGTAATCAGGAGCAGAGGAATTCAACTCTCGAGCCTCCTTCCCAAGTCAAGAGGACTTGTTATATTACTTTTAATGAGGCCAGGAGTTCATTCACAGTCATCTGAGTAAGTAAGCTTTAGACCTCCTCCTGCAAATCCTTTTCAGTTCTCAATGGTCAAAACTCCTGTTAGAAAGTGAGGGCGCATAAAACCTGGACGGAAGTCGCAGAAGCGATTTCAACGTTATTACATCTGTTGATTCAAACTTAAAGTCTTATTCTATCTCAAGAGTTAATCTTCGCAAAATTTTTTTGAACAAAACAGGCCAATTCCTTCAGGAAAGACAGGTGGATAAAATGGATGAAGTCTTTCACGTTTTAGTCTGAAAGCCTTCAAAATATTAGTAAGCATCAGCAGGCAGTTTACCTCCACGATACTCTGTGTTGTTACGCCAGTCGTTGAGATCTATTTCTGCAGTGCCAGCTATCACCAGCTCCAGTTCTCTGGCATCAAAAACAGAGACGAGCCTGGAGTCTACAACCTGGAACACAGAACACTTGTTTCAGACTGGAAATAAAGCAGATGCAATACCTCTTAAACCTAGGGCTCTAATGGCCAGATCTTTAAGTGTCGGCCACTCCCTTCTGTAACTGCATGAAGAGAGGTGGTAGCGAGCCTCTTCTCTCGTGTAACTAGTGATGTGATGAGGGGGAATGGCCTTAAGTTGCGCCAGGGGAAATTCAGACTGGATGCTAGGAAATACTTCTCCAAAAGAGTGGTCAGGTGCTGGAATGGGCTGCCCAGGGAGGTGGTGGAGTCACCAACTCTGGAGGTATTCAAGGAATGTTTAGTGAGAACAATTGGTCATAGGTGGACGGTTGGACTGGATGATCTTGTAGGTCTTTTCCAACCTTGGTGATTCTATGATTCTATGAGGTCTGCATGCTAACTTCCACTCCTCCGATTCTTCCACAGTCTGCTGATGTTCTGATCTGCAGACAGTGATGCTACACGATTTGACCTGAATGAGGCAGTAAGTAATGAGACACAGTCTGCAAAAAAATTCTTCGCTGTTAATGTTGATTCTGATGAGTGATTTTGATGGTCCAATGTGCACTAGATTTGAAATATGAAAAATCTGTTTTGTAGTGGAACTTGTTTACAGTTGTGTATAGTTGCCTTAGGCCTTCAAGCACTTAAGATTCAGAAGTTCATATTCTTCCTTATGTGAAACAAAAAGCTGTAATAGTGTGAAGTATTCACAGGAGAAAAAGCTAGTGAAACATCTGGGCATTTTATTAAACTGCATGCTTTGCCAATCTCTTTCTTCCAGACAGGGCTGACCAAGCGTGCACAGCTGCAAAGATACCATCACTGGCTTCCACTTTCAGGAAACTTCAGTGCATGGCTGCTCAGAGAGATCAGTTATCATTACTGTTCTGTGTATTCAATATGTGCTGCTTTGTTTTCTGCAGATCCTACTCTTCTGGTTTATTTCCCTCTGTGAGATATCCCACAGCTTCTGCTCCCGTAATACTGGTGCCAGGGAAAGACACATGGCTGAATGTGATTGGTATGGGACATATATAGGTGTCTACCTGGAGGGGCTAGCAAAGTAGCAGGTTTTCATCCCATCTTTGATAGTTCTTGTAGCAGCTCTGACACAAGGATATCCTCAGATCCAGGTCTTCAGCAGAGGTAAGTTAACAAAATCCAAGGACAGCAATGGAGCACCAGTCACCAATATCACCAAGGCAGTCAGCGGAGTGTATCCCAGGACTAACTTTGCTGTAGTGTCCCTAAAGATGCAGTCACTCCAGCTCCTCACTGAAGTGATTGTGCTACAGATCAAGACACTCTGATTTGTTGTCATTTCTGTTTTTTTGCTAATTCCTTGGGTACTGATGAAACACAGATTAACCAGGGGCCACCACATTCAGATGATAAAAGGAATACAATGGTCACCGTTACTTACTTCATAGAAGCCACGGACCAGGGCCTCCGTTTGTTGAACAACTCCTCGTTCCACTCTCCATTTAACCATTCTCTCTATGTATTCTTTTTTGTTCTTTTCTGTCACTGCTGTATTTGCCCCTCCAGATTTCAACTCTCTCTCTGTCACCTACAGAACAAAGATGAACAGTGGAGTAACAACGTATGGATCACACTGTGTTTTAAATTTAATGTGTACACGGAAAGCGTAAGTGAAAAATGTAACAGCCATTTTTCTAGTTCTATCCCCCAGCCTCACGTCCTTTTGAAATAGAAAGAAGAGGAACAATGATGGGCACTCACCTCCACTCCCATTTCAGCTCCAATAACAATGATGTCTAGCACAGATACTAAATGAGTTCCATGAATACATACTCATTACTTGTATTACTTATATTATTATCTCCTTGTTAACAGAGAGCATGCGGAGTATATTTAGTATTTACGTCATTGTGCTGGAAGGGCATGTAGAAAATAGTGAATTATGGAAACACTCAGTGAGTCATCTAACATGTAGCTTTGCTGAGAAACAACAAGAACAAGTAAGGTTGGATGTAACGAGTTAGGAATTCTTAGCTGGTTCAGGCTAAATTCCCAAATGTAAATCACTGCATCACCATTTCTCATGCAAAGCTGCACCATTCAGATGCCATGCTGGACTTTCCTAGACTGCACTGGTTAAAAGCAATAACGAATAAATGTTGTCTAACTTTAAATATGATTATAAATCCAGTTGTTCTATGTTTCCTTACAAGGTTTCCCACAAATACCTAGACACATTTATTTCTTTACCTTATTCACATAGCTTCAAATACAATTATTTATCTGGGCTTGGAGACAGCAAATCAATGACAGTGATTCCCTCCCCCCCGTTTTTTGTTTTTCTTTTCCAGGGAGGTATTAGTCACAGCTGTGAGCTAGAATTAGGAGGGGGACATTTAGACCAGCAAGGAAACACTAAAATAGATCTAACCTACTTCTTTAATCTGATCAGAGCAATTGTTGGTGTATCCACATACAGGGCCTGGAGACAGGCGTGAAAGAACCACTTTCTACAAGGGTAAAAGCTTGAGAATGTTCTTAAAGTCACAAGCAACTGTCACCTCTCTTGAGCCTTATGGGCAAAACTCTCAAACTGGCATCCAGTACCCATAAATAAAAATGTGGGATGCTTGCACTGATGCCATATATTTGCTCCAGGCACCAGTATGGAAAAGGACTAGAGATCCTCACTAGTATGTTTAATAAAAAGTACCAAGAAAAAAGATTTAGCCCCAGTGGATTAAAAACTCAATACACGGGTCAGAGATGCACAAGAAGGAAACAATGAAAGACATGGTGACTTGTCAAGTCATGGAGGAAACAGGACAAAAAGCCTGTGACCCATCTGCAACACAGCTTCCCAAAGAACCACTGTTTCCTGTCTCCCTTAGCCAACTCTTGAAAGTCAGCATCCCGAACATTAGCAGAACTCCCACTGCGCATAGCAAAGCAATGTGCAGATGGCATTTAAGGGGTCAGATACTCCTGGCATGCAAGAAGTTCCAACTGCAATCCATCTGTGAGAAAAAAACGTGCTGGAGATTTGTTGGGTACTTTGCTGTCAGCATTCAGCAAATTTCATACGGGAAAAATCTCACCTTCAGTTAAGATACTTGGATTCTCACATTCATACTTCACAGTGAGAAACGTTTTTATCCCCGTTATTAGTTATAGCAAAGTTAGTGTCTGTTACATATGAAATAAAGTACTAGACAGAACGTGAACTGGCATCAAAATATTTTGTGTTCCTTTGCTCTAGTATCGCAGCATCTACAACAGATTGCCATTTTATTTCAGTTCTTTTTGGAATCATCTCTTATCCACCCTAACAGACCTTTGTGTAATTGCCTAGCTCTTTTCTTTGGGCAGTGCACAACAAGTAATAGTGAGCTGAATACACATCTTCAGATGTATTAGGGCAATTCAAGCTGACATTCTTGTTCATCTTTGTAGTCTTCCAATGCAAATACAAACTCGTCTCATCTGTCTTTGTGAATATGTCTGCATGTTTCTGTTCGTCTTCATTTATCAGTCTTACACAGCTGTACCTTCCAGGGAAATAGATGTACTGTCAACTGAATGTCATGCAAACTCTCAGCTCCTGAGAGGAAACCCCCCTACATTTAAGACTGTTAAAAACAGTGTTAATCTTTCCTACAAGGGCTTCTTACTTCAATTCCTCTGCCCCATCCTTTTTATTTCATCTGTCCTTGATTCTGGTGATTCTTCATTCCCCTGTATAACAAGCAGACTAACTTCAGTTTTGAAAATATCCCCTGAAGTCTTGCTTGGCTTATTACTTCCAGGCTTACAGCTTGGAAGTTTACTCCCAGGGCCAGAACTCCTTGTCTCCAAAACAAATCTAATTCTCTCCCTGCTCTGCATGCCTTCACTCTGTACGCCTTCACTCTGCACAAACTCATGTCAACGTTTCTTCTGAGGGCTAAGAGACACACTCGTAATATTCCACCTGATTTCTTTGACATTGTGCATCTCTGTACCTCACACAGGAGTTAACTTTCTTCTCTGGAGATTCTACACTATCTGACGTGTACTCTCTCCAGCTTTCAGCACATCCTTGGAGATGCTTATTTTTTCCTTGAATATTGCTTTGACTCCCGTCAAGACTTTTTAAGAGACAGTTATAATCCTGTATGGGTTACAACAGCAAAGGCACCAAGGCTTCAATGTTGCTGACGATACAAAGCTGGGAGGAATGGCTGACACGCCAGAAGGCTGTGCTGCCATTCAGTGGGACCTGGACAGGCTGCAGAGCTGGGCAGGAAGGAACCAGATGAGGTTTAACAAGAGCAAGCGTAGAGTCTTGCACCTAGGGAGGAATAACCACGCGCACCAGTACAGGTTGGGGGATGACCTGCTGGAGAGGAGCTCTGAGAAGGCCCTTGGTGTCCTGGTGGATGACAGGCCATGAGCCAGCAGTGTGCCCTGGTGGCCAAGAAGGTCAGTGGGATCCTGGGGTGCATTAAAAAGAGCATGGCCAGCAGGTTGAGGGAGGTGATCCTTCCCCTCTACTCTGCCCTGGTGAGGCCTCATGTGGAGTACTGTGTACAGTTCTGGGCTCCTCAGTACAAAAATGGCCAGGATCTCCTGGAAGGAGTCCAGCAGAGGGCTACAAAGATGTTAAAGGGCCTGGTGCACCTCTCTGATGAGGAAAGGTTGAGAGATCTGGGCCTGTTCAGGCCTGAAAAAAGAAGACTCAGAGAGGAGCTGAATCACGCCTATAAATTTCTAAGGAGTGGGAGCCAAAGGAACAAGGCTGGACTCTTCTCAGCAGTGTGTGGCAACAGGACAAGGGGAAATGGCCACAAAATGAAGCACAGGAAGTTTCACACAAATGTTCATAAGAACTTCTTTGGGGTGAGAGTGATGGAGCACTGGCACAGGCTGCCCAGAGAGGTGGTGGAGTCTCCTTCTCTGGAGACATTCAAGACCCGCCTGGACGCCTACCTGTGCAACCTGGGCTAGGGAGCTGCTTTGGCAGGGGGGTGGGACTCGATGATCTCTGCAGGTCCCTTCCAACCCCTACAGTTCTGTGAATGCCAAAGAAACCCACAGACCCTTGTATGCGTTCTGGTTGCCAGTCTGCACTGAAGTCAGCGTTATTTGCTATTTAAAGTTGTTATCCAGTTATCCAGAGCAGCCAGATTAAAGACTAATGTAGAGAGGAATGGTAAAAATCATAATAACCTGCTTAGGAAAATAGGTAGGTGCAAGGTAGATAAGAGACACTGAAGCTAACAGGAATATATTAGACATAATAGTGGTAAGAGTTGCCACGTCTTATACAACCCACCAAATACTTTTCTTCCCTTTTGATCCCCCTCTTTTCTGTCACGTCAGCTTTAAGTTACATTACTGAATACACTGAATGCCACAATCTGTGTGAACTACACCCCAGAGAGGAGAGCTGCATTCCACTTCAGATAATTCCTCATGTTCATCAGTGTGTGGCTCAACAGGCCTGGAGGGAGACTGCGGCTGGTATTTTATATTATAGACTCTGAGAATAAACATCTGCATTAAAACAGGTGGCTTGAAAGAAACAGAAGGCAGAAGAAAATGTTACTGAAAGGCTAAATGATCTGTTCCGACACAAAGATGTTCATCATGCTCAACTCTGTCAGCTTAAAATTTGCTTTTCAGATGTTTTGCATAGCTGTGCTCACCTGTCCAAACACCTCCTCATTCACTGTGAAGGTGAGATCCAGGATATCTGTGATGTTATTATCTTTCATCCACTGCAAGCTTTGATGGAACTCTTCATCCAGGTACTCTAAGTCACTTAAATCACACGGCCTGGTTGTGAGGCAAGCAAAAAGATGTAGCTGAATATATGAACCCACAACGATTGTCAGGATGACTTACATAAGAAATGACTTACCAAATGTATGACCGAGATACAACATTTTGTTTGTTCAGTTAACATAAAAGCCCTTCTTAACACAGACCCTCATAAAGTAGTTCTGCACTGTTTGCATGGCTGGGCTCAGGCCACTTGTGTTGGCTGCCTGTATTATTTGCTGTTGGAAGGCACCCTTCGGGTTCCATTTTACATGGATCTTCAAGATGCCACATATTTCAGAGCACACGCTTACCTCCAGGCCCAATAAGCCCCACCATGTTGTGCCCGGATGCTTCCCTGTATCCATCACCCTTGAGAAGAGCTCACAAGAGTGACATAATGCAGACCAGGCATCTGAATTTTTGCTAACAAGGAGCCAGCTCTGCTGATTGAAAAGTCATGTGTATGTTACAGGCAATCTGGTTTCAAACCCCCTAAGGAGGCAGGAAGGACGTGGAAGCACTCTAGGTGTTACTCACTTTTCATACTATCTCAGATACAATATAAATATGAATGTCTGGAGCCCAGCAATACTAATTGTTGAAAAAACGTAAAACAAAATGCATGTAAAGGACAAATTTTTGGAGAAAGTAAAACAGTACTAAAATGAGTTTGCTTTCTACCACGAACAAATCAAGAAAAAAAAAAAAAAAACAAACAGAAAAAAATTGAAAGCCAGAGTTCTTGAAGCAATTCCATGAAAGTCTGTTTCTGTAAGATCCACTGCTGGATCACTGCTTCTGCTTTGTTTCGGAACAGTTGTATGCTTATACTTACAGCCTTAATAGTGCTTTGTAGAACGGCCTTGTGAAGAAAGCATCAAGGAGGTACTGATGAATGAGGGCAAGGCCAAGAATACGACCACTGAACCTGAACCTAAGATATAAAAATACAGAGTAAATGAAATATAAATCAAGACATTCAGCACAGAAATGTAAACAGGTCGCAGCTGTTCTTTGCTTCTCATGCAGTTTCTTATATTTATTCATTTGTCTGTTTTTTTCTCCAGCGGATATTTAACAGTCCCCCTCACACCTCTGACTCTCTGATCAATAATGGACCTCTCCTTAACCCATCTCCTGCAGTGCCCATATGTGCACCTGGCACGATGTGCTCTTGCCTGTGCCAAACCAATACATGTTTTCAACATTCAAACTCGGTGATCCTGAGTTGAATGTTCTGACGCAAATGTACTCCATCAAACACAGTCTTTAGACAGTGAAAACTGTAATACTCTTTCTAGCCTTATCAGAAGAATGCATTATCAATACCCTTTCCACAATGGGACTTAGAAGGACGTCAGAAGGATGAGTTGACTTCATGGGTGAGAAACCGAGATTCAAAGAAGATAACTGTTGTGGACACTGACATATATTAAGATCATTAACTAAAGCTCAGGGAAAATACTAAGACCCCTTCTTAAAGACAATGCTCAGCATTCACATACTTCATACCTGTAAGAACAACCTCCAGCCCTATTCCAAGTACAGCAGACATACCATAAACAACCCCCATCGCCTATTCAAAACTTATTTGTGGAAAAGGAAAAGAAAAAATGACACATCCTAAGTGTAAGCACTTCAGCTGACTGACGTCACAGTAAAGTTTTACTGAACAAGAGATGAGAAACAGATCAAAAAGCTGAGAAATCAATCATTCTACAACAGGAACCAGAGTAAAGACTCTTCCTGCATAAAAATTAAATGGGAATCTCATTAAAAAAAAAAAAAAAGGAGTGCAAAATTTCCATTCAGTCAACTTTCTGCTCATGGGACAGTACAACAAGTGCCTAGTTTGTCAAATGAGTCACAAAATAGCATTTATATCACCTCAGGAGCTGCCCTGGGGTCCCCTGCATCCAAGAACGGTGCTTATGGTATGCAGCTGAGTGGTAACAGAGGAGTGGTTATATTACTCCCTTACAGCTGTTTCCACAGTAGCAACAAAAGGCAGCTGTTGGATCTAGTTAGGACCTGCTTCACTTCACTTGTGCTGCAGTGCAATGCTTCCAGCAAAAAAGCAGTGAAAAAAGGGAGAGCTGACACAATGAAAGCACAGTAGAAGCCAGACAGCTCAAATCCCAGAGATGCAGAGCCTGTAATCCATCAGTTTTATAGCACCTTCAGGATCTATAATCAAGTCCATTTGTCCCAAATAACGCATGTTGGCACTTTTAGGTTTGTTCTTCATGGCTCCGTCTTCCCACCCCTATACGTTTTGAAAATGAATGTCAAATGAAAATATTACTAGCAGTGGGCACTCCTCACAACAACACTCATCCCATGGCTACTCAGCTGGGCAGGAGAGAATTAGAATAAATGAAAGCTGAAAAGAGACTGCCAAGAAAAGTCTCCCTAGCCTGGAACTCTCTGTTAAGAAACTGCTAGAAAGCATGAACAGTATTGGTTTTCTCTTTGCTGCTTGTATCACTTCTTCACATCTGTGTGGCTTTGCTGGTGTTAATGCAAAGCTGACATGAAAGGCTAGCACATCTAGATCAAGGTGTTTATGATCACAAGCATATGTCATGGTAGCTGTTAATGGCAATTTAATTAGAACCAGTGCCTTACGGCAGAACTGTTTCAAACAATCCAGACCATGGGCAAAGTTTCGATGTGAAAAGACCAAGACTGGTGGGTCAGTTTAAGCAAACGTAGTCAGAGCAACCCTAGGCTGTGAGTCCACTCCAAGTGGGGGCCTGACTGTGGTTCCACAATCCCAGCCCTTGCGATGGTACAGAGCCAACTGGTATGGATGGAGGATGTGAAATAATTAACAAGACACTGCCACTCTTGGCAACACTATCACCTCAGGAGACAGACTGCTGCTCTTCCCCTCAAGGGGGCTAAACCAGAGCCTACAAATCCTTTGTCCCTCGCAGCCAGCTTTGGTCTCTTTATAGAGACTTACATAATCAGCTTTTTGAGCTGAAAAGCGGTCTAAGAGAAGGTCCTCTGGTCCCCCTGTCCATTCTGGACACTGCCTGGGACCATAGGCTTACACCTCTATGATCCAGCAGGCTGAAGGAAATCAATAGGTATCTGCCAGAAAGGAGGTCCTTGCTAAAGTGCTCGCAGGAAAACCATACGGTCTGTTGACATGTGTGTCTGTATAGTCCTTGAAGATGAGACCACTAGCAGCCAAGCATAACAGTACCACCAAATACACGTCAAAACTTGTAAAAATCAGCAAGAAGTCCTCAGTGCAAAAAACTTGAGGACAGCAACAAGAAATTGCCTCCTTTAAAAAAGACAGTCAAAACAAAAATAGATCCTTGTGTTTATTTCTTCCTGAAGGGTTTAGTGCACAGGTGAAAGTCAGAGATGGGTGAGACAATCTCTTCAAAAAAAACAAGTTTTCTTGATGGAATAAGCAGCACAAAGGTAAGTCCAGGCTGGAGGGCACATACCTTCCTTAAACCTGACTTGCATACATCTCTCTGAGGAAGTATAAAATGCTTACTCCGTTTCTTTCTAGCAGGAAAGATATCTTGAGGGAGGTGAGGAATGCAAATTCTCATTCTATCCTTTTCTTTCAACACCTCTCCCTTTCTGAGACAATCATTGAGTCTGAGTAATGCACTCTAGCAGAGAGGAAGCACAGGAGGGAGTTAATGAACAGGAAACAGTGGAAGGAGAGACAGAATTAATGAGCAGTAGGGCTGCTCTTGTTTGCCTGCCTATTGACACCGTTGCTCCACTCAAAAAGGATATTGTGTGCACCTGCTTTCTGGCTTTTATAAACACCACTCTGACCCATTTGCAGGAGTTTCCACATTACCTAGTTAACTCTATTTCTATCTGGAAGCTGCAGGTGCCCCTGAAGTGGCCTGTTTGCACAACAGCCTGTTGCAAAATAACAGGCTTGTTCTCCTCAGTGGGACTCTGCATACTTGCCACGTCTGCACACGCTGAGAGACATCCACATGTTATAGCAGGGACTAAGCAATATTTTTTCCTCCAATTGCAGGTGACTCACAGGAAATCTAATTTACTCTGCACCTTATCGTATAGCAGCAGAATAAGGGAAAACCAATAATGACTCTGTGTCACAGGACTCTCTCTTAACTGGCAGAACTAGCACAGCTGTACCTTACATGACAGTCCTTCCTTAGACTCAAATAGGAAATGATATACAAAGTTGTAATCTATGCATACAGTGGAAGAATAGTTTCTGTTTATCATTCTGTACAGGATGCTCTGTGGGCTAAATTAGCTATGATATCACAAACTTTAAATCCTAATAGTGTGTGGATACTGCGGTAGGCAGCTAGGCGTTCCTGAATCGGGTTATCGGTGCCGTGCCGGTATGGAGCAATTGATTAAGGTACTCCTTTATTTGTCTAAGGACTATTGCGGCAAGAGTGCTCCTTCTAAGAAGGATGTGGCCGCGATCCTTATCTTCCTGGAAAAGGAGGGACCTTTAAACTTCCTCTACGAGGTGTATGACCCCGGGCGGTGGGACGTGCTGACTCAAAGGGCAGCGGAGTTAAAAATCTGGGGTTTGATTCTGGGGGCTTTACAGGCAGCAAGGGAAGAGAAGCCTGACGAAAACCTTGCCAGGGAGTTGCTGGGTTTGGATCCGGGCGGTGGGGAGTTGCTGCGGGCGGGAGGTTCTAACCCCTTCAGGAACCTGCCGCAAGACAAGACGGTGTCGGACACACCGACCACCCTCGGAACGACGATACCGGAAAAGAAGAAGGAAGAGTCGCCATCGGCGCCAACGGCACCACCCCCGTATCCTTGCATATATCCTTCTTTGTGTAACCTTACACCCCCAGCGGGGGAGGGGGGAGAAGTTAAACGGTCCGGAATGCTTGCTCTCTCTCTGGGGGTGGGGGAGTTGGGGCGGAGTGGAGCGCCTGCCGCTTCTCGAGAGGGGCGGGGTTGGCCGTCCTCGGTTACACCCAGGGGTTGGCTGTCCCCGCCTACACCTGCGGGTGGGGGAGATGGAGAGAAACGAGGGTTGAGATCACCCCTCGCTTTAAATGTACTGGAGGCTTTGGTCCTGGGCTCACTCGGTGTGCCTTGGGATCCAGGACCTACCTTAGCAGGGGTTACCCGACAATTGCTGGAGCCCAGCACAACTGCCAGCTATGCAAATAAAGGAGAGAGGCTTTGATCGTGTCAGTGATGGATGGATCTGCATTCTTTAGGGATTGTAAAACTTTCTGACTGTCCGCACTTGCATTTTTTACAGCTAATTGCTTAGATGGGTCATTAAATGTAACATAGGGCTCGGCAGTTCCCTTGCTTGATTGGTAGAAATGAGTCATCAGATAAATTAGTATCAGTATGTGCGGGTCGTTAGGAGGTTGTTGTGTGTTTCTTCTATTTCAATAGTAGATCAAATGTGAATTAGACAAGAGTTGATGTTAGCAAAGTTGGAGTCAGTCTATGGAAATAGTACTTTTAATGTATTAAGAACGCATGGTTATGATGTTATTAGCCTATCAATTAGCTTTTTCTTAGTTTGTCAAGACAAAACCTGGAAAGGAATCCCAGGCAAAGGGATGACCCTGTACTAGAGAATGATACACTCTCTTTCATCCACTAATCAGAATTTTAAAAATATGATTATGCATCACTTGAGACAAAAGTACACACTATCTTACTTCAATTCAACATATGATTCTAACAGAGAATCTTGAATAAATAGCACTCATATTAGGAACCTAAAGGCCCCTGATAGAAGAACGATCTTGGGAAGAAACAAAGTATTCTGATAGCTATAAGGCAACTGATATTTATGACTGTAAGTGTCTTTAAAGAGAGCTAACCTTTATAGTTTATTCTATTTTGCAAGCAGGAGTTCCATTTGGGCTCAGCATCACACACTGGCCATGCGGATGCGGTGTACAAATGGATAAACTCTGCAGACCCTGAGAAGAATAAAAGCAGGAGAGAATCTGTGATGGGTGAGAGAGGAAAAGTGCACCTTGAAGCAGGGGACGCCCTGCTGGCACTGCCTATCTCATCCACCACCAGCATGTCTCTCTGTCTCTCTTTTCTGGTGGTTTGCCATTTCTCAAGGGTCAATAGCTAATAATGCACTTGCTTAGGGAGTTTCTGTTTCTCGCTTACGCTTGTCTAAAATGGATGTCTGCGTGTGTGTGAGTGTGTGTATGTTGACTAAAAACTCTAACCCTTCGTGTTGCTTTAAATGTGCAGTTTGCTTGCTTCTGCTCTAGAGATGTCTTGTCTCTTAGATCCAGCATACCCTGAAAGAGCACCACTCAAGCTTCAGCCACAATTACCAAGTTAGAATGTTAGCTGGCAAAGGAAAGTAATATCACTAGTAATGCTCTAGCAGGCTTACCTGCTGTTGATTCTATGTGACATGCAACTTTATTCCTTCTAATCAGTTACTGATACACAAAGAATGGGACCCTCAGGGATTCTTTTCCAGGTTGCAAGAACCTTTAGCCATGGGTGAAATGTGTGTTTGTTCACTTCTTATTAAGTTTAAGAATATTTCTTGTCTTTACAATGTGATTGCCTTCTCTCTTTCTTACATTCAACAATATTGTTAAAGAGTGTAATTAGTTTGTAGCATGTGATCTATATGCGCTGCAGCATCCTTTGCAGTCTTCTCTATCAGCATTAAGATGTAATCAGTGGTTGTTATCAGATGTGTTACCACAATGAGATGGGATGAACACGAAAGGCCACCAGTTATTGGCTGATGCACTTGCTGCCACCCAAGTTGATACCTCTCTAGCTCTCAGTTGCATCCAAGCCCAAATATGGATGCAATCCATGGTAGCAGCAATTGTGAGGGAAGGTGAAGGAGGTACTCTGCCTACAGAAATCTGAAAGGTGATTTGGGATAATGCGAACGAATTTGAAAGGAAATTTCAATCTTGGTGACATTTAGTCAGTTTTACTTTTGATCCTGTAACTAACTATGCTACAGCTTTTGTTTTAACAATACAAAATGCTTCGGTGTTTTCTATATATCTTATCATTGCACTGGGGTTAAATCATGACAGGGTTGTGCTCTATCCAATCGAGCAACAAATATGGGTGCTTCAGAAAAAAGGAAGATGGCAAACTGTGGATGTTAGCTCATGTGCTGTACGAGAACAATGAGGATTTATCTGTGAAGGTAACACCATTAAGTCTCAGGACATCTGTTTGGACACTAAGCAGAACATTTGTCATTTTGATATGCATCCCAATGCAACATTCGGAACGGTGCTTATATGTATTGGAAAGGGATGTGCTTGTATGAGATCGTCTTCTAGTACCATACTTGCAGATGATATCACTGTAGATGCTAGTAATCATTCAAATTTCTGTGTTTGTAACTTTACTGGTATTCTAGGGTGTGATTTTAACTATGCAGCTCCAGTTACATCTCACTAGTTGCTGCAGTCGAACTACATGCTGATTCAGGACTTAGAGCCTGCACCAATCGGAATGAGTCTCGCTTTGGTAAAGAAACTTTTGCAACATGATGATCTGTGCCAACTCTTAAAACATATTTGAGACAATGGACAGAAAACCTTGATTACTGTGCACCATGATGTGGAAGAGCTTCATCACGTCTTAGAGAGAGTGAAGAAGGATGGAGAACACCACTGGTGGGAAGCCTTTTTGGATGGTCCCCAACAGCAAATGGAATCTTTAATTTTGTGTTGCATCCAGTAGTAATTGTGTTAGGTTAAATTCTGATTTGCTTACTGCTCGTGATTGCATTATACTTGAAAGTATGATGGATGTTCAGATGCCTGTCTCAGATAGAGAGATCATTGAGTGGAAATGTCACTTATCACTTTGCTTAAAAACTCATATTTAGAATGATAGATTGTTAAGCAGACAGAATAAGAATTACTAGGTAAGGTAGAATAGGATTGCTAGGAAGGTTGCGTTTGTGATGTAACGGGTAAAGGCTTGCACCGAGAGGACAATGGCATGTTTAGGTGTAGACGGGGCTTTCGGGATGTACGCGGTTAGGGTCCTCTCGGGTTGTAGTAGATTTGCTTAAGCATGGGGAGGGGGAAATGTAGTTAACTAAAAACTTGGAAAGAAGCTGTGGCGGTCACCAGACAGCAACAGGACCCTCAGGGGCCCCTTGACTCCTGGGAAACCATGGTAACACTATCTTGAAGATAAGAGAAGAAGAACAAGTAAGGCCAAATATGGAGAAGACAAGACATGCCACAGATCTATTGGGTAGAGATAACCGTAGCATAGGTGATTGGTAGTACTGTGATGAAGAAGGTTGTAAGAAGAGTGTGTTGCTAACAAGAGACGCCATTTGCTGCTCACCGCATCGGTGTATGGATGCAGTCATTTGGCCCGGTCAGGCGGGTCTTGTGCACAGACTCTAGAGGGACCGTAAATCGTAGGATACACGTTGGGAAAGGCAACAAAAGGATAAAGGCAACAATTTTATGGGATGAAAAAGACTGAAAATCTCACAAATCTTACCTCCCTGAAATACATCAGCTGAGTAGTTTAAATGTGTTCTTCTTGATGCAGTAGCTTGTGCAAAAAATATTCTAAGAAGGCCTTAGAATCATAGAATATCTCCACAGTGTTACTACGCTTGTTACGTATTTAGGATAGGATCATGTTCAGAGTTAAGTGCAGAAAAAATAAAGGACGAAAAAGGAGAAGAGTTAAGAAGATTGAACTGCAGGAAGGGCGGAACAGACAGCTGAAAGAGATGTAAATTAGTAAATGGAGCAAGGAGGAAGGACCAGGCACATTCTCTCAGTGTTGTTCATACAGCTGCTGTACCGTAACAGTTAAAGCTATACCAACATCCAACATTTCAGAGATAACCGCTGATCTGTTTGGAAGGCATCACACCTATCGATTAACTTACTTGAGTGTCAGCTTAGCGTTGCAGGTTGAACAAGCGAAACAGTTCACACACCATGCCTTATTCAGAGCAGACACAACTAAAGCAAGGAAGAAAGAAAGAAAGAGTAAATCATTGGCGACACAAAAAGTAAATAAAAGTTAAGCTCAGATGTTCCTGAGATGTGAAGAACAATCATTTGATTACTGTAGCAAGTTTTAAGGTCTGTAACGATGATGTGGCAAGGCCTGTGAATGCTGCACAGTGGGACTGTGAAGCACTGATAAAGCTGTCTCTGAGGGCACACAACTCTGGGTTCAGCAGCAACACCAATGTATTTGTGATTCCTGCTGTTCAGTTCAGCGACTGAATTGTACAACGTGAGAGTCACATTCTATGCCACAACATTCACAACATACAGAGAAGTGGTGATCAGAAAAGGCTGCATTTACTCGTTCCCTCCGAGCCCCAGATCTCTTCAGTCAGGATCTCCGTGAAGAGGTCACTGCTTCCCCCAAAGCCTTCTGGATTGTTGTTCTGCAGGTACAGTCCAGTCCCAAAGCGTGGGGAAAGCACATTTCTGGAACGTTAGGTCTCACCCTATGTTTACATGACTATGAACTACTTTATGGTTCCGTTTATATACTAGAAGCTTCCTCCCACTTTGATAATGGCTTTGGCTTAGGTGAGGCTAACGTGTATTACGGTGTTCACTTCAGGCAGGTGTAGCAAGAAGCAAAATAATGTGGCATGACTGCATGTGGAATGCCTTATGGCATTTTATCATAGATGATAATCCAAAAAGCCTACAAAACCTCCTCAAACTTAAAACACTTGCTTCCAGTTATGCCTTCACAGGACAGACCTTTCCCAATACAGTTCCTTCCTGGTTTTGTGAAATTATCATCAGCCCCAATTTTCAAAAGACAGGTGCCTGTGACAGACAGGTAGATATCTCCAGGAACCGAACTGAACCAATGGAAACTAGGCACTTAAAAATATCCGTAAGAAAGCCCACCTTTAGTTCTCTTTAGATCCTGTTTGATCTTCCTTCAATGTGTAATGTTTACTGTAAGGTCCTCTTCCCATTTGGCCTCAACAAATCACATCTATCCTAATTTCCGATGGAGGGAATGCCTGCCTTTGGTTTAATGGCAGCAGTCAGGGATTCAACAGAGGGCCTTCCTCCCACTTTTAGAGACGGCTTTCAACAGAATGTCACATGAAGAAAACAACTAGAGAACTGCTTACCGTCTCCTTCAATCACACGATTGCAATGGAAACACACATCACCGAACAGCTGAAGAGGAAAGGGAAGAAATGTTTAATGTAATCATTTTAATGACAGTGATTTCTCAATTGTATTTCAGTAGCTTTCTTGTTAATTTCAGTTTAAATAAAGGTCTCCAATGCCATTCTGCATCACCTTATCACAAAAAGTCTTTATAATGTTAAAAACAGTTGTTTACATCTGCCTGACCCTCTAAAATATAGTTTTGTTTTGCTGTTTCCCTAATTCTGAGCATCTGAACACTTGCAATTCAGCAGTGAAGAGTCACACACACATTTTTAGCAATCACCCAGCTGAACATCCATTCAGCATTCAGCTCATTCCTGGTATATGTTCTTGCTCTATCACGACTGCAATGCTATTGCTAATAATGTCATGGCATTCACTGCCTGCAAGGATGCCAGCAATATTTCAATCACCTGCCCTTCGTTGCTGACAAATGCAGGATCCACCTGTAACTACCAGATGCATCACAACTCCCAGATGTAATCCCTACTCCTTTATTTATCCAAGCAAAGCTGTGTACGTGACACCTTGCAACTGGCTTCCAAATAAAGGTCTATACATTACGGTGCTGGACCAGAAAGTCTGGAGGGAAACGGTACAACTATATGTACCTGTTACTTAAATGGAAGCGGTCACTAGGTGGCGTCCTCTGACAAATTTAGTCTTTGTAGTCTTCGGCACCTAAATGAAAGAGCTGGCTGATGCAGTGTGTCTTAACTCATGGTCATCTTAGGAAAGCAGCTGTGAGGAAGACCATGCTACTCAAAGGCTTTGTGCTAAACCACAGCTCATTGGGGAAAATCGGGTGCTCTGATCTTGCAGATGTGTAACAGCTTGGAACAGCTCAACATAAGGAACACAAAGCTTGAAGAACAACTAGATTCTGACTAGCCCAGCTATCCTTTGTGAAATCCCTACAGTTTTTGGTTTTTTTTAAATAGGACTACCTATAGAGAAACCCATATAAACTGACTGCAGTGGAACATCTGCTAAGTAGCTTTATACTCACAGGTGATCACAGGAAAACAGAATCTCCATCCATCTCCTGTTAATAACATCTGTTTGTGAGTTTAAAAATCACTGTTCTCACAAACATGCAACCTTACCTGATTGTAGTGGGTTTCACAATATGCCAAGCCTTTTCTCTCATAATGACGGTGACCCAGGAATGGCTTTTCACACTTTGCACAAACAAAATGCTATAAAGAAAATTATGTCATTTGATTACTTGTAAATAATGGCATTTTTTTCAAGAAAGCAAACCAAACAATCCCTATACTGAATACTGAGCTAGCTGTGCCATCTTGAAAATAAGAATTAAAACAATTTTTTTGTACTTCTAGATCACTAAAACACCATTCCTTTCACTGTCTTTAACATTTCAACCCCAAAGATATAAAAAAGCAAAAAAAAAAAAAAAAAAATCCCTGAAGTGATTCTGATGCTATTAATAATGACAGAATAAAGTGAGATGCAATCATTTTCACCACCTTCACCTTGTGCAGAAAGCACTTGCTGGAGGACAATTTTAAAACAAAAGGATTAGACAGCTTATCATCATAACTTAAATGGAAGATGGAGAATTAAATCTCGCAAATGAACTGTCGCCTCAACTGCTTTAGAGATACTTACATGGCAAGTAACTGGGGAAGACATAGGAATATTATAATGCCCACCAGCACTACCTACATTTGTCACAGAACTTTTCTGCCTTTCCATGTATCCTGCTTCTCATTTTGTGCAATCTTCTTCTACAAGGACCTTGCAATGATGACTTGACTACTGATTTTAGCTCCACAGGTAGAGGTCTCTTCTCAGTGGAAGATCAGACACATGAAGGTTGAAAATGGGATTAGGAGATGCATTTGCAAATCACTGCTGCATAGTTTTCTAATCCTTTCATGGAAATCCATCAGCAGGATTCCAGTTAAGTATGCTCATGTTTACATTTGTGGAAGACAATGTGTCAGCTGATGTTTACCTCCACATGCCACTGTTTGCCCATAGCATTTACCACACGTCCTTCCATTGGTCTTCTACATGCTCCACAGATGGGGACGCCCATTTTGTCATGGCAGGGTAAACAATAGAATTCTCCCTTCAGCTCACGGGCATCAGCAGTAAGCTCCTTCCTGTTCAAAAATGAACTAATTGAGAGCACGAAGAAAGGAACTGAACAGTTTCAACTCTTGAGAGTTTCTGTAGAGATCATTTGATTTTTAGCACTTGTTTGAGAAATTGTATTTATACTCCAGGAATGTATTTAGCAGCGTCAAATATGACCGTTCAATGTTACTGGTTTTCTAAACAAGATTGATTGATTCCACAGTAAACTGAGAAAAGCCTGCTACGTAGGATGCATCAGATCTCTCTGCAACTAGCTACTAAGTTTCTTCAGACATGTTGGAAAGCTGGAGTCATGCTTGGCTTACATTCCGGCCTCCCTAGCACCAGCTTAGTTTAGATTTACATAAATGTAGCTGAAAGAAAAATGTAGTCTTCTGCATTTTGTCCGTGATCTCAAACATCTGAGAAAGAAAAACATAAGCTGACAGCAGCACTGACACGACACTACAGTTGTTTTTCCAATCAGTCTTCGCTGTGATACTGAAACGATAGCTTCCTTTGTACCAACAAATAAACAACTAATAGCGTGTGCTACATCCTACAATGCCCCCTGATCCACGCATCAGAGGACATGTAGAAACATGCAGCTATACATTCTGCAGCTGCAGAAGCTGAAAAAAATGAGGGGAGGGACAGCTTAGAACATAACTTGTGCAAACCAACTCAAAAAGAGAGAACTTAGGCAAGATCGTGACTGAAGTAGCCGCAGATGACCACTTTTCTACCCTTTGTAGCAGAAAAATAAGGTCAATCATTTGGCTGCTATAACAAGTTTGTGCCCAGATTTTCTATTTCCTAAGGTACCACACTGTACTGCAAATTACAGTCTGTCATTCCTCCCCAACAGATCATCTGCTGTTTGAATGGAAGGTCCAACTTTACCTCCCCGAGAGAAGGAATGAGATATAGATATAGTAGCAAGGCACTCAGAACTCATCCCTCTTGCCTGCTGCGCAGGACTGCTTTGCACTTTACAACGTCAATGGAAGAAGCAAATAAAACCAGCTGTTTTCTTTAGTGGAACTCAAGTTACCCGCAGTTTGCACAGTTGAAATGATCGGGGTGATAAGGATCATTTTGGAAAAGGAGAGGCTGTTTGTCACTAATGGCATGACACTTCTGGCAAATGTACTTTCCCAGGCCTCTGGCCTTCTCCCTGTTATGACAAGGGCGACAGATGTCTGAACCAACAACACAATCAAAAGACAGGTAAGTACCGGCACCCGTGATTACAGTAAAAAATACTGATTAAGCATCTACTAGAAACTAGAAACTCGTTTCTATCAGCTCTTTTCTGGAGGAGAATAAAGTCTTTCAAACGATTTCTTTAGTAGGCAAACCAAGTTCAGAAGAAGGTGCAGGATTTTATTTTCTATCGCCTGATCGTCACTGATAACATTAATTATTACAATTCTGACATCAGACAACAAGAAATTACTCAAAGCCTTCCTTTCTTCTGTGCTTTTGTACCCACAGCTCTACAGACACTCATCGTGCACTGAAGTCAATGAACAGTCCAGCCTTTTCAAAATATAAAAGCCCAGCAAATTCCAGAGCTGGAAATTGTTTTTAGAAATACGACACTACTTCCCTACGCAGCATCGAAGAGTAGTATTGTACTTCTAAAAATACAACAACAACAAAGCTATCACATGTTCTGGCACATTTCCCAGTACAGTTTCAGGTCAGCTGAATGACGTGCTAAGTGACAGCACAGCACTATTAGCATCCCAGGTGTTACCCTTTAGAAGGGCATTAAATAACTAAATATTGGCATTTGATCACAATAAGCATCACCTGAAAATAATAAACTGAAGCCTCACAGCTGCATATCTTCCTCACTTTATGCATGCACATTACTCGTTTCTAGCATCCTTCGGTTAACACACCTTCCAAAGCTAAGGAAAATCTGACAGAACTGGAGAAATGTGTCACGGAAGGCATTTCCACTAGGAGAAGTGACAACGAAGGAGAAAAAGTGCAGGTAAAACAAGAAAGAAAGCCACAGAAGTCATAATACAATTAACAGATGAGGATAGGCATACAAAATACTGAAGAGGAAGACAACGTTTTGCAGACTACACCCAATTAAAGGACACTACGCACTGTTTGTGTGTGCTCTATCAGCCTTGCTTAATAGTTATACTAATCTGTAATTAAGTTCTATTCCCTACAGGAAGCCAAACTGAAAGACTGTAGTCATTGCAAGCTTCTCACCTTATTAGGCACGCTAGGGTTAAATACAAAATCCAGACATGAGCAACTGTGTTAAGCCTTCCAAAGTTACATAAGGCTACTTCAAGGCCCACTAAGCTCTACTGAAGCTTCAAGTTCTCTTACTTCCTGAAGAGCTATTTCTTTTCCAACTACAAATGTTTTCTTAGCCTTGGACAGTTAACTGTGCTCCACCATTATTGCTTAGCGATTCCAGAAGTCTCTCAAACCCAACTGGGAAGGCTGTAATAGAACTCAAGCTAAAAGTCTTCAGTAGAAAGAAAAAAAATCACTTGTATCACCATTACTCAAGTTCCCCCTCTACACCATTTTTCAAGTATGCCATCATGAACAGGTTCTGGCTTCTCAAAAGTTACTTGCAGAAACCTACGGAACCAACACTGACTTGAAGAAGAAAATATTACAGTTTGCATCATTAACTGATGCACTTCCCCGTACAAAGTCACACTACAATTCAGAACAGCAAGGCGCTTCCACACAGGCAGTGAGAAAATACAGAACAAAGCACACAAGACATCTTCCAACCCCCCCCCTCGCCCCCCTCCCCCTCCAAAAAGTACCTGCTGTTAGTAGATACATTTATCTTACTATTCCTTTTAAGTTCTGACAGTTCCCTCACCTCTGGTAAGGAGACAATTGGCTCAAAGTGGATATCATCACTATGTACCACCTCATCATCACTGCCACCTTCATCTTCTTCTGCCTTACTGGCCGGCTGTACTCCAAAAACAGCCGCTCCTGTGTTTGCCCACTTGAAGTTTTTATCTACAATTAAGATATTGACATTTTAAGGTGACACAAATGTACAAGTTTATCACATCATTTGACAGTAAGCAGAAATCTGGTGCACAAAGGTTCACTGTGGGATGCACAAACCCAGATGCATACCTGTACCAGAGGGTACACGTTAACTCACCTTTAGAGCCAAAAGCAAAGTCTCCAGAGCTCTTGGAAGCCAGATCTGCAAATGACAAGCCTGAAGCATTCCCAAAGCCAAACGACATGGGTTTATGTTCTGTCAAAGATGGAAAAGTCACACGTTTTTCTCTTTCTTTAAGAGAAACCTCATACAGTTATAAGAAAAAACTAGAGAAGCCTTAAAATTTGCACGGAACTTCTCATTAGGACAGTTTTATCACAGTTCAAGAAACTGCTCAAGAATGAGTTCCAGCATACCATACGCATCTGTGATTCCTGTGACTCTGCAGATCCACTGAACATGAATAAGTGTTCAGTAAGCTAATTCAAGTATTAATCATAAAACAGAGTAGCGGTGCTTTGGAGCAGTGTCATCTGAACATACTACATTTGATGGACAGAAGTATTTCCTCTCCCCTTCACGTTTTTACTAGACTGATACATGTGCCTCAAATTCAGTGCTGGTACTCTGTTTGAGGCAATAGATAAAAGTCATCTATACCAGAAAAACCAGCATACTTAATCTTCTACACGCACAAGAAGGCCAAAACAAATCGTTACATACTCCCAATTTTACCTTCTGTTGACCCCGAACACTCAGGATCACCTTCTTTTTTAGTTGACAAGTCCACGGGTTTATCATCAGCTCCCGAGAAATTCTGTGGTTCGTGAGCAGTTCCTGTGGAATCTGGTTGTTCACTGCTAGCAGCTGACTGCACAAATACCACTGCTGCTGCGCTGGTTGATGGAGTATGTAATTCTTCCTTACTTGGAGGGACTACGTCAGTTGAGTCTGTGACTTCACCCTCCTGAGATTAATAAAACAGTAAGCAAATCAGTCCAGAGAGCCTAAATACTCAAGCCACATTAAGCCTGGACACCAGGAAGAACCACACCTCCCTGCCCCCAAAAAGCCACATTTTCCCTCTCCCCCTCACTCCAGTGTTATCAATTCCTTCACTTAATTACAACAGCAGTACTTAAGACATCGGTCTGAAAAACTACGACTCCAACTTTCCTATAGTGCTGCTCATGTTTCAGAACAGCTACTAATGGAAGTTCAGAGAAGCGAACAACTGGGGGGAAAGAACCCAAGAAAAAAACCAAGAAGGCTTCAGACGCTCTTCATTACTCTCAACACTCACTGAAGTTCAGCCCAACAAGAGACTGAAGTACCTTAGAAGCGCTACGATTACAAAACAAGTCCTACAGCTCTTGGAAATCTCCCTGAAATCACTTCACTCTTACACACGTGTTACAAAAGTTCTGCTAGCCAAAGCTGTTTCTACTTCAGGAGGTTTCTCTCCCTGAGAAACTTCAGCTCTACACCCCAGGTTTCAGCGCCAGAACAGACTTGAGGCACAGCCAAAGGAGCCAAGCTGCTGGATGCTTTATTTGTCACTAAGTGAAAAGAAGCTGAGAGGAATGCTGCGAATTTATAGACCAAGTGTTTTGGAAAGGCTTGATCCGTACTTCAGGTAACTGAGTTTTAACTTCTGCCTGAGAGTCTTCTGGACTGTCACTTTCAGCGTTACTGCGACCGCCACAGGCAGACGGAGAAGGAACCAGCAGGACTTCCTCTTCAGCCTTCTCCTCAGGAGGCTTCGTTTCTGAAGTAGTAATGCATTCGCTCTCCAATTCCTTTTTCTCCAGGGTGCCTACTGCAAATAACAAAAATTAGTGGAAAACAGCTGGTGGAAGGCAGCTTAACGTTGAAATAATTTTTGGCACGTACATTAGAAAGGAACCTAATGATATCCAGAACGTCTTCATTTCAGATTAGAACCTCTGAAGTAGTATCATTAAAAAGTCACTCTCAGGGGAACTGGGGAACTGTACGTCTGTCAAACTTGGGTCTCTCTATTAGAGATTAACTCTTAGAATCTCCATCACCTATCTGCAGAAGTAGCCAACATTCACAGAGGTAGACAGTTTTTCCGTGTCCCAGACTTTCAAAGCATCTCACAAAGCCCAGCCCTACCCAGCAAAAAGAAAGGCAGAAGTCTCAGGCTAAGAAAACAGTTTCATGCCCTTGTTTTGAGGCTCTCCAAAACGCAGGTCAGCGTTCCCCAAACTATCCATCTCAGGAAATATCAAGTCAACCTCACAGCCTAAGTGCCCTCCACATTTGAAGATGACACTTGATCATCTAAGAAATTAACTCTGGCGTTTCCAGACATACCTTGCCATTTCCTTTTTTCTTTTTCATCAGTGGGATACAGTTTTCCATTAAGTTTCTTAACTGCTGTTTCATAGTCTTCATCTTAAAGACAGGAAATAAGCATCAGTGCTCAAGGGTCTTCCAAACACAGAAGTCCAAGTTTGTTAAGCCTTTCAGACTCACAGGCCTGGTCACACATGCAAGACTGCTACGCATGTTCTAAGGATTTTACACATCAGCAAGTAAGCTTTCAATTCTTATTTACATACAGGTGCCTTATTATGCTACAGACACTTTTTCTGCCTATACCTATGGCACAGGTCTCATGCTTTAAAGAAACAAGGACCTTGTTAACTTTACTTAAGAGTCCCACAGAACAGATTTGGAAAGGAAGGCAGAAAGACACTGGCCAAAAGGAAGATGACAGTTTTTACCTGTCTATATAATATTAGTGCCTGTTGGTCCCTCCATCCCTTCCCCCCCCCACAAAAAAAAAAAAAAGAAAGAAAGCAACACGAAGATCAAATTTGACACTCCTTACCATCATCCTCCTCACTCACACATCCAGGCTTATTTTTATAACAGAAGAATGTCGACGGTAGTTTAAGAAAGCCTGCGAGAGCTCTCTGCTCAGGGGTAGGTGTCAGCTCATAAACAATTACAACATCATCAGATGATGGACTGTCTGATGGCTCAGTGGTCTTCTCAGCTTTGTACATAAATGGAACAGAACATGAAAATTATTTCTCAACAGTAGCAACACCAGCTCCCCACTGCCCACATTACAGAGCTGAATTATTACTTTAGTTGCTAGAAACGGACCTGAAGGCTATATACTTTCTAGTCATCCACAGGAAAAAAGAGTCATAGTTACAGAACGTGCTAAGACTGAACAAGTTCTAACCTGCATGCCCAACTACGTCCTATCCTACTGCCTTTGAAATCCACAGACCACAGGACCAGATCAGCACTTCTATAGAGGTACAAGGATTATTTATGCTCTTACACCAAACGAAACAGCTATAGGGAAGAACCGTAGGGGTATCACCTACGAAGAATAAGTACAATCTAGGGCTGAAAAAGAGAGTCGTAGAATTCAAGGTGTCTGCAGCAACATGTGCTACTGAAGAGCTTGGAGCGTTTCCAATTCCAGAAAATATAATTCAAGTTTTAGCTTAAGCACAAATGCTGTTCTCATAATTCACCAGTCAGAGTGAGGCCTCCACATGTACACTAAGTAAAAAAAAAAAAAAAATGCCCTTGACATTTTAAAGAACGCTTCCATAGAGATCCAAGTCCTCCCTGCAATTCTCCATCTAACTCAAGACTGATCCTGCAGAACACAGGTTTGTATTTGTATGTGCAATTAACTACCGCTTAACACTCCCTCAAGTTGGAACTCCAGAATTTGAAGATTCACCGACACGCATTAGAAATGAAATGAACTACACATGAAGACAAAAAAAGTCAAACGAACATTAATAAACACTCGACTAATAACGGGCACACTAATCATGAGTTCAAGTAACACTCACCTCTGTCCAGAATCTTAAATGAGAAGTTGCAGGGCCCAGCTCGTGCTGAAGGAGCCAAGTTGGATGCCTTGCTGACTGAAAGTTTCTGAGGCGCACCAGAGCTTTTTGGGGCTTCAGCCACCCTGTTCTGCAGCTCCGCTCTCCGAAGTGGAGAAGTGCCATCTCCGCTTTTCCTTGGAGGATTAAAGCTGAATCCAAAAGGGGAACCTGTGGCTGAAGGATTTCCAAACGTGAATGTCTTGGACTTTTCGGTACTAAAAATGCTCTTGGCAGAGCATACACAGCAGTTCCACTGACCTTTCAGAGGAAAAGCAGTCCCCACGTCACTCTGAGCAGCCTTTGGAGTATCTAAACGGTCAAGTTGAAAGGAAAATTGTTCAAGAGTTACTTCTGCATTAGTTTTATTAACAGCAAACGAATATAACTTCTTTCAAATTCATGGGGGTTGGACTTGACGCTCTCTAGAGGTCACTTCCAACCCCTACAATTCTGTGTGATATGCCTGGGAGACCTGTGCTTTTTACTGACGACTCTCAACCCTTTACCTTAACAGCAGTTACTGAAACCCGTTCTAGAAGTAATCTTTTAGTTCCACGCTACCAAAGCAACCAAAACACTGTTCTCAGCCTTCTGAAATTTAACTAGCTTTCCCAGCAAGGAGAAACACCACTACAGATCACATTACGCAGCTTTTTGTCCTCCCTTCTTCAACACAAAGTAGCTTATTTGGCACAAGCAGAACACACGTGACAATCAAAAGTTAATACTAAAGCAGAAACACGTAATATTACTGCAAAAGAACGGAATCAGAGAAGAAGGATGTCTCAGTTTAAGGGTCACACATGTAGAGAGCTTTTTGTTTAGAGGAGTAATTCAGAAGTAAAGGCTTAAGAGAAGCACAAGGGTTAATTGGTTACGTGCCCATAAGCACATCAATATCCACGTACTGGTTGTTTCTAAGAACAGTTGGACTGCTTCAGAAAGTCAGCCCACTTGATAACCTGCTCTAGTATGGATTAGGTTAAGCTAGGCAGCAGAAGGTAAAGCTTAAGGTTTAAGTAAGAAAAGATCTGCCAGCTCCATGGCATAATGTAGTGAAAATGAAACACGAAGCTTCAGACAGAAACCAGAGTACTCCTCAGTTCCTGAGGACACTGACTTTCCTGCACATGCATTTCTGCGGAAGACAACAAGGAAAGAAGATAACGTTAGCGCTTGTAGACGTGTTCCTTGATAGTCTGATGCAACAGCACACTAAAATAAAGCTGTTATTTAAAAGCAATTTTTCCATTAGTTTCTTCCAGTACATGTAGCACTAGAAAAAAAAAAACCAAAAAAACAAAAGTATCAAAAGTTCTAAGGACCAGATCAATTTTAACAGTGTCTTTAAGTGCTCCCTTCCCAGCCTTTAGGTCCAAACTGAATGACTTCTTTGATTACAAGTGCTTCAGTCTTTTGCACAGTAGAGAACAGCTCAAACTCAGCAGCAGCAGTCCTATAAATAAACCCTTTTGGTCGTATGAGATCTCAATAGCTCTTCTGAGCCCATACATGAAGACCTAGAGTAAAAATCTTGAACAAGAAATTTGCATTCTTATGATGGAAAGCTATAGATGATTTAATAGGTGGCACCTACTGCCACATTACAAAGGTAGGCAGGTATCCTGCAAGTGAGTATGTGATTCAGTCACTCAGATGAGTGGAAGCAGTGCATGAAGCCCTCTAGCAGTATTAAGCCAGCAAATCCCAGCCTCTGCTTCTGTAAGTTATCTTCTAGCCAGTATGAGACACTGCGTAACTGAGGATGTAATCACAGGATCTCTTCAAGGTGAGGAGAAAGACAACTGGTGTAACTTAGGCTGTGCATCTGAAATTGCACAGACCACTCACTGAGGACTCCAAGTAAATGTACCGAGTGTAATTGCAGAATACCCAGCCACTCAATCACAGAGATAATTCAAGTTTTAGCTTAAGCACAAATGCTGTTCTCATAATTCACCAGTCAGAGTGAGGCCTCCACATGTCCACTAAGGAAAAAAAAAATGCCCTTGACATTTTAAAGAACGCTTCCATAGAGATCCAAGTCCTCCCTGCAATTCTCCATCTAACTCAAGACTGATCCTGCAGAACACAGGTTTGTATTTGTATGTGCAATTTGAAGATTCACCGACACGCATTAGAAATGAAATGAACTACACATGAAGACAAAAAAAGTCAAACGAACATTAATAAACACTCGACTAATAAGGGGCACACTAATCAGGAGTTCAATTAACACTCACCTTTGTCCAGAATCTTAAATGAGAAGTTGCAGGGCCCAGCTCGTGCTGAAGGAGCCAAGTTGGATGCCTTGCTGTCTGAAAGTTTCTGAGGCGCACCAGAGCTTTTTGGGGCTTCAGCCACCCTGTTCTGCAGCTCCGCTCTCCGAAGTGGAGAAGTGCCATCTCCGCTTTTCGTTGGAGGATTAAAGCTGAATCCAAAAGGGGAACCTGTGGCTGAAGGATTTCCAAACGTGAATGTCTGGGACTTTTCGGTACTAAAAATGCTCTTGACAGAGCATACACGGCAGTTCCACTGACCTTTCAGAGGAAAAGCAGTCCCCACGTCATTCTGAGCAGCCTTTGGCGTATCTAAGCAGTCAAGTTTAAAGGAAAACTGTTCAGGAGTTACTTCTGCGCTAGTTTTACTTGGATTCTGGCCGGCAACACGTTTTGTGACAGTGGGCTCATTTCTTACTAAACAGATGTTACAGTCCCATTGACCTTCCTTTTTAGCAAACGCGGATCCAAATTTGCCCTGGGCGGTGTTACCACTGCCTTTTAAACTGGCAGCAGATTCGGTTAACGGGATGCCACGTGCTTCCCATGGATCCGGACTTGGCCTTTGGCCCAATTCCCACTGATTCCTGTTCAAGGGAGACTGTCCAAAACCACCACCGGATGAAGAAGTCTGAACAGCTTCCTTTCCAAAAGAAAAAGTCGTTGGGGCAGTTGATGTTGATGGAAAACTGCCTTTGCTTTCAGATTCACTAGTCACGCTATCTTTTGAGAACCGAAATGCAGAGTTCAGTATCCGTACTGTTGACCCACTAGACTCCTTGAGATCTCGATGCGCCACCTCTTTAGCAGTCCCAGTACTCTGAGTCACAGACGTAGCAGCACTTGATCCCGCAGTTTTTAAAGCGTTCTGACACTCCTCAAACTTCCTTTTGAAAAGCACTGCTTCCTCCGCTGTTTTAAATCGAATTGCAAGCTGTTCTGGCTTGGGCAGCTCATCTGCATGATCTAAAGCGTGCCATACAAACGACCTATCTGATCCAGCACTTGGAGCTAATTTCATATCACTATTAATGTAGTGATTTGCACAGATTTTTAGTACTTGGTCTCTTCTCATTAAGAGACGAAATTTGCCGGATGCTTTATGCTTCAGTATTTTTACATTTCCAACACCTCTTTCTTTCCATTGCTTAGATTCCGCATCAAACCGGAAGAGCTTGGCTCTGTTGCAGAAGAACTCTTCTTCATCTTCTTCACCTGTCTTTGCTTCAATCTTGTCTGGGAGTGGCACCACAGGATCAAACTGAGGCCCGTCATCATCCTCATCTCCACCGTGGGTGCTTCCTTGGAAGGTTGTTGGCTGGGGTGCTTTCAATCCTTCAGCTGTTCCTGGCTGTACACATTTATCTCTTGAAAACTCTACCCCTTTGGATTCCGCCGGTTTTAAAGTTGCAGGCGCGACCGAAGGTTTTGTGAAATAGCCTGGTTCAGGTAGTGGACGATTTGTGTTTGCCTGTGGAACGCCAGAGTTGTAAGAATCATCACCTCCACGAGGAGAAATAATTCCAGGAGCAGGAGCCTAAAGAAAAAAAAACACAATTCCTTTGTTGTGGAAAAGGAGTCAAAGGTCTTCGGGTGCTAAAGCTCATGAAACACGTATTCTTAATAACAGGGCCCACTTCAAAATTAGATTTCAACTCTGATCAGTTTAAACTAAAATCATATGTTCCCATTTTGAATGATATCTGAAAACACGACTGAAGAGAAGCTTCATATGAACGGACTCCTTTACTTCTTTTTAAAAAAGCTGAAAAGCCACCCAGTTTCCTATACTATTTTGGAGGAAAAAAACATCACAGATACAGAGCAGAGAATGTATATTAGCACCTTAAGAACACGCTGTGCGGGCAGTTTCTCCCAGACCCCGCATCCCAAAGATGAGCTGCCTATCTCCAACAGACCTCACGTTTAATAAATGCTATCTAGGGAACTGCAGTTATATCCAACTACACACAGAATCAAAACCAGTAGTTTTCAGCAAATCAGTGGAAGTGACTCGAGCAGGTATGCTTGTCCTCACCTTGGTTGGCGTTACGTCGGTTGCAGCAGTTCTTAGAAGATACTGCGAGTTATAAGCAGGAGGCTGGCTACAGTAAACAGACGGACCAGTGGTAGCAACTGAAAAGGAACACCAAGAAAAGAGGTTGTATCCAATTGCTGTTACCGATTTCAATGAACTTCCCCTAGGGATCAATTTCACTCATTCATCTCAGAACACTCCAGAAAGGTTGCAAGAAGCCTTCCTTGGTTTAGCTAAGCGTTTAATTAAAAATTCAGCATCAACTTACCCGTTAAAGGAGCTTCAGGAAGACTCTGCGCTCTCTGATAGCTATCTGACATGGTATCTGTTCTGTAGCTTTCAGCAGGCCACCGATGAGACGACGCCCTTAATAGTTCCAAGGTAAGTTTCATTTCTTGCATTTCATTCTATTAAAGATAGTGTTTCAATTAAGAGGATGTCCATGTATTATACAAATAATTGAAGAAACTTACAGAACAACCCTGCTTCTCTGCTATTTAAAAGCATGTTCCAAGTCTGAGGGGAAAAAGAAAAAATTAACTGCTGGAACAATCCAGGATCTGCCCATGCTGTACAAAACTGAGACTGTTCCACGGAGCTAGAACCAAGAGGACAATAGTTAAGCTGATGAAAGCACAACTTCCTGAACACACAACCCTTACAAAGATCACCTCCTATATCTGAGTACCAAATCAGAGTCTTTAGGAAACAAAGTTTTACTCTTGCACTCTGTTTAAGCAGATGTTTGTAGCAGTTACCTCCACTGAGTGAAGTGGGAGTCTAGGAAGGGAACTAGTTCAACACCAGGATCACCAAACACTCGCCCTAACAAAAAGATCAACTACTCTGCACTGAATATAGTGACAAAAGTTGTTTACCTTTAAAGCTTCCACCTGCTGACACAGCATTTGAAGTAAGGATTTGTGATCTTCTGCCCACTGAGGGACAGTTTTAGGAGAAAACTGGAAAAAAAGAGCTTATTAACCTTTGAGGTTTTACTCAAACACTGCTCTTCCCTTAAAAGTACCACCTGGCTAATATACCTTGTAGCTATTCGTTGGTGAGGAAGACAACTTCTTAGCTGATGGAACCGAACGTTTTACTTCCAGATCTGCAGCTTGTGACATATTTCCAGAGGCAAGACCTTCCTCTTCATCATTTTCTCCAAGTTCCTGGATCACGGTGTTCAGCATTTCCGTTACAGTTTCGATAGATACCGGCAGCTAGAAAGTTATGTGAAACGTAAGTCATGATTGCAATTCTTCCTCAGAGCAAGAAACCGTATGTTCTGATCTATGGTCAAACAGTTCACAAGGCTTTCATCACAGAAACTCTAGTTGTCGTCTTTTTGTTGTTGCTTTGCCCTCAGGAAAACCCTACATCTGCTAAAATTAAGAGGACAATTCACACAAGCATTAACGCTATTTGGAAACTACCAACATCACTAAGAAGATAGCAGGCAAAAGCTGTGTACACAAAAGCTGCCTTCTACACAAGAGTCAAAAGTATTTCATAATCTGACACATCCTGGGAAGCTCCTGGAAGGTTTCAGCCTGCTGGGTGAAGCAAGGAAACACAGTAAGTTGAACACGCCATAAAGTCAAGTCTGTTTTAGAAAGCCCGACTTGAAAGCTAACAGTTTCATTTTGAATCAGTAAGCTAGACCACTCCATCTCTCAAAACAAGCTGCTAAGGAAGAATCACTTACTTTGTCAGCTACTGACGGATCAGAAGAGCTTTCATCAATGATCTTCAGGAGGTAATGCCTTCTTTTCAGAAGGTACGTCCTGTGTTCTCCTTGCTCTTCTGGCAGCATATCATCGTTCTCAATCTCCTCGGCCTTTCTTTGGCAAAGCTACAGAACAGTACGGTGGTTAACAAGAACTGGTCGGAACGCAAGAAAAGCATTTGGAGGGAATACAATTTACAAACTCACTATGGCAAGATTCCAGTATGAAACCACGTTCTTAATAGCTTCAAAGGCTAATAAAGCCTCATCCGTTTTGCCTTCAACTGCATCCAATGTTGCAAACGCTATGCGTGCCTCCTCTTCATACGCTGCAACCTGAAAGACCTGCAACCAAAGCAAAAGACAAGCTCTACCTAACATACACGTGGAAAGTCAGTACTAAGGGAGTTCAGAGTCTTCCAATCAGACAGTTTTAAAACTCAGCAAAGTTCAGGAGATTCAGTTTTCCTTCTTTATCTGATAACATTCTGATACTACCAAATCCCATCATTAGCAGTCTAACAGTAATAAGACCACTGAGTTGTACAATGCCATAAAACCACCAACCCATCACCACACAAAACCAAATTAAAAAAAAACAAAAAACCAAAACTAAAACCACAATTTATAGGTAAGCTCGCAACATACAACCCCTTACTCTCACCCTTGAGCAATTTGTACCTGAATGTCCAAGTTATGGAAGTGTCTGAAGAGAGGATCCGTAGGTTCCGGAATACTTTTGTCCTTTTTGACAGTTTTCAAGCTCAGCAAAATCTTCCTCCAGTAATAAACACTACGCCCGATGTATTCTTTCTGGTCATAGAAGGAGTTAAGGCTCATGCCCTGTTGAAGGAGAGAAATTGAAGCTACCTCAGAAAACTGACATGAAAGCGTCACTCATTTTTTCTTCTCTGATGCAGCTGCTTTCTCGACAAGTTTCAGGATTTTTTTCCTGCAATTCTGATATATTTCAGAAGGCCTCTCTATAGAGAGAGGGACAGTAACACAGAGGTAGAAACTAACACGGGTAGAAGAACCGTTAAGAAATGAAGCAGAAAGTCCTTGTTAGTGAACTCAGTTGCTCCGGTCATCCTATCAAAATTAACAGCAGTTTGCAATACAAACATTCTCAGTGGATTCTATTTAGTCTGTGAAGTTTGCCAAATGAGGAAATAAAAGCAGACTGTGCTTATTTAAAAATAAAACCTATCTTACTGTTTTTTGCAGGTTTCTTGCCCAGTGAATCATTAAGGCAGGTTGAAGGCCATGTTTCTCCAGTGCTCGCAGAGTACTTAACCCGTGCTGTACAAGAAGCTTCAGTTTTGTGGCTGAGTCAGGGCTAAATGTCAGAAGAAACATTCTCCAATTAGTATTCCCCCTTTTGCGTCTGTTCACAGGTCATTTCTTCGATGAACAAGCAGTTTTAGTAGTCCTAAGCTACCTCGTTCTTTAGAAACGCAAGATCAGAACCGTAAAGCCCATGTTTAGAAAGTTCTTAAGCATCTCACACCCCTGCAGCAACAAAGCTTTAAGGTTCACAGATGTCAAACAAAAGGAGCTACTTTGTACACAATCCACAGGAATCAATACGGAAGCCATCTAGAATGTCGGTTCAAATATTTCTAAAGAAGCCTTACGTTGTTCTTTTCTGCAGGAGAGCACGAACAGCATCCCACCAGGATCTTTGTTTTTCAGTACAGTACTGTTTGCACAGCAGCAATGGTAGGAAACGAGGCTGATGTGCATCGTAGCGAGTACTGAACTTCTCTTGCAATTGTAAGCTGCTGGTGAATATCGCTCCGAGTAAAAAAACCTGTTTTTAGGAAAAAAAAAAGCAAACAGAAGGTTTAGTACAAAAATACCAAAACCCTCCTGCATTTGAATCCAATTAAGAACTCGGAAAGTTTACTTACTTCAAGGTCCAACAAGCAAATGGATTCAGGAGCATCCAATTCAAGTCTTGATGTTTCTTGTGGCAACTGAAAAAGTTGCTTTAGTAATTTGCGCACTGGAAGTAATGCTGACATGGAATTCCACTGCAAGCCAAGCCATACAAGGTGCTGGAGACTACCATTGTGCACTCGAACAGCACCTGTGCAAAAACAACGTTGTAAGAAGTTAGTATCTACTTCCTAGCTAGGAAAACTCTTATCTGATCAAAGCTGGGTTTCATTACAAGTTCAGGAAGGAGCTCTGAATATTTCTCCCATCAAAGGACTTAGCTGGAAAACCTCTACCTCTCTGCCTCTGTCTAACAAGCTGGAACTAAGCATTTTTCAAGTAAGAAGTAGCATTCCTCAAGTGATTTCTACATCAGTTTATATTACAGAAAGAACTTCTGAAGGAGCAATGCCTATTCCGTAGAAGTGCAGAAGCAAAGTATATTAATATTTTGACAAAACAAGGTGAAGGAAAAAAAAAAAAAAAAAGGACATCTCACACTTTCATAGTGGGGGAAATCTTCAGCCTATGTGCAATAAGCACAAGCATTTAGGATGTTCTGTTCTTTTTGTATTATGCATTTAAAAACATTATGAACAAACAAACTTTTTAAGAGAGGCTGCAGTAACAAAACTTTGTTACAGTACATATATAATACACAGATATTTAAAAAGGGACGCAAGCCTTATTGTTTTGTACCCTGATAGGCAGCTCTAGATTTAGAAGTCTAAATGTCTCTGACAACTAACAACTACATAGAAGACAACCAATACTCTAATTCTGTTACACTCAAATTTCAAAGCCAGACTTCAGCATCAAGTCAAGCTTCAAAACGTAAAGATTTCACAAGTCCATAACTCAGACTGAAATTACTTCATTTTTAGGCTCATAACCAGTGTTCAAAGATGACACATAAATAGGAACATGCCTTCCTTCTGGCACTTACTAGCGTACAAACAAAAAGCTATACAGGCACCTGTAATTAAAAATTAATCAGAACAGACCCGAAGATAACAGTGTGGAAGCAGGAAGCACGGGAGAAATTCTCCAGAACCTGCTACAATGACAATGCCTCTCAGCTACGGCTGAAACTTCTTGCAAATCACCCTCTCGTACTAATTAGGGCACTGTTAAGCAGCTAACAGACACTTGTCTTGCGCTGTTAATTGAGTATTCACACTCTGTATTAGAGTCGTGTTTATGCTGAGTTGAAGCAATGTCTCTTACCAATATCGTATTTACTAAGTTCTCCTTGCACTGGCGGCTGTGGACTGACATTTCCCGTATCATCCGTGCCAAGGAAAGATCTCTCTCTACAAGCTTCACTCCCAAAGAGGCTTTCAAACAATGTAATTAAACCACTCTTGTTTGCAAAAGATTCCACAATCTCTTTCAAGAAGTCTTCCTTGCCGTGACTTAAGTTCAGCAACATATGACCTAGAAAAATGTAACTTCACGTAAGAACACTCAACTGAATCAAGGAAAACTCTATTTGATACAGAGGGCTGTTTCTGCTACTTCAGGCTGGGAATCAAATTTCTAAGCATCGTATGTGGAAATCTTAACGTACGCTCTCCCTGTAATTCAGTCAGTGTTTCAGAATACGGGCTGACAGCACTCAGGCATTTTTAAATCCAGTTCTCCACAATTATTACGTATTCTTATTACAAGGACACTGCAATTCTCTCCAAAAGAAGTAGCAGCTAGTCTCATCTATTCAGGAACAATTCAACCTGATGCCTAATGCTTGATTTTTGTTTCCATCTATAGCCCGCTGGAGAATATAGACTGAGCTTCCCCCCCTTCCCCCCCCCCAAACAAGAAAAAAAATAAAGCAGCAGCAAACCTGTCAGAATAAAGAAGGGAACAGCAATGACAGGAAAACAGCAATATTTTGTTTTACACTAGGAACTAACAATACTTGTAGTGTCTTAGCAGGCATAAACCAGCAGACTAGAAGACACTGAATGTTAAATTCTACCTTAATGTCCCGGAGGTAAGAAGAAGAAAAAGCACATTGCATGCCAGCATCAAAATGCTGATTTGCATTCCATACGTAACCAAAATACAGAAAGCACTATAACATATTTCAAGACATCAAACGTGTTCGTTAACAAGCCATTCACTCTCAAGTAGTCATACAATTCAAATGGAACATTACTAATTTTCATTACCAGACTGGCTTTTACGATCACAGGCCAGCATTTCCAGCATATCTTGTCCAGTAGGATCTCCTTTTATTAGTTTGGACTTTGGTTTAGGAATCTGGTGAAGAAAGAAAGAACAGCTACAGCTTCCTCATAACAAAAAGCAAATCGCTTAACTTAGTCTCAAAACTCAGCAAACAAACATTTCTAGCACAAGAAAACTTTAGAAAAATACACTAGTTCTGAAGGTACTGAGAACATACCCCTGAAAACGACACAAAGTGAGTAATTGCAACCATTGGAAATGGCTTTAAGAGCACACGGGAGAAAGTAATGCTCTGAATGCAAGCAGCTGTGCAAAACGGAAAACTAGAAGCAGAGAATTAAGCTGGAGTAAGCTCTGCTCTCCAGGCAATAAGAAGGTGGGAGCTACTCAGATCATTCCCTCCCTCCCACACCGACAGTCTCAGTTATTTTTTCAGCTCTAGTACAGAAAAGAGAACAGGCTATGGGAAACACACACGAGAGCCTTTAGGAGTCATTTTTGCTTCGCTTGGCAGAAGTATGTCACCTTTTCTTCACACCATTTGAAAGCTTTGAAAGAATTGTGGAGGAGGAGGATTCGCTGAGGAGGGAGCCTTAAAAACAGGAGTTAATTTCTGGAATGCACGTCTTCAATGCACGCACAGCAAGAGTGTTCAAGAGCTGCAATAACTAGAGGCACAAACTGAAACCCGACTTACAGAGAAGCTTTTCAAATAGCACAACGCTGCAAGTTCACATGCATCTCTCCACCGTGTCTCGTTGTTCTGGGCCATTTTCAGGAGAAAAGTTCCAGCATGCATGTACAAGTGTCCTTTCATTTCAAGGAAGGCACGAGACAACTCATCGGCTCCGTTCACATACGGTTTCACAGAGTGCAGTACACGATCAAAACTAGGATGCAGAAAAGATTAGTTTTCAACAAAGTCCTGGTAAAAGCTATCGCGTGCTTCGGGTCAACATTGTTTCACTGCGAATTAAGTAACTTGATCGTTCAGCTGCTACCGCCACCTCTGCTGCTTAAACCTGAGTTGCACAAGTCAGCGTGACAACAGCCTCAAGCTCACAGAGCTCTGAACTTTGGTTACTGAAGTCAAATCAGTACAAGTCAGCAGGAAAGAGAAAGTAATGAGAGTAAAGGAACACAGATCTTCAATTGATTGGCTGCAAACATGGTTTTGTACTGTTCCAGCTCCAAGTCAGCTGGATTAGCTGGCCCGATCAGTTTGCCCCTCAAGGAGAATGCAGGTAGCTTCCTTACTCCCATTGACACTACTAGACTGAAATAACTAAGGATTTTAGGTGGAGGTGGTGTATTAACTTTACCAGGATGTCTGTAGATGAGCTGAAAGAACAAACAATGAACTTCTGAAGAGAAAGAAGATACTTGGCACACACCATCACTGAGTCTGCTCTGAGGCTTGTCGCTCAGACACACAGCTTGGGGATCAAGCCCGCTAAGAACTTTTCCTTGTAGTCAGTACAGAGGAACTCCTCTCCCATCCACAAAAGGGTTACTCAGTTACTACCAGATGTTCTCTGACCCAGAAAAAAAAATACTGTATTTGAAAAAGAAATAAATACAGAAGTTAAAACAATACCTCTCAAGTGCCTCTCTGCATTCTCGAACATCTCGAGAAGCGAGCATCATTTTAACAAAGCTAGAATAGGCCAGCAGATGATCTCTCTTGACAGTTCTCCAATTAGTTTTCTCAGACTCCAAGTCTTGTACAGATTCAAGGTATTCCTGAAAAACAAAGTCAGTCAGAACAGAAGGAACCACCATCCTTCTGCGAAGGCAAGAACTTCTCCAGAACACAGTGCTACATAATCCAGTTTCCCAGGTAAGACATCAACGTCCTTCTCAGCAGCAAAGTTCCAGGAACCTTTCACCTGAGTAATTCCCTCCCTGATGGAGCTGCTGTACCTAACTTACTCCTGAAGCTAGAGAACAAACAACTTGGTAAGGTTTAGGAAGAAAATCCCAATGAAATAACTGGTTTCGGCACACATAACATCAAAGGAGTTACGACAGGATCAAAATATGACTGAATACCTCGTATGTCTTTATGACACAGGAGCACCACTCCAAGCTTGACTCTACAGGTATTTTCTTCTCTGCCTCCTGACAGTGAAGCACAGCATCTCGTAACCTATGACTCGAGCGGTAGAGAGCAACCAGTCTGATATTAAGGTAGGTATCATCAGGTCTTGCGTAGAGTTCTGCCTGGATCATATCAAGGAGCTGATTCCACCCATCTTCACCGTTACGCTCCAATAACTGCTCCTATTAAATAGGAGGAAAACACGTTAATATTTCACTTTCCACGTCAGCCTTTTCAGCAACTACATTACTTGACAGTTTTCTCACATCCACTACACAGGCTGCGTGACTGAAACTACTCTGAAAAGCTGCTGGGTGTTCCAGAGTTTGACAAGTATCTTAGAACTGAGGGAAAAAAACACCACCGCTTTAGAGTTTGCCTCTTGCAGATGCTCATTTAGATGCTGAGTTAAGACTCAAACCATTTGGCTCAAAGACAGTACACCTTGATACAGAACAGCTTGCCTAAACAATAAATTAAAAAAAAATAACCAACCAAGAAAACACCAAACACCACAGAGAAAAACCCACCCAAAACACAAGCCTCTCAAGACTTGCACTTCACTGCTGCGGTGCTACCTAAAACCAACGCCTGTACAAAAGCGAGACTGCATGACTGAAGGCATTTACACAGTATTTGGGAACAACAGCACGTCCTACATCCTACAGACTTTAACTCAAAAAGAAAATACAGAAAGCCCTGTAGTTACACCACAGCCAGGCAATACTTTAGCTAACCTCGACCCCTTGGATGCTATTAACACAGTTTTCACGCCACTTAAAGAAACTAAAGCTTCTTTTAGGCACAGAACAGATGAGAAGTTGGAATTTACCTTCAACCTGTAAGCAGCAGGATTCCCAGGGAAGAGCCTGGCCGCCTTCTCAACCCAGTACTTCGCTCTTCCATCAGTGATGTCATTATTACACAGTAGCTCCACAATCTTCAGAACAAGATCTTTCTGCATTGGATTCAGCTCCACAGAACGCTAGTTTTCCCCATGCACACACACACACACACACAAAAAAAAAAGTTACTAGTAACTTGATCCTGCAGTCCACACAGAACAGGAGTGGAAACGTCCCCTATGACACAGGCCAAGGAATTCATTGGGGGTGGGGGGGAGGAGGGGGGGAGTGAAGCCCTTACCTTGTAACACCCAAAAGCTTTTTCTATGTTATCCTGAGCTTCATAAATCTGCCCAAGAAACCTGTGCGCTTTAGGGTCTCTCTCTTGAACACTGAGATAAACAGATATATACCTACAGAGCACAAAAAAAACAACAAAACCACAGAAGGATCAATATCCTCAGTAATACAAGTCCCCCCACAGCACACAGAATTCCCACATTAGCTATCTGTCATACAGAACATAGGGCCATATTTTGATCTAAGTGCTCAAGCCAGACCTTCAAGTAAGGAACAGTATTATTTTTACACGTACAGATGCTATGTATTTGCCTTTGAGTACTGGCATTTATTAAGAGCAGTCGCTCACAGAAACTGTGAGGAGCACGTAGTAGAATGGAATAAAAGACATTTCAACCAGATGAGTTTTTACAGCACCACATAACTAACCACCTTGTCAGTGCTTCAGAAAGAAAGTTTTAAACAGCAACAAATTCCCCCAGTTTACTGCTACCTTAAAACAGCAAGAAAACCAACTTCATTTCTCCAGTCTACTTCATTAAGCTTTTCTATTACACTTTAAAGAACAGAACAATGTACTTCAGATTTATTACCTTTTAGCAAGTTCATATTCCTTTATTTCAAAATACAGCTTAGCAAAAAGGAATCCTTTCAACGATTTCTGAAGGGAAAAAAAACATGACAGGTACACATTTTAGATGTACAGTACTTTTGAAGTCATTGAAGGGGGAGACCCCTCTTCTCAAGGACACAGAAACCTGTACTATTTCTAGCTATCAGCTCCAGTTCATTCCTTGCGTTCAGGACTTTGTTTTGAAAAGATAAAGGACTAAGAAAATGTTTTTTTTTTTCCCAGTAACTGGCAAAAGCTACCAAAGCAATGCTGAGGCGACTTGCAAAACGAGCAACAAGTCTTTACATTTGATATTTTTCATATACACTTCCTACTAAAGGGAGCAGGAGAATGGGGTCAGCTACATTTAAGTTCTCTTTTCAAGTAATTTATCTACGCTGGTGAAGAAAACAAACCTCGCCGATTAAGAATCCAGATTCTCCTGCCCATGCTTCTGTCACCTCCCTCTCTTACCTGCCCTGTCCTTGGACTGATAACGTCAGAACTGAACTACTTCACTGAAGAAACATTATTTTCTTTTTTACCTGTGCGAATGAGCTACAGGACTAAGAAGTCAAGAGAAAAAGCTTCATGGTGGACCTAAACCAGGGAACAAATCTCAAATCTGAGTGACTGTGCCACTTCAAAAGTAGATTTCGTCTGAGAATCAAGAAGTGCTGGAGCTAGTTACATCTACGATTCCAAAAGCAAAACAAGTTTTTATCCTCTAAATGCACTTTCATTTAGAATGGGAAGAGGATTGGAGACTAAGTTATTCCTGAAAAGTTTTAGAAGCCCTTTCAAAAGAAGGTGGGTCTCCTACTTTTCAGTTCGCACTTGGAAGTAAAACACAGGTACACTGACATACACCCAAGTGGGATCGTGCTTGTTATCTCCTTGTAAACATGGTTGAAAAGAAAGAATAAATAACACAATAAACGCTTGCAGCCTTGTCTGACCCCCCTCTCCAAAATCAGCACAGCAAGAAAAGCAACTACTTCCATCACTGACTGTGATGCACAGCCAGTTGGAAATGCCCCTGAAAAGAGGAAACTAAACTCACAGCAGCTGACCTTGAGCACAACAAAAGGAGTATTTTTTGGTTGAGTCCCACAGGAATATCAGCATTGCTGGAGACTCTCTCTGAATTTGGCAGCGATAAGCTCAACACTGTGCAGCCTCAGCAGCATCCAAGTCAGCTAAACAAAGTGACAGGACAGCCCTATTGCTGTCAGAGAAGGTCAAAATGAAGACGCACACAGGCCTTACGCTTGCATAAAAGCCCTGCTGCATCACGGTATGCACATACACTATACGATATGCTGCTGAATATCCTACTTCTGCAGCAAAACCAATTCAGAGCAGCACCTTTCAGGATCAAGCTGCTCCTACGAATGGCAGCAGCCCACTCACTATGACCTGCACACCACTCTCCAGCTATCAGGGAACCATTGCGCTGCCCTGTTATTAACCAATAGGAGCAAAGCTATTTCCCTCCAGCTCTCCCTCTTACTCCTGATGTTTCACAGCGCTGGCACACACACTGAAATAACAGCCACACCACACACCGAAGAAGACCAAAAGCTCAAGACTGTGTGCCTCCTCTTTCGGTTCCTAAAGAGAGGGAAGGCTGGCACGTCAGGAACTCTTCTCGCAAAACAGGAGGGAGCTGCACTTTTTCGCGCTGGGACGGACTAGATGATCTCTAGAGATCCCTTCCGACCGCTCCAACTCCGTGATTCCGGCACAAAGCTACTGAGGGCTCAGCAGTCTTCAGAGGCGCGCAGCCGTGGAAAAAAAACACACTTTCAAGAAGGCAGCGCGGCTCCCACTCCCCGCCCACCCGACTCCACCAGCCCCTGAGGAAGCTCTGACTCAGGAGCGCTCCCCGGAGCGGGAACGCCACGATCTCCCCTCCTCCCCCGTACGGAAAAGGCCGCAAAGCCCGGCAGCCCCGCGAGCCACGCCGGGCACCAGCACAGGCCGCGGCCGGCCCTCGGGCCCGGCGCCCGCGGGAGGAGAAGGGACGGCGCGGGAAGCGGAGCCCGGCGCGGCCCGGGGGAGGCCGCGGGAGCTCCGTGCCGGCGCCGGCCGGGCTGCAGCACTCACCTCTCGAGGAGAGGAGGCGGCGGCCTGCACGGAGGCGACGTATCGCTCCACCTCGGGCTTCGTGCGCCGGATCATGGCGCCGAGCCCGGCCGGCCGGCACCCGTCGGCGGTGAGCGCGCTGGGCGTCGCCAGAAGAAAAGGAGAAGCGGCGGAAGGCCGGCACTCTCGCGTTTCGCGACTTCCCGCTCCCCGCGCGAGTGCCGAAATGCCCTCCGCTGCTGAGATGTGTGCGCACGCGCGGTGGGAGCGGCGGTTGCGCAGTTCGCTCTGTGACTCTGGGACTCTGTGACGTAGTGACGGGGGTGTGGGCGTGCCGCTGGCGCCCTCCTCAGCTTCTCCAGCCCTGGGATTCGCTGCTTTCATTCATGCCGGGGAGTCCTGGCTGCTCTATAGTCCAGACTAACTCCTCACCCCTGAGGCCCCACTCGTGAGTCCTGGGGCCCCACTCGTGAGTCCTGAGGCCCCACTCCTCACCCCTGAGGCCCCACTCCTCACCCCTGAGGCCCCACTTGTGACCCCTGAGGCCCCACTCGTGAGTCCTGAGGCCCCACTCCTCACCCCTGAGGCCCCACTCCTCACCCCTGAGGCCCCACTTGTGAGTCCTGAGGCCCCACTCCTCGCCCCTGAAGCCCCACTCGTGAGTCCTGAGGCCCCAATCCTCGCCCCTGAGGCCCCACTCGTGAGTCCTGAGGCCCCACTCCTCGCCCCTGAGGCCCCACTCCTCACCCCTGAGGCCCCACTCGTGAGTCCTGAGGCCCCACTCGTGAGTCCTGAGGCCCCACTCCTCGCCCCTGAGGCCCCACTCGTGAGTCCTGAGGCCCCACTCCTCGCCCCTGAGGCCCCACTCGTGAGTCCTGAGGCCCCACTCCTCGCCCCTGAGGCCCCACTCGTGAGTCCTGAGGCCCCACTCCTCGCCCCTGAGGCCCCACTCGTGAGTCCTGAGGCCCCACTCCTCGCCCCTGAGGCCCCACTCGTGAGTCCTGAGGCCCCACTCCTCACCCCTGAGGCCCCACTCGTGAGTCCTGAGGCCCCACTCGTGAGTCCTGAGGCCCCACTCCTCACCCCTGAGGCCCCACTCGTGAGTCCTGAGGCCCCACTCCTCGCCCCTGAGGCCCCACTCGTGAGTCCTGAGGCCCCACTCCTCGCCCCTGAGGCCCCACTCGTGAGTCCTGAGGCCCCACTCCTCACCCCTGAGGCCCCACTCGTGAGTCCTGAGGCCCCACTCCTCACCCCTGAGGCCCCACTCGTGAGTCCTGAGGCCCCACTCGTGAGTTCTGAGGCCCCACTCCTCGCCCCTGAGGCCCCACTCGTGAGTCCTGAGGCCCCACTCCTCGCCCCTGAGGCCCCACTCGTGAGTCCTGAGGCCCCACTCCTCGCCCCTGAGGCCCCACTCGTGAGTCCTGAGGCCCCACTCCTCACCCCTGAGGCCCCACTCGTGAGTCCTGAGGCCCCACTCGTGAGTCCTGAGGCCCCACTCCTCACCCCTGAGGCCCCACTCGTGAGTCCTGAGGCCCCACTCCTCGCCCCTGAGGCCCCACTCGTGAGTCCTCAGGCCCCACTTGTGAGTCCTGAGGCCCCACTCGTGAGTCCTGAGGCCCCACTCCTCGCCCCTGAGGCCCCACTCGTGAGTCCTGAGGCCCCACTCCTCACCCCTGAGGCCCCACTCGTGAGTCCTGAGGCCCCACTCGTGAGTCCTGAGGCCCCACTCCTCACCCCTGAGGCCCCACTCGTGAGTCCTGAGGCCCCACTCCTCACCCCTGAGGCCCCACTCGTGAGTCCTCAGGCCCCACTTGTGAGTCCTGAGGCCCCACTCGTGAGTACTGAGGCCCCACTCCTCGCCCCTGAGGCCCCACTCGTGAGTCCTGAGGCCCCACTCCTCACCCCTGAGGCCCCACTCGTGAGTCCTGAGGCCCCACTCCTCACCCCTGAGGCCCCACTCGTGAGTCCTGAGGCCCCACTCGTGAGTCCTGAGGCCCCACTCCTCACCCCTGAGGCCCCACTCGTGAGTCCTGAGGCCCCACTCGTGAGTCCTGAGGCCCCACTCCTCACCCCTGAGGCCCCACTCGTGAGTCCTGAGGCCCCACTCCTCACCCCTGAGGCCCCACTCGTGAGTCCTGAGGCCCCACTCCTCGCCCCTGAGGCCCCACTTGTGACCCCTGAGGCCCCACTCGTGAGTCCTGAGGCCCCACTCCTCACCCCTGAGGCCCCACTCCTCACCCCTGAGGCCCCACTTGTGAGTCCTGAGGCCCCACTCCTCGCCCCTGAAGCCCCACTCGTGAGTCCTGAGGCCCCAATCCTCGCCCCTGAGGCCCCACTCGTGAGTCCTGAGGCCCCACTCCTCGCCCCTGAGGCCCCACTCCTCACCCCTGAGGCCCCACTCGTGAGTCCTGAGGCCCCACTCGTGAGTCCTGAGGCCCCACTCCTCGCCCCTGAGGCCCCACTTGTGAGTCCTGAGGCCCCACTCGTGAGTCCTGAGGCCCCACTCCTCGCCCCTGAGGCCCCACTCGTGAGTCCTGAGGCCCCACTCGTGAGTCCTGAGGCCCCACTCCTCGCCCCTGAGGCCCCACTCCTCGCCCCTGAGGCCCCACTCCTCACCCCTGAGGCCCCACTCGTGAGTCCTGAGGCCCCACTCCTCACCCCTGAGGCCCCACTCGTGAGTCCTGAGGCCCCACTCCTCACCCCTGAGTCCCCACTCGTGAGTCCTGAGGCCCCACTCCTCGCCCCTGAGGCCCCACTCCTCACCCCTGAGGCCCCACTCGTGAGTCCTGAGGCCCCACTCCTCGCCCCTGAGGCCCCACTCCTCGCCCCTGAGGCCCCACTCCTCGCCCCTGAGGTGATGGAGTCACCGACCCTGGAGGCCATTGGAGGAATGTTTAGACATGGTGTTGAGGAACATGGTTTAGTGAGAACGATTGGTGATAGACGGACTGTTGGACTGGATGATCTTGTGGTTTTTTCCAACCTTGGTGATTCTATGATTCTACTAGGTGTTGTAAATCTGTCAGTTCATTCTTTGTTAGCTCAGATATACCTTAGCATGGGACATGTTTACCTTTGGCTGGTCTACAAATAGATTTGTTTATCATTTCTTTCTCTTGCTCGCTTTTTGGACTGAATGTGGTTAAAAACCCTCCCTTTTTATTACAGATGATTTTTTTTTTAATTCCCTGCTTACTATAATGGTATGGTTTCTTTTCTAGACAAGCAAAGCTGAAATTGTATTCTAATCATAGCTTGTAAAATGCCACAAAAGATTTTTGGTCTTCTTCTTTGTGCTAAGAAAAAGATCTGCAGCTGAGAGAAAAATGCCAAGTTTCAAAGAATTGTTTTCATTGTGCAGAATAGTTTTGGAGTTACTGTATGTAAGGAGAACTGGATTCTGAATGACAATTGAAAAGTTAATGTAACTTTTGGGGAGTAAGTTAGTCTTCTTAAAGTCTCTATTGTACACAGAAAGTTGACACCATCAGCACACTCTTGTAAAAAATCCTTTTTTCTTCCAAATTTATTACTTTGGGTAGCATTTTATAACATGTATTATGTACTTTTTTCTCTTACAGCCTTCCTCAGAAAGCAGCGAGCTACTGTGTTCATAGTTGAAAAAAAAAAAATCACAAAGTGTGTGTTTAATCTAGATTTTTTCCAAGGGATTTACATGACTCTCCTCTGCCATTTTGCATTTGTCTTTAAGAGGGATTTGGATTATGTGAAAGCTCAGAGTATTTGACTGCTGCTGAGCAAGTTATCTGCCACAGAAAGCTCTGCTATGGATATGTATCAGCCTTACTTATTTTTTTATTTTTTCTTTCTGTTTTGGAAGTTGAACTCTCAGATAAGTGCAGCACAAGACCAGAAATAAGTGTTTGTGAGAGTGCTTGTAGGAGTTTAACATTCTTTTAGCCAACACAGATTAATTCATAAACCAACTATCTCAGATACTGCAGATTGGGCACTTTGTTTGTGACCTCTTGCTACAAACCTCCTTCTGTATTTTCCTGTAGGTTGTCTGCCTTCCAAGATTATGACTTGTCACTGGTTTGGATTGGTAATTGACATGTTTCACTGAATCTCTCTATTTTTGGTATTCAGAAATCTGGTGACCGAGTCAAAAGTATAGAGGATTTTCACTGGAGGTGTAGTTCTCTTTACCTGAATCAAACAGAGACCACTTCTCAGTTTAATAACCATCAGTTGCCATGGCTTATCGGGACAGAGGAAAAAAACCTGGTGATTCACTGCTCCCTGTTGAAGACCTCTGTTGATTTGAAATATTGAATAGGGAGCTATCCCGTTGTTTCAAAACTTGGGAACAAGAATTTCCCAAGATTCTGATAAATGAGGCTTATGCTGGATACTCTGTTGAAACAAGTTGGGCATTTCAGAATTGGAAAGTGGTTTCTGCATTTTCGACCTGGCTGGTAGAATTTATAAAACTGTCGTTTTCCTGAAGCAAATTTCAAATATTTTGAGTCTCCAGAATTCTGTATTATGAGGAAAACAAGCTTTCATAAATAGTAATTGGAAAGCATTATAGTAGACATTGTTTTAAAAACTTGTTTCAGAAATACTGATTTGTTTTCATTGTTTGAAAAAGCCTTCAGCAAACACACCTGAAAATCATTTTAGGTGAGGCAAGAGCAAACACAGGGCTTGCAGATAGAATTACCAGCAGCCTGAACTTTTGCTCTAAACAAAATGGAACTCAAAACCGCTTAATTTGAAAAAACTTGGCCACTTTTCTTTTTGAACCAATTTACTCGGCTTCCTGGTTTCATTTCTGGGAGGGAATGGAAAAACCAAAATATTACAAGGAAACCTGGTATTTCCAGCTCTGCCAAAACCACAAAGCTTTGGAAATTTAGCTCGAAAAAAAACAAACCAACATAGCTGTGATTGCTCAAACCCAAGAGCCTAATCCTACTTTCCTTCTGTGCTCAAAGCTTCTCGTTAGCTGTGCTAGCCACTTGAGAATATGGGGAATGCAAAACTGGAATCCAGGTGTTAGGCAGGAGGCATTGTAATTTTTATTTAAAGACTCTTGCTCATTTTCTTCAGCACTACCTGACACACTTACCTGTTAGCAAAGCAGGTAATAGCCACTGATGCTCAAGCTCTGTTGGGAAGATCTTTTGAAGCGTATGTGTATCTAGACTTGTTTTTGCACTAATTTAAAACGTAATAAATAACGCAAGAAATTATAGCTGTGTATTTAAGACAGCCTCAGTGTGGTATTTCTAAACCTTGATTTCTTTGACGGATCTCTTTGAAAAGAGACTGAATTTCCAAAGGCATTCCCATAACTTTTGCCCTTTCAATATTTTCTCCAATTACTTTGACATTTTCTGGTATTTATATAAGATGGTTTTATAGTACTGAAAGCTCCAGAACGTATTTTTTGGTTGGCATACAGCTAGTATTACTGTTTAAGGTTTGCCAGTAGGGATTTTCTACCATCTAATTAAATTGAAGCTGCAAGGTTTTTTTTTATTAATGTGCTTATATCCTTTGATTGCATGAACTCCTTAAAAAAGTTGTATATTGCTGTTGCATGTGAGTGTTGTAAAACTCCTCTAGTACTGGAATGGAAAGTTGCCTGCAGTCAAGTGAATAAAAATGTAAAGTGTAGGTCTAAATCAGGGGGACATAGCAACTAAGGTAAATTCATGCTGTTATGAAATCTGATATCAGAATTTCTTTGTAAAGATGGGTATTGACTTAAAAATAGCACTCAGTCTTTTTTTTAAATCCTCTAAATTTGTTCTTTATTGAACTTTCAAATGATGCAGTTTCAAATGCTTTTGAATGCTGAAGGATATAAATACTGCTATGCACATTTAGTGTAAATCTATTAAAACTTAGCTGATTTTTCTTAATTGTTTACAGCTCCTCTGCCCAAAGTTGAGTTGCAGTAAGCTACTGGAGACACTGTCTGTTGAAAGTGTGAAAAACAAATCCTCATTGTCTTTGCTGATCCCAGGTCTCATTGAGCAATTAACTCCTGACCAATTTTCTATTTGGAGTAAAGTATACATTAACAAATAAAGAGAGAGTGAGATAGAAAGTAATTAGAAATTGTAAGTCAGAATGTAAGATGAAGAAAGTAAAAAAGATTGTAAATCAGGACAATGGGAAACAAACAGTGTTGGATCAGATTAAATTCAGGCAATAGAGCCAGTCTTGTTTGTATATGTTTGGGAACGCAATCCACAAAAATGGATTAAAAATGTGGAAGTGAATTAAAAGCTGATAAATTAATTAACAGGGCCTATTTCTTTCTTTCTTTCCCTTTCTCTCTCTTTCTTCTTCCCTTCTTTTCTTTCTCTCTGAATTTAAAATTTTTTCTTATTGAATATATAAAACATGTACGTTCATTGCTTGTTAGTAGAACCAAAGAAAACTTGATCTCTCTTAGACATCTGTCTGTGTGAGTAGAACAAGTTAACTAGAATTTATTTTGTACAGTACATATTTGAAACACTCCAGGTTATTTCTACATCCAGGTGTATACTTTGTTCTTGATCTGGTAAAGTATTCAAGATTTGAATAATCTCTAAGACAATTATTAGTCCTACCAGCATCAATTAATATGGTAGTAAGTTCCATAATTAATATGGAAATTATATAGTGTATAAAGTATAAAGGTGTCTGCAGGTTTCAATTCAGCATTTACTTCTGTCATCCTTCTCACTGTTTTTTGCTTATGTCTGTATTGTTTCTTCTCTCTTGTTCTTCAGCTGGTCACCACCCAATGTGAGCTAATACTCAATCCAATTAGTTTTCCTGAGTGGACATTACACATCCCTATGCTTTTCACTCAGGTTGTGTTGCATTCTGTTCTCCTTTCCTATGGTCAACTTAATGACATTGTTGCTCTCTTGAGTTCACGCAGTCTCCTAGGCTGCATTCCATATTGCCTACCAGAAGAGAAGTGTGCTCAGCTGATGGCCGTGCTGTATCATCATCCACATTGTGAACGCTTCTACCTTCTTAGGGTTTTAATCCTTTACCTTTTTAGGGTTGAACATATGCATTTGATATTGTAATAAGCAAGGCTGCAGTGTACTCCGTGCACCACAGATTATGCTACCTGAAGACTAAATGAGAAGAAGAACCACGATCCACTGATATTTTTAGGTTCCAGACATATGGATTATTTAAAGAGAAGCCTGATAGAAATAGTATTCTGAAGGTAGAAGTACTGGAATCATTCAAAAACAGCACTGCTCATCAAGGTAGGAAGTATCAGATTGCTATTCTGTTAACTAAGGCACGTTGTTCCTTTCTCTGAATGATTGCAGGTACCAAAATATTCAGCGAAGTATTGCAACAGAGCGGACTGAAGATGATGGTGTAGTAAACAACAGGGTGGAGAGAGTTCCCACTGGAGGAGGAAGTGACTCTGAGGCAGAGCCTTCCCAACCAAGCTCAGGTATGTGAAAATAGCTTCTGAGGGCATGTTCAGTGCTACTCAGCATTGGCATTCAGTTTTGGGAAGTGCTGAGGACTATAGGAAAGGTCAGTTTTAAAATAAAATGCAGATGGTGCATGTTTTTGTTCAATGCAGTAGTGGTAAAAACAGCTCTGTTTTATTTTTGCTGCACTGTAATAAGCTGTGGGCCTTACAGTTTGCTGTTCCTGGGCATGGTTTCTGCACCTGCAGTGGCCCTGGCATGGAATATGGAATTTTTTTTTATTTTTTTTTTTTTTGTGGCTACAGTTTTGTGATAGCTACTAGCTGATGGAAGTCTGAGCTGCCACCAGCTTGTACTTGTATTTGTAGTCATCACTAGCTATATGACAACACCACATAACAGAGCAGGGAACTGATCTGTTTGAAAACTTTCTTGTAGTTAAAGCTCTTTGTAGCCAAATTGATTCTTCCACTTGGCTCATTAAATAAACAAGAGCTACTGCCAATGTGAAGGAGAGGAGGAGAATGTGTATCCAGAGGAGGATGGAACAGGCAGGGAACTATTCTACTCTTTTTGGTGGCAGTCATATTTCTTGAAAGCAATTGCAAAACCATCAGCTAAGATGTTTTTATTCAGGTAAGAAACATCAACAATCAGGCTAATTATCACCATGCAGCTTGCAGACCCACAAAAATAGATACCTGCTTTGAGAAATTGTGCCACCAAAAGAAATAAGTAGTTCTTTTCTATTGGGTCACCAAGGGTTGTCTTTCATGTTTGCTATGATAAGTGTCTCCTTGCCATCCTTGTGTAAAGTAGCAGGCAAAGGGACGGAATCAGCACATCGACTTGAATTTTCTTAATGTTCCATGTTGAAAAAGAATTCTTTTCTCTAAAATGGACAGTGGGTGGAAGCAGTCAGTAATAGTACTGAACTGAACCGTCAGCTTGTAAAAACTGCTGTGGTCAAACTGTTGTTTTGGGTCAGCAGTTTATATGAGGCAGAGTTTTTTAATATGCAGGAGCATCCAGCTCCTGCCCTGTGAGCACGGCAGCACTAACCATGAGAACACCTACAGTTTTACCAGTAGGCTTGTCTTGAAAACACAAGAGTACATACACCGGGCAGGATGATGACATTTTTACATTGTCACTTTTGTAGCCACTCAGTAGAGACTAGATAACAGACTGTCTTTGCCACTGTTAATAAAATTGTGCTTCTTTTGGTTTCTGTCCAGAGATTAGGAGGGAAGGTTCCCTTTCTCCTGTGAATTCTCAAAAAATCATCTTATTGCTGCAGTCTCCAGCTGTGAAGTTTATCACAAATCCTGAGTTCTTCACCGTGCTGCATGCAAACTATGTGAGTAATTACGATTTGCTTTTTCTGAGTCCCAGTACTGTGCCCGAGGCCTTCAGGGAGAATGCACAGTGAATGTGATTTCAGGCTGACGATTCTGTTGTCTGTTCCTGCAGTGAGTGAGGTTGTTAACTTTTGGAGGCATGCTCCTGAGGAACCTCACTCAGGGGAACAGAGAGAAGGGAAAAGTTATTAACCCCAGTTTGCACTCTGAAGAAGCAGGTAGGCATAAAGCTGTGAAAGAAATACTGAGCTGAGTCAGAGTAGCTATTTTACAAAAAAAAGAAAACAAGAATGAAAATGAATTTTCAAACATTAAAGTAATTGTCTTTAATTATTATTATTATTAATAATACAGTAAGTATGTATGTATTGTTGCAAACCTGATGTGAAGTGGAAAAAGTTTAGTGGTAGGTTCACCATGAGGAATAATGTAGGGAAATCTTAAAAGAAGATGCAGTTATCAAGTTCCAGTCTTGGTTTCCTTATCTTGAATGCAGGCACACATGACTTCTGAATTTTTGGAAAGTGCTCGGTTTCTGGATAGGGATGTCCATCCTTTTTGAAAAGAAAAGAAATTGAAACACTTTAAGAGTTATCTCAGCACAGTTTTTAGTTAACGACAACTGTCCAGTTATGGCTGTAATGCGTTGTGGATTGAAGCCGTCTGCCCTTCTCCAAGCCTCTGCCAGAGTTTATTGCTCTTGAAATCCTACAAAAGAAGGCATGACTTTACTCGTCTGACATGACCTGAACTATGTTATGAAATGCACATCATTTCTTCCATTGTCGGGGTGATAAATGATGATTTATGTCTGGGAACAATATCATTTTCATTCAGTGTAGTTATTTGCAAAAGGAGCAAATGTTTCTATGGTGGTACAAGAAACAGTTCACGATTTAACCAGTTTCATTTCTCACTGAAATAAAAAAGTCAAGAGAGGCCTTCAGTTTGAGCTTATAAAATTGTCTTTAATATGGAAGCCATAACAATCTGTTGAAACATCTGTCAAATGGTCATATAGATTCCACTTACACAGAAATAATGACCCACATAACTCCTGGCTTGATGCAGTTGTTACGTTTTAACCACATGCCCCTGTTAAAATTTCAAGCTATTAATTATACCAGTGAAGCTGGGACTGGAAAACATTATCCAGCAGTTAGAGGTAAAAGGGAAAGGCTCTCATTACGCAGATACTTTATTTCCACTGAGAGAGAAATCTACATTACATTTTTGGTTTCTGTCGTGCTGATCAGAGTTATTGATCAGAAATTAGATCAAAATATAACTTCTCTAAGGGAGTTGCTGGGAACTCGGCTATTTGTGACCATAAAGATTTCTTGAGTTATAATCAGGTTGCATATTCAGGGTAGAGATATCTTCTTGATTTTACTACACATACCAATGTTTTACCGTAATTAAGGACCTTGTGCTGCAAGGAGTATTCTCAGCACTACCACAACTATAAACCCTGCATAATAAAACTAATACTTGTAAATGTTTTATTGTATTGTAGTGGTAAAAATGCATTAAAAGTACGCAGAAATTGAGAACTCAATGCTTTTGGAGCCAGACTCACTGGACAGATTATATATAGACACACGGGGACTCACTTCAATGGAGACAGGAATTCTCCAATGATCCTTAATTGCTCAAGAAGACAGAGACTATAGAAAGTATTTCATGTAGCATAATGAAAGCTCTGGTGAGTAGTTCAGTCCTTTTGGGTGACCAGTATAACCAGTGCACTTATTTTTTGTCTAGTGAAATGCTCAGAAGGAATGCAGATTTTCTGTAAAGTTTCCTACCCTGCCTTGCACTTTTTCCCTGGATTAAAGATCCAAGAGTGGTGGCCTGTGGATGAGAAAAAGTGTTGCCACAACATGTATTTTATGGTAAATAAATACACGTTCACAGCAGTCTCTGCACCTTTCTTGGACCATCCAGCCACACAAGCAGACTTTCTGCTAAGTCTGTGAAAGAAATAAAATAGGCACAGCTATATGCAACATGAGTAGGTGGTGTTTCAGCTAACTGTTGTTTTGCAGTGCTTCATGAAGCAGTTTATGTGGAGGGTAACTGTGCACAGTGTAGGGGGATGTTTGGCTTTCTAGATTATATTTCTTACTTCTAAATGTTTGTGTAAAAGAGTTGTTCAATTTAATGCAACTCTCCCAGTATGCGTTTCAGTTCTTTGGACGGATGTCCCAAGAAATAGCTAAATGTCATTTTGACATCAGAACCGTCTTTTCTAACCTCTCTTTTCCATTTCAAAGAGTGCCTATCGAGTCTTCACTAACAGTACCTGCTTGAAGCATATGATTCTGAAGATCCGTAGAGATGCTCGTAATTTTGAGCGTTATCAGCACAACAGAGACCTGGTAAATTTTATCAACATGTTTGCTGACACCCGACTAGAGCTTCCGCGTGGGTGGGAGATAAAAACTGACCAGCAGGGCAAGGTAAGAGAACCAACAAAACAAATCACTTGTTTAACATAGCACATCAGTCTACGTGGTCACTGAAGGTCCCCTCATTCTTGTCTCAAAACTAGTAAAGATTTGAATTAAACAACACCTGCGGCAAGCAGAGCTGTTTCAAAAGCAGAAAAAAGCTTCAGGAAAAAATGTTATAGAGCATAGTTGTAACTTTCTAGCTTTCTGTGGAATATCACACCATATCTAAGGCAGTACTGGACTAAGAAAAGTTTCATCCAGAGTAGAGATCTGTCATGACTGAAAAGTTTGGCTTAGTGCCTGCTTCCGTGAGGCTTTGCTACCCAAAAAGCAGTGTTCCCTAGTAATTTTATTCTCTTCTGCCCTGTTTATCTCATGTCTACTGCATGTAATTCTGAGCTGTGTAGCTTCGGGTATATTCCAAGAGCTGTTCTAAACTTGGCTAAGAAAGTCCTGTCATTTGCAGACACTATCCATGGTCTGTGCCTTAACGGGGGATTCTGACATGCACTTTCTAGCTATTTTCACTGTATGTTGCCGCAGTACTGTCACACTGTCGGCTTTCTTCCAGAAATAACCACTCTACATTGTTCCCGTATATTTCAGTCTTTCTTCGTTGACCACAACAGTCGTGCTACCACATTCATAGATCCCAGGATCCCACTGCAGAATGGTCGTCTCCCCAATCACCTGACTCACAGGCAGCATCTTCAGCGACTTCGTAGCTACAGTGCCGGAGAGGTAACCCTGCCAGTATCAACACTGATCCCTTTTCACAGCAGTCAGTTTAAAATGCGTTGAAACAAAGTTCTTGTGGATTTTTATCTTCTAAAGCAGAGTTCTTTTCTTTCTGAAGTGTTTCTGTGAAGGGTTTCTGTGAGCGTTTGCTGCACAGTGAAGTGATGGCAAAACAGATTTTAAAAGAAGAATCCATGTTTGACATCCTTGTCTTGCTTTAGTAAAGACAAGCCACTTATTATTTGTATACTTGTAGACTTCAGCAGCTTTATATCTTTCTTCATTCTCCACTGTGACACTGTGCTCTGAAGAGGCATACTCCCTAGCAATGTGTGCTAGGGATTTCCATTCTGTGGATTTTCACACAGTATTTGAATCTAAGGAAGGACTGTCATGTAAGGTACAGCTGTGCTAGTTCTGCCAGTTAAGAGAGAGTCCTGTGACAGAGAGTCATTATTGGGTCATTCCCAGTTTGCTTGTATGTGTTTCAGGAGATCAGGAAGGAACCTTCAAGCAGAGAAGGCATGAGTGCATCCCAGCTATGTGGCTTGGATCATAAGCGCTTGCTGGGACGGGTCATGTCAGATGTTGCTTTGGAAGGTCTAAAGTGGATGCATCAGACCAGCCGTGTCTTGCAGTAGTTCTGCTTGGGTATAGTGGATTTGCTCTGCTCATTCTTCTTTCCCACTGTTATTCAGTCGCTGTGTCTGTTCCTGTCTCAATCTCTTTAGCCTCCCACGTTAAAAAAATAAAAATAACAATACCTGTGAGCTGTGTGTTTAACGCAAGGCAGTTTTTAATGTCAAGTCTAGCTGAACAGACATGGGTGTTTGGGGCCATCTCCAGCAAAGGGACTGTTCTGGGCATTAAGACAACAGATAAGACAAAGTGGGCTTTGTAGGGCTGACTGAAAGGCAGGAGAAGAGCTGGACAGGTAGCTGTGTGCAGAGCCCCTCAGTTCTCTGTTCTTTCCCTGCTTGTAGTTATCAGACCAGAGGTCACCCCTGAGCTACAGCATGCGCCTAAAATGAATTTACAAAAGCATACTACCTTTAATGGGTTTTGAGTTAAAAGGGAGCTCTTACCTGTTGGCAAGGTGATGGTGTGCTGTTACCAAAACATTTGGCAACCGGTGCGGCAAAGGTTTTCTGCAGATTCTAGGGGCATCTTGTACAAATACTGTACAGCAGTGTCAAGGGGCTTTGTCTCTGATGTACTTGATCCTAACAGCATCCCTTGTATTGCTACCTGTGGGAAAAAGTGGCACGAAGTCACTGATGGACTCAGAGGGAAATTATTAAAAGCATCTGATTGAACTAGAAATCCAAGTCATAAGCCTTGAAAATACGACTTTGTCTAGGCAGTCAGGGACAAAAAAAAAATGAAAAGCTGAGGATTTGCTCAGATGTTTCTATCAGTGATGTGTAACAGGACAGGCATCTTTCAAGACTTGTGTTTCCTGTGCTCATTGTAGTTCAGGGATTGTGAAAAACTCCTCTGCTTAGTGGAAATTGGTGCCGTTTTTATGTATTTGATGCTCTGTTACAAAGTTGAACCAAGCTGATAATACATAGCTTGGTGGCATGTGCAGACGGACATGCGCACGTATAACTTCTTGCTTTCTTTACTGGACCCTCTGAAGGCAGGGCGTACTCCTTGAACTTCACACCTTGTATGCGCTCTGCTCTGCACTTGCTTAACTGTGGGTTTCTAAAAGCTGCCCTGGAACATAGGAATTTTAGGAACTGGAAAGCGTGAAAAACTTAAGACCTTCTCCTGCGGGTACTTGAATGCTAACAGATGGGGGATAATGAAGATGACACAGAAATATTTTGGTATGAATGTACTGAACTCTCCCTGATTTCTGCAACGAGTCCAACCTGTCACCCAGTTCACCTATCATCAACAGTTCCCTCAAAACAAATGTCCCTCAACAGATTGTCTTAACATTCTTTAAGTATTTCCAGATGTGCCATTCTGTGGAATGGCATAGGTTTTGGACAGCCTCTCACGTACACCGAAGAGCCATCTTGCTTGCTTTGCACTAATATATTGCTCCGTTGATGTCAGTGGGCTTATCCGCAGGTGCTGGCTGAGGTTTTTCTGGTGAGTGCTAGCAGATATGTCCCTTGGAAAGGCAGTGTGGGAAGCCGTCTTCTGGAAGTGGCCTAGCTTCTTTTTCAGAAGTTTACACCACACCTGGCTGAGCTGTCTGTGGGCTCAGAGGAGGTTGAAAGGCTTAACACTGCACAGGGGCTGGGCTTTTCCTTTGCCCACTGAAGATACTGTGACTGTGACTCATCCACTTCCCTAAGCAGCCCGTGCCAGTGCTGGAGGAATCTTTCTGAGCAGAAATGTTTCCTAATATCCAACCTGAACCTCGCCTGGCACCACTCAAGGCCATTGCCTCTTACCTTAGCACTAGTTAACTGGGAGGAGAGGCTGACCCCACCTCGCTACAGCGTCCCTTCAGGGAGTTGTGAAAAGCAAAGGGGTCACTCAGAGCTTACTCTGACCACTCCTGTTCAAGTTTCTTCCTATGTCTAAGTACATAGCTTTTTGTCAAAGATAACCATTGCCACTAGGATTGGCGTTTCTGTGTCTGGACTAGACAAATCATGAGTGTTTTTTTCTGGTTGTTTTTTCTCTGCAGATTCAGTGTTTAAGGGGTGGGGAGCTGCTGTTGGTGCAGTGCAGCTTAGCATGTGAAACAGCCTTCATCAGGGTCTGAATTTATCAACAGAATAGTGCTCCACAAGTTACTTGACTTTTGTTTTCTTTTTCTTTCTTGTCTGGCTTGAAATCACGTCTCTTACCTCGTCTGCCAGGTGTGGTGCTGGATCCAGTTTTTAACTGATCCTCTTTGTTCTAATTGCTTTTTATTTTCCTCTTGCAGGTTGCGATCTTTGGTAAAGCAGCTAGAGAGAGGGGAGGCTTTGGTTGTAGACTTGAAGAAAAACGTGGAATCTGCTGCGTCAGTCCTTGAGTCAGTATACACTGATGAAACTAGGTGAGTGAATTATAAAGATGAATATTTATCTCACATGAAGCGCAGAAAGTTGTAAGGTACGCATCAGTTGGCATAGTTGTTGTAGTCCTGATTTAGTATTCACAGAAAAAATATTGTATTTCTTTGATCTTCAGTTCTCTGTCTTAAAATATGTTTTGAGTTTCATGTGGGAAGGGGGGGATCAAAAACAATCAAACATTTAACGTACATTCTCTTAGGAGAAAGATTTTCACAGGAATTGTTTTCCACTGTTTCTGATTGAAGTTTCTGTGGAAAAGTCCAAATTCGTACCTTTACATTTCTGTTGAATAGAGTTAGATGGATTTGCTTCTATCAAGCCTTTGAAAGTCCAAGTTGTTTTACTGGAGTCTGTGATAGAAATAGTTAAGGAATTGTAGAGGAATTGCACTTTCTGTTGTGTGCGGCTACCCCAGTTCTGAGTCAGCTCAGGTGGTCAGGATAGGAAAGGACTGTGTGATACTAACTGAGAAGTCAGATGTGATGTGACTGTCAGTGCTGTCTGATGGGCTGAAGGTGAGGTGTGAGTGGATGATTATGTAGTTGTACTTCAGAAGACTGATACTTCTTTGCTGTCATCCTAGTGGAGAGTTTCACAATCCAGCATTTAACTGCAGAAGAGAACAATCTATTGAAGACTTGCTGAAAGAGTTTTCATGATGCTGTTATTAGAATGAAGATGTGCATTTGTTTTTGGTGGGCTTTGTAGGGCTGACTGAAAGGCAGAAGAGCGGGACAGGTAGCTTGTGCAGAGCCCCTCAGTTCTCTGTTCTTTCCCTGCTTGTAGTTATCAGACCAGAGGTCACCCCTGAGCTACAGCATGCGCCTAAAATGAATTTACAAAAGCATACTACCTTTAATGGGTTTTGAGTTAAAAGGGAGCTCTTACCTGTTTGCTGCAATGAAGGGATGGGAACCCAGCTTGATGCAAGCTAATGTTCAGTTTATTAAGCAACAACTCAAAACTTATATACACAGAAAGGCTGCATGCGCTATGATCTGATTGGGAGAAGGCCACATTCTTCAAGACAAAACACCTTAACAACTCAAAGCACTCTTAATAGTCTGAACAAAACAGTTCCCGATCGCTTCCTATTCCTATATCCTATTTCTTTACACAGCCTGCATCCAAGGCTAATGGTCAAATTCCTGCATAGCCAGCAGCTCAATCTGGCTAGCATTTTTGCCGTTATCCACAGATGCGGCAGGTGATGAGCACCATTTTGTTTTCAGGCTTGGTGATGGACACTGGACTTTGCTGCAGGGCTTGTGCATAGCTATCTGAGGAGAAAGCAAGAGAGAAACTGTGCAGACGCAGCTGGAACAGGAGGGGTTCCAACTGGTCATGCAGGCAACGTGGCTGTAGGGCACGTACAGGTAAACCCGACTGTCAGCAGGAGAGCTCTCAGCAGCCACATGCTTGCTGCTCTCCTGAGGTCTTCCCTAAGTTGTGCATTGGCTGCTGAGAGTTCCGTAGGGCTGTGTGCTTCTAGAAAGCACAGTATTAGGTCACTTCCTGCACCTTCACAACTTCTCAGTGTCAGAATACAGCTGGGCCTGCCTCCTTCTTGCTAACACAGGGCATTTCTATATATGGCTCATCAGAGAAGACAGACTCCTAGATCCTGTGTACAGAATGTGCTTCGGGGCCCATTGGGTTTGTGCTGGTACCTGAGTATGGGAGCACTCTGAATGGCCGTCCCAATGAAGTGACCTGCAGAGCCACTGCTCTTTGGATGTGTGGCTTTAGCTGTCAGAGGATCTGTGTGACCCCATCGATAAAGGGAAAGCAGAAGACAGAGTGGTGGGAACAACAACAATTGGCTGTGGGCTCTTCAGATCCAGCAGGAGTCTTCAAGCAGCCCAGAAATGTGGCTGCCATTAGCACCCTCCACAGCTGTGCACCCATGGCACACCTCTATGGGAATGGGTAGAGTGTGAGCTGCAGGAGGAAGCCAGATGCTGAGGGCTGGGAAGGAGGGACCTGTGTGTCCCACAGCCAGGGGCAGCTCCACTTTGCTTCTCTGCCTTTTGGGGCAGCTGTCTTCACACGTAGCCTTTCCCTATGCTCTTGGCAACGTTACAGACTTTAATAGACTGGGGCATGTGCTCCTCTTCAGTTCAAATGGAAATGCTTTCTGCTATTAAGGTGCAGGACATCTGCAGGACGGCAGGAGCAGTACACTCACTTCTATGTCCCTGCTGTGTTCTTGACCTGCCAGAGGATCATTTGTGTTTCATGCTGCGTTAGTATTTTCTCATTTAAATACAATTATGCTTCCCTATGCTAAAGCTGCACATTGGCCTAAGGATTGTTCTGTTGGCTGGATTTTATCAGGCAACCCCAAATCTCGTGACATCGAAGTGCAGTACTGAGGTCTGAACACTGCTGAAGAGCAGCCCTCCCCCCACTTTCTGCCACCCTCTGCTTCCACATTCTTGGTGTCTCAGAAATAGGCTTTCTAGAGGCAGTTTACAGATACTGATGCTTCCAGGGTCCATTCTATGAGTGGAAATCATTTCTCATGCACAGGACATGATTTTCTCAGAACAAGAGAGGCTGGTTCATGGCCACTCTGTCATCGACAAGGACAACCAGGTCCTCAAAGTTCCTCTCCAGCGGAGGGTATATGTATGTGCCACATACGAGCTTTGGCTATTCCTTTGGATTTCCTTCCTCCACGTGAGCTTATGGGGATGTCCTGAAGGCTGAGAGATGGGGCCAGGAATGCAGCTGTGCTTCTCGGCTGTTGAAAGGAAGTGTGCTGCTCAGGTTGCCGCCTGCTTACTGAACGGGCTGACTGCATACTTCTCTTTCTGTGATACTCCCAGTAGGCACAGTAGTAGGTACCTTCATCATTGTAACGTATGTTTAGAATTGAGAGAACGCAGATTTTATTCTCTGTTTTATAAGATGAATACTTCTTCTTATAGGAATACGAATCATAGTACATTTGTGATACTCCTATCACATAGAGAATCCGTTCGGGAGCTCTGTCAGGCAGATGTCGGTACCAGTGGATAAATACATTCTGGATATTACCTATGCCCTGAACTTTGCACTCAATATTCACAGTTCTGAATCTCTTTCTTGTAACAGATGGTGGATGCTGTAGCAGCAGCACTTGTGTATGTCCGTCCATCAGAAGGAGAGAAAACACAGCAAGCAGTGCCAGCCTGCTGCCCGCAGGTGTGTGCACCACAGCCTCGTACTGCTGCTCCACGTGGAGCCTCCATGGGAAGTGGAATGGATGCATCCAGGCTTCAGCCAGGGCCAGAAACGGCAGCAGCAGCAGCATTCTCGGGGTGCCTGCTTGCCTCTGCCCCAGACACAGCCCCCAAGCAGCTCTGCGGCAGGGACAGGGGCAGTGCCTGAGGGAAGGATGTGACTCAGTAGCGGCCACCCAGAGAGGGGCCCCGCGCAGGCAGCAGGTGATACTGTGAGAAAGCAGCATGGCAGAGGGACATTATCGGCAGGGACAAACAGTATCAGAAATGAAAACATTTCATAGTCCACATGGAATTTTATTCCGATGAATTTGAGGAGGGAAGGCGAGGCCATTCCCACAAGCATTCAGGCATTTTAGGGTCTGGTTGAGGATCAGAGCGTGTCTTTGTGCAGGTTCCCTATGGCTGTCTGCTGCTGTGCATCCCATCTGGCACAGTAGTAGGTAGCAGCATCTTGCAGAGTGATTCTGCCCACTGTCAGGGTGCACTCAGACTTGTCGAGATCCTTCTCCATGCTGAATTTCCCCTCCTCAGACTCACTGTCAAGGAACAGCCTGGTTGCCATGTAGGGAGCTGGCGGTACCAGTGAATGAACTCTTTGTCAAAGCTGGGGATGGAGATGCGGCAGGTGATGAGCACTGTGTTGCTTTCAGGCTTGGTGATGGACACTGGACTTTGCTGCAGGGCTTGTGCAGACACCTAAATGGAAGTGCATAATGGCAAATCTGACTGTCAGGATGAGAGCTGCCAGCAGCCACATGTTTGCTGAATCAGAGTAGCTGACTGAATCTTGCCAGAATGCTATTCCATTACACATAACATCATACAGAAGGAGAGTTTTGAAGGGGGTGGGTGTTCCTGTTCTTTTCCACTGCTCTGGGGTTGTAGCGGGCATTGATTGGTGGATCGTAAGCAACTGCTTGTGCATCACTTGTTGCACACGTTCACATATTTATTCGTATATAACCATAAGTACACACACACACACACCTTCCTCTTACTGAATCATTTAATCTCAAGCCACGATTTCTTCTTTGTTGTTTTTCAATTTTCACCCCAATGGGTATGGGCAGTGCTCAGCATCTTGCTGTGTTCAACCACTAAAGCATTTTTTGGATAGTGATGAGTGAGAAGCAATGCAATGACTGGAGCTAGAAATGAGCCCCTATGTAGGGATAGCAATGCCCTGCTGGGTTTGGAAGCCCACTGTGCCTCTGCTGCTGCTCCTCAGGGGAACATCATCACTGTGTGCTCCCAGCAGTGCGTACTCTGGGGCTGAAAGTGCAAGAGGAGACAGGCTCCTAAAGCCTCTGATACAAATATGTGGAGATCTGTTGGTGTTTCGGGCCACTTCAAGTGTTCATCTTGCTGTCAAAACCTGAAACAAGACACACAGTCACATACAAGTGCTGGGAGGGGAACATGATGTCTCATCATCATTGCACAAAACCTGTAGAGTACACAAAACCTACATGAATACATCCCTATACCCACCCTTCACCTCCTTTTCTGTTTTGAGGACTATGTTTAGGAGGGGAGGTGCAGGATTTCTGGAAACTCAAGAGCCAGGGGCAAGCAACTGAGCAGAGTCCCATGCAAGGGACTAGCTTGCCAGCTGCAGGCACTCCAGCGTAAATAGACTCTAAACATTCATTTGGTTTTGGTGTTTTAGCTGAAAGACAAAGACCACAGCACCCCAGCAATGCAGAAGAACAGCAGTTAATCCAGTGAAGCCAGAACTAAGCAGAGGTAGGTGAACAGAGATTAAGACAGGAGTAGGTACATAAGAGATTTACGAGGGAAGCTGGCTTTATAAGATAAAAGTAGCGCCAAAGAGCTAGAACACCTCATTTTTAACAATTTCAAGTGAAGATTTTAAAACCTTCATCTGTTCATTTAAACACAGGTAAACTAGAAGGTTACTAAAAATAGAGGTAGCATAGAAAATTATATTCTCTTAATTCAAAGTCTTTTTTAATTGAATCATCTGAGTACCTCATTACATGGCACAGATTCTCCATGAGCAGCTGCTCTGGTTCAATCTATATTGTAACTTTTAACATGCATGAAGCACAAAGACACGTTGCAGTGATAAGATAGAAAACAGCTCAGCAGCATGCTACTCTATCTCCATTTGCTGGCACACTGAAGTAGCCTGTTACTGCGTACCTGACACATCTCATTTGCCTTGTGTGTCTGCAGCTGTGAGCCAACTTTAGGTAGTGAGAGATTATTGCCAAAATTCCAAAGACTGAATTAAACGGTGTCTTCAATCCCATAAATACAAATTCTAGCATCTACCACCCTCTGCTGGGTGTAAGGGAGTAAACCCATCATTTGTATTTGTCCTGAAATGCACGTAGTACAGGAAGTCTGAAGAACACTCACCTCCTCCTTTGTAGCATACCTTTTAGCAACACGGTTCAGTGCCTTTTTCCTTGAGTCAGAAAAACACTTAAACACTTTCATTAAGCATGAGTGAAAGGTGTGAAGTTAACAAAATGCATAACACCAAACGGCATTTTAGCTGAGATATTTTATAGATGGTGTAATTAGAAAGATAACTGAAATGGAAAAAAGACAATCAAAATAAAGAGAAATTCTCACCTACATCCTAGGCTCACAATAGGAAACTCCAAAGGAGCAATTTTCAGAGAAAGATTGTTTCCTAGAGGTAGACAGCTCTTAAATGTGGTTTAAGAAGGGTGGAGAAAGACTCCATCCCTTCCGGTCACACAGGTGAATTGTCTTCACCTGTGCTCCCGTGGCTGACTCAGTGCTTGCCTGAGGTGATCAGGCAAGTTCAGCGGTTCAGGCCATGTTTCAACAGTTCCCATACAATGAGCTGAGTGAGACTATGATTTACTTTGTGTTTACCTGGTGCTAGGGCATCCGTAACCAAAGCACCATGCAGTCAAGCCCCATGGAGTTCAATTATACCCACAGCTAGCCCCCTCCCTCTCCTGGTGGCAGGGCCAGATGCATCCAGGTGTGAGATTGGGAAGGGGTGGAACAAGGAATGGGGGGAAAGAGAGGAGGAAGAGCGTATGGGAACTGTTGAATCACGGCCTGAACCACTGATTGATCACCTGAGGCGAGCACTGAGTCAGCCGCAGGGGCACAGCTGAGTGTCACCTCTCCCAAGACCCCATCTAAGGGCTGACCACCACCAGGGAAGGATCTCTGGTTGGAAATCCCTCCCTAGTGGAGTTATTGACAAGCCTCGACTATCTTCAAAGGTGAGCCACTCTTTCCTCATTAACTATCTGTATACCATCTGCTTAAGCCTATCTAAAATATACTATCATTAGCACTATTTCTTTTGGGTGCTCTTTTTGGGGGTTATTTGCCTTACAAGGAGGAAAGAAACAAAAGTGCTATTCATCTTGCACACTTTCCATTATTCATGAAAGGTTGTAAACTGGATAGACAAGCAACAAGTACAATTTATTACTTCATTCACATGAAATGCTCCTCCACCTTCACTTTGTCTTACTTCTAAGGCTACGCTGTCCATAACCCACAGGATCAGGAGATTAGGGCCCTAAATTTCCAAGTGTTCATTCAACGTAAAATTAGAAATGACAGCTGATGTAGAAGGTTAGCAGTGTGTGCTGTCCTAGGCATTTTAGGCATAAGTAAGTCCTCAGAGAAATCAAGACACAATGGAATATTGCTTTACAATCACCTGGAAAACATGACATTTGTTAATTCACCAAGTTCAGTGTAGTGTGTTAAACAGAAAAATCCAGGAGTGGGAAATAGTTCTGGGCTAATACAGTGCTGGTGAGGAGGGCATCACTTGAATGTAACAGCCAAAAATAATAAATAAAGAAATAAAGAATAAAATAGAAAATTGTCCCTTGCTTACATAAATCACTGATAAATACATTTATTTTATACAATGCATCTCAGGAGCTGCGGAGATAAAAGTGCCTGAGACAGAAGTCCGATCGTCTTATGAAAGTCAAGTGAGAAGAAATCAGATATGAGAAACAGCTCTAAACCCCAAATGATAAATGTTTCTGTTCGCCAGTTCCATATTTCAGAAGGGAAAATTAGGACAAATAATATTTTTTCTAGTCTATCAACGTCCTTCCTTTTGCATCTATCACTTCGTTCCATGAGTTTTTGCAAGGACTTCTAAAGATAACATTAATAATTCTCCTCGTCCTTCCCACATGAAGCTTATTTGCTTTGTGGCTTCGAGGTGTGGATGTGAGATCTAAGATGTACCTAATGCCAGCACAGTGTCATATCCACAGTAACCTGCAGCACATCAATCACACACGCATCATGTGCAATAGCATGGCTGCTGGGACATTATCTGTACATCTTTGTACTTTCAGCAAATAATGACAGTGCTTACAGTCAGAAGCAAACATCTGATGGGTTTTGAAGTTACATTTTTCTTTATATTGAAGAGGTTTTTAGAAAGACAGAATAGGATTAAGCAGTATTGCTGAAGAGCATATCAGAGGAAAGCATGAAAACTCTTTGCTGTGGATTAGGCACCTTTCCCATCTGCATAGAATCTCACGTGTACCTCAAACCCCCTATCAGTGAATTTGGCATACATGCCTATACCAAGGTTTAAGCAGTAGCAAGGTCAAGATTATTGAATTTGACCTGGGTTCTTCTAGCAAGAAGAGGACACAAAGATAATGTCACACAGACATCATGGGGTAAAGAGACTCCTTGGGGATCTCACATCATTCTTTGCTTCTTTAGCAATCTGGCTGCAATGGTGGTCCCACTTGATTGTAGGCTCTTGTCTGAGAAGTGGCCACCCAGATTTCACAAAGAAATGGAGGTTCTGCTGAGGATCAGCTGCAGTGATCTGTAGAACAGCTATTCTTGAAAGGCAAATGTTGAGATCTAGGTAAACTGTGGCCTGGAGTTTATCAGAGCTGCATCACTAATGAGGTTTCACAGGTCATTAAGACCACCTGGGACACCAGAGTCTGGAATTTACTGTAACATCAAAAACAAAGGAAAAGTTGGTGAAATTCTTGGTCTTGGATCACTACTGATTTCCAAACCTGTTAAAGGGATGAAAAGAAAACCAAAGTTTCCTGCAACATCCTGAGACTCTGATTGCTCACTGTAACATTTTAAAGCCAAAATCCCAGCTACCACAGCCAAATCATTCCACTTCTCCACAAAATACAGCTACTGTCAGAGCTCCTTTGGAAAGCTACTGAATTCAGAAGGCAGGAAGAAAGCAACTTCCCTCCTCTTTCAGAGGAGAAATACAATTCTGTTTCTTCAACTGAAGTCTGACAAATTGGAGTAGAAAGTGCTTATACACACACAAGAAAGCTCACAATCAAAATATCACAAAAAAAAAAGAACAACAAAAAAAGAAACCTGATCTGCTAGGAAAATGTGGGTATTCCTAAACATTTTCAGCTTCCATGTGTCAGCAAACAGAGCAAATTGATGGATACTTTTCTTTTCACACAAGATAAATGGAAAGGCAAGAAATGAATAAGTGGTAGCAGTCTTTGGCTGAGTGATGGTTGTGCCAGAGTCCATTTGCAGGAGGAGCAGCCAGGAGATGTCCTGAGCTGGGGATCAGACCTGTTGGAATCCTGGACATGTATGAGGTTGAAAGCAAGAATTTAGATGGCACACCTGGTGTTTCTTTGGAAAAAGAGGTATTAAATTAAAATTAAACTCTAATAGAACACACAAACCACATACAAATTCATGGTAACAAACTTTAAAAGCATCACAGATGAAACGTCTTTGGATCAAAGGTTTATTTTTAATGACACAGCACTGGAAAACATAAGTTACAGATGACTTTTTGATACAGAATACATTATATATCTTCATTTAAAAGGATTTGTGAAGGTATGCTGCATGAATACTTACTGTGAAAATATATTACGTTTATTTCTCAGAGATTATTTTGTTGTGTTCTTTTTATTCAGCCAATTAAATAAAAAAGTATAGATTAGCATCATAACAGTTCCCCTTCCAGATTACCGCACTGTAACTACTGCAGCTGGAAGAGGAAACTGAGCCATGCCTTCTCAAAGGTTTAGCAGCTTTGAAAATGATGTTATTCATCATCTCAGAATGAAAATTTCACATTACTAACACGGATACTGTTTAATGTTTTGGCAATGGAGCAGCTAGTTTTGCTTTGGAACAAAACTGTTTCCTGTAATGCCAGACAGTGAGAGAGCAATGCATGTACTGATGACACTACACAGTCAAAGAACTACAATGAAGTTGTTAAAATGCATATATATCCATATGCACTTATATATACACATACGAGTTCCTGTGTATATATATTATGCATGTCCAAAAGTAACATTGAAGAATGTTGCAGCAGTTAATTATCTTTTTTAAACACATGAAACTTATAATAGTTTGACCTTATTACTACAGGATTACTAATTAAATTTTCTGCAGTGCAACTCAATACAATACACTTAGTGCAGAGAAGTTAAGGTTTTGGTATCAAGGAGGCTAATTTTGGATTTCATGGGAAAGGACCAAATACAGGATCACCATAGCTCTGACAAAGCACAAACAAACCTGTTGCCACGTACATGTGAACAAATAAGGACATTTCTTTTTTTTTTATTTGATTTTTTTTTCCACGCGCTGCTTCAGAAATTGACAGCTTAACTGTTTGCACTCATGCTCATTTTGATATGTTTCAACAAGCTTTGTCTGGCACCAACCTGTAAACCGTTAACACCTTGAACTACAAAAAAGTGGGCTCCTGTGTTTCAAAGAGGTTAAAAACCTACTGACTGAGCTTCGTACCACATTCATGTGCCTGAGCGAAGAACTATTCCAGATGGCGTGTGAAGTTGTCTGGGAAAAGTCCTTTATAACTATTTGCATCTCTGTACTGAAGCCACTCAGATTCCTTAATGCCAGTCAACCAGCCAGCCTCCTGAAAGAAAAAAGACAGAACCTCTTCAGTTTCAGGTGTCTCCCCTTTCTTTCTACATGCTCCAGGCCCTGAGCAGTTTTAGAGTCATACAGCTAAAAGAGGTGGTGATTTGGTTAAATAGTGGACTGGTTTTGCACAAGCTGTTTTCTCTGTTTTGCCAGAGCACGGTTTTGTGAGGCTGACTGTAAGCATATTCTATGGCTTTATCCCACCTAACCTCCAACTGAACTCAAATCTGGATAATCAGCCTCTGGAGTCAATCAGCCTCTGGAGTCATTCAGTGATTCTGGAATAAAATCTATTCAGCATTTTTTTGAAGTGATCAGCTTATTTTCATCTCACCAGGCCACTAACTCTGCGCTTTGTTCCTTTTAAGAACAGGAGTCAGAGCAAAGTGATTGGATTAGCAGGGAATTTCTAATGCTGATTCAGTATTATTCTACAGAAAGTACAAAAAGTGATGGAGTAACTGGCAGCATGTTTTTGAAGCACGTGGAAAAACTGAGACAGAGGAACTTAAGTTTTCTACCATGGACAGAGTAGATTCTACTAAGGACTGCAGTTTTAATGGATAATAACTTGAACTCAGTAATTACAGGAAAAAAATGAAGGCACTGTGTGGGACTGGTTTGCTTTGAACAGGGAATATAGGCTGACAGCACTGGCTATATCAAGACGACGGTTTTAGACAGGTCAATTTTGTAGGAGAAAAAAGAACTAAGATAAAATACACTCTACAAATCAACAAAGCACCTGGTGAAAGACAAAAATTAAGTTTTATGGTGATGTTAAACATGAAGGGGAAATATGTACTGAGTAAAAAAGATATAAGCAGAATGGTCTCAGAAACATGAATACGTAAAGCTTTATTCTCTCCATCACTGCACACAATTTTCTCCAATTAATGCTAATGGGATTTGGATGCACACCACAAGAGTAAAATAATTCATGGGTTCACCAAGTGAAGGTTACACGTATTTATATATATTTATATAAACATTATAAGAAAAAATAACTGAAGACAACATATTTTGGGATCCTTAGAGTAGTATTCTGCAAATACTGACAACAGAATCAGCTGAACAGCCCAAGAGGTATGACGCAGCACCATCTGAGTAAGAACAACAGAATCTGTCCCTACAAAAATTATGAAGTGTCCTAGTCAGAAAGAGAATAAAAGTAATCTTTTATTCAGAGCTAATGAAAAAGAAGTTTTTTTGAAAGCATTTCTTTGGAGGTGTTTGCCTTTGGAAGGGAAGGCTCAAGAGTACTGGCCGAAGATCTGGCCTGTGAGCAAATAACTGGTATGGGAGATTGAGGATTGACACCACTGTATCCTGAGAAGGCAAGATACAATTTCCCTGCTCCCTCTTGTCTACTGTCAAGGTCCGGACAATGGAAACAAAGGAGTTCCTGGTGAGGCCCACAGACCAGAAGCTCCTAAGAGAGCTGACTTGACCACTTTGGAATTATGAATTTTACTGTCACTGTAAAGGAGAGGTCGTTGTCAACCAAACAACACAACCTCTGAACAACCTGACAACCCATTGCTACTGGAGATCAGCATCTGAACTATGAGCTACATTGGAATCCCAGTGGTGACTATCTCTCTCTTGCTTTCTACAAAGACTTCTTGCTTTTATTTCCTCTCTCTCTTCTATCGCTCATCTTCCTTTCCCCATCTCCCTAAGCAAGGAGAATTTGTAATAAACTGGTCGGGCTAACATTTGTCCCATTGTGTCTTAATCTTGTTGTCGGGAACACATATATCAAAAGAATCTCCTCTCCCTCCTATACATTGGAGCAAAACACACGTGGAATTAAATTGTTTAAAAATTAATCTGAAACACACTGTTAAAAGAAAATGAAGTGTCTTAAATGACATTGAACTGTTGGGTTCTTGCATCAAAGACAAAGTGATTGCCAGTGCAGTTCAAGAGCACTGCTGTGTGAGGCTTGGGTTCCCAGAAGCACAGAACATGTAGGAACACCTCTGCACAATTTAGCTGCAGGACAGAAGTGTTTGTGTGTAGTCTCAGTGCTCTCTCTGGACATATGTATATTATTTCTCCAAATCTCCATGTCAAAGCTCCGAACATGTGGGGAACATATAACCAGTTCTGATGCAATGTTACAAGGTGGTAGCAACACAGTGCACAATTTGTAAGCCATCTTCTGTATTAGTATTGTGTATATATATAGCCACTACAAAGTAACATCAAAGTACCCTAGAAAAATATACTGAAGTTGAATCCTGTTGATGGTATATACCTAGGACTTTAGCTTAGTTAACTGTGCTGTTTAGTGTTAAATGAAAACAAATAAAAGGACAAAATAAGAATGTTGGTGTTTTCTAGCAGTAAAGACTTTTTGAATCAACATTTCAAATTAAGTATAAACAGTAAGAAGAAAACTGAGACAAAGGAAAGCATTAACAAAAGAAAGAGTTATGTTTTTACCTGATCAGCCGTAGTCTCAGAAGGAATTACTAGTACAATATCCCCTCGTTTTAAATTAAGCTCATCGCTGTTAGCTGCCTCAAAATCATGTAGAACTTCAACCTGAAGAAAATACCAAGTATACAGAAATGATCAGAACAGAGACATTGTGAAAAAGAAAAATGCACTCTTTCACTTTTTTCTTTATGGAAAGAAAAGACCATAGATATGTACATTCAATTTGTTAATGTTAACATCAGTTCACATCAAAGTTTCTATTTATGGTATGAAACAGGTATAGCTTCAGTAAATCTTCCTGAAACTACTGAAAGAAACCAAACATCCTTTCCCGAGATTGCAGAATCCCACAAGTACTGCTTCTTGGACAAGTCCTGTTAGTTTATTCCCACTGCATAGGGAACTTGCTTTCACTTCCCACTATCATTACTAGACCTGAGGAGAGGGATGGCAGGATGTTGCTAATAAGTTTGGAAAAGAATTGAGGGTCTGTTTTTTCAGACCCTCAATTATGCTGGATGCTAGATATTATTCTTGCTGTAAACATTCACGGAAATTTGAGTGAGAGGTACAGCACCAGTTTCAATATACGACAAAAGAAGTTAATAATGGGAACCATAGCTCCTGTTTATCCCTGAAAGAACACCCATTTATTGGCAGATAGGAATGCCAAAAATATCTGTTTTTCAAGGAGGTGATTATTAAAACGTTTGTGGGGTCAGTATGCTGTTGTGAACAGACCATTTTAACTAAATAGCTCTTCCTCCTTAAAAGAGATGCTATCCTAGTTTTCTCAAAGGCACAGCCAGTTTCATGGTAACTCTGCAGGAATGAAATAATACAGCATCAAGAACCAGATGGCAGTCATATATTCTGCTGCTTCTAATTTATGTTTGACTCAAGGGAGCGTGACGAAAAATAAAAGATGAACTGTGGCAGCACATCTGCATCAAAACTGCACAATACTGGTCACTGTAACCTCAACGTTATTCTCACAGTTTGCTGAAAATAATGACCAGTGAAAATAGACCAGAAAGAATAGCATATTTATGGAGTGCTATGGGATTAATTAGCCTGAAGTATGCAAACTATAGTAAGTAGTGTAAAAAGTTCATCTATCCTCAAGGAGTGTTTCTGCTGCTCAGTGATTCTGAATTGAAAAGAACCTTGGTGAACCAGGAAACCCTGTGGGTTTTGACAGCCAAGGAGAGAATTTCCCTCAAGCCTCATTAAACTTTTCTGTCTGAATATCCTAAAAGGTTGCAAGTATAGCAATACTAAGGACAGAAAGTGACACTTTGATTTCATTACAGTGAATTCTAGAAGTCCCATAGATTTCAATAGAGCTGGAACTTCCACTACAGATTCTCAGGCCAGAAAAATGCATTTTTTGGTATTGTTAGTGAACAATCGTATAATATTGCTGACTAAATCTGTAGCAATGGAATTTTACTCAAAAGATTCACTGCCACTGCTGATTCGGTGAGATGAAAGGAGCACTTTAATGATTCCTACAGCTACAAAGGGATATAACCAACAACATCAGTGTGAAGAAAAAAAATCACAACCAAAAGGTTGTGTGAGTGTATGTGCATGCAGGCACATGGCTCTGAAACCAGGCATTCTTTGGTCTCAAGAAACCATCATAATGCCTCAGTTTTCAGACATATCCAGAGAAGCTAGATCTGAAAAGATGTCTAGAAGAAAAAACAAACAAGCAGACCTTAAAGAGAAAGCCTGGTGGCATGTCAGAAGCTGTGTCTCCTGCTGACATAGGCTGATCTTGAGAAGGTACAGTCTGGATTTCTTCAGTTGGTTTCTGCTCACTTCCAACTAGGGATGTTTCACTGTCAGTGCCCTGAGTGCCCATCGCTGCTGCAGCATCTTTGGACTCGTTCACGATGACATCATGTTCTTCCCCTTCCCCTTCATTGTTTGATGCTGGTTCTATTACTACTGAAGGGATGCTGCTGACCTTTTCCTAGGAAAAGAAAGAAAATGCAAAAAAAGCACCACAAGAGTATTCAGCACTTTATTTCAAGTTCAAAACCACATTTATTTACTTCCACTGTAGGTGGTATTCTTACATCAAGACAAAGAACAATACTTGTGCAGAAATATAAGAATACATATATTCTCACTATTAGATCTCTACCCTGCTCAGCCAGAGATGGTGTGCATGATGAGGCTGGCAGTAATATCTGGGTTTCAGCGAATACTGTGTGTCTCTGTGATTTCCATGGCTGGCTGAGTACTTATGTACAAATATGGTGTCTATGTGTGTGCTCTGTATGTACACTGACTACAAATACATGCTCATCCTCACTGCTTGTTGGACCCTGGGGTATCGAGCTGCAGCAGCCTTGCCTGTGCTAGGATCTGGATTCCTCTTATGCTCCCCCACACAACAACATGAGGTACCTGAGAAACATCGGTCTCCTTTTCTTCTCCCTGAGGTTTGTCACCTTCAGCAGCAGCAGCCTCCTGTTCAATGGGAGCAGCACCCTCACCAGCTCCTGCTGCCTCCACCACACCGTCTTCTGCTGCCACTGCCCCATCTGCAGCACTCACCACCTGTAGAATGAAAGGAGGAGAAACCTTTCAGGACATTCTCTGTGAATATCAGCCGGAGATATGTTTTTCATTGGCTCTTCTTTCTCACATGTATACAACCACCTCCTTCCACTGCTCTCTGAAACAGTTATGTGACTGCATTCTCAAGGCTGATTTGTCTCCAAGCAGTACGATGTAAGAAATTCCCCACAGTTTCATGCTGAGTTGAAGCTTGGCAAGCTGTCCAGAGGTCCACTGTACTAGTGAAAGTCTGTTCTTGGGAACAGGCGACAAGTCTCCAGCTGCTGTCTCCAGCCTCTAGACCTGGACTGCCTTCAGGAACACTGCCTTAAATTAGACTTCTTTTGAACAGAGATGTGCAAGTTGGGCTATATTAGCTGAAGTAAATATTCTCTACAGCTGAATAAAGGTTAGAAATCTTCAGATGTCATCAGATAAAAAAAAAAAAAGTGTTAACTATAAATACCTGTAGTTAGATCAATGTAAAAAAGAAAGAAACATAAATAAAGTCCCAAGTGGACTAGATATGACTAAATCATTTGTTATCAGTCTGTGTTGAAAAGTTAGTACGCATTTTGTTTCAGTTACTGTAAGGTAGATAGAAAAGCATCTTCCTACAGATCATTGTTAAATCCTTCATCCAGCAGGCTGTTACTATAATTCATGTATCACCCCAGCATTTGTGTTGGTATATACTGGTGTTTGTTTACAGCAATATATTGGAATTAAGTTTAGTGTAGATTCATCTTAAGGCTTGGATGGTGAAGGCAAATTAAAGAAACACATTCTGTCAATCCAATTAAGTTCAGGACGTTTTTAAACACTAAAGAAAAATTAATTTCAAGGTACCAAAGTCAAGGTACATTTAGCAGAAATGTCCCTGATGTTCAGTTAACAGCCTGATGCTGTTTTCTCAGTTTGATCTTTCCTCCTTGAATGAGGCTAATTCTGTTATCTGAGCTCAACTTGAACTACCTGCATTTGTTCATGATCATTCTTCAGTCTCTGTTTTTTAGCAGTATCTACTCCTATTGACTGATAATTAATGAGATAAATACATTCTTCTGGAGTCTTTGAAGGCAGAAAATACTCTAGTGTTTCACAGAAATCACTGGAGAAGCTTCAGCTTGAACTGAAAATTTTGCTAAGGAAGGATGCTCTGCCACAAACAGACATAACATCAAAAGACATGGAGAAATGTTGACATCTTCTCCTGTGACTTGTAAGGCATGCAAGCCTGTCTCTCAGAGTATTACCAATTCAGCAGTCTTGACCCAGGTTGGTATTCAAATAAATGGAGGATGTAAAAGCCTTGGAAGAGATGAGTATGAAAAAAGGGGAACAGAGTACATATCTGATTGATTTTAGACCGTGTGCTTCTAACAGCATGCTGCAGAAATTGATCTTGCTGTCTGCTGTGATTAGGATCAACATTTCTTTTCTACTTATTGGATTTGTATAGCCAATTTTATTTTGCTATGGAGGAGAATTTTAATTTACGTGAGTCAGCCTTCAAGTAGTCTGCACTGAAAGGGTGATGCTCTCGGAGTCTGTAGCTGTAACTCACTGAATTACAGCACAGCTCACAACTGTGACATTCCTGTATCTTAGAATACAAAATCAAAGAAAGATAGATGATTAAAAATGGCTTTTACAAAAACATGTGTGCTAGCACTGAATGAATCTCATTATCAGCATCAAATCTTTGATTAAGAATTAAAAAAGGAACAAAACTAAAAAGAGCAAGGCTCAATTCCACTGAAATCAGGACAGAATCCCATACCTAGCCATAATGAGTCACATACTTGCAGGTATTTCCTGTCTTCATACTGAGAACCAATTCTACAAACCTGTTTTCTATAACATTACACAGTCTAATAGTATCCTAAACTAGCTATCTACAGCCATTGGAAAGTCACTCAGGAGAAAAAACGAGGGCCATCCAATATAATGAGAGGTGTGATAAAAGAGCCACTTGACTTTTAATTGCAGTAAAAGTGAATTACCCAGGATGCAGCTGATCCACGCGGTTGGATTATCCTCTAATTAACACTACTGTCAGCTCAGTACAATGTCACAGATTCAGAGGCAGCAAGAATGAGGCCAGGAAGAGGAGGAGAGCTATGAAGTCTGCAGCTGGAGGTCTGGGAGGAGCTCACTGAGCTCTCCCAGTTTTCCAGAGCTGAAGATCTTTCTCCACAGCTTGATTTAGAAAAGGACTGGGTAATTTTTATGACAGTTAGTCATAATTATAGCTAAGCCATCTAATATAAAATCAAGAACTAATTATCATGCTTTAGTGAGTGCACCGATTGCTTGTCTTGGAAGACTTTTGGAGTAATACTGAAGAACTGGTTATGAAAGTTGTATCAGGAGACAGGATATTAGCGTAGCAATCAGCTTGATCCCTGGCAGCATCTCGTCTGCTAATAATTCAGTAATACTGCTCCTTTAAACAGGTCAAACTTACCAGAAAAATTCCTCAACTTTTACAAGGACTTGTGGCTTCAGAAAACAGGGGCAGATACATTTTGAAGACTTAGCCTTTGTGATCAGGGGATAGCAAGGAACTCCTTGGCCCAGACTCTGTGGTGATAAGCCAATGCTAGAGAAGCAGTGCAACTCAACATCTGCAGTGCATCTACAGACACTGGATTTGATCTACCTCTCCCAGACTGTACAATCTTGTTAGCACGATTCCCTTGGCTTCTATACAGCAAGTTGGTGAGGAGTATGGCACCAGTGAGCCAGGGCTATGGGTCACAGGAAGAAAGCAGCCCATGGTATTGGGACCTCACCCTGACTCAGCCATGCTGCCCAGCAGGGACAGCTGCTGGCTGCAAATCTCACTTCCACATACCATTGGGTACCTGGACCCATAGACATACAGGAGTGTAACAAACCCATGCTTGGACAGCTGAATCTACCATGAAACCAAAATGAGTGGAAAACAGTTTATAATATGTTCATATATGTCGTAGCACCAAGATAAATAGCACTAACAAACAGTTCATCAAAGCAATTACCAGTGAGGAGTTAATACTTTCTTTCTCTTTCCCTACTTCTTTCTGCATTTAATATGTAGCACTTCTTCCTGTGCTGCTGTCTGTGCACACCTGAACAATTCCAGTTTCAATTCTGTACAAAAGAGTGTCTTGTTTTATACAAGCAAAATACAACCGTTCAGCCCTTAGATCTCATCATGCCCATCTAATGAGAAATTAAGTATGCCACTGAGTTTTTCAGTTTTTTTGTCACTTACCTAATTCCATGCCAGTTTTGTATTTCAGAAAACTATCCTGTAACATTATTATTTTCAACTGTGACAGGAAAAATAAATGATGAATCAAAATTCCTTCTCTTTTTATAAAAGATGATTAGAGGAAGGCTAGGCAAACGAATTTAAGGAAAATTTAAGAGCTACTGTGAATCTATGCAGCATATTCTCGCTTTACTCAGAGTGTAAATAGAAACAGCATTACACCACTATTCATGGATCTGTATTGTTTCCTGACCCAAAATATTTATCAGTCTATAGTTCTGCAACAGTCGGTTTCTACAGTAGGTCTTGCGTTGAGTGAGAAATGTTCTGGTACTAGAGCTTGGTCACAGTCATATTGTATATCAATACTGCATATTGATAACATGCAAATGACAAATAAATACTTTTGCCATGCTTCTCTTGAAGATATTAAAGCAAAACCATATTCCTGAGGCTGATCACATGTACCTCGCTCTCTTTCTCAGCAACTCCAGTTGTCTCTTTATCCCCTGCCTCGATACTCTCCTGTATAAAGAGGAAATATGGTCACCATCTTACTCATGCTGAGGAAATGACTGCAGAGAAATCAAGCTTAGTAGAGGAATGGGATGTATGAGATGCAATGAAATGAATGGTGGGAACTAAGTGGGATAGTATTATGAGTGGAAAGATTCTTGCTGCCATATATCTGAAATAAAAGTAGTTATAAGCTAAAAAAAAAACAAAAACAAAAAACCCCATGAGAAATACAGCCTGTTAATTATATAATGATCACCACATTGGAAGTGCTAAAGGCAATTATTTACTTTTGCTACCAGTATTCTCATTGTAGCACCATATTTTATGATTTTTTATTAAACAATAACCCAGAACAATGCTGACCTTACAGTTTTTCAGCTACCTCAGATTTCTCCCACCCAAGACTCATAATGTTCCCAATATAACCTGCTGCTGCCCCTGTAACTCACCAGTTTCCCGGATAACTTTCTAAAACACTTCATCCACACACGCTGGACTGCAACACATTTAAGGGGACCGTTCAAAGAGGTGGGTCACAAAGTTCATCATTTTTTGCAGAATCACTTTTCTCTAGGTCCATACTCAGTTGTACATGCAGTGGGTGCCTGACATTTAAAACATTAGACATGTGTCAGTGGCTTTCTAAATCTGGCACCCAGCAAGATGTTCAAGGGATCAATTGCACTGAACAGTAATGGGCTTTGCCCCAGATAATACTTTTTAGAGCACAGGTGGTATCTAACAGAAGGTCCATTTCTACAGAAGCTGTAAAACTGCATGAGTTCCAGGTTTTGGAGAAGAGTAAAAAAGGTACAACTTCCTAAACTCTGTGGGACACTTGTGCCCTTGCTGGTTTCCAATTCTGCTGTAGCATTTCAGGATTCAGCCAGCAACATCCCTTCTGTTTGAGCTCGGATTCAGTTTTGGCTATTGCTCTGCCTAGATCAAGAGCTTCTGGTCTAGTTTAGGTCAACAGTCAAAGCAGCTAAAATTCATGTCTCATTTGGAACACTTGGAGATGCTTTTTAGTTCAGTTCAGTCTTGGCTTCCTGCAGATTGCAGGCTATTCCTAAAGATGCTTTTCAGAGGAAAGGTAAATCTACGCACCCTTAAAGAAATCTCTTTCACTAACAAATTTTGAGGCTGCTTTGCAAACGTATCTAGGCCAGATTTTTCAAAAGCCCTGTGAGGGTGAAGACAAGTCATGCAAACCTATCTGAGTGCATGGCAGATCAGACTGACATCTTTTTCAATTGCGAGAAGACCTCAAGTGCTCAGTCTCCAGCTGCCTCCACACACCTGCCACACCAAAATTTCTACAAGTTTCCACTGAAATGCTTGCGTGTTCTTTTTTTTTTTTTAATAAAGGGATGCTGAGTTATATCCAAACTTCACATCACTCATGTGTTTCCTAATTTAATCTTCCAGTATTGCCTGCAGTCACCTCATAAGACCCAGACGTGTCCAGATGCCAGGGCAAGGCAGTTGCTGACAGCAGCGTTTCCATGGAAACCCCTCATAGCTTTATCCTGTTAAAATTACAATGTTACATAATCTTTTCTTTTATATATATATATAGGATTAATTCTTCTTTCAAGCTGCCAAACCATGCTGTGAAGTCCTGATTTTTACGTTAACTTTGAAAGAGACTGTAGAGGGTCTTAAGCAGAAAAAAATCCCACAAGTATCAAAATATAATTATTTCTTACTCTCTCATGAGAATTCCATCAATCAATCTTACAGCTTGGGCCTCGTTACAAAATTTGATGCATTCATACACACACTTTTAAATGAGGGCTCTTTTCAAGCATGGCTGGAAGAAGATATGGTGGGAAAGAGAAAAATAAGGAGAGTTGCCTTCACCTCCTAAGGATTATTCTGTACTAGTAAAATTAGCAGCATTGCTCTTTTGATTAGTTAGAAATTGGGATGGTAAGAATGACAGTTTTAGAAGGGAAGCACAGTAGTGCAGTTTTTATTTTTATACCATGCTAGGCATAAAGGTCTAGTAAATAGGATTACTAAGTAATGCCTAAGTAATGCTGCAGTTCCATAAACAGAGTGAAATTTGCTTCTGCAGACTTAGGCCAGAAGAATGCTGTTCTACATCAGTTTTTCTCCGATTTATGAGGGAAATATTTTAGTTTTAAATGGCCTCATACTTCAGTGTTGTACCTGTACTTATCTCCATGCCCAGTTTTCAGCCACGCTTAACCACTCTTCTATGTCTGACCATTGGACGGCTCTTCCAGATTATATTATTTGCAATTTGGGTGCTGAGAATTGTACCTACAACAGGATTCAACCATAATTAGACAGCTCTAAGCTGAAGGCTCTTTCTTGGCCTCTGCTGTCATTGTTCAGAGTCTGAGAGAGCTTCCAGCTGGTAGCTTCATAGATGCCTACACAGAGCTTTAAAATCACAGTATTTAGCTGAGTGTCTGACTGATCTAATGAGAACATAAGAGTCCAGGCAGGCAATCAGACTCAAAGCACAAAAAAGGTTCTTTCCAAACTAATGAGCATACTGGAAAGTCAAAAAGCTGATCTCTGAGCAATGATGCATTTCACACAGAGGACAGCTAAATAACTAGACTTCCTAAGATTTCTCTGTTATTCTCTATACTGTTATCTTTGGCTGAATTTGAAATTTGACGTGCTGAGAGGGGTATTATTATTTGAAACTGAAATCAGTCAATTGTTAATACACTATATTTTTTGGACTACATCCTTTGGATTTTATGTACTATGGAAATAAGGAAAAAAAAAAAACAAAACAAAAGCAGGTTCAGTGGGCAAAAGTCCATGCAAGAAGGACTTTTTACCATGGTTGGCTTCAGTTCTTCTGGTGCGGGTGGTGGCTCTCTCCCTTTAATTGTGAAACATATTGTTCCCTGTAACCAAAATACGGATCAACTGTTGCCAGCATCTAATAGAAATCTTATTTGTTCTGTGGCAATTGACACCTGATGTACCAAGAAAAAAAGGTGTAATAAGATTCCATCCAGCAATTATGACGAGCTCTTAGAAAAACGTGTTTGGCAATACTGTTAGGCAGATTATGAAACTGTAAGTAACAGAACCCAAAACTTCCAAGCAGGGATTCCTAATCTACCCTCTGGACTACTCTCTCCTCTATTTAAGTGGAAGCTCTACCAGAAAATTCACTTAAGGCCCTGGAAACAACCAATGAATGCCATACATTCTACAGATTAATGCAGTTTGACAGTAAATTTACCACAGAAAAATAGTGCTGGTTAGTGGCTGTCACCACAAACTTTAAGTTACTAAAATCAATAAAAGATTCCTATCAGGAAGACATCTATTAATATTTTACCACTCCACTTTTAAGTAAGTCATCATCCATAGAGTAAATGAATGCAGAACTGCTGCTGAGAAATGACATGTTTTCAAACTTCACAACTCAGTGAAATTTTCCTTAGCTTTGATCACAGTTGTTGTTAATCCTCGTCTTAAAGACTCTTCGCAAGTCCTGGAAAGCAATTCCTGAAATAATAGCCCCTCAGAGCCAATTAAAGAAATTCAGAAATGCAGTCATTCTTCAAAAATCAAAACTTAGCTGATTTCCTAGGCATCTCTCCCAGATTAGTAAAGACAACTCTGTATTCAAAAGGCAACAAAAAAATGAAAATGAATCTAGTCAAAACAGTCTAAATTCTATTTAATGCCTAAGACCTTTCTCCTGGATTGTCACTAAATGGCCCATCTCTCACTCACACTGTGTTTCTCTCTCCACTCCCAATAGCTCTGTAGCCATTTGGAGCATGAAAGAACATGGACTGAGAATGCCTCTGCAATAGTCAGGCAGCAAAATAGGTCACTGAAAATGGCCAATGAGTGGATGAGCAGTACTGCATTTAATTCATTTACGTTTGTAAATGTACATTTACATTTATTTAAATGACAGTACTGTCATTTAATTAGCACCTCAGACTTGCAAGATTTTAGAACTTTGTTTTTTTGTACAAGAAAAGGAGTTGGCTTCCTTTTAGAAAAAAATATTTTCATCACAGTTTTACTTTCCTTCATGAAATCCTTACAGAAAAACAAATTAAAACCATACAGAAACAACATTTTAAGCTTCTTTAATATCGGTTCTTCACTTTATTTACTGCCACTCAGTAACCAGAAGAGACCTCCTGAGCAATGACTGATGTCCTATCCCTCCTCTACTCACCACCTTTTCTTTCTTCTTTATTCCAAACCATCAAATTTTCTCTGTCTATCCATGAGGCATTTTCAACAACAAACTGACAGAACAGTGGGCTTCAGACAGACAGATTCATTGTTTGCTTTACTATAGAGTTGACACGTTATTACAGTGATTCGTATCAACTCCAGAGAAAACATACATAGGGGAAAAGCCCAATTTCTACAGACCATGGGGCCTTTGTTTGAGTACACCATGCCCAGATCTATCCCTCTTTCCATCTACAACATATTGATTTTACTCTGTGAAGAAGATAGGAGCAAGGGAGAAATGATAACTAGGTGGGTGCTGCAACTAAAGCTCAGACTGCCTTTTCGTAACATTCATACTGAATACCTGTTCTTAATCTGGTGGTACAGTGGAACCATCCAGGCAAAATCATCTATCTGTCTTTGAGAAGGTCTTTAAACTACAGCTGTACTCCACAGCCTTGCATGCAGGCACTGGCACCTCCACCCTTCTGCTGAAGACAGTTTGTGTGGTATCATGTGTGGCTTTTGCAGTGATCCAAAACCACCTTCAAACAAACAACCTGACACTGGTGAGTAGAGCTTCATTGCATTTCCAAGCCACTCCTCAGTTCTGTTTGTATGCTTTCCTAATGCTGTTCCCCTATGTTAATGACACCAACCGACATGTGGTCATCAATAAATGTCACTACTAGGCTCGTAGCAGGAATGTGAAACACAATCAGCTCCACAGACAGGGCCATGCAATGCTATAGTGTCTATTTATCTGGATAAGCCTTTTGTTGATGCTCTGCAGTGACCTGTTGCTGTGAAAATGGACTGTAAAACCACAGCCATTCAGGTTAGGGCCAACAGGAGCAAGTGTTGCTGGAGGGGCATGCTGTGACACAGCTGGGTGCTGAAAAAACTAGCTATGGTGAGGAATGGAGAGGATGGCTGAAATACAGCAGGCACATTCACTGTGACGTGAGATGGCTCAGATGAGGCTAGGAGATGGACATGAGGGACAGATCACTCACCGCAGCCTGCTCTGTTGACTCATCTGGCTCAGCAGGGATGGCCTCTTTTTCCATAACATCAGCAGTAGGGGTTTCCTCAGCCTTGAGTTCCCCAGGCGGAGCTTCTTCAGCCTCAGTCTTTTGTTTTATTGATTTATAAGTAAACAGTGGAAAAATTGTTGAGGAGCACATGATAGTGGGGAGGGAGGAAGGGAGTGGGAAATCTGCCTGACACTACAGTGCTGCTTCACTCCTGGCAGACTCAGTCCCGCAGGGCTTTGCCAGGAAGAAGACAGCCTTACACTACTAATTAACATCTACAGAGCATCTTCATCCTCAGTGTCCTGTACATTAACTGAGTCAATCCTACATCCCTCCCTTGCAAAGAGAGAGTGCACTAGTTTCCAGGGTTATTGAAAGCGGCAGCAGAAATGGGAGAAGCAACCATTTTGCTCAGAAATGCTCTAGAAAGTGAGGGCAAAGTGAGGAGTGTCCCAAATTATGACTTCAAATATGATTTTTTATAATGATCCCCTATCCCCCTAATTCTGCTAGTTCTCAGGCAAAATGGTCCCTTCCCTGCTGAAGATAGGAAACAGTTTGAAGACTTGAACTGTTTTCACATACACATGGGCAAGTACTGATTGCATGAATTCTGCCAGTGTGAAAGTCACAGAACGGCTTAGATTGGAAGGGACTTTAAAGACCATTCAGTTCCAATCCCCCTGCTGCAGGCCAGCCACTAGATCAGGATGCCCAGGGCCCAGAGGCATCCAGAGCTTCTCTGGGCAGCCTGTTCCACTGCCTCACCGCTTTCTGAGTAGAAAAAAAATAAATCATCCCTGATTTCTTTTTAATACTTATTTCTTCTTGAGCTCTTAATCACCTAAAAAGCATCCATTTATCAGCCACGCTTCCCGAATTCCTACCCTTTAAAATTCCAGCCTGTGCTTTTTCTTTAGCAAGTGTACCTAGCAGACATCACCAGCCCTGCGAGATGTTTGGTCCTGTAGCAAAACAGCTCCAAGCAAAAGTACAATTTCTGCTAGAGACATAACCTTGCAAATACATACACATTAAAGGAGAGAGCTGCAAGCTGTGCTCAGCACATTCCATTTATAACAATGGCTGACTCAACCAGATAAAATAACCCCAGTAGATTAATTTGCCATGAACAAATTGCTCAGCATAAAATGAACCTCAAAAGCTATTTAGCTGCTCTGCAGTTGATAAGATGCAGCTGGTTAGAAGGTCTTCTGTAATGAAGACACAGCTTCCGTGAAATTCTTAAAAATACTAAAATTTTCTCCCCTCTGATATTTTTCAGGAAAAAACAAAAAAGCCATACCAAAGCATATATTTTCAATTCTTTTCCCACATATTCCTTATGCATACTTATTTTTAATGAGGCACAGAGAAGTCGGCCTAAGCAAGACAGGATTTGGCACAGAATAAAGAAACTCATTATATTATACCACACTGTGCAGAAGTCTGTCTGGTGTAATAATATCAGTTCCAAGGAATCTCACAAATTAAAAACAAGATTGAAATGTGAAACAAAAGACAGATTTATCCCAGGTAAGATTTCTAACGAGTTTCCTGGGGCTTAATACTGGAAGAAACTTTCAGGCTTAAACTCACAGGCAGTATGTTATAATCGAGATAGTACTGATGTCCTTTGAGTCACTTGTAGACAAGCAATCTTTAGACTATTTACCACATTTGGACTACAAATAAAAATACTAAAAATGCTCTCACTGTATTCAGAAACCATTCTAAACACAGGCAGCACAGGAGGCATAGAAAGTCACATTAACCTTCAGTATTACTCTTCTGCTCTTAAGTAACTGTAGCATTCACCCAGCAATGCTGCTACACCATATCCTTAATTCAGGCTAACCAAAGGCATTAAGAGAAACCTAGAAACTACCAAAGTATGATCACTTTCAAAAACATTCCCACCCCTTAGAAGACAGTGCCTACTGTTAATAAAATGTGGAAAATAGTTAAAGCCGCAGTAATATTAGAGGTATGTATTCAGCCATTACATGTAATCACTTCCTCGCTGTACACTGTTACGTAGTACTCATTCTTGCTGTTTTTTAAGTGCAATAATGTAGTAATAAACTGTTTTACTATAGCTTCAGAAATTAAAAGTATATTAGGGCAGACTGTTTTTCTTTTTTTACAGACCTATACTTGTGAAAGACTTTCAGAAAATAAAGATTAACAGCTACAATGCTATATCCACCTACTCCTTCAAGTTAAGATTTTGTAAATTAGAGGATGGAAAACACAAATATTTTAGTAAAAAGGAGCAAATATTTTTGTACAAAGAAAAATTGTACTCCTTTTTTTACACAGCAGTTAGAAAGGAAGCAAAATTCACCACTTACCAAAGTCTCTGTCACATTCTCATTTGATTGCACGGTAAATGCAGCAGTATCCTAGATAAAGAAGATAAAACAACGAAACAACAGTATTTGACATGGGATATACATAGTAAAGACCTGATTTTTTATGGCTTACTTAGCCATAACCATCTGTAACTGAACATAGTATCAGATGGAAAAAAGATAATGTATATAGGTATGAATACTAATATTAAAGACCTTCCTTTTTCAAATGCGTGTTCCATGATTAAGTTATTCAAACTAGTGAAGAATCTTTCACTGAATACAGGTGAATTGTAAGGACTAGTTCTAAGTTACTTGCACATCCTCTTGATTCTGGGCTTTTATTTGAACAGTGCACACACTGCTAAGTAATTAGAGATATTAAGTTTCATATGCATTAATAAGGCACAGAAGTGGAGAACAAGTTTTCCAATGTCTTATTCAGAAACTATTAATTTGAAAAATGCATGTTTGTTCCTACTGTGAGGGTGGGGGGGACACCACATTTTTATTTCACGCCAAGGGGAACATTTTGCCTTAAGAAAGTGGTGGCAACTTTGTATTTTAGCCCTCTGAATACTTTACTAATTTAAAAGGCCTGTAGCAAAATTAATAAGCACTGAAAGACACATTTTCAGCCTTGCAGACGTTCAACATTTTTTTGGTGTGCATATTTAAAAAAGGGTGGTAAGGCAGTCTCTGAAAGGCTGCTGGAATTTAAGAAGGCCCCAGATTATCTGCATTATTACCTGGGATGACTGCTCTGGAATTTGAGAGCATAAATGTGGTATCTTCGTGTACTGCGATGCCTAACACAGGTTCTCAGCATTATCAGAACAGTAAATAAACAAGCAGAAAGCTCAGATTTAACTCCCAGATTAAAATATATTTTATATGAAAACAAAACAGCAGAAATAAGTAAAACTCATTTCATATATAAATACGTAAACACACTGAATGTGTGAAAGCTATGAGGAAGCTATGCTTTACAGGACCTTGAGATTATAAGAAAAAATCCAAAAAAGAAAGCAATAAAAATACTAATCTGGTTCTTTTATATGGAAAATAAAAAATTAGTGTTGCTAAGCTACTGAGAGTTTTCCAATTAAATTCAGTCAGGCCAAGAGTGACAAGAATATTAGCAACCTTCTAGGAACATCTAGGAGTATTTTCTGAGGCCAGACAAGTTTAGGACTTGTGTCAGCATGACATTATTGTGCAGCTAGTCCTAATCTCTTCCCAACAGAACGGAAAAGAAAACTCTCAAAATTTGCTTATTTCTTACCTGTGCAAATCCATTAAATGCAGTGCTGGATGCCTAAGTAGAAGTGAATATCAGAACAAGTTATCATTTGTTTACTAAATGAGGACACGGACAGTACATTTTTATTTGCAAAACAAAAATAGGCCAGACATAAAAAGTAAAAAAAAAAAAAAAAAAGGAAGGGCAAGGCAGTAAGATACTTGATGATCAAGCTATTTGATAACAGATTTCACAGGCTTAAAGAAAACACCAAAACAAAAACAGAAAAGCAGAGTGACTTAAATGTTTTTACAAAAAGAAAAAAAGAAAAAACTGTAGATGCATTTAAAACTATAGATGTGAAGTATAAAAGCTGTGAGACACCATGCGCCTTCACAGCGTGAAGCTTCATTCACCTTTTTGAAATGCATTTTTGTCAGCCTGCTTCATTACATGGCTGGAGGGCACCACACTATGAACAGTTGCATGACAAATCTTTTGAAAAAGAATTGCAAGGACTTAGGAGGGGTAGCAGGAAACACACAGATGGGTTGGTTTTAAACGACAAGGTTATGCATGACCTAAGGAACTCTTTGTCTAGACTAGGCTACACACTGGGGTAGGTACCTCTTCTTTATCAGCCTCAATTTCCTGGTACAACAATCCATATCTCCGGTTAGCAATTTCATCTTCAGATAAATCTGAGTTGTTGGTCTCATTGTCTTTAGGACTAGTTGAACTCTCGGTGCTAGCATTTCGGGAATTTCCCATTTGAAACAGAGCCAAGGGTCTAACTATCTCATTGCCAAGTCCAGTATTGCTAACGCTTGCCTGCTCCCCAGGCAAGCTTTGTTTTATTGGTTCCTCCTGATTTTTATTGCTTGTGCTTACACCTATTTCTCCCCAGATGCTATCAGTCCCTCCCAGGTCCTGTGTAGACCACTTATTGCTAATGCCTAGCCAAGCATTTTCCGTGTTACCTTCCTCTGAGTCTTGCTGGCTGAGGAAAAAGGGCCAATTATCCAGTCCATTGGCTTGGCCATCTGACAGATTAGAAAACCCCCAGGAATCATTAGTAACTGTTGGATCCCAGTTTGCCAACCAGGGCTCTGTTTCCAAGGTTTCAGGAACACCACTGCTATGAGGATGCTCTTCAGTGGCTGCTGCTGCTGCTGCCCTACCTGTCATTTGGTCTTCTCTATTATCTGGGCAAGGATTACCACAGATTGTGCTAGCAGCACAAGGTGTTTCAGACATTAATGCCCATTCTTGTGGGTACTCTTTGTTAGTAGCAGCTTGACCTTCATTGGTAGCACTACCATTTGGGAGGATGTTGATGCTACTGTCTTCAGCTTCTTTACCAGACTCTTCTGCACTGAGTAATTCAGTGTCACAAAGAATGTTTCCAGCATTTGTATGGTTCTTTTCTGCATGGTCAGTGACCTCTGGGTCAATATGCGTCATAACATTTATACCCTCTGCGGATGTATTCTCTCCAGTAACACTGTCAGCTTGGTTTAAGCCATCCTCAAATATTGTTTCATGGTCCTGATCCCAGATAACATGGACTCTCTCAGGTTCATTGCCAGTGCTTTCTGTAGTTTCACAGCTGTCCACTACTACTTTGTCAGCCTCTTCCAACCCTGTGCTCAGCAATGATTTTTCTGAATCTATCTCCTCAGTGACACCTACTCCTCTGAATTCTTTTTCCCTAGGGATTTCTAGATCAACAATACTAGTTCTTCCAGCTTCCCCATTGCTAACTTCCAACTCATGTAAATTTTCTACCTCAGTGCTGACTGAAGTTTCACACTCTGACTTCGCTAAGCACTTACAAAGCTCTGCTTCACTACTTCCTTCCATCTCACCACCTTCCTCTTCCATTTCCTCTGTACCTTCTACCTCCTTGTAGTTAACAGCTCCATTCTCTACCTGTTCATTTGGCTTGACACCTGCCCACAGAGACTCTTCTTCCTCGTGCTTTTCCTCTTCTTTTTGCACATCACATGGGAGGGGTTTATCCAACAAGCTATCAGTTCCCAGGATGGCTGTCTCAAAACCAGTTATGTTCTCTAAATGCTGACTGGTTGACACATCCTCCCATGGGACATTTTTAGCATCCAACAGGTCCTCCAGCGAAGTCCTCTGGTTTTCATTTTCTGGAGCAGATCCTGGTGCAGCATCCTCCTGCTGACCTATAGCAGGCCAAACACTAGCAGGTAGAGTACCCATGGGTTCGCTTGAGGTTTGCTCTGCCCCAGGGAAAAGCAAAGAACCGCCTGTAGTAATTTCCTGGCTGACAATGGGTGTGCTAACATCTAGGCCCCAGCTGAGTGAACCTAGATCAGTTTGGGATCTGTTAACATCTTCTGATGACCCAGTGTTTGGGATTTCCTCCATGACCAGGTTACACAGGGAAAGACTTTTTGAAGAATCAGGCTTTAAGCAGACAGAAAAGCAAAGAAAAAACACAAGATGAAAAAGATAAAGGCGGACTTGATGAGAAAACACAAGATTTATATTTTAATAGAGCAATTTTAATTTAAAGAATGAAAGTGACTAAATTAAGCAGTTTAAGGGAAAGCTATGTGGCTTGCGACATTTGGAGGCAGTAGATTGCAATCTAGAAGAGCAGCACTGGTAGACAAAACAAAAAACTATATATTACTTCACACCGATTCAAGCATGCCTCTAGAGTGACTGTGATTTTGGGTGTAAGTTTGCTTACCGGCTGCACCAATTCACTTGTTGTCTGTATAGAAGAAAACATTTAAAACAGAGAAAACAATAATACAATTTTTTGTTGTTTTTAGAAGAGCAGATCATTAATTACCTGTTCTCTAACTAGCAGCAGTTACCAAACTGGTGTAGGGAAGCAGCAAAGGGACCTTTCCTGCCACTCCAGTGAAGGCTAAAGACAGACTCATGAATTTAAAACCTCTAGCCACTAGACTACATTAAAAAAGAAGTTCTACAGGTATACTGAGTATTTATCACACCTTGCTTTTCTCTGAGACCCACTGACTTTTTATATCACTGGTACTCGCAGTAGAAAGGAGGAATCATTCCATGACACCGCAAAAAAGGAAGGAAGCAACACAAGTGGTGGCAGTGGACAGCTTTGGTACTCCATAATGTGCCATCCAGGGGCATTTACAGTTTCACACATATTATGGCTCAAACCATACAGACAGCTATCTATACCACCACTTTGAAGAGATACAAATGCTGTAAGGAAGATCAATGACTATTCTGCATTTAATCTTACAAAAAACACTGTAAAGGTTGAGTAGCTTTTACTTCAAATATTTAGCTGTGAAGCTCAATACTTCCATTTTTGGTTTGAACTAGAGAAAATAGGAAAATAATTATAATGTAGAATACATACACAATATTAACATGCTACAAGTAAACCTGTAAAAGGAAGGCATAGATAAAGATACGTAAATACTAATTTAAAGTTAAAAATTTGAAACAATTCTAGATTATTTTAGCTGGTCTGGATTTTTTGTCAAACTTGAAGTTTTGACTAGTCTGCATACATGACTCTTTTCTTTAGACTTCTGTAAACCTTCCCAATAGAAAGAGAAGAGCACTTAATACGTATCACATATGCCATAATGTTCACAAGACAGTGTTGCATATCTGAATGCACAAGAAGCATTCACAGATTTCTGTGCTAGCTGAATTTCCAAATGGTCAAAAAATGATCTTTCAGGCTGCACGTCAAGTCAACCCAACTATCTGTGACACAAAATAAAAAGAAAGCTCTCAAAAATTATCTGTTTTCTTTCTGCAGATTATTGTATTTGATTAGACACCAGGATGTGGAAGGAATGATTTCAACAGCTTCTTATAGCAGCAGTTGCTTTTGTAAGCAACTCCAGTTCACTGTAGGGTATCTATGAAAAGAACAAGTCAGATTATCTCTTCACTCCCAACCTGAGAAATAACAGGTGCCCATTAGGTTCATATCCTACTGGTTAAAGGAACTATGTCTTCAGATAATTAAGAGAGGTATCTAGCATCCATTTCTACACTCAAAGAACTATAAAACAGATGTGAAAAAAAGCAGCAAACCTTCAGCTGTAATGACCGTGAAAGTTATTAGCCTAGATTTCTAACACAATTAAGGTTTTGTAGGCTAAGCAACAGTAATTCTTTTTTTCTGCCAGTTTTAATAGTTCCCTGGTGGCTTCATATACTTCACAGTGTTTGTTGTGGTCCGTAAATTCTTTATCTTGGCTTTTGGGGAAAGCGCTATAAATCTGAGTTGAGAATATTACAAAATCAGATGCACAGAAATATCCCAATTCACAATGATAAATGTCAGTCTTACCGTCCACAGATCCCATGGCAATGTCTGAAAAAAGGAGAGAAAAAAAGATGCTTTTAGAAAAATTCTTTTTGTATATTGTGTATTTGACATGCTACATAACTAGCATGATAGAAAAACATATAAACACATGTATTTATAATACATATATTTTATATTTGAGCGCATGTGTATATATTTGCAGAATAAAATTGTTGGTTAGGTAAGATGAGCAGTGGGTAGGTGGTGGATTGTGGTATTTCCCACTTCAAAGCAGTAGTTCTTTTCCAGAGAACTCATACCACTGGGTATTTGAATGATAAGTTCATTCTGAACTGGTGACTCAGAATGACGTTCAACAGGTACAGGAATGTCTGCAGGATACCAGCTTTAAGAAGCTTACATAGGTCAGCATTTTTAGCCAGTTAAGAAATGATTCTGCTTTCCACTGAGAACACGTTATAAAAGTTCTTATACTCAAACTAAAGGTAGGAAAACTGCATACTTTTAGGGGAAAGAAAACAAGAAGTTTGACCACTGTTTTCATTTTCTTGTCCAGTCTGTTAAATACTCAATGACTTTTCAACAGAAGAGACAAACGGACAGATGAAAGCAGAAAAGCATGTGTCAGGTCTTTCATATGAATGGTCTGAGATACTTCGAAATACATCTATTACATTCACATCTATATTAAAGTCTGTGAAAAATAAAAAGTAGAGATATTTAGCAAGTAAAATGTAAATCTTTTTCCTAAAATATTTCCATGTGTTAAATGTTACATCTAACAGTTGTTAATGGAAAGGATTGCTGCATTTATCTTTTCTTGAGTCTTTTTTTTTTCAGTGACTAAAGAATGGCTCTCTGAACAACCTCTGCTTTCACTTTCACAAATAAAAGACATTAATAAATAATTACTCAGATTTACAAAAATTTAACATCCGTTTCTCGTTCGTTTTAATTGTGTTAAAGTCCAGGTGTGTGCTTCCTCTGTGTTGGTGTAATTCATAAGAGTGCCTGCTTACTCTGCCGTAACCTTGTTAGATAAACATTCAAGCTTTAAGGAAAAATAATAGCTCTCCTCTAATAGCCTTAACTGATGCAAACCCCAGACATCCTACTGACTTCCACAGAAGGAGATTGCTCATTTATCATTTCTTCATTTTTCTTTCAATGCTCACGAGAGAAGAAGGAGGGAATATACTGAAGGAAAGGCAAAACAGACCACAGCTAGCAAAAGGAGGTGAGGGCCAGCCATGTTTAGAAAGGACACTTCTGAAGCATTCATAGAAACAGAAAAGCAAGTGTGGAAGGACAGACTATGGGCCCCTTACTTTGATCTGATCACAGAGGCGGAGTAGTGGAGAGAAGTAGTTAAATGATCAATAGGGAAGTCATGCCTGGCCTCCTGAGGCATCATGACCCAGACAACTCCTGCCTTCAGTTCACTATTTCAGCATAGCTTTCTGAATGGAAGACATCCACATCTGAGGCAAAACCAGTACACACACAGAAAAAACACTTCAGGCTGTCTTAAAAGTCCCTGCAGAGGAGTCTCTGAATACTGCAGCCACAGACGTCATTGTGTGTGTGCTCCCATTGCAATGATGCTGTCACATCCTGTGGAACTGAAACTAGATTGTAGGGCTATCCTCTCTTTGCTTAAAGACAGTGTTCTGACTCATCCACACACTTATGGTTTTGACTACTTTTTCTCATGTTTGTTGAGATGAAAGGTAAAAGAAGAGAGAGACGGAAGGTGCTCAATGAATTCTTTCCATGTACCCAGATGAAACCTTATAATGTACTTTTATACACTTAATTGTGTTCAGTATTTCATGGCACAATTGAACTGAAAAAAATTTTTTTCAAAATAACAATTAATTCTGCAATCTGTATAGTATGATGTCAAGACAAACATACTCTGTCACAAAAGTTAATTTTCTGGGAGGTTTAATTTTTCCACTGCTCTCATCAGGTTTATTTGAGAAAGCTGAAAAGTAGAGTTAGAAAAGGCAAAGCTAGAATTTTCTGTCGCTTCTGAGTGCAGAGATCATTTTTCTTTTCTTTCTTGTTTCCAGAAAACAAGAAAGATAACAGGAATGCACAAAGCCTCTATTATAATTCAACACACATAGCAAAGAGCAGTGAGAAACTTAAGCTGACGTTTGGAATGCTGACAGAGCACTGTTTTTCTAACAGTGCATAACCCATTAGAGATCAGTACAGATCTCATTATATAACTAGGACTGTATACTAAATAAGAAATTAATTAACTGAGATCAAGGACTTCCTTAGCCTTAAAGCTCCTTGTCTACTTACTCCTTTCCCAGTGCTGCATTACTGAACAGCTTATTAGTCTTCTCATGTCTTGCAGTACAATCTAGGATAGTGATAGCCACGGGGATAATAGGTTTTGCTAACAATATGTTAATATTACTTCCTTGTCTTTGTACAATGCAGAGTTCCAGCTCTGCTGTCCAGGGAAACTACCATACTATCAGCCCTTAAAGTAGCAAGGGTGAGTTCTGGATCTTAAAATAGCGGATTCCAGTTGCTTTAAGAAGAGTCAAAGCAACATTCATATGCACTTTTATTTTATTATTATTTTTTTATATTACTGCGAGAAACTACCATGGCAAATATTACCATAGAACACATAATTCCTTAACACAACATCCTGCAAGGGAATATTTCATTATTTCACCTTCCATGGGATTAGGTCTAAAAAAGATTTATGGAAGCAAAACCACTCAGATCATATATTTTGCTTTGCAGAGAAACTCCTTCACAGCAAGCAATTGCATGTTGACTCCATGAGACCTAGGTCCCCTGATAACTCTTTCCAGAAATGAAATGTCAAAGCTGGGTCAGACAAATTCCCAGGAAAAGAGGCATCAGAGGATTATAATATTAACATTAAGAGTTGTTCTAAAGATGGAGAATAACAGCATGCCAAAGACAAGGCCAACATACCAGCAACCATTCTCATCGACAGACATTTTACCACCTGACTGCTTCCTCCTCTTTCAGTACATCATCAAGTACTGGGTTAGTGAAGGGGAAAGATATATGACAGACAAGAGCTTCTCAGGAAGGTCAGGTGTTTCAGACACTGTAGACACACTGCTCTTTAGTACACCAGGCAAACCTTTGCTAACAAACATAGGACTCTGAATTATATACGTAGATAAATAATATATATTTCATATGTATATGAAATATGCTGTGCCTGCCTGAAAAGCAAAGAGATACCTGAGACATGGGTGAATGAGTTACACCTGTTGATACAGCTTCTGGCTTGAAAGGGTCAAAATCCAGATCTAACAAAGATTCTTCTTTCTTAGTTTCAGGAACTTCATTCTGTTAGAAGAGAGAAATAACCCTTGAAAAGCTCATCTCTCAAATGCTGTCCCAGGATATACAATATTAAAAGCTCCAAGAAAAAACAAAAAGCAAACAAACAAACAAAAAAAACCAACAAATTTTCAAGCTGCGTTGCAAGCAAGGATGGGAGGAAACCCTGAAGACTTTCCTGAACTTTTAACCTTATTTGTATGAACTTCGTTTTTATGATGCCTTTGTTTTCTGCATAGCGCACTTTTTCCTTTTCAGGCTACACAAACTGCAGCCCTCTTGAAAAAGTGCCAAGTGTTCACTGTTTGACTGTGAAGGCTGTTTTAAGTGCTTTGAGTCAGACACAAAAATTAAAAACACTGCATAGATCGTGTCTTACACTTTAATGTGTGAATCTCTTCCCAAATACAAACATTACTCATAAGTCCATGCAGGAGGACATAAATGCATTTGAATTAAATTTCAGTTCTGAACATAAATAAGAATTCAAATGTATTGCTGCACTTAGCACTAAACTGTAAGAAACATCTTACGTAACTAACTAAACCTTGGTACCTTGATCTGCTCTTACAAAACTGGATTACACGTTAGAACCTTTTTTTGTTTAGAATTAATGAATTAACCAAGGCCTCTGAGGTCACTGTTAACATCTATATTGGTTCAGTGGACTACAGATCTTTCCCTTTGTAAATTAACATAAGCAAATAATTACCATGCATCAACACAAAATATTATTTTCAATCAGTGTGAAACTATAGCTGAGATTTAATCATCAGAAATGATAAATATTCTGGGCACACAGTTTTAATAAGAAGGCTGCTCTGCCTGCTGCTGGTTGTTCAGTGTTTATTAAAGAGAGAGAAGCTTGTCTTTGATGTACAGAATATATAGGTCGTAATGAAATAGAGTACTATTTTGAAAAGTGTTCAGATCAGAAATGGTACCACTGGAAATGATTTGTACACCTACATTCATACGTTATCTCACAAGAGAAAGGTAAAACAGAGCTAAAACAAAACTGCACATAGCCCAGACACCTGTCCCTGACAGGTGGGAAGGGAACAGCATGGAGCTGTGTCAGGGGAGTGGCAGCTGAGGGTTAGGGACAGGTGCTTCACTGAGCTGGTGGTTGGGCAGTGGAACAGGCTCCCCAGGGCAGTGATAATGGCACCAGGTTGCCAAAGATAAAGGAGCTTTTGATCTATGCTCTTGGACATGGGGTTTGGATTTTGGGCGTTGCTGTGTGGAGCCAGGAGTTGGCCTCAATGATCCTTGTGGGTTCCTTCCATCTCAGGATATTCTATGACTCCATGAGACTTCAGGAGAAGGGAGTGTAGCTTTGCCTGCCTTATTTTGTATTCTTCCCTTGGCCTCTGCCTTTGTACACTGGTGCGACAGATAACTGGTATGACCCATTGATGCTGGTGTCATTTTCTCACATTTTGAAAGGTCAAAACCAAAACAACCCTCCCCACCAGTAGCCCTTGCTATGTCCATTCTCATATGCCTTTCTGATGTGTTCAGATTTCATCACAAATGTCCTTGAGGCATTAAAATCATAGAATCACTTCAGCTGGAAGGGACCCTTAAAGGTCATCCAGTCCAACTTCCCTGCAATGAGCAGAGATATCCACAGCTAGATTATGTTGTTCAGAACACCATCCAGCCTGACCTTGAATGTCTCCAAGGACAAGGCATCCACGACATGTCTGGGCAACCTGTTCCAGGGCCTCACCACCCATACCGTAAAAAACTTCTCCCTTATATCCAATCTGAATCTCCCCCCTTTTAGTTTGAAACCATTTCCCTTTATCCTATCACAGCAGACCCTGCTAAAGACAATGCCCCTTCTTTCTTATACCACCCCCTTAGATACTGAAAGGCCACTCTCAAGTCTCCCCAGAACCTCCTCCAGGCTGAAAAGCCCCAGCTCTCTCATCCTGTCTTCACAGGGGAGGTGTTCCATCTCCTGGATCTATTTAGTGGCCCTAACATGTTGAGGCTTACACTGCCAACATTATTTACTCCTAAGACAACAATGAAACCAGACAGCAGCCCTTTTCCACAAGGGCCCAGCAGTGGCTGTGTACTTTCTTCCTAGTATGGGAGCTGCCCTTAATTTGTTAATTGTGTGGGAACTTAATTATAAAAAACTCTTTCTTCCAAATATGTAGCTATGGAATAGATGGCAGTACCTTTTTCTCCTCTCCAAGTCACATGCTCAAATTCCCTGAAATATTTTTTTCATTGCTATGCCTATATTCTTGTGTGTTGGCAAAACAATTAGTACAAAAATAATAATTCATGTGAAAATAAAAATTTATAAACATTCAGCATAAGTTCTGGGTCTGAATATTTCTTCATAGACTATCAGACATAACCTCGGATTTCAGAGTTGTAATTACCATAATATGAACGATCTATTATTAAACAACCAGCACAATTGCATGAAGTCTGAGTAACTGAATGCAAATTATGAGAACTTATTTTACACAACTCTGGGTTTTGTGGTCGTTTTTGTTTTTTTCTATGAAATTATTTTAGATTTCATAATCTAAAAGTAACAAACTAAAAGTCATTCTGATCACTTAGTTGTGTAACTAATGTTCCTATTAATCAAAACCAAACAAATGATTTATCTTGTTGGTGTAGCCTTTTACACCTGCAAATAGCTGATTAAAAGGGCAAAGTTCCTTTCTTTTTTCTAAGAAACCCTCCCTAAAATAGGTATACATTTTATTATTTTGGTGGAAGAAACAGAGACAACCAAGGATGAGATGTTTGGGATTTGAAAAAAGGCATATTAGATTAACTTTCCCTTAGTCATGAAACCTGAATTTATTTAAATTCAGTAGTTGCAATTCATAACATTTTTAGTCAAATATCTCACCAGTAAATTTCATTTCTCATTTGAAAACTCATTTTTTTCCCATACACTAGCAATTCTACCCTTTTAGAATGATTATTCAAGGCCTATTCAAAGATAAAATATTGTCTGTGCACTTTTCAAGTGAGCATGAAAGGATCACTGTGTCCCTGCCTTCTAACAAAACCCTTTGTCTCCCACTCTGCTGAGGTCAGCCATATGTCCTTAGCATTGGAGAACAGGTGACTGCAAGTTTGGACCCATACACCATCCTCTGTAGCTTACCTGTGATGGAGTCGTCACATTGATTTCTGGGACAAAGTTGTCATCAAAGAGGTTAATGATGTTCTCCTGCTGCAACTCCTTTGTAGGTGTGAGCTTAGGCAATGGAGGAACTGGAGGACCTTTTCTCAGCTAGACAGACAAGAAAAATATCACAGACTAGTTTGGGGATAAATGAGAGATTTAAAGTAAGTCTAAACCGCTTGAGTTAGGTTTTGTCTCTGGTACTTCCCCTTAAATGTATGAAAAAAGGCATGGAATCAATGACAAGCATGACTGCTTATCATTAAGTGCCTTGAAGGAAACAATGCACAAAAAACAAAACAATTTTTCTATTTTTCAATTAAAATTCAATTAAGAATTCTTAATTTTCAATAAAGAATTCACGCAAAAGCATTTCTTGACTGATTTTTTTCTGCTGTAATGAGAACACAATGCCATGCACTTTATTTCCTATGCAGCCCACTGTTGGATGAGCAATACTGCACAGAACCAGGTCTTTTCAGCTTTTTTCCTTCTTAAAATCATTTCAGTGTATCTTTGGGATTTTCTCCCCATCTTCCTGTTGCTACCTTGTAAAGCCTACTTAATGCTAAGAACATACCACCCCTGTGAACCACAGCACCTCAAAGTGCTTAGGTCACTAATTCTCTCCAATCTCCACAGATTCATGCGACTGTGACAAACGTATTGCTTGGATTAATACTAATCACCAGATATTTTTACAATTCTGTAAAAAAATAAAATAAAATTCCAAAAGAATTCCTCAGATGATGCAACACCAGTAAGACTAAGCGGAGTTTTATCCAACAAACAGCACAGTTCACAAGACCAAAGAAAACAGGTGTGCTCACATGCTTTCTAAATGCATAAAAATCAACACAGAAGCTTGGCCCCTTTCTGAAAACATCAGCATCATCAACGTATGTCTTGTCTTTCATGTTTTCACGAACTATCATATACAATTTCCATGGTACAGAGGATGCCTTTAATGAAACTGACGATTTCAGTGATACTGGGAAGAACAGAAATTACTCCTGCATCATCAAACTTCTCATTCTAGTGTTGGTAACAACTAATAAGCCTTTAATTATTGGTAATTATGTCAACAGCAGTATTTAAACTAGCTCTGTTTTTTTATGGTTTCAGAGGGAAATCCATGTTGGCAGACCAACAATACTCCTTGGCTAGGTTTTTTGTTTTCCATAGTAAGTACGAATTTGAACAAGGCTGATGATGAGAAAGACACAATGTATTGAACTTCATGGAAGTTCTAGAAATTGATTTTTCAAGTAATCACCACTGGGCCTTTAGAGACTATGCAAGTTTTTGAAATGTGTTCAGTTTAGGCGCAACAAGTGCCTCCAGTTCACCAGCTACCTTAAGTTTTCCTCATTCTCCTTGGTTAAAGAACAAAAAACATTTTTCTACCCGTGCTTGAGACACAGAGATGAACAACCAATGACCCATATAGAGCACAGTGTTTCTCAGTCCATGCCAAGATGGAAAACACCACTGTATACATTATCTCAGCTGTCATTTACTTAACAACAGACAAGTTTCCTTTGTTGAGTTTCTACTTACCTGTGTGGGTGACTTAGGCCGGGCAGGTGCCGGAGATGCTGGTGCCAGCATGTGATTGGGACTAGCAGTAGGGCTAGGAAGGGGAGAGACCTCCTCTGGTGGTGATGGTGTTTTTGCAATGCGGAGTGGACCTGAATCACTGGACAAGAATCAAAGTAATGGTCAGGACATGCATATCATGCTACTTTATTATTAGCCTTGACAATTTGAATAGTTGAATGCCTGTGACCACAAAAGTCGATATACAGTGGAGATGAACCGAATCACTATACATTCACTAAAATTTAAACTGCAAGTATATACAACCAAAATCTATAAGCGATCTATAGTTTCGAATGATGTTTTAATTTTTCAGTGACTTTTATTTTGGAACATTTGCTGCATCTGCTTACCTGAACACTATACCCTGACAGAAACTCAATTCCTGCATTTTTTTTCCTAAATTTAAAATGATGTTTTATGTAGAAGTTTGCAACTATCATCAAATGGGAGCTGGAATTGCTGCCTTCATTTCACACAGTTCTCAAAATAAAAGGCTTTTTAAAGACAAAAATCCCAGAAGATGATACTCCAATGAATAATGCAGATAGCTCAGCAACTTCAGGAAGGTTTCAATAAACTAAAACACATCCAAGATCATTATACAGCTGTAACTCTTTAGATGGACAACTCAGCACAGCTACAAACAAGCAGTAGTAAAGAGACTTCAGCAGAGCTCTGCTGCTACTAAGAAAAGATCTGATGAAGTCCTGTCCTCTAAACAGATTTGTTCTTCTCATGAAAGGACCTGGTGCAAACACTGAGACATACTCAGCTACTTAGTGCTGAAAGCTTACAACTCAGGGAGGCTATAATCTACAGCATTCAACAGCCACAATACTTGGTAAGAGCAAGTCCTACACATATTCAGCAAGAACAGAAGCGCTACATGATGGAGGGAACCACACCATAAACATGTTCCTAACACAAGTGCAAGGAAAAATAATTCCTTGGAAAGGGCAAAGTCCACACTCACCACCTCTTTCTGTGGAAATATTAAAGAAGAAAAAATAAGCAGTTATTAAGAAACTTCTTTCCTGGGTGTGATATTTGTCTTCAAGATAGAATATTCAATAGCATACACATTTTTAATATCTTTCTTTTTATACGGTACTTTAAAGGAAAGATAATGTCTAATATCTATTTCTCACGTATTTAAAACGGAAAACTGTTTCATCTCAAAGTGGCTCACTCCTCAGTAATGTTGTAGAGCAGTACAAAAATATTAAAACTCAAAATCTGTTGAGAACTTCAGGAAGGCTTTGTGAACAGTACATGAAAAAATATTATACTGTGTATGAGTTATTAATCTTACAGAAGTCTGAAGGAAAAAAACAAATGAACAAACAAACCACCACTCAAATCTGATGACCTATAACTAGAACTTTTTCACATGGGATCTAGTAGAGCTCACATATAAGAGTAATATAGTAATTAAAAATATTTTTACAGAGCATTTTTAAGTAAGAAGATCACAAAGCATTAATCTATGCCTAGACATTTGCAGCTAGAATCATATTATTTTTCTCTCTCACTGATGGGAAGAAAAATTCAGTGGTAACAAGAATGTGTGCATGCTGGGCAGAGTCTCAGAGACACATGCAGCCAGAATACTTTTTATATTACAAAAACTACTTCAAGTTTTCCAATATTATATAATTTTTATTCCATAACAATATTTTATGAATGCTCTATGGGAGATGTAGCAATCCCACAGGGACAGGAAATGGCGATACATGAGTTGTCAGCTCAGGGTGCAGGAGTGTATGAGCACAGATTAACACTGAACTAATCCAATACAAAAATTCTGGATGCATTTGTAATATCAGAGTTCTAAATTTTGCTCAAATATTTTTGTACTTTTAAAAAGAGATCAAAAGAAATGTAGAAATGTCAGCCATATGTTTGAGGCAGATGTTGTGCTCTTGGACAGTCTTAATTGTTACTAATGTGAGCCTGGCTTGAGGGCAAATTAACAGTAGCCATAACATTGTTCTGACTGCTTCTGGATGAGCTAGGACTGCCTTGAAATTCGGAATTTATGCATTCGCTCTAATTATCACTGTGTTTTGACAAGTGCCACTTCTATAATATCAGTCTTTTCTGGCTATCATTATTACAGTACTGAGATCAAGTTTGGGCAGAAAGGCTTTGTTCTTTGCTAGTAATGAAGTAATGTCAGAAATAGTGCACTGGGTTCCAATGACCTTAAGAAGGCATTATCTGATTTCCAGCTTTCTTGGTTTTGCTTTTATTTTAAGGCAAAATTGCTCTTGGAAGTCATTAGAAGTATGGCATTTTGTGACATTCTTTTTATTTTGTCTTTTCAGATTTTATGATATACTCAGATCATATTTCCTGACTTTTCCCCATAAGCAGAGGAGATAAAACATGACATAGGAAGGTCAACATTCTCACCTAATCACATGCCTTTAGGTGCTGAAAACACACCTAATATTTCATGACTCTTACAGTTATTCTGAGAGTTAACAACGTCATAGAAGACTAACACTTAAGAATAAATGGACTGCATACTAAGCTGGTGCAAATTGGTATTCTAGGCTATGGTGAAATAGGGTAAACTGCAACAGTTGAAAATGTTCGCCCTTTTCATTTTTTAAAATGGAAAAAATAAGTAGGTAATGAAGAAGGTTTTGCAGCTTTACTGCTATTGAAAACAGCTTCATCCAAGCTTCATCTATCCTCCTGTATGAAGAAACCCAGAAATTGGGTTGTAAAGCAACCACAATATATTATGTAGGTGCTTACTTCATGTGCTGAAATCCACATATCTTACTGTAATGCAATTCACTAAAATAAGAAACAAAGTCACCTTGGTGCCCCTTGTATGGTGAAGGCCTTGTCTGCATGCTGATCTCCCAGCTTCGTCATCACTTCATACAGTTTATGACATAGCTGAGAAAATAAAACACTTGTCTGAATTTAGACGAAGCATTATGGACATGATTAAAAACATAGGTGACAAATCTCATCTGCTCACTTCTCTGATTTCTTTAAAATTGTAAATAGTTCCTTACAAAAAATAAGCAGTACTATACATAACAAAAGTCTAAGTGGAAACCTACTGTACTGCACGTAAATGTTCTCAAAGGCAACAGTGTTTCAAAAAATAAAAGTTGATTTTCAGAGAACGAGTCAATAAACGTGACTTAGTGCTGTCAGCTTTTTCATAGAGGGAGTTACCTAAAGTTTGAAGAAACTTGTAGCAGAGACGATCCATGTTTTCCCCTCAAAAAACTGATCTCAACTCACATGAGACTTTGATCAAGCAAGTTTTCCATGCCACTTTGCTTCCTGTAAGTTAATAGGCTACTACAGATAATACACTACCAATTAGTAAGGTACTTCATTCAAAAGACCCTTATTGAAATCGCTTAATTTGCCTGACAGCAACAGATGTAATGAATTGCTGACAGTGTATATACTGGTCCTGAAGGATGTAACTGACACATTTCTCATGTACTGATTAAAGCAACGAGACGCTTAGCAATTGGACATGGAAAAAAATGCTGCAGGCTAAAGTGTGCTAGGAAGAACGGAGAACAGATTAAAATAAAAACGTAACGTAGTGTTGCAATAATAGCTATAACATGCACCATTTTCTAAGATTGCATGGGTTATCTTTTTCTTCAGGAAACTACAAAAAAGGCAAGTACGAACCAATACGAAGATTATACTGCAAATCTGGGTCTAGGGCAAATTTTCGTCTGTGCTGCTGCTAGTTTTTTAGTGCTGTGTTAGAAGACATTTCTTTGCTGTTATGTATAGCACACAATCCATTATACATGAGATATTCATTTTACTTACTAAAGCTATTTCCTTGTGAAACTTGGCTTCAAGGCTGGATACATTTTTGAAGGTGTTCACATAAAAGCCAACTCGCCTATGGAGGATGGCACAGGGAAAGGAGAAAGAGAATAAAAGATGAGGGTAGCAGAGACACAGAAGAAAATAAATTATTTTATTTTCCCAACTACAAGCAACATCCTTGACTACTATTCTCAGCAAAGCACAACGTTGGGTTGAACATCGCAACTTCAAACTTATTTGTGCCTTACTATTTCTGTTTGTGTTTCACACTGCATAGAGTGATCAAATAGTCCACAGTGGGGGGCTTCAGCTTCCTTAAGAGCATCTGGGTGTGTTTTGGGACACCTATAAGGTATACAGCTCAGTACTGCCCAGGGGTAAATGTCCCATGCTCAGCCCACCCTAATGAAATCAAGCCTGAAATACATGCATATGAAAGAATTTAATTTATAATACAGACATTTTTCCACATGTATTCAAAACTCTGCCTTCCCAGGGTGAGCGACTATATGCCTCCCATACATTATAAAAGTAAGGAGTGTTGTCATAGGTTTTGAATTATTCTTTCTCCTATTTAAAGCTTTCAAGTGTAATTTCTCCAAGCTTTTGCTAGCCAAAATTGTCTCTGGCACAAGAATAAGCTTGCAGTATGTCAACTTATTCTTCCTGAATAATTTTAATACCTAAAAATAAGACCATGAAAGCATTTGCTACCTAAAGCACAGTTTCTAAACTATGCATATTACTCAAATTAAATTTTATTTTTCTCTTGAGACAAACGAGCGGGCAACATATATTGAAATAAAAGGTTTCACAAGCCTGTAAAACAAATATCTCAAAGTGTCAAGGATCTTTTCAACCTGAACTAGACAGAAGCAGAGCAGGAGAACTCTCTAGTGATCTCACATTTAACAGGAATTAATTTAGAAAGCAGAGAAGACAAAGGATACTTCAGTAATTCACAACATATTTTCACTCCAGACTGACATTTGATAAAGAACACAGTGCACTAATGAGAGGCTCATTTCTGTATTGCTTTTCTTCTCCTGCTCATTTTGTATGCATTTTCTGTATTAATACAGCCCACAGTTATACATCCCAAATAAATGAACAATTCCATCAAATGATTTTATATCAAGAACGTATTCAGGGCAAAACTACAAAATGTGTATTCTGAAGTAATTATAATTATTGTTTTTCTTTTCTCATACTGCATTGGTAGTGTTTCATAGAAGACTGAAAACAACAGTTGCCATTAAATCTTTATACCTTTGTAAATGTCTTTGCTTTGACACATTTTACAGAAAAATGACCTATAAATAGACCCACAGCAAATCTTCTCGAGCGGTGTGTGACTGCTCTACACTGTTGCTCTTGACAGTGGATATATTTGATCCTTTATCAATAAGTGTTTTTTTTTTTTTGTTTGTTTGTTTCTTGAAAGGATCAGGTACCTACCATCAAAGTTTCTGAGAAAGGTGATGGAAGCAGTGGGGTTTTAGTCATGATATTGTTTCACCTTATAATAAGATATGACTAAGAATCTTACGTACCAAGATATGCTGAAGGAAATAAGCATAAATACATTCACAGTAAGTATTTTAATTTTGGATCTTTATAAGGCATTTTCCATGTTACTATTTCAAATGACAGGATTTCAAGGACTTTCTACCAGCTTGTTAGAATCCCCTCATTCCCTTTCCTTAGTCTCCCTTTAGGCCTTTAAGGCAATGTCTGCCTAGGCTTACCGTGACCACAGAGATGGCAATTCTTCTTGCAAATCAGTGTTAAACTCTTCAAACACTTTCTGTGCTTTTTGAAACTCTTCTTCTGCCTAAAACAAAAAAAGGGTGACTTCTCCTATCACTATAATACAGAGTAAAACCTGGAAAAGCTGTTTCTGTCACGTGGTGGGATATATATATATTTTTTTTTTTCGTGACTCAATTTGAATTTTTATTGACCAAGTATGTGACTCAGTCCTAAAATAACAAAGGCAACACAGGACTTGTTGTGCCCTAAATCCCATCAAAAGATAATGATAGAGCTCAAATAGGACTCGCTCCTAAAATTGGCTGTGTGCCCTCCCCATCCACCAAAATACTCTATATACCTTTATGCTTAAGGATAACCTCTCGCTAGTTCTAATTCTGAAAGAGGAAAAAGAAGAGAAACTTTGTGACAGTTCTGCACAGAACTGGAGTTCTCAAAGTCATCAGCCACATCCTTTCTAGTGCACTACCTTGGTAATCCTGCCTTCATCTTTTCTTTTGGAGCTCTGCAGGGCTTCTAGGTGATGCCTTGCACTGTCGTAGTCCACTAGCTTTCTGCTTCGTTTTGCAATACGAGTCTGTACAGAGGTAAAAACGAAAGTCAGTACAACCCACTTCTATTTTTGTTATTTCACCTAGAAATCATTTGACATGTTTGTATTCTCCTTCATCCGCCTGTTACCAGCTTACTATAATATCATTAAAGAACATTAGCATGCAAAAAAAAAAAAAAAAACAAAAAAAGATAAACTAACAATCTTATTTTAAATAAGAAATACATATACAGATGGTTTGGAAGGCTGTTCTGTGGGTGTGGTGAGATATCAATGTTATGCAAGACTTATCTCATTCTCCAGAATAAGTGGACCTGTTAAACTCATGGTAACACTGTCCTTTTACCTTACATATAGTGTGTAAATTCAATGAATCGTTAACATAGTATTTTTAGAGCAGGAAAAAAGCTTAAAATATAGTCCTTAATACAGTTTCTCAGATACAGAAGTTACATATAATTCATCAGGACCTTCTGATATAAAATAGGAATTTTAATTTAACAGTTATAATTCTCTTGCAACCAAGCAAATGTCCTCTGTTATGAGCTGACTTTACAAATTTCCATATGACAACAGTAATTACAGTGAATTCTATGCACTGAGAGAACATAAGCCCAGTTTGACTTAGCAGCAAGTCTGAAGCTGAGTATCTGTAATCTAGGGTTTTTTTCTGATGTAAATGGCAAAGGATATGGCTGTACAATAAATGCTTGACTCTAAATCCTCACAAAGAATTTCCAGCTTTGTCCATATAGTGACATCAAAATACACATACTTCTACCTCACACATTTAATGATAGTTTATCCTCATTTAGAAAACATTAATCCCATTAACAGTCTCTCCTCACATGTAGCACAAAGTCTTATTGCACTAATGAAGTCAGGAACCATAGCTTAGTTAAGAGAAAGATATTTAGACACCCATAGGTGTATCCAGTCAATAACAAAAGGCTTGCTTTTCATGTTGTAATTTGTCTAGCATTTTAACAGCTGAAGAGTTTGGTTTGTCCCTTTTAAATTCAGTGAGAATTGTCTCATATCAAATAAAACTGGAACAGGAAAAAATATTGTAAATTTTTGTTTGTACACAGGCTGTTTTACATCCAAGTACTACAGCATGAAAATTATTTTGGAAAATCAGTGCAGTCTGATGTCCAGAATCAGCATACATAATAAGATTGTGATCACTGCAGAAATGAATGACCCTCCCCATTTTTCTTTGGGTGTAATCTAATTTTATATCTATTTTATGTCTCAATGGTGACTGGTGATATTTACAAATTGTCCTTTGTAGGTAAGCATTACTGTACTTTGATATCAGGAAATTGTCCTAGATATGTATCCAAAGTCAACAACGACCCATCCACAAGTTTTTGATGGAAGTCCTCCCAAAGTTCATCACATTTCTGTAAAGAGAGATCAAAAGAGAAAAAAATGCACTATATAGTTTAATTCCACTTGAGATATAGAGGAAATACACACATAAATGGTACAGACTAATACTTCTGACATTTCAAAAAGTGTTTTTTTTTTTTTTGTGGCAATAATCAGAATCAAGCTATAAAGTAAATTATAAAAGCACCTTTCTATTTCAAGCTTTAATTAAAAACAAAAACGAAGTTTCATTTCAAAAATCAATTGTTCTTTTTTTTTTTTTTTTCCATTTTTTTTTTCAGCTAGTAAATGCTATATGAAAATAAGGGTATCATGGATTCGAAGTCTTGGGATTTCAGATTCCTGAGGATTACCAGTGCAGAATCTGAAGCGGCTCTAGCATTGACTCCGCCCAATGATGATAAACTTTCCTTACTGAGGAAGGAAGTAAAACTGAAAATCAAAAAGTAAATAAAAGAAAAAGAAAAAAGTGAGTTTCCCATCACCAAGTATTTATAAGTTTAGTTTGCAGGTTGAAATTTGGGTCTTCCTGTGTGGAGCAGGAAGATGAACTCAATGATCCTTGCAGATCCCTTCCATGTTGGGATACTCTATGATTTTTAAAATAAAACATGTGCAGATTCACCCTAAGAAAAGACCATTCTTCCACCCCATACATTTTGTGCCATTAAGATGTATTTGATGAAATGTCTGGTTTACAGACTGAACTCTACCTCCCGCTTCTGGAAAACTGGGATTACTGATCTGAAACTTACCAACATCAATAAGCAAAATAAACAAATTAATCCCAGAAGCTACAGCAGTTTTCCCCAGTCCTCTCTGCAACTTCTGGGTAGCTTCCCTTTGCAGCTTTCAGTTTTTTAAGAACAAGTTAATGCAGCTGATGTGACAAGGAACCCAGGGACAATTGTGTGCAATTCCTTAACAAAAGCAAAATCCTATTACATCTTGACACAGGGCTCCAGGTCCTGGATTCTCAGTTGAGCAAGTTATTAGCACATGTTGAACATACTATTCTCCTTCTCCCTTTGCACATTTCAAAATGACTGAATTTCCCTCTGATGGGAGGGAGGCTAAAGGGGGCTGTTTTCCTCAAGTCTAGTCCAGAAAGTTATTCCCCAGTGTTTCCTTTATCATGAACTAGCACAGGGCACATTGTAAATGCTTGTGATATCAGCATTCAATTCATTCATTTTCTACCCGAACAGAGTCCCTAATGGATTATTACAATCTATAAATCACACTTATAAAATGCCTCCTTTATTAAGACAACATTAAATCATGGTGGTCTACCAAGCAGCACAGCATTAGATGGTAGTAAGCAACCACAAGGCCTGTACAGTTGCATCTTGTTGATATATACGTTGGACAAATTAGGATCACGGAGGTTATTTGAAAGCTAATAGGACCAAAAACATTGCTGAATAGCCCTTTAAGCCATCATCTTTCCTACCAGGCAGAACTAGTGATGGACCCCTTTCTGAATAATCATTTATATCTCCGACTGCACAACTAAGCCATTCTTTTGAATTCCAGGCTGAGGGATGCATAAATTTATACTTATGATCATACTGGCAGAAAAACAAAAGAACCAATTTTGTAATATTGCCCACATGAATCTCTTATTAAGATGACAGATTTGTCATTTATCCCTATACCTACTGGAGACAGTACAAAATTCTGGTCCTTGCATATGTAATTACAAATTACTGAGTGTAAAATCTAATAGTCTGCAGACACACAGTGGGGTGTTGCAGCAAGATGCAGCAGCAAATCTTCCAGCCACTTAAGCTAAGGGGATATAAATGGCATGGTATCTCTTACACGTTTGGAGGTTGAACGCTTTTAAAATCAAAAATATGTCACACCTTCAGCATCAGGGAAAGGTAGAAGAAGGCAACCGCAGAGAAAAAAAGCAATCATTCAGCTGATTTGGGAAGACTGTCTTATCTTCCAATTTCTTGTTTATCGTATTATCCAGGAGACCTTGAGTGTCGAATGTCACATGGTTAAAAGTTACTTTGGTAATGCCTTGCACTTTATTGTCACCACCAGCACTTTTTCTGCTAGAATTCCTTCAGAATTAAGCATTTTTAGTTAAGCAGTTGAGAGTATCTCAAGTTAGACTCCTCCATGTCTTCTAGAAAAGCCTGTATTTCTCTAATCGTTGTAGGAAGCTAGACAAGGCTGAAGAGAATAGCAGTCTGCAACCTAACTTGGCCTACATTCTTGTCACAGAGAGATGTGTGTCCCATCAGGCATTCTGTTTAGGGCTATAGGCTCAATAGTTGTTATACAGCACACAAGAATAAACAGATTTGATAAATTTCAACATTCAGTCAAATTGAAAATCCTGGCTACATAAGTATCAAAGATACCTAGTTCAAACTTGTCTATCAGATGCTATCAGGACCAATTCTGGTCATGCTAACGTAGACCTCAGCAGGAGCTTATGCCAGCTACTTTGTAAAACTGACAATGCAAACAGGGCCTCAGTCAGCAGGAGGTAACATTTCACAAGACCAATAATTTATATGCTCAAAAAATTGGACTTATCACACAAAAATGAATTAAGGAAAATTTCAGATGTACTCCTCTTCTTGATAGCTCAGATGAACCCATTCGCAGTCAACATACTACTTCTTTCCCCCTTCTACATATCTTACCTCACCAATCATTTTCACATCTTCTCGTCCATACCAGTCCGGCTCATACACTTCATGGAGAGACTCTGTAAGCTTCTTTGAGGCATCCTGCATCCCTGTAATTAAACAGAAAAAGGAATATGTAGGTGCAGACAATAAGAAATAGTTGATAAATATATTCATTTCAACCTACGTGTACTATTGTCTCTGGGATGTTTAGAATATAATTTCCAAGAGCTGAAACAAAACCTTTATGTTCATCCAGCTCACCCGGGTTAATGAGAAATCTCCTTCATATCGAGATTAACCTATATTTATATGCGTGAAAAACTTCCTATCAGATTAGAAATTTAATTTGCTGTTCTAAAGTAAATCTATCAGAACATGAAAACAACTCAGAGGGTTGTCCTGCCCACAGAAGACATTTAACACCTAGCTGAATGACCGTCACTGAGAAGCCAAATAAATAGCAGCCTGTCTTTGATTATTCTCAGCTCTTCCATCCTACAGGATATTTTCCTAGCTGGTCCAGAACAAGTCCCATGCCTGTCTGTGTGCAAGATAAAGCATTTCCAGGGTTGGGTGATTAAAATGGCTGAGATCTGTGGAAACTGCTGTATCTGATCTCTCATAACACACTAAGTTCAGAATCAGTAATTTTAAAATGACAATTTTATTCCAGCTTCTTTGCAAAATCTAAACAGTGACTATTAAATATTTTTCACAGTAACACAGAATGTCAGGGATTGGAAGGGACCTCGAAAGATCACTTAGCCCAATCTCCCTGCTGGAGCAGGAACACCTGGATTAGGACACCCAGGAATACACCCAGGTGGGTTTTGCATGTCTTTTGAGGAGACCCCACAACCTCTCTGGAAATTTTTCTTAGCATTCTCTTTAAAAAACAAAAAATATATCTCTATTCAGAATCTGTTTGCTGCAGCACATCTGTGTGATCTTGAAAATATCTCTATCTGATTTTCAGATTAAACTGCTAAGTCGCTGGATTTAGCATCAATATCTGTTTTCTGCATAAATAAATGTTTAAGAGCAGAAGAAGAGAATTCACTAGGAACTTGTATGTTTAGAGCAGTTTTGATGTAGCCAGTTGCTATTCCAACACGCACTCCAAAACACAAGTTCAGGGTATGAGAGGAAAAGAAATGCAAGATTGCACACTTCCTAGTGTAGAAATGGTAGGAAAAAAGAGTATGGAAAAAGTTGCAAGTAAACAGACGTCCTTCAGGAGAGGGAAAGGGAGAGAAGACTTAGAAAGGGAACCCTGATGTTTAGAAGGTACTGACTTTCACCCTGTAATCAAATAGTGCTGTGCCAAAATGGGATATTTAACTTTTTCAGGGGTTGCTGTGGGGTGCTTCTGAATGACAGAGCTCAGCTTGAAGAATTTGTACAGCATAAGGACTTTAGACACATTTCTTCCTGTTCTACTTTATGGTAAATATTAAGGATAATTTGTCACTGGCTCAGAAAGAATTACTGAATAAAGTTGTTTGTTTGCTTGCTTTTATATGTCAGATTACACTAAAATACAGATGACCTTCACGTATTTTTTCCAGGGAGCACTGATATAAAATCTTTTTTAATGTCACTACGAATTAATAAACCCAGGAGGTGAGTCAAAACCACCACAGTACCGCCATGCTTAAGAGGGCTGTGCTCTGTCCACTCAGGCCATACACACAAAGTAGAAAGCTCTGTACTGTCTGGCTCACACCTGATCCTTTCTCATACCTGAACTTTTGCCCTTAAGGACGGTTCACTCTAAATCTGCAACATATGTTCCGGCAGTGGCCTGCTAGCACAGCTTTCCCCTAATCTCTCCTGCAGTCTGCATTCAGCTCAGTCATGGACCTGCCCTGGGTAGAGCACCTGTACCTACACAGATTTTGTTAAATACTTCGTTGTTTGTTAAATAGTACAGAATTCCAGCCATGTACCGCATCAGAGAGCAAGCAAAAGACACTTAGCAGCCCTTGCTTGAGGGATATCAGCTCACACCAACTTCTACACTTCCTTCACTTCTGAGAATCTGCAGTCTTTCAGCCAAGCATATTCCCTGCAAAAAGCTTCAGCCAAATCCAGCTGCAGCGTGAAGCAGATGCACATAATAACATTTGGCTACCTTGGTCAGAAAAGTTCAGCATGAAATTCCCAAATGATGAGCCAGTCTTTTCCTACTATATCTATACAGTGCTTACTGCAGTGCCCCAAAGGAATGCAGAGTACTAACCCAGCGTGCTCTCATTCTTTCGCATGCCTACAGGTATAAACTTACATTGTTCACGGAATTTTTGAATTTATTTCTTATTTTGGCTGACTTTCACATTGAATATTTCTTACACACAGATGCTTTTTATGTATTAATCATTACTAAAGTTAAGAGGATTAGTGTCATCCAACGGACTGCAGGCTGTCTCTCTGCTGTTTTCAGCTGCTGTCACTGAGAAAGATAAATTGTTTAGAGCAAGTCATGGAGGCACTATCAAATGTGAAAGTATTTTTTACTGCTGGGGAACAGTTAGAATTTTATATTTCATATCAACTGTTCCATTAAGCACCACTTCTTGGTAATTGGGTAACTTACTTAATAACTAGAAATGCCAAAATAATTGAATTGCTTAGGAAAAATGATGCTAAATAATTCTGTTACTTAAGTTTGAGACACTCGCATGAAATATTATTTCTTTCTTTGGGAAAGAGCCTCTGTCCCTGGATTTCTAGAGGCATAATATGCAGTAGGGATCCTCAGAGGTTATGTGTACAAACATTCCCATCACAGTGCCCAAGAGATGGCAGAGGGCAGGTGACTCTTTGCTATCACAATTCCAATGTGATCAGGCTCTCATGGAGACTGAGACTGGCATGGGTTCCCAGACCAATCTCAGGACCAATATAATGTGATGCCTCCTCATGTCCTGTCAGGGAAATATAGGCAGAATCAAGAAGAAAAATACATTTTCCTGACTAAGCAAAGCACCTTATTCTGACTCTTCATATTTTATTATTTGAGTGGAGAAATTAATGTAAGGTTCTCCAAGGAAACAACCTGTCCTGCCACATGAGCTGCACTCATTATTGCCCATTACCCACTAGAATTTTCACTAGAACAACTCAATCATTTCATTATTCATTGCTAAACTTCACAGAAAGAAGATGAATAGTTTTATTGCTTCTCAGAAAATAAATGATTGATTTTAAGATTTATTTGTCTGAGGGACAGTTCTGTCAGCCACAGACTGACAACTAGGCAGTAAAGTTGCTTACAGCCCTTTAGGATCTCCATTTCCCTTCCTATAAACCAGTTACTATTTCACAGTACATCAAGCCACTTGAAAAATCCTCTATTTTATGAAGCAGGATTCCTTCTCACCTCTGTCAGCTTGTTACCTTCAAGCAAATCCTGGGATATCTACTCATCTGTACTTGTACTTGCAAAGAGCTTATGGTAGAAACTGGGAGGTTGATTTAGGGTTTCTTTAACTACAAGCCCATAAAACCTTTGAAGTCCCCTACGGCTCTAAAAAGATCAAAAAAGTATCATGGAGTAGAGAATCCAGATGCACGTTGCCAGGGAGACAGGAAGAGGCAAAGACTGAGGCGTAGATGACTACAGCTATGGGAGGTCACACACAGCTTTGTCAGTATAAAAATGACTGATGCGTAGCAGACACGAAACCATCATGCCAGTTAAATAAAGTAGCACATATATTCAGATTTGCAAGTGCTTCATGATATGGTTCATCTGGGTCCTTAAGTTACTAGCAATAAAGGCAAGACTGAACTGAGACTAAGAAACACATCTGACCTAGGGACAGAGTCTGAATACAGCAAAAATTCTCTTAAAAGAATGTGTGATAAGAAACCTCAGAGAATGTTAGATATATTAGAACAAAGGGGTAAAAGGCTCTAAAAAGGTTCCTTTGCTTAAGCTATGGACAGATCTCGCACTTTCAGCTTCCAATATTTAGTCATGAAGAGAAATGGCAATTTTTACTAGAGCTGACAATATTCCAGCTTCATAAAATGCATTTAATTGGAGAAAGGTTCGCTATTTTGCCATTTCTTGAAACACTATAAAATGAACCCAATAAAGTGAACTGCTTTTCTTGCATCTGTATGAACATGAATATATCAAGTGTATTTATATGATCAACCTTCTTCCCTGCAAAGTGAGCTCCTGATTACAGTGTACCTCCAAAGCCCAGATGTCCTATGAACTGAAATCACACTTCAGCTCCTGAATATCTGCAGTGGAGGTTCCCATGCTTTTCTAAGTAGCCACCCCAAAAAAGATGGTGTCTGCTCTTCAAAGAATAGCAATTGCAGCCATTGTCTGATGATCTCTGCCACACAAAATCTGGAAGAGTTTTCACCACTGCTGAGCTCATCAGCTCTGGGGATGCCATGAAGTGCTGCCCTGGGTTGCTGTCTCTGCAGCACAAATGTGTTCCAGTACGTGTGCCAAAGATGCCCACCAATGGCTTGTTGGCTGTGGAGAATAACATTTTTTAGGCTGCTATGAGCTGCTTAAGACTGAGTCTTTTTTTAGGACAGAAAGATAACAAGGTGTTAGCAAACACTTTACATTCCCAGGGAGAAATACATTCCAAGTTATTTTCAAATATGGACAGACTGAGAGAAGAGAAAGACGTGAAGCAGAAAAGCACAGCTAAAAAGGCAAAACTTGCATGATGAAAAAATTTACATGAAGTTAAAAGTAAAACTTGGTGGGAAGAATAGCCCACTAGATAGCAAGTCAGCAAAAGGATCACTAATTAATGCACAAAGTGCAAGGGAAAAAAGAGAGTCAGAGAAAAAGAAAATGAAACATGGAGAGGAGGATTGTTGTCACCAACACGGAAATCAAAGCAGCATGTAAACAGTCAGCCTACATGACAGAGAAACCATCTGTCCAAACAGCCTCATCTCACTGCTTCTGGCTGTGCATACGTCTGATAATGTGTGTGGGGAATGGAATGACCGAAAAATTAGAATATAAAATCAGCATCCAGTGGGTCCCAAATAAATGAGGAATGTTGAAATTACTTCCAACCTCCCTCCACCCAAAAAAAACCCAAATATTGTGCAAGTCCCTACAAGGAGAATCAGTTCTTGTCTGGTATAGGGTTTTCCTTTTCCAGCCTGCCCAGCAAATAGTAGAAAATCAGACATTAGGCTTTGCTCTCTATCCTACAGTTCCCATGGAAAGGAGCTTCTCTGTCTGTTAACAGCTGCTGAAGTTTCATGACACAGTGATTTCCAGAGATGACAGTACTGGTTTATAACATTTCTCCTGCAGGAATGGAGTCAGGCTAGAAAATTGTATGTATAAATATTTATCTCAAGAAGTTATTAATGAATCTGCAAGTGTCAGAAACTCTTACTCCCTTTCATTTAGGACCTTGCCTACAGCTTCTCTGAAGAGGAGTGGGATGAGGAAGAGCAACTGCTGTATATAGTGCTAAATTGAGTATGTTGGATTTATGAATGTCCACAAGGATTTAAATAGCTGTTTACTTATTCTCTGATATTTAATCACTGAGCTTCTGCTGCTTGTGTCTTTATTATTAAGGGATCACATCCTATTTTGAATCTTAACAAAAATAATTTTGAAAACAAAAAATATAGATCCATCAGTCAGAAGCTAGCAAGAAATCACAACACCTTAGGGAACACGATTTCAGAAAGAGAAGATCTATTATCCAAATAGTAACACCAGGAGATGTAAGGAAACCTGGAATCCTGCAAGGGATCTCTTGCCTTGCATGGAGTATTACGTATTCTAGCATTTGCAAAGATGAGTAATGTGCAGATTTTGTTGATGCTCTGGGCAGCAGATTTGCACACTAAGGACAGTTGAGGGTAAGCCATGCATGCAAGACTGTGTACGCACATGAACTGTCACCAGAAGAAGAGAAATTCTAGCAACAGATTAAACAGCCCATGCCAGATCCAAAACAGAAAAGTAGATTATTAATGACTAACGCAGTTGTACTTGTACTTGTCTTTGTATATCTTAAATAAGAATATTCGTCTCACATTTTATCAAATTTGCTTTATGAAAACAACTTGAAACATTAAAAAAATAACCTTTGATGGCTGCTAAATATCCTCTCAGTTCTCTCTGGAGCCTGGAACCCTCTGCCTGGAAAAGAAAACAGTCAGACAAGAAAAACACCAAGTAAGTAAAAAAGACATTTCAATATATTATTGCAAACAAGTTTCAGTTACATTTTATGCCTCTAAACACACAATACATTACATACATAAAGTATGCTGGACTTTTCAAAAAAGGAGCAATTTTATGAACTATCTGATGAATAGTGTTACATGGTATAAGCATATTAGATGCAATCAGGGCCACAAAATATACTCTCAATGCTAAAATTTCTGGTTTTGCTTTATCAGTCACTTGAACAGAGAAGGATTCCAGTCAGAGAATGATAGGTGTATTTTACAGCTACAGTCCAGTTCAAGTCAGACTGGCTAATGTCCTAACTTAAAATACAAAGAAGTGCAATCCCTTTTGAAACCACTCAAAATGAGGCCATGCTAGACTTGCAGGAAATCCGTGCCCTTACATACGTGGCTTATTATTTTGCAAACAGTATTCTAAATATTACAAGCAAATTACTCCTATAAAAAAATACTGTTAGTAATTATGTTTAGCTTGTCTAGAGTATCCTGCAGATTGCCATGAAGTCTCAACTGCTCCTTTGGCAAATGCATCACAAGGATTTTTCTTTATCTTATACCAATAGTCTTTTAAAAACTCAAGACTGAACAGGAGAAAATAGACTGCTTATCTCTGACTGTATCACAATTTGGACTTCACAACCCATAGGATTTACAGTAAAATCTGTATTAAACTATATTTCGTAATTTTATTGCTGCAAAGCTGCCAGGACACTTCCAATAGCCTGAAGATTTTGGAAACCCTCCAAGCTTATTACCTTCCAATATCCTTCAAAGTTCTCATTTAAGTGCTTGGAATCTTTAAGAACATCAGTCTGAAGTCACGTTTTCTCACATACAGCTACACCATATGGAATCAGCTGCAAAATATGAGCGATGGCTTTGCAACTTTTCTCATGTTCTCCATGTGATAGACCCCAAAAGGGTGTGTGTGTGAATACAAGAGGAGGCAGAGTGTCAACTGGTATGAACTGTTATAATGCCACTGAAGTCAAAGGACTTTTGGTAAAGGACTTGCCATGGGTGCCACCAATGATCAGGACATTCAGAGTCAGAGAATCATAACAACTTCAGATTGAAATGGATCATCTTGGTCCTTCTCAAAAAATACTCACTTGCACAGATTGCACAGACACTGCAACACACAGATTACACGTGCCAAACTTACTTGTCCCAGCTCCCTACAGGGAATTAGAAGAAAGAAGAGGGAAACTCTCCTTTTGTACATATTCTCCTTAAGGGAAAATACCTCGTGCTTTGAGAAGTCATACAAAGGTACAGAAATTATCTTTCCAATTTGTATGTTCTCTAGCATGAATGCTTCTATAGCCTCTTAACCTGTGAAGAGTTTGGGAAGTAAGTTCATCAACTAGATTCCTCGTCATGGTTCAGCTGAACATGTATCCTGATGATAATTATTTAGTTATTAAAGATTTCTGATGTTTTGGAACCATTAAAGTGCAGCTAGTACGTTCTGAACTCTGCCATCTGCCTTTAATTCCAGTAAAAGCCCTGTATTTACTCATACATTCTATTACTAAGAGAATTCTACAGAAAGCTAGTTAGTTTACAACAAACGTCATGTAATGGATAGAGATTACTCAAACACTGCACTATAATATAACTGGGCAGCTGTCGTGTTCTACTCCTGCTATCTTAAATCACTGTGAGACCCTGTGGGCTTGGTTAGTGTTAGGAGTCATCAGCAACCACTGCTTCGGAAAATGTTTAAGAAGACAAAGCAGTGAAACATGATGCAAATACTGCTGGCTTTGCACCCCTTGGGAACTATCACATACAGATAATAAAAAACACTGTTTTTGAGATTGTGCATATTCAGTGCACTTTCTAAGACTCCTACATATTTAAGTTTTCCCCTTACTGATACAACCTTTTTCCTTTTTTTCTTTTTGGTCTATTTGATGAAGGCACATGGTGGCTCTGAAACCACTGCTTCAAATGCCTTCATTAAGGCCACCACTTTCATTAACAGAGATGCAGCCTTGTGAAGGAGAATGAAAAGTAGATGTCATTCTGCAGATGCTGTTCTCCTCCGAAATGAGATTTCCCAAGGCAGCACTGATGCTTCACTTATTATTTCATAATTATGTTTTATTTGTTTTACATGATGCAGCAAAATCAGTCAGAGTATCATAACGTGCAAGAAAACTCCAGGGAGGTATTTCAATAGCATACACAATAGCAAATTTCCACAATCTGGTTGCTTGAGAACAGCAGACACTCCTCACCAGTTGTCAGCAACAGAAATTAAGAGATCCTAGCTCACCTGGTCAAACTCAACATGCAGATCACCAGAAGTCTGTCAAGCAATCCAGGTAGTCTGTACAGATGAGTGAGGGGATGTGCTGACCACCCGAAACATCTCTTGCTAGAAAAATTGGCAGAGCTCTCCACAGTGCTTTTCCAAACAACTGTTTCTAATTTTGAACATTATAGCACAGCGTCAGTGCTGCTTGTCAGACGCTCTTTTCTAGTGTCTGCTCTTACTACATGGTCAGTACTATGTAGCTTGTAGAGACATGGGTACCCAGTGAGATAAGGAGCCTCACTGTTTTAGAAGCATCTGTTATCTGCTGTCACAGGCCTTACAAACTTTTACAATGGCATTAAGCATTTTCAGCAACTCTGATTTCTGAGAATATTTATTTTTTGTCGTATTTTATGAAAGAACAATATTTAGTATGCCTGAGCACTAAAATTAAGACATTTACAGCACAGTCACCATAGGCTGGAAGAGTGAAAAGACTTTTGAAGACTAACATCATAAAAAACAAGGTTTGTGTCCTACTAGCTTTCGCTCAATTATTCATCAGAAAAATCGCTTCTACTTGGAAATTAAAGGCCATCTTGTCTCCGTATAAGCTGGGATCAGACGACCTATTTGGTAGGCTCATTCATTCTCAGCTTTCCAGGCAGAACAGTAGAGTATGATTTTCCCATCATGTCGCATACAGGATGTAAACACAATACATCTTTAATAGAAAGGTCAAAACAGTATGTGCTTGATACCAAAATCAAATCAATCACTCAACTTTAGCAAGAGTCAAAAGTACTGCTGATGCTGAGGCCGGAGCACTAACTTGTCCCATAGAAATGCAGAACAGGTTATTACTAATGCAGCTCAGAGTCTGATGCTGGAATTTTTTCATTTCAGCACTAACACACCAGGGAAACTGCTCAGAAGAAATCATTATCTGTATCACGTGGCAGACATCCTCTAGTGTAACGTGCAGTTATTAGCTGCAATGTACACTGTGGCTGTCACTCCATTTGCAAACAGGTAAGTAGTATCTACTTATTGGGTCTTTTAGAGAACTCAGAAGCATAAATGCAAAGGTCCGTTTAAATAAGTGAAGCTTAACAATAGAAGAGACAATTCAGGAGCTTCCATAATTCAGTATGAAATAGAACTGTACACCATTATACCCTATTTTATTGTTTTTCTCCCCTTCATGGTTCCTAGAATTGTCTTCCAAATTTAAGCTTTTTTTCTTTCTTAAGTAAATATATTCTTCTTCTCTCTTTCTACCAGCTGTGGACAACCTGGTGTTCAAACTATTTGTCTAGCACACTGACTATGATAGAGCTTTTTGGTACGCCAGTACCTACCAGGATAACATCAGCCTTGTGGTCACCCGCTAAGAGCGTTCAAGAGTAACACTTTAATCATTCTAGCGAGGAAGTAACACCACGAGTGCAAGGAAACTGCATCAAACAAACCAGGCTACCCAAAGAGCTTGGACTAATCTGAAAAGTAACAACTTTATGGCATCCTGGCTTGAATCAGAAATAGTGTTGACAGCAGGAGCAGGGAAGTAATTGTCCCCCCTCTCCCCCACTCAGCACTGGCGAGGCTGTACCTCGAGTACTGTGTTCAGTCCCTCACTGCAAGAAAGGCACTGAAGCTCTGGAGAGCGTCCAGAGGAAGGCAATAAAGCTGGAGCCCAGGCCTCATGAGGAACAGCTGAGGGAGCTGGGATTATTCAGTCTGGAGAAGAGAAGGCTGAGGGGAGACCTTATTGCTCTCTATAACTACCTGAAGACAAACTAGTGAGCTAGGGGTTGGCCAGTTCTCTCCTGTAACTAGTGATAGGATGACAGGGAATGGCTTCAAGTTGCACCACAGGAGATTCATATTGGATATTAGGGAAATACTTCTTCTCCAAAAGAGTGGTCAGATGCTGGAATGGGCCGCCCAGGGAGCTGGTGGAATCATCAGCCCTGGAGGATTAGAGGTTGTGTCGAGGAACATGGTATAGAGAGAACTATTGCTGATAGATGGACAGTCGGACTGGATGACATTTCGGTCTTTTCCAACCTTGGTGATTCTATGATTTACAGACAAATGCCAACATTCTCTGCCTCATGACAGCAGTGGCACTCAACAGTCACGTAAGAAAAGTCAGTGCCTGCTGCAACGCTCTGATAACCATTTCACTTTTGACTACTGCTGCTAAAACCAATTCTCACTGCTTCAGATGAAGATGAAGCACAATAGTTTTGGTGCCCTCCCTAAACAAAGTCCCAAACCTTTAGCTTTCTATTTCCAGTGCCTCACAACTAAACATCTCCTTCACCAGGTGAGGATTCTATTTTCACGTCTATTACATCACCCTACAATGATACTCATGTTTCCTAATTAAAGATCAAACTAATGTTTTTAATAGATATTTCAGGTATGCAAGGTCAGCAAGTGTATGCTATCACTCTTTTTGTTCTGGGAAAAATACCCTTTCATTTGTAAGATAATTATTAAACATACATTTTAGAGTAAAATAGTAATCAGCAAAGAAAATCTTTCCACAGGCCCCAGAATAAGCTGCACATTGTTTTGATTGTTTTTGGCTTCAGTCATCTAACATTTGAAGTGGACCTTAGGATGGTCCCTGTAAAGATGTCAGTCAGATGAAGTCTCTCTGAATACAGTTTGCAAATGCTTCTAGGCTTATAGAAATAAAAGCTCCCTTCCTCTAGTCCAGTTTGAGTTTTCATGTGTCCAGTTTATTCTGGGGCATCTATCAGGGCCAGCATTTGGCATCAACTTTGTTTAGTAAGGAAACCACCCAGGGAGAGAGGTGTATTGAACCACCATCAGTTGCAGCTTAGTAATATTAAGAATCCCCTACTGTTCAGTGTGGAACCCTATAGACAGAGAAGGAAACCTGTGTATGAGCTAAGGGAAAACAGTCTCTTCCAGTCGGAGTAATTATAAAACTTGCACTTTTTATTTATTGCCCGGATTATTTCTTCTAAAGCCTATGCACAAGATCAGTAAAATAAGGGGTTTGAAGGGCAAACTTGAAGTATGTAAGATGATTAATAAACATATGGGCTGCACAATAGCTTCCAGAAGAAAGAAGGGTTTTCAGAACAGGCTGTATTTCCTGTGAAATTTTTTCATTGTGCTCTTCATTCAACCCTAGATTAAGACACCCGTGACTGCCTACACATGAGTTGAGTGCCTCTCCTCCTCTTAGAGCTAATACAGATCTCTTTGGTGCAATCCATGGTGTCAGAAGGACAAATAAATTCTAAAGTCAAAACCACTCACTCAGCACAGCTGCCTAGTGCCTTTTGGGACACCCAGCAAGACATATACAAATACAACTGATCCTAAAGGAAACTCCTAGTTTTGTGGGATGGTGCTGGGGAGCCAGAGAGGATACACTAGGGCCTCAGAGATGGCAGTGGGCGCTGACATTTAGAGAACTGACTCACACTCCTCATGGCAACCACAAAGGAGGCTAAACCAGGAGTCACAAGTGACAAGAGGGCTCATTAACGTAAACATACCTCCAATGAAGAAGGGGATGACTCAGACCCAGGCGATGCCTAGGAGATCCAGCTGGGAGCAGCAGGAGACACTGCTGGGCTATGGTCCTGAGTCCTTGTGGGAAGCAGGACTGGGGACTGCATTTCTACAGTATGTCTCAGGGTGGCAATAGACGCCTCGGTATGAACTAATATAGGATCTGGGCCCGAGTGAAGGACCTGTGTGGGACTATCAGGGCCATTAAGGCTGTAAGTGCACCCAGAAACCCGACGTTGTTGCTGTCTTGACCCTTCTGATGACACTGCCTGGTTCTACACAAATGAACTGAATACAGATAGCTACATTCAGGTATTGCAATCTAGACGTGGATGAGCCTCCTGGGACAGAATTCAGCTGCCAAAGCATGTCCCTGGAGATGCCAAGGTGTGCTTGAGAGCACCACAGATGCACGCCTTGTGCCTGTGTACAGGTCATGAATGTCAACTATGGTGTCTTAGGTCACTTATAAACTATAAAAAGTATAAAATACTTCAGCATCTGTTCACTGCCCCACCAAACAGCTTTAAGTCAATGTCATGCCATACCTATCAGGCAGTTAAGCACGCTTTCATGAAATGAAGGACACAACATTTCAATTGTTACCAATTACACTCACAGAGCAGCTCTTTCTGTGAGGTGCAAAGTAAAGCAGGACACACTTCTGCACACTCAACAGAAACAAAATAGTACTCTTCATTTCCACCAAATTCTATAAATCAGCAACAGCAGCACTTGACATTTTGCTTTATTCTGATAATATCTCATGGGCAGATGCTTTTTTTAAATCACAGCAACTGGTATTTATCCACGTGTACATTCTCAATATATAATGTTAGTGGTTTAAACACTAGAACATTTTCTAACTGTACTCTATGAAATTAGAAATCTCTTAATTATATAGGGGAAAAAATGATGAGAGTAAATATGCACAGATATGAAACACTGATGCTCCATAAGTGCCGAGTCACTAAAATATAGTAGGGAATAATAAAATTCCTACTGAAATTCCTCCCGAAAGAAGTGTAAGATGCAGCTGCTTGAACGATGGTAACTACAGTTTATAGAGATATAGAAATTTCAGACCTGATGACATTTTCACAGAGTAAAGAATTATGTGGGAGTTGTCTTTTTACCTGAACTTCAAGGTCACTTAAGGGGCTGAGCACATCCACAATTTAGCTGTGCAGAAAGAAACATGCAAGTCTCAAGTAAATTCTTGTAATACACTGAAAAATCAATGCCACACAAGTTAAAAGGTCCACAAGTTTTGTTTTAAATTGGCAATTCCCAGTTTACAACTTAAGTGGAAGGCAAATAGCAGTTTTACTCAGTGCTAAAAATCAAATCTTTTTGGTGTTGGTTTCAGCTGCAGCAGCGCACTGCTTCTGGCAAGAAAATCTGGAGACTCTGTAAAGCCACTGTGCTCTGTTCTCTCCAGACATGGGATGACTCAGTTTCTTCAATCGTGATTCATCTGGTAATTCAGCTCTGAGTATCACGTCAAAAGGGGGGCTCTTATCCAGCTGTGTTCAGATAGAGATGGGAATGGACCACAGGAGAGTGTAAATGAGGTTATCCTACAGAAAGTCATATTAATCTTCTGGATGTACCCTTATATTGAGCATCCTTCTGAGTATGCCAAATACTTATCATCCAACCTGCCCTTCAGGCAAGGAATTGCTTATTGAGATCTCAGTTTTTGCCTTATCTGTTTCCTAAGTAATAAGCACTTTGCTCTTTTTCTGTTCTTTCCCTGAGCTAAACTGGGAGTCCTTATTTATTATCCTGTTTAAATACTCTCCGAGGATAATTCTATCCATGAAAACAGTTGACCTCCCAAGTGACATCAGTTCAATAAGGTGGAGAAATAAGAGAAATATTCCATTTTAACACCCTTCAATTTACCAAGAGACCACATGTCACTAGCTGCTACAGCCAACTTACAGAGACTCAAATCTGAAGTGACAGTCTTCCTCAAAACCAAATGTAGGAGAGTGAGATGGCCAGGAAATGGTGACAAATCACTGTTAAATGAGATTGCAAGAAATAAAGTTAAGTCTGAACTTTCTCTAAAGCTGCCTCTGTCACAGGAAGGCCTACCATAGGAAGCAACCACCATAGAGAAAAACAATCCTGGATAGAAGTGGAAAAGTTGGTGTAGCCTCTAAGCCCACACCAACTGCTCTATGGAACTTGACACAATGAACCATCACCTAATCTCCCTTTTAACTCTTTAATACCTTGAGTATGATTTTTCTTTTTCTAAAGGCTCTAGAATTGCTGAGGTCACCTTTATAGCAGGATTGAACGTAAACCAAGAAGAGATGGCTGCTTGAGTCCACAGAGGACAGCAGTTCTGCAAAGTGCTGATCAGTAAGCATGATAATACAGGTGCACACTGTAACCTTTTGTATCTTTGCATTCCTAGTTAGTTGGAGATCAAAACATGGGTGAAACTAAGAAAATTTAAGCAATTTATAACCTTCTTGTTGGTGTACCTGGCAGAAAGCATTTTTACAGCACTTTCCCCTTTGTATTTGTGGAATTGGGCGAAACAGAATTACTTGAGAGCAAGCCCAGCAGAACGCAGCAGTATGCATGATAAGCTTAATAAATGTACAAGTGATCTCATTTGTTATAGCACTGGATCTAACCTTAACTGCATGTGTCACTCAAAAGAGTTGTAGTATTTCCTTCAGCACTCACAGATTTCCTCCCCTGGCCCCAAGTCATACTTGCATTCAGATTTAGCATCATTCAGTTCCTGTGCAGTCCTTGACTGCCTATTACTGTCTCTCAGTACATCAAAGGAAGAGGAAATAAAAATGAAGAAATGCTAAGATCCTCCTTAGCCCTTGGCAAGACTTTCATTTGAAAAATAACATGAGAGAAAATTCTTGTTAGAGAATAGGAGAAAAACACTTGATACCGTTTTGCTGAAAAAGACCTTTTTTTCCCCTCTTTCGTCTCTCTTCTTTTTTAATTGACTCAGAAGTTGCATCTAAAAATAAATCCCACAGTACTCTATTTTTTTCATGGGGATACTCCAGCTGCTCCTCTCCTATCCAGTAAGAACCTCACAGATGCACCTTATTTCTAGTAACACAGTTACTAGCTGTGCAAACAGCTGTGTTATTGAAAACAATGGTAAGTGCAATGTAAGAAAGATCAGGAAGAAATACTCTATTGATAACTCAGCAGATTTAGAAAAGAGGAAGGTGAAGAAAAAGGAAAATATAATATCTCTATGGGGCTTCAAAGCTTCTCAATCCTTTTTCAACCTTATTAAATCCCAGCATCTACTCGACCTTGGCAAAACCGAGGAAAGAACCACTCTCCTCAGAGAAACAGCTTCTTATACTTCCCACCATCATCATTTCAGAGAAAGAATGAGCTACACAGCCCATTTACTCCCAGAGCCTCCCTCTCTTTCTAGACCGAGATGGAAAATAACTCTGTTACTGCAAGATGCAAGAGTTAATTAGTGCCTGAGCAGTCAGAGTTCAGAATTTGTGTTTATATGAAAAGGACAGAAATGCATGTGGAGGATAGGACTGACGCAGTGTAGGAATTGCAAAGACTAATATAAACCAACTTCTGTGTCATGTGAAGTGTGTGGGAGTAGTTCTCTCACCCTTCAATGGCTTTTACATATGAGCTCTGAAAGACAGCTCATGAAGCCTGCTGATATCCCTGTTTATACTTGCATAACAAGATTATTTTCCTGGTGACATTAATACCTTTGAGCTAAAAACGCCATCCAACAAAGTGAGGAGTAATTGAGGTTAGACTTCAGGACTGTTTGGAAGTATGTTATAAACCCTCCAGGGAAACTCAATTTTCATGTATGTATTTACAGCACTAAGATCAATTGAGCCCTGCTGACCTGTAGTGCAACATCAGCAGTGCCACCACAGCTCTCACCATCCCTGTGCTAACAGGGAGTGTAACAACACACAGCAGTCTAAAACTGTTCAGCTATTCACTTAATATAAAGCTAGTTTTATTACACACAACTGATGAAAACAATCCACAACATGAAACCAAGGAAACAGATCAATTTCTTTGTCAGAAAGCAACTACAAAGCTCTATGAAGTTGAGGTTGGGTTCTGCTCTAAATTACTGTGTTGAAAATGTGCTTACACTCCAGCAATCCCAGGGAGTTCTGGCACAATGGCATCATAAACTATTAGAATATGCCTGTTTGATATGAATGTCTTGCATGTTTGTATGCACAAAAGCAATAGGGTTTTTTTGGTTTGTTTTTTTTTTTTTGAAAACTGCAGAACAAAATCTTACAGTCGCATGGTTCAAAACATTTTCTTTCTCCTGTTACCTTTCAACACCTTTTTCAAAATCAGCAAGTTAAAATACACCGCGTTCTTCTTAACAGAAACCAAAAAAGTAACTGACCTCTTGCCGTTTGAAGTTTTGAACATACTCTTCAAACTGTTCATCTTTTGTTTCATCTGCTTTCCCTAGTTTTTGAAGTACCTATGTTGGGGAAAACAAAAACAAATTAATATCAGTGTCACAAAATGAAAAAGCTTTTACATTCAACACTCCTTTCAGTTAAGCTGAAATTGCATTTCATTTTGTTGAAGTGCTACATGCACCTCTGTTTACAGAGTTCACCTGGGAAAACATTTTGTCAAAAATCAAAAAGGGTGACTACAGTGAAATAAACAAAAGTGAAATACTTAGTGTGTGAGCAGAAATATACTATGTGTGGGCACATGTGTTAATATACCTCAAAGTAATTGGAGGAAAGTGGACATTGTTTGTTTCTTTCCTTCTCCTTGATGGTTTTTTCCAAAATGAAGCTACTTTTCTTTTAGCAAAAAATACCAGGGTTCTCAGAGCAAGGAAGAACTAGACAAATTTGCTGGCACTTCAAGTTCTCTTCTCATTTGGACAGACTAAAAAAAAAAAACAAGTTACATTTTTTGAATGTTTATGGCTCATTACATCCAATGGTATTAATGTTATCCTTAGCTGTATGATTTTCAGCATTAAATGAGAATAAAGAATTATGATAATGAATCAGAAATTCATGCAGCTAATGTTTATTTAAAACTTCTATTGTTTCATATTAACCCTCCTCATTAATCCAGAAGTCGACTGTCATCCATTAATAAAAAATACACTGCAAGATGCCAGCAATAAAGGCTAATGGTGTGAGAGCAACCTCAAAAGTAAACTGAACTGCTAAACTTTATACTGTGTTAAACTACAAAAAAAAAAAAGGTATTAAATCACAGCACTGCAAAGTCATTTTAACTCTGAAAATTTACATGTAAAATAATATGGATTTTACCATTCTTTACCACTCTTTGCTTCTCAAAGAGTGATACTGATTGCTCTCCCAAGACAAAGCAATCAACTTTTCTATTTTCACAGAAAAAGAAAAAACAAAACAAAGAAAACCCACATATTCCACGTAAAGAATCCACAATAGAATCATAGAATCACCAAGGTTGGAAAAGACCTACAAGATCATCCAGTCCAACTGCCCATCTATCACCAAACTCCTCTCTAAACCACGTTCCTCAACACAACGTCTGTGTGTTCCTTGAATTACCTCCAGGGTTAGTGACTTCACCACCTTCCCAGGCAATTGTGACTGATACCATGAATAAACATGAGCCCCAGTCCTGGCATACTTTGTCTCATCTCATTTGACTTTAAACCCCAGTCTGCATGGAGACAAAAAAAGACAGAATGCACAAAGGTGCAGAGAGAAGCGTTTCAGTGGAAACCAGAGCTAAAGATGATCAAAAAGGTGATGCAACATAACCTTTGCACCTGGTATGAGGAACTTCAAGGAAGTTTTGACATATTTACACCAGAAAGGAAGGATGACATCAGGAAAAAAAATAATTCTGGTTGTAGACATGTTTTTACTTTTCATTCCCATGGCTCATTTGAGCACTCCGGGTTGCTTTTAAGTCCCAATGATCTCACATGCTCTCATCACCAATCTCTTTATAAAATATTAAAAAAGTATAACAGACAGCTTTACAGAAGAATAATTTAATTAAACATTTCAAATAATCACAGCACTACCCATAGCTTGCTGTCACCAGTGAGTCCAACAGCATATCCCCAGCTGCAGCGTGGCTTTGATCTGCACCTAATGGCTCTCTGAAAATCACGATTCCTTTCAAAGTACTGGCTGCCAGGTAATCCTCTCCCTGAACCAACGTTCAAGCTGTGTGCACAGGAAGAAGTAGCAGGCACATTTAATTAGAGTCAGAGAAATTCATAGCATAAGTAACAAACTAGGGCAGAAAAAGCTGTCATGATAAATTATTTCATCTTTTCCAAAATATCCATGGCACACATTTATGTCTCCAAATGGGTGCTCAGGACCAATAGCTGAAGGCTGAGAGCATTTCTATATATATATATTTTTTTTCTCATCTCCAACTTTTCAATTATTTCTATTTTCAGCTAAATAGCTGAATTAAGAGTAAGAGGTGATATCAGAAGCTGGCTTCTGTAAACAAGCAGAACCAAAGCTGTTGCTCAGCAACTCATGGCTCAGAATGGGTTAGAATGAGAGCTGGACTCAGGGAGTCCAGGGCCAGTAGCTACTGCAATTTTTTCTTAGCATGCCCACATAGAGAAATAATGTTTAGGACTAGGTTTCAGAACATTCACCAACAAACAACCTATATTATTGAAAAAAATTAAAAAGATTATATAGAAAAAATAAAAATTGAAGAAGCAGACATGAACTGGAGGTGTTCAAGAAATGCTGAGATGTACTGAGGGACATGGTTTAGTGGGAAATACTGGTGACAGGGGGTTGGACTGGGTGATCTTGCAGGTCTTTTCCAATCTTGATGTTCCTAAGATTCTGTGAATCTCAAGAAACATTCTACAGTCATCGATTCTGTAGTTTTCTGAAGAATGCATAAAATATTTCATCTCCCTATCTAAAAAGGAAATAGGCACAAATTATTTCATTTAATTAGCAGAACTTGAAACAGTTGCTCCATTTTTTTCCTGATTTAACTGTAATTTCCAAATGTAATACCATACAGTACAAATAATGCACTGAATTATGATAAGGTTCTAAAATGTATTAGCACTGACATTGAGAACAAAGGTAAAAGCTGCATTTGATCTGACGGTAAACCTTGTTTCTGTTGAATGAATGTATGTACTGATTAATGGTCTGGTAATATGGTATTGAGATAGATAAATGACAGATTCAACACATACACAACATTTTAGGAAGGACAACCATATATGATATCATTAATAAATGGCATATTTCCATTTGAGTATGTTGCATCTTCAGTTAACATTTTAGAAGACATAAGACTTAGCAGTTTCACTTTTAAGTCATTTAAGCACTTTCATTTACTAAAATTAATAAATTTCAGATCTATGAAGATCTGAACTGTTAAAAAGAAAGCATCAATAATCGGCTGATCTCAAATTAAAACAATCAGTTCTGTAATGACGGCGAAGTAAATATTGTTGAGTGTCTCCAAAATGTCAAAGAAAGGAAATTAATTTAATAGAAGAAAATACAGATAGGGTTGAGTACATTTGATTATATTGAAAACTCATATCTCATGGTAAGAATGACAGTATTATAATCGCTGCTGAGATGGCCATTCAAAAGGGCTTATCCATCCTTCCCTACAGAAATTTCCCAAACTATGTCAGTTCAGGGCGGGGGGTGGAATAGTGATTTTCAAATATGAACCACAGCTAACTAGGAGCTGTGATATTCTTAAAGAACAACCAACATGTTCAAAACCACTTAAGGCATGAAGACAGGTTTACTAAGGTATGAATATACAAGACAAGCCTTTATCAGAAATTCACAGGACTTCATAGTTCGAAAACATTAAGATAACCTAACCTGCCATAAGTACTACTAAGTAAGGATATAAACAGAACAACCCCAGTATGAATAGCAAAACAAACACTTCTGAGACAAAGACCTGAAGCCACTGCCTTAAATCTTTTGAGAACAGCAAATTGCATTTTACAGAAATTAAATGGAATTTCCTAATCCGAAAAATAACAAATTATTCCTTAGAAACTCGTAATTTTTCTTTCTAATGCTACTCTCAATCTTTTTAAAGCAAAGTCACAATATCTATGTAAGGAACATACATTTTAAAAACACAAGGCGTTGTCTTGATAAAAGCAGAAATTAATTTACACAGAATATGAGGTAAAGCCTTGGGGTATCTATGCAAACTTATCAGCTGGTGTAGGGCAAATAACCCCCAAGAAGAGCACTCAAGGAAATAGTGTGAAAGGTGGTATATTTTGGTAGGCTTAAGTAGATGGTATACAAACAAATAGTAAAAAGAGAGTGACTCACCTTGATGATGGTTGAGGCTCACTGATAACTCCACCAGAGAGGGATCTCCAACCAGAGATCCTCCCCTGGTGGTGGTCAGCCCTTAAATGGGGTCTTGGGAGAGGTGGAGTCAAACTCCACCCCTTCCAATCACACTCACCTGTGCCCCTGCGGCTGACTCAGGGCTCGCCTCAGGTGATCAATCAGTGGTTCAGGCCGTGATTCAACAGTTCCCATACAGCTGGGGAAACTGAGTTATGGGGTAAAGAGTTTACAAAATAGGGTTTTATAAGAAATCTAGTTTCTAGTGCTTTAAAAAAAAACAACTTTATTTTAAGTTTACTCCAAGAATTTTCATTTGGGATAACTAGACTAAGTTTCTGAGCAAACAGATCAAAAGAAAAATATTCACTGTCTTCAGTTAGGCACCTGAGTATTTTAGGGTAAAACAAACATTACAGAACATCTTATTTTTTAGGGTGAATGCCTTGGCTTTATAAATGAACTCTTTTTTTTTTTCTGTAATATAACCATAAATCACATTAACCACAAACCATATTTAACATATTAGAGCTTTGTAAAAGAAGCAGATCAGCAACCAAAACATACCCAGTAAGTAAAAATAACCATTTTATCACTGAAATTTCTGAAATAACAGTATACTGCTCAGTTTCATTTCCTCTGTGAAGACTTCAACGTCAGCATGGCTTCAGTGCAAGTGACTTTACTGCTTCTGTTTTGAAAGCGGTGGGCTGAATTTCATAATTTACACATTGTACAAGCACACATTATCCATATCACCTCTGTGCTACTGCTTTCCCACCTTGCATTCTGGCAGAAACAACAGCTGAGTGGCGGTTTGTGCAAACCTCAGTTTTCATTAATATCTAGTCAAGGATTGTGGAAAAGCCCCTTTGTCACTGACAGCACATCAAAAGCCTGAAACATCTTTTCAGACAGAACTCTGAGCATCTTACTTCGACAACTATACGAAGTGTAGAAAAAACACTATAATAGAGATCTTCACTGCTAAGCAGCAGTTGGCTTACAGCAGAACAAGACCCAGTATCCCAAATCAAGAAGGATGATACTCTCGCCTGTTTTCAAAGTCTCAGAAAGTTCCACAGGTATTTACAATGCATAAATGATCATTTATCATTAAATCATTATGGAGCAAACAATCACCCTCCAACAAAAGACACACAGAAATTATTGCAGAAAGTTTACAAGAGTTCCATAAGAGAGGAGAGCAGACAGAAGATTTCCAAGGCACATCAATGCTCTCACCTTCCTTTGATCACTCTCTCTTCTTCTCCACTACCTGCAGTCTGGATCATTACCATTACTTATGTAAGAAATGATGACACCAAGTTCAGGTTTTCAGGTCAACACTAGCTGATCTGTAATTATTATTCTACTTGCCTGAGCACACTTGCAGTATTAATGATACCGAGAATTCCTGATCATTCAGCATTCTGCAGTCAATCCTATGCAATGGTAGTTGTATCCCTGTTATTGTATTTCCATTTGTTACCGAGTCTCCTTTCCAGGGCTTACCTTATACTAGCTATAATGATCGTTATTTGCCCACCATTTGTAGTTGAGTTTCATTGCTGAAGTCTGGACACGGTGTATCACATACTAGAAGAAAAGACTCAAAGCAAACTGCAATTTGGGAAAATATATTTAGTGGAGGAATGCAACTTCACCACTGCTGTCCTAATAGATGACAATTTCTGCAGCATGGGGACAAAAAGAAAAGTTGTATACTGAACAGTATTAACACATGAGATATGGCCCAAGAGATGGAAGTGTGACCAAGTGTTCACCAGGATGGAAGAGCACTGAAAGTATTCTACAGATCAGACTAAGTGTATGACCTACCAACCACTCTCTGGCCTTCCCAGGAGAAGATACTTGGGGAAGATACAAAGCAATCATTCAATGGCAATTCTGAATGTCCTTGCAGACCCTAGCAGACTGTTTCAGTGATCTCCTGGTGTGGTGTCTCCAGGTTTTAAATCCCTGCTGGATTTTTCCTAATGACAGTCCTGTCCTTGTTCAGGTCAGGTAAGGTATTTCCTGCTTGCATGAATGCTCACTTTCTCATGGCTGTTTTTCTTCCGTTAATTTTATGTCATATTTTGTTTGCTGGTGCTTTGAGTGCTGTAAAATGCCACGATGCATAGAAGTAGTTATGTAACAAATGGGAAGAACGCTAAATAATAACCAGACAATCATAAAATACTATGATAAGATACGCTCTCTTAAATGAAACTGAAAGAGGGAGATGTGATCTTTCTACACAAATGTGACGAATGTGAACATTATGTTATGAGAGATGATTATAATAATTTCTCTGCAAATTACAGAATCTAATTATACATCATTGCCCAGATGATGTTAAAATGCTCTAGAGAGGGCTACAAAATAAACATTATAATTCTTTTCACAGTAAACACCACAGACTTCTGCATTAGTCCTTGGTCATTTCAGTTAGAGCCAGAAAGAGTTTTACAGAGAGCACAGAACTGCACATTGCAGTGCAGCACAATGCTAGACCATTTCTCACTCCTCTTGCACTCAAAAAACTTGCTGTACTATAACTAGGCACCTTTGCAACATTTAACATTTAAAGACCTGCAGTGTACTTCAAAAATGAAACTCTGGAGAGGCAAGCCATCAAACCAGTTTTCCCCAGTGTGCTCCATGTGCCCAGCCTGTATAATAGAGCAGAGCATCCAGGCAAGAACCTGGAAAGGGCCATGGTTAATGAACTTCATGGGATGCAGTTTAAAGAGAAAAACGAAATGGTAAGAAATGTTAGGCAAGGGGGGGAAAAAAAAGAGAAACCAAATGAAGGATTAAAAGGAAAGCATTACATTAAAAGTAACCTAAAAACAAAAACTCAATGTTGAGAAGCTGTGAGTTGATATTTCCTTTATTGCTCACTTTAGCATTGTAGAATCAAAGTATAGTAACAGCAAGTAACTTCTTCACCAACTTCGGAGACAGTTAGTTACAGTATGGTACCAAATTCAGACTATCATCTTAACTTCTGGGCCATCCTCCTGTGAAAAGGAGTTCCACACTACTGAAATTTACTGTTGTCATGGTTTTGTGATTTTTTTGGTGCTGGTATTCCACATCATAACATCATGTATTGCATTAAGAGTTAAAGAGCTAATGCTCTTGGTCTAGTGGTTAGGAGCCGGCGCTTTCACTGCCGCGGCCCGGGTTCGAGTCCCGGTCAGGTATACCCAGCATGCAGCTGGAGCATTAGCTCTTTAACTCTTAATGCAATACATGATGTTATGATGGAGAATACCATTCAGAGTTGTTTTTTTTTCCACCGTATTTTCAAAGCATAAGAAATAGCATCAACCTGACCGTAGCAGAATTACTACTCACAAAACTATAATCATCCAAATAGGTTAAAAAAAAAAAAAAAAAAAAAAAAAAAAAGAATAGACTGCCTAATAAACAATATTTTTTCCCCAAAACAAATCTTTTGAGCTCTCATGAATAGAACATTTTAATCAACTACAGTGATATTCAGTAAAAAAATATTTGCATTCTATGCAAAAAATACTACTAAAACTCACCCTGGCACAGGAAAATTTATTTATCTTAATGTAGTCCTCAGCTGTGGCACTCTGTTATCTCTAAATTAAGCAAACTTTTCCTGGGTCAAGAAGAAAGATTTCAAAGATAAAATTGTAATTTATCTGTGGTTAGCTTACTTTTGCTTTCATAATTATGCATTTAAATTCTACCTTGAAAACGGTAACTTTGTCCTTTACAGACTGTCTCTCTGGATTCACTGTAGAAAGTACTCAGTGACGTTCCATCTGTCTGTCTGATGGCAGGCAAATAAAAAATAATCAAGCAAAAAGCTTTTGAGTTATAAAGCCAAAATAAAGATCACATTCGATGTAACAGTCCTTGAGTTTTAAAATGCGCAGGCATTCTTCCCCTGTCTAGCTCAACAGGATTTATATAACAGATTGCTATTCTATTCTTTTTAGCTCTGAGGGTATCCTTTCAATGGATCAAAGAATTCATAAAGAAACTAGCCTTTCACTTTAAGTAATTATGCTTTTCAAGCTATTTCCCATTCTATTTGCATTGCAGTATCTGATTTTCCGTACTTAGTTCCATGATCCAGGGACAACAATTTCTACTGGTATTGATTAAACTCACCAAAAAGAAACAATTTATAATAAGAGAAACGGATTTTGACACTAAGTAGATGAAGATTGTTAGTATTAAAATATAATGCCTCCATGGTAGGTTTATACGAACTTAGTAAATTCCATTCAGTAACTTTATAGGCATCCCTAGGTTAGTTCTAATAAAAAAAAAAAAAGGCAAATGAAGGCAATTTACATAATTATGTGACTTCTAAAACCTGGAGAAAGAACCAGACTTTCTGCAAAGGGAAAAACAAGAACCAAACAACCAAACCAAACAAAAAAACCAAACTGATTTAAAAGAGATATTTCAATTTGACATAATGTGTTTTTCTATCAGCTGTCTGTGAGATCAGGAGAAATGGCTCAATTTCATACTCTGCAGTAAGATTACAATCTACATTCTTAGACCTCAAATGACAGCAACATCTATAACTGCAGCAGTGATGCTCAACCATTCCTGATATGGGCGATAATGGAAGCTCATGCATTTCTCATTTTGCCACCTCAAACAGTTAACAGGTGAACTTACTTTCCTTTCACCATCACATATAAAAGGTTAGTAATGTTTTTGTGTCTTACCTATTTGGCTGCTAAATAAATCCATATGCTGAATGTAGCAATACAGCTGCCTAATCTTGACTGCCTCCTCCAGTCTGAGCTGTGACATTTCAACAGATATTCTTGCTCCTTGATAAAGGAGTTGTCTGAGCCTAAATAAAATGCTAACATCTGTTCCAGCATGCACAGAGGTGCAGTTACTGCCCACCCTGAGGCTCCTTGATGCCCAGTCAAGACAGGATTAGGCTCAGGGCAATCTTCACTACAGGGCTGATAGCAGAACCCTTCAGAAGCAAAATCAAGAGTTTCCACCATGGTTTGGTGGCTCGCCAACAGAATATTTCACCACCTGTTAAGCAGTTTCATGTCATGTCACACATAGCAGCGAAGAACATGAAGAACATTTCACCTCACACTTTGCAAAACATTTGCCAGGTTGATGTTCATCTGTGGAGGAATTTACTGTTTTTTTATAGAGCATGAATATACTGCAAACGAAATATCAGTGAAGTGCCCGACATGGCAGCATTTGCTAATGAATTACTTTTCATCTTGGGAATGCACCAGAGCTTCCTCCTCCATCCCCCTCCAGAGGAAGAGGAACTGACCTAATACTAACAGGTAAATTCACTCCCCTGAAGGGGGAATGACAATTAGGTTATCATTTCAAACAATTGAGAAAATTATGTCCCAGATATATGAAAAGTTAGATAGATCACATATACTCATTCAGCTAATTTGAAAACTCAGGAAATCATTAATGTTATTCAGGCATTTCTTTCATTCTTTTTTTTTTTTTTCTTCAAAATAGCTTTTTCAAAAACTCAGTAATTCGTGAGATATTTATTTTACTTACCAAAATAATCTGATGGTATCTGATAACAAATATCCCAAGACAAGGTTTATAAAGGAATAATTAACCGAGCATAACATGGTAGCTTTGACTAGCTCATAATACTAGCCAATACCTCTGAAGAGTTACCAGCTTTCCATCTCATGCTTTTTTAGAATTATTCAACATTTTTGCATTACTGAAGGTTAAACGACCTCACAAAATTAAAGTATTCTGAAGGAGCTCATCTAACATAGCATATTTCTACATCTCTCATTGATCGCTGCTAAGGATAAACTTGTTCTCAGGAGTTTATGCACATCATTTCTTCATGCTCACCCTAGGTCATGGTCACCTGGTACTTGAAATGATTTAGACATTATTTTGAAACCAAGGAAGAAAATAACCGCATTGATGCAGCCAACTGGTGTTGGAAAAAAAAAAAAAAGAAATTAAACAGGACTTTCAGTTGACAGACAGAAGTTAAAGAAAGCACTAAATTAATGCTGATGTTAGCAAGGTCTATCAGCCACAGTAACATCAAATGCTTGAATTTTGAAATCTAGTTTTAGCTTGAGATGTTGCAAGCAAATATACCCCCACCCTCTCCTGAAAGGTTTAGGAATGAGACCCCAGAATTAGCCTTTTCCCTGGCAATTCCCCTGGACATAAATCAGAGCTGCTGAGCGTGGAGATTGGTGTGTTTTTCTTGGATCCACAACATCCAGAGCACAGTTAGGGACCACTTTGTAATAAAGATATTTCTTTGCCAAGCAAGCAGCAGTGTGGTCATATAATCAGTTAGCATAGTCATCTGACCATGCTGGAGGAACAGCAACAGCACAGGGAGCTGGAATGACTTTCATTAGCACGTGCTGTGAGACCTCTCAGACTCTTCAAAAGCAAATCATATGCACTGATGTTGAAGCACTGCTTCAGTGACCAGCTCCACAGAAGTCTTCATCTTTGAAGATAAGGAAGAAGGACCGTCTTCCAAAAGAAACAGGCACAGATTGGCTATTACTGAAAATCACTATGAATATAATCCATAGCTGGATACAGCTAGTAGAACTGGATATAAAAGAACACTACGTTAACAGTCTTCACACCTAAAGTGCCATGAAATGGTATGGGACGTTATTAAATGGCTCTATTTTTCCTTTTGCAAATCAGATGTGCTGGCGTCCTCCATTTGGTGGCAAAGGTGGAAAAACTGACCAGTGTTCTGCTTAAAATAGCTTTTAAAAATCTAATCAATTCCTGCCTGCAGTCTAATCTTTTCTATGTAAAGCAAACCCCTTGACTTCAGCACTCCCTCAGTAAAGTTTTCTAAAGTTGCAGTATCCTCTTGGCTTTCTGTAGACACTCTACAGTTGGTCTGGTTTACAAGAATCCTCACATTGCTCAAAGCCCTTGAACTTCCTTTCATTTTTAAACCTTTAAAAACTGCCCATGTGTAGGAAGAAATTAGAAAAACATTTGATGTATTACAAATCATAGAAAGGTAGACTGAAAAAAAAACAGCTTACATGTGAAAATGGATCAAAAAATTGCATCAGATATATCCAACCCCTCCCAGAAAAATAATGACAGTAAAAGAGATCAAGCTAAAACAATTTGATAGTCAGGTCTAAATCTTATGGAAAAACATGTTGTACATTTCTCATCCAAAAAATCCATTTCTCAGTGTCTCATTACATCCTGAGATGAAATGTACTATCTGTCTAAATATTCCTACCCACTATGATCAACACATTACGCAACAATCCCCCAAGCACCTCTTAAAATCACTCTGGCATTGAATTATGACCCCAATTTCTATGGGGAAGAAACTGAGGCAAAGGATTGTGTCAGCTTGTAGTTAACCACACGGTATTAACAACAGGAAACCTTTGAAATGAATTGTTCAATGTTGTGCTTCAGCACCATGCCCATGTATATAATTCTCCCTCAGCAACAACTGAGCAACACAAAGATCTAAAAAAGCATGTGTGTGAGAGTACAAATATGTAAAAAGGGCCAGTCTTGATTGTTTCACTGGTGTGATTAGATTTGGGAATCTGAATATGTGAGAGAAACAGGCAGGATTAGTTTCTCTATCACTTCCATAAATAAAACGATGCATATGGCAATGACTGCTTAATATTGTCTATCATACTCAAGCTGTCATAGTTGTTATAGCAAGAAGTTCAAATTCATTTTAAAGATACTGGTGCAAAATAAGGAAATCAAAGCTTGCTGTGGATAATTCTGTAAGTGTATGGCATGATTAAAGTTATTGATTAGTTTATTAATCAAATACTATCCTTGAAATTTTCAACTGTGTAAATGCAGCATGTAATTTCTTAACTAAGACATTTTAAAAATGATTTTTCTAATATTCTTCCATAAGGAATGCTTTTCACAGAATGAATCATAACGGCTTTAGAAGACAAGCAGAAGTATAGGCATTTATAAATATAAATGTAACCTCTGGCTGCTGCTCACAGATGAGAAATGCACCACATCTATAACATTTTATTCATGAATATAAAGAAATATGTCTAGGAATACAGATATATTTATCATCCAGAGGTACTAAAAGATGTTAGAAGTACTTCAGAAAACACTTTTCAGTGTCCTTAAAAAATCCTGTTTTATTTATTTATTTATTTATTTACATTGTTTTTGACTAAGGAAGATCAGTCCATGCACAGTAATCTCAGAGAAGCTTGTTTAATGTAATAACTGAAATTATAAGGCCAAATATCTGTCAGGCTGCTGGGATATGTATCTCAGATAACTTCAAGATTCACCTGACTGACAAGATCATAGCTTTAATTATACAATACCCTTCAAAGCCTGTGGGATTAACAGTAGAAGATACTGACAGCTGGCTATGAAGCCACGCAGAAGGGATGGCTATAAAAAGACAAAAAAGAGAGGAGATGCACCTGTTCTATGTTGGCCAAATACTTTTTCTGCACACGATGCTACATTATTATAATACAGGAGCATTACAGACCTCCTCCTGATCTAACATACCTGTGCTTCAATCAATGTCTCAGCTCTTTCACGTAGCTGAATTCTACTGACCAGCTCCTTACATAAAAGATGGTACTAGAAGACAAGAGCTCCCAGAAAGACTATGGTTTCCAAGGAAATAAACATACTAAAAACCTTCTCATCTACTATGGCAGTAAAAAAAAATATGCTAACTGAAAGATTCAATACACTCCACAGCACAAGGTCCACAACAGCTGACAGCTAGAAGTTCTTCAACATTTTGCTTCCTTTATAATTTATCTGAGTATTAAATTATGCAGTGTAAGATTCAGTCTATTAATTTTTTCCTAATGCTCATCTCAGAGTACAGACAGTGAGATTGCTAAAACTGTTAAAATAGCCACAGTTTGCTGTGCAGTTTAGGGGAGGAAAAGAAAACAAAAAAAGCAAAGGTATCTGTCAGTGGGACCATGACATACCCTCTGTCCAATAGTGCTTAGGTGGAAAAGTCCCTTTTTGTACTTGGATACTTGGAAGTTGCTTATTCTGCAAGTGGATAGCATCCTTAAGCTGTTGGAGGTATTAAGAAGCTGTCAGTTGAGATTTTTCTCCATGAGGGAAATTGTACTCATTTGTTAGTGTTATAATTACTTTGGGCTTTGCCAAATTAACTAATCCCCACCTTGTTCATGAATTCTAACTACTGCTGCAGTACTCTGGCTCTCACTTTCCTTCTAAATAAGCAGCATCTGCTGCTTTTCGGCAGAGACTGTCTCTTCCACTCAGTAGAACAACAAGTATTTTAGGGATATTAAAATGTTTTGTCTTTGCAAACATTGGAGCGGAGCCATTGCACATCTTCCAGTCTCAAGAGCAGTTTAATATCAAACAAAAAGCTTATTTTTATAAGTTTAAACTTTACTGTAAGTCATTATTCTAAAGCAAGATATTAGTATCACCAGTGTTCTAACCTTGCATTAATTTGATGCTTACTTTAACAGCAGGACTTCAAGTCTGCAAGAAATGCAGGGGATGCAGCATCTCCAGCCTCTTAGCCCCAAGTCTGTATATATGTCCTGGGTTGCACCACCCCAGGTGCAGAATTTGGCACTTTCTCTTGCACAGCTTCATGCACTCAGTGGCTGCTCAGCCCTCACATTCGTCAAGATCTCTCTGCAATGCCTCTTTGCCCTTGAGGGAGTCAACAGCTCCTCCAATTTAGTGTTGTCTTCAAACTAAGCATAAACTCGCATTCTGCATCCAGACACCATTTCCAGACCAAGCTTTCCCTAGACAGATGAAGCACTTGATCCTGCAGAGAGGGGTGTGACAGAAAAGACTTAAAGAACACCACTGCTTTTGTTAGCTTGCTTTATAAATTTCTAAAGCATCAAATAAAAGCATAGGAACCAAAGAGGAGTTACACATCTCTTGTTTATGCCATCAGCAAAACTCATGTAGTGCCCTTTTCTAGTTGGACCTCCAGAGCAACCTCTGTGAGACTGCTGATATTGCAGAGCACCACCTGGGTACACAGCTACCACCTTGCAGAAGCTGCCATATTGAAATCATGAAGCATCTGTATGAAATGGAAACAAAATGAGAAGAGATTGCTGTTTCCTTGTGTTAACGTTGCTTAGGAAACCAGAATGGGACCACACTGGGATGGGAAAGCAAAGTCTAGGTGAGGACTGATCCCCTTTAAATACAGTTTTATTTCCTTCTTGACTGAAGTTCAAACACCTGTGTTTCTATGCAGGACCAGCAACAAGTGCTGGTCAGTGACACCTGCTCTGGCTGCTCCAGCCAGCCAGGCCTTGGGTGCCACACAGAAATACTGCTGTGATGACACGTAGGTCTCATGGTGACATGTGAGCAGCTCTCAACAGAAGCCCCAGACAGTTCTGTTGGCTGTTCCTTGCCAACTGGCAGTGCAAAGATGGGCTCATCGCAGAAGTTTCTCTGTGTGAGAATTGCCTCCAAACTGAAACAAGAGAGATTAAAATTCAGCCACCTGAATCAGAAATGTTTTCTGTTTCTGATCCAGAGGAATTCCTTGAGTCCTTGGGTTCCCCTTCTTCAGTTTCTCCAGGACAGCATCAAGGAACAGCAAGGGATGCTGCTGCAGCATGGATAAATGAAGAAAAGGATTCACTCACTTTTTCTGATGAAGAGGAAGCCAAACTTTTATCTCATACCACTTCTGAGGAGAGCAAAGCCAGCATCTTCTCAGTCCTCAGCTTTCCACAGAAAGTCTGTGACTGGTTGAAGGTGACCAGCCACAGTGAAAACTGCACTGTCCTCGATAAAGAAATATTTAAGGTCCAAGTACTGGGAAGGAAAGGACCTTTGAGAGTTCTGCAGACTGAAAACATGAAAAGCTTAATTAGTCAGCTTAATCTGTATGGATTCACCCTATCCTGCACCAATTGCACCTGCAGTTCTCACCGGGCACGTGCAGGGGATGGGCTGGCTCCTTAGCACAGGACCCACTGCAGACAGCAGGCACAGCAGCACCAGTTACAGGTTCAGAAATTGAGAGGTCATAGGTAGATAGTTCTGGAAAGATGTTTGAATAGTAAACCTTTTCTGTTGTCAGGTGCATTCGTTCATTTAACAGTTCGGTAAATAAAGAGTCTGAATAATACATGAGGCAGATTTTATGTAATGTGGAGTGGTAAAGCTTTAGGAAAACAAGACTTCTACATCAGCACTGCTGGTCTTTTACTGCCCCTTCCATTGTAATGCCCATGTGACCCATACTAATTCATCCATGTGATGCCCATCACTGCCACCATTCCTGCAGCACTGCAGGGAGGGTAAGGAAAATGAAAGGAGGAGATTTTTTGAGGCATTCCCAGGCTGCGAGACAGCACTAAGGCAAAGAAAGTTCATGAAAGGAAAGGCTGTCTAAATAATAATGCTACTCCTACCAGGATAGTTCTTTTGTTAGGTAACCCACTTTCTCCTGTTTATAAAGAATAGTGTCTCTACAAGAACGATATGCAAATTAATAATAGGACAGAGGAAATATTAAAAGGAGCAAAGCTAAGAATAAAAATTATCTGCTTTTTTTGTCTTCGGATGTTGAATTTTGTGCAGTAGATATATACCATGACTGATAACTGCAGTGGAAATCCTGGATGCTGCAAGAAATTAGATGCCATTGTTTCCTCATATTTAAATTAATCCCAGTACTTCAGCTGGTTGCTAGGAGCCCGAAAGAGATGCTACATTTTCATAGAAGTACCAAAGCTAAATCTTGTTAGTCGCAGGCATTAATCATAGCGTGTTTTTCATAGGAGGAAGAATAAAATCAGTCAAGTTCTTACATTCTACCTTTCTTAACTTTATTCTCCATTTCCCAGTTGATAAATTCCCCTCTCCCTGTTCTCGGCTGTTGTCAGCATTGCTATGCATTGGGAAACACTTGCCACATCCCTCAAAAGGAAACTGCACTTCAGTAGGGCCTGAAATGGATTCTGCAAAAAACACAGTAGTTCTCAAGGATGATCAAACAATATAAATGCAGGGCTGTGCGATTAATGTAAAACTGTGTGATTAAGTGCAAGTCAGTGTGATTAACAGAACTACTACACATCAGTCCTCTGCTTTCTCTTTCCGTAATTAACGTAATTGATTCTAAATTTGTTTCAAAATTAGGATGACACTATTTAAAGCATTTTTCAGACTCAAAGTGCCATGTTGGTACAGCATTTCTTTTTCCAGTCTCCAGCTATTTACTATTTTGCTTCAAAAGAAACACACATCCATGAATGCATAAAGATCTCTCTCAGTGACACAGTAGCTGATTCCAGGGGAAATCACTGTGTGTGGGTTACAACACTTGGCTAAATATAAAAGCTTCAGAGATTCTGGGGTCACGTCAAGAGAAAAGTAGATCTACCAGAGTGATACAACATTCCTTATGAATATGGACAAGGAAGAGTTTTTATTATCGAGTATCACAGTGGCATTTGTAAGTACATGAAATGTATTAGGAAATCAACAAACAGATGAAAAATTTCTCAACCCCTGGAGCCAGATGGAGGAAAACCCAGCTTGGCTGATCAGAAATCTAGTTAGACACGCACTGCTCAAAGAAGAAACCTCTAAAAATCACTTATCCCTAAGAGGAGTCAGCCTTGGTTGCCCAAAGCACTGTTGTTTCTTATGGCCACTTTCCTCTGTTCATCAGTGGGAAAACATGGACAGGTCACAAAAAGGTTACATGGCTGCTGTAGGCAATACAGAGCAGAGCCCTGTCCTCCTCACTCACGTAGCTTGAGTCAGAGCTCACTCTGTTTCTCAAAACCACTGCAGGCTCTAGCAGTTGTGTAACAGCCACTGCGACCTTCCCATGCCGCAACCTGCTCCTCTGAATAGCAGCACCTGATGATGAATATTAATAGCCTGAAACAACAGACAGGTTCAGTGGAGAAAACACCAGAAGTAAAAGGGAGATCCCAAGAGCTATCTTTTTTTAAACAACGTCAAACTCCTGGAAAAAATGAAGAACTCATGACTGTTCCACTGCACAGCATCTCGACAAGTAAGTCACAGCAGTGAAAAATGTGCAGACGAAACAATTTACTGCAGAATGCAAGACCTTGCATCCTTGACAGCATCAAGAAACCTTAAATGTATGAGGAGTCACTGTAAGCTTTTGCAAAATGCAAGCTTTACCACAAGAACGTCCACTTCAAATAAAGTAGAATAAATGCAAAGATTTTTGTAAATGTAGATAGTCTTCATACTGCATTTGGGTACTCAGCACCAAAATAACACTGCTGAGCTGTAAATTGAACCCTGTTCCCCAGAGGGACTGTCTGGAAGGAACGGCTCCCAAGCTGTCATACCTGCAGGGCAGCTGAAGGCCAGGAGCAGTTGTGAAGTGCAGGGCATGTGCAAGTATGTGCTGAATAACCCCTGGGAAATCTGCTAGTCTTTGCTCGGGGCAGATTTCCCATGACTCCCACATCTCCACATGCCAGCACGCTCTGCACATTCAACATTATTCATGGATTTCAGATGAAAAAGGTTAACATTTGGATTTTCGTAGCTTCAAGTCCTTCAATTCTTTTAAAGAGCAAGATCATTAATAACAATAATAATAATAACAACAACAATAATAATAATAACAACAACAATAATAATAAACTCAGAAAGAACTGCGTGTAAACTTTAAAGAAAAAATACAAACAATACACTTCTGGCATAGATTGGATCCTGGAAAAGTCAGGAACTAATGACTGTTAAGTCAGGACAACTTGAAAAGCCATCAGGATAAAATCAAATGGATATCAGAAGGAAATCTATCAAGTAATCAAGAGGTAGAAATGCAGCATCTAACTCCCCTGCCATGATAACTTAGATGAGAATCTTCATCAGCCATAGGGGAATTTATTTGGTTGCCTAGTTCAAGACAGAGAACATGGGAAGCACAGGAGGGAGCCTTACACAAATTCAAGAGAAGCACGTGACATGTTTTTCATCACGTGCCTTAAAATACATGGCATTAACTTTACAACATTTTACCCATAAAACTAAGAAACATAATTTCTACGCAAACAGTCATACAATTACAACCAGTTAATTGCATTGAAATTATTCATCTTCTAAGCAGATCTTACATTCCAAAAAGATACCAGTAAAGATGCCAAAAGAAAAGATGAACTCTGAAAGACAGATGCTCTCAGAGCCAAAGTTTAACAGCTCTGAAGTTAGGTTACAGTAATAAGTATTTTGGAATGAAATTGAGTATCACATGGATGAAAGTGCCCAGTTAAAAAGACAGGAAAACCTCACCTTTGGATAAGCTGTAAGCTTTTATCAAATCCAAAACCTATAAAATCTTTTGCCAGTTTCCTGGGTCACAAGACAAACTAGCCTCAAAAGGATCTTTCAGTTTCAGTTCAGAATCTACTGCAGTAAAACTTACTGGAGATAAACAAACACACAGCCAAAATAAATAAATAAATAAATAAATAAATAGCCTGTGAGCACAGTTGGTTTTTTTTAAAGATTAGTCTGACTCCAGCAAACCTATTATGTCCATTTAAACACTTTCTTCAGAAAAAAATACCATTCTACTGTGAGAAACCATCTTCCCTCCGCACCATATCACTCAACATCACAAGCTAGGAAGCTCATACGCAGCTTTCAAGTAGATGAAGAGCCTTAGCAACATCTGTGATATGAAAGCAAGTTTTCCAATGCTTTGTACCCTGCATAACTTGGAGGATTAGATATTCCTAAGATTGTAGATAAGCTGTGCATCAGGAGAAAGTGCTGAATTTGTGTTGCAAGGGACACACCAGCAGAACCTCTAGCTCACCCTTCATACATGGATAGTACTGAGATTTCTCAGTAGTTCATATGTCCTAGTTTTGCTTTTGCAGTCATAATTCCCCATTTCTCATTTTGTCAAGAACTGCTTGAGTACCACAGATCAACTATAAATACACTATCACTTATTAAGCAAATAATAGCCAGAAAACCACAACATTTCCTCCGTCCCTAAAACACAAGGATGAAACAATATTCATTAAGTGAAAGAGACATAATGGATGCGGTTCTGCCCTGCAGTTCCAACCCACACTGCTTCAGTGCAGTTATTACTCATCTTTTTCTGTGGGATCCAGAGAGTCTGATCACTGTATGCTGCACAAAGAGGTCATTACATTGGCATCTTCAAATTTTAGCCGGAATTTGAGGTGAGAGATGAGCAATTCAAGGATGAAATTCTTCTGAGAACAACAAATCTGCTCAACTCATCATTTTCATACATCTTTTTATGCAAGAAACTAAGCAAGAAGCTTCCATAACCAAGGCAAATCAAAATTCAACAATCAAACCCAGGGATTTTGTTTTTTTCTGGTCTATCTAAAATGATTATACTTTAGAAGACCAATTCTGTGTAAGCTAACCTTTTATTAAGTAAATCTTGCTACTGTGTGATTAAAACCCATTATAAAAATATCTCCTTACTTAGCAGAACAATTTCCAATGTGTTTCAAGAAGTGTGTCTATTTATGTTGGGCTTTAAAACACAATTATTATACCTCCCTTTGTTAGATCTGCTGTGCCAAGAGAATTGGATTATATTTTACATTAAAGTCACTTGTAGACTTTGAGAAAGAAATCCTGTTTGAAAAATCTGTTTTATCGTCAGTGACAGCAAGAACTTATTTTAACTCCTACATTTTGGGTTGTGTATGCCAAGATATCAGACCATGGATTTTTTTTTTTAAATTGTAAATTGAGAAGCTTTATTCGTGAGAAGTCTGGTGAATAACTGTGTATCTGTTCAGTTGTTTTTCTCTCTTGAACAAAAAAGGCTTTTCAGTAAATGAATATTTTTCACAAGCATGGGTTTGCAGCTTTGGTTCTGCTGCTCTGCAAGACACTTTGCTGACTCACTGAGTCCCTGAGCAAGGTGAGTCCTGTCAGTGCCAGCAAGAGAATGAAAATGCACGTTTATTGTCATCGCTTGAGGAAACTGTGGGAAGGAGCATGCTGCCAGAAAGTAAACGTATGAGATGCTGAGCTTAGCTGAATGTCCTCACTGGAGGTTACCTGCTTCTTAGTCTTAACACAGCTCAGGGGAGCACCAGGAAACTTATCTAGTCAGAGCCTCCACACACATATGTACGTCAGTGACCTACAGGGTGGAACAAGTACACTGATTTTTGGCAAGAACACAGAGTATTTTCTTCCTGGGGGAAAAAAATAGTACAGACAGTACTGTTAGCATATGCAGTATTCAATTCAGGCTCTCCCATTATCTGGGTTCTGGGTCTTCGTATCGAAAAAATAAAATAAAACCCCCTAAACTCATTTCTGCTATTGCAATGCCAGATTGGTGCAGAAAAGTTGCAATCTGAAAATATCTCAATTCTGAAAAATCTTCATACAATTTATTTTAATTATCCTGCTGTCAAATGTCTAAAGTCGTTTGACTTGAAGGATCTGGAAGCTGTTGCAGCAAAGGAAGGATACAAAAGCTAAATGAATACCAGATGGTTTATCACAAAACATAAGTGCAGGGGTGTGCAGAGACACCAGGATGGGTGGGTTTGCATGGCTTTGCAAGAGCAGCAGCTCCATCTTGACTAGTAAAACCTCAGCTCTGGCCGGCATGCTCCCATGGCCCTGTAGCTATTGGAGCAGTAGTTTTGGTATCATTGCATAGCATTGTGGTTTTTTCTCCAAAGATGTACACTTGATCATCAATTTGTTTGAATGTTAGCTATAGAAGCTCTTAATGAAATAGGGTGATTTTAAAAACAGAGGTAACCTTACCCAGATACCAAATTCATGAGGAAACACTCTACATGAGGAAACCTGCTACAATAGAAAGAGGAATAATCACGGGCTTTTAGCTAAGCAACCTTCGCTAACCCAGGAAGTTATCTTTCAGGAAGCCCTTAAAAGTATAATGCACAGTCAGATTTCTTCTGTGCATCGTGGCTTCTCCTGCTGGAAATCCCACTGACAACAAATAAGCAGTGTACAGAGTTCCATCAGGATCTTCTGTCCTATTATAAATACTCCTGAGCAAAGCAGCATCAAGTCCCCAAGGTATATCATGAGAGAAAACAACAAAATTAGCTTGCATTTTTGAAAGAAAACAACTGTTGTCCTCCCAAACTAAACACACATGTATCGACGTTAATGAGAAATGTACAAATACTCTGTTCATCGCTGTTCAGTTTCCTTTCAGACTCTTTTATTTGTCTGTTTTTCTGTTACAGCATCTTCATGATCTTTGGGTCCTTAGTCCCACTCATTCTTTCCTGTCTCTCGAGGACTTTTGTCCCTAGCTCACCATCTTCATCATCTTTCCTGCTCTATTTTTTACTTCTTATTCTTGGTTTAAATTGGAAAAAAAAAAAGATCAATCTGAATATATAAATATCTGCTTTTTACTAATAATTTATTTAAATCACATGATAATTATTTTTAAAACTGTATGACTATTTCAAATATTTTAAAAATAAATAACTTGAAATTGAAATCTGTTCAAAATCACAGTAGAAGAGATGATCAGATTACGTTCAGAAACTTCATTTCCACCAGAATAGTTAATTCCACTGTAATCAGACACCTGCTCACATTTTGGTATTGCCATCTCTACCTACTCAGACAGCTCCTAACAGTCAACAGTGCTGATCAGTCTCTTAGAACTGCTCCCATGCTCATGCAGCTTCATATTCATCAGGCCTTTCCTGCAAATAAATTCCAGGAGGCTCTTAGTATTGCAAGAATAATGTTCAATCTGGTTATCTGCCAGAAGGAAGGTCATATTTTACTATTTTTCTTGCTGTACATCTCTTGCCATAGGGTCAAGCAACCCCTACACTTTTTGATAGGTCGATGAAAGCAACTATAAAAGAAAACAGCTTCAGTGCTTCCACAGTGTACACAATATTCCTGTTATTGCTAACAGCAGAAAATAATAGTAACAAATCTGGAAACTGCTTTAAAAACTGTGATGAAGAATTTGAACAAAAATTTGCTTTATTTTTTATTTTATACATCAATCCTTTCCCCCCCTGCACTGATTAAATAAGATCATTTCTCAAAGCTCTGTATCTGAACTTATCAGACTTTAAAAGATCAAGTCTGCCTGTTTATTGTGCTTCCAAATCCTCAGTAGCAGCATACAGCTTCTACTCTTCATTAACAAGTTATGAAGCACTAATTGCTAGTTAATCACGTGAAATGCTTATTAGCAACATACAAATCAGTAGCAGCTAGGAAAAAAATCACTCATGACTTAAAACTGCTTTAATTTACTTAAGATACTTGTGTAACTGCTTTAATTTACTTAAGATACTTGTGTATCTTAAGATTTTATTATCTCCCTGTTTAATAGCATAAATTGGTCATCAAAAAAACATTTTTCCTTAAATGTAACTGCAGCCTAAATACATAAGATTATCTAAACACATAAAATAAAATTTTAAAGTACTGCTGTTCTTTTAAGTTTGTAATAGAAGCAGTTCATATATTTTTGTTAAATTTTATATATAAAAGATTCATCCCTCATACTGTAAATGTAATTATGAGGAATTTCTATGCAGCTCCTTGATATACTTGCTCCACATAAGCAAAAAAATTATTCACCAGGAACACAGCAAGGTGAGAAGGATGCCTCATAGGACACTGCATATCAGCTCTGAGTTAGCATGGAGGAGAGGGTACAGAAAGCAATCCAACCTATCACTCACATTTGTGTATTTTCAGATTGCTCGCCCTCTGGGAATTTATATACAGTGTGAGACAGTAGTATAAAAATGCAAGCTTTTTCTCAGTAGAGAAGGATTATACTAACCAGAATTGTCAAAAAACAACGCAACTCAGGTCTGATGTGTTCAGTCCCAAATTGGAAGAAGTTTTCAAAAAGAAGAATTTCCGCATATGTTTCCTAACGGCATTTTTCCTCTGTGTGAGCAAAGAGTACAGCTACCAGGCGCAATGCAGAACCATGCAGAACTATTTCAGCAAAGCCATAGACGAGAACCACGGAGCCAAATCACTACAGCTTATGGCCAACTCAAGTATAACGCCTTTTGGAACAAGAAACAAAACAAAACTGAAATGCAAACCCAACTAAATACTACGAAGGTGTTCCTGAAATTCCACCCTTCGACTCCTGCTGCTCTGGTGCACACAAGGTCACCAAAGACCACCCAGTCTTCTGAAAACAATAAGCACAAGAGTAATGGACATTAAATTATGCCATGAGATTATCTGAAGACAGTTAGAAAAAAAAATGTATGCATCATGTAAACCTGACAGAGATTCTACAATGCATGCAGAACCTTGGATGCTTGAAAGCTCTTGGAAAAACACTGATGGCAAGAGGCCAGATATTTCAATGTTGTGATGCCAGGTGGAGAGAGCGAATGACATGGAGAGGGCTCGAAGGTGACCCTCTCCTCTTCTGTTTGTTCTCACAGACAACCAGCTGCAGCCTTGGTGTTTTACACCTCTGGTTACAGAGGTGGAGAGCCACAGCACACCAGGTAGAGTCAAACACCTCAGTTAGCACTCACTGAAGGACTGTGCTAATACAATATCTGTACTTTAAAATGGATCTTCTCCTCCTGTTTCTATTGAGATCTGAATAGTTTTAGTTAAGAGTGGAAAGAAAACACAGATAAACCAAAACACTAAAGGTCCAGACATTTGAACAGGCATACAATATTCCCCAAACTTCTGGCAAATTCCACCACTCAGTAGAGAAAGAATCCCACTGTGCTACTCTGATCGTAATAAATTTGAAAAAATCCTAAAGATGGTTGTTTTCAGATTTCAATTATTCATCATTTCACTTCCTTTTGATATTAAGAAGAGCTGAAAAGAAAGCAGAAAGTTCTGTAACCTATGATGTAAATTAACACTTCTGATTATGTTTCACCCCACAGTAACTTAAGACTCAGTGTTTCCACACAAACAATTGCTCTATGCCTACACTACTCATAGTGATTTTTCTAGTTACGTTTACTATTTCCATCTGATTTCTATTGTGGTATTTTTATTCAATCTCATTTCCCATTCAGGAAGAGTTCGGCAGAATTAAAGAAATGTCAGAAGGATCTCATAACAGGGATGTGGGAATCGAACCTCACTTGGAGGGTGCGTGAATTAGCAAGACCATACAGGAGCCAGCAGTCAGCATATTGAGTCCATAAGCAAGCTGGAACTGGGAATATAGAATCACAGAATTGTAGGGGTTGGAAGGGACCTCTGGAGATCATCGAATCCAACCCCCCTGCCAAAGCAGCTCCCTACACCAGGTTGCACAGGTAGGTGTCCGGGTGGGTCTTGAACGTCTCCAGAGAAGGAGACATTTTAATACATTATAAATATTACATTTTAGTTCAATACTGGAACACTTTTGCTAGTGGAAAACACTTCAGCATGAGGACATCAGTTTTCCAGGCTGATCAGCTGTAACCACATCACCACACCATTCCACCGTGTTTCAGCAAGGAAGTGTGGGGATCTCAGAGCAATGTGAGGCTCACTGCATGTGTTTAGTTACTCATCACAGTTTTCCTCAGTTTGTTTCATGGCCTTTACAACAAAGGGAATATTTGATCAATAGATGTCTCACTCAGCTGGCCCTGTCTACGGTTCACACAAGTAGGTGCATCCTGTTCCTGATGCCTACACATCTGGATTCATCAAAATTAAAATACGTTCCCTGGATTTCTAACTTCACAACTAAGACTTAAGAGCAACGCTGTGAGCAATCAACACATTAATTCATTCCAGCCTTGGCAGAAGACAGTAGCTTTCAATACTGAGAGTCAAGAAATAATTTATGCTCAAAATAAATAATTAAGACCTCTATTGGGCTTTTGATGTAGGGCCCTACACTAGGAGTAATTCCTAGATGCACCACAAAGTCTGGTGCCTTCTGCAGACCCGAAGGACTGTCAGAGCAAGGCAATTCAAGCAATACAAGGCTTGAAGTCATTTCTTTTCATTTTTCTCCCCTTGTAATTAAGCCACAGCCAGAATCTGACTCACAGTTCAGGTACCGCAAACAGATTGCTACTAGCAAAAAAACACTTGCTCTGCTTTGTGAAAAAGGAATTCAACTTCATGACACCTACAAACTTCCCAGCCTGGTTTTTAACTGGAGAAATTGCTTCTAGCATGTAACATCTTCAGGTTGGATATTTCCATTTGGAGCCTCTCAGCGCCCTGAAGAGAACCCAAAACTCAAATCCTGAGACCACTGTTTTTTGCTGTGCCACAACAGATCAACTTCTCTAGCTTGCATAGCGGCAAGTAGTGAGACACATTAATATTGTTAACAGAAGAAAATCTAGGAAGATATACATGTTACTACACTGTCTCTAAATGACAGAGATTCTCTAAATTCCTAAATATCTCCGATGTTACTCCCAGATCTGCTCTAACAGGAAAAAAATAAAATCCAGAAAAGCAAGGATTGTAAGCTCAGGAGGCAGTTAAAAAAATATTTAATTGAGTTTCCAGTAGGCACTGATTATTCCAATGGCTCAGATTTTACCTATAGGTAGCAAAAATTTAATCTTGTTCATAAACAAGCTCATGCCAGCATTCAGATTCCAGATTGCGCAAGATAAATATTTATAGGCCAGCTTTTGCTACTTGTCATGTTCTAGTGTAGACCTTCATTAACAAACCACAACAGAGGTTTAAGGAAAGAAAAAAAAACAAAGCTGCAGAATCACAGAAGATACAACAGTCCCCTTTCCACGCTCTATTTTGAATTTTAAACATGCCCAATTAGCAGGATTTTATTTCTTCCTGTTTGTAATCATTTCACTGAAATCACAGCATATCTCGATACCCTTCAAGTCACAACTCATAAATGAAAATTTTAAAAAGTTTTGCAACAATGAAATTTGATGAAATTTCATTTTGCTCTCAAGGAATTAACAGTCTAAAAAAGAGCTCCCATTAGTTAAGCAGTCCCCAGGCTGGGAATAGTAAGTAGTTTCACACAGAAGAAGACATCACCTCTGCACATGGTGTTATCTGTTCTAGGCTGAGGAAAGCCAAATTCCTTCAGCACTTCTGTTGCATTTCATTTTTTCCTCCACAATCTCTGTATATTTTCAACTTCTCAAGTAATTCTTGCCCAAAACTACACAAAGATCATCAATGGAACTGTTAACAACAGCGACTTGGCTAAATATTTTTTTACTTTTTGAATTTTCCATAAATATTACTCCACTAGCTCTGATCACTCCTAAAAAAAGTTCTTGGACTGGCCTTGTACTGTTGACATTTGTTCATTTTTACTGAATTTCAGCTTTTTGGCTCTGTCAAATTAATTTGGCTTGCTGCGCAGTCTGAAGTCAGTCAAATATACTACCTATTCCATCTAGCACCAATCCAAGTTTGTGTGATGATTGGGACATTAGCCAGATTCTTTTCTACCTGCATCTTATCAGAACTGATAAATTTATGTGCAAACAATACTTTCTGTATATGTATGTATGTGTAGAAAGATGCCCTCCTTGATTCTGCTCCATCTGTCCCCACTAAAACAGGATCTGCTGACATCCCTGGATTTAGTTTCCTTCCTCTAACACATTTGATGTCTCCGTACAACTCCAGTAATCATCACACTCTCGTCAGTTCTTTTAAGAACCCTTTTCACAGCTAAGAGATGGAGATGTCTGTTTGCTTCTCTCATTGAACTGTTCTATTGACACAAACCCAACTTTTTGGTACACTGTTTTGTTCTATTTTTCATTTTCATTTATGGCAGATGTGCTCTAAAAGTATGAGCATTTGCCCCAGGTACCTTATCTAAGATACATGCTATTCAACCCAGCACACATTAAGTCATTAATCTGATTTGCTGCACTGCAGCTCAGCATTTGGTTAATCTTTTTTTTTTTCTGCTTGAAACATCCTCATCATTTCTACAATTTTTATGAACTTTCCTGGAGGTTCAAGCTGCATTCATCCATGGGCCATCTATGATGAACAAGTTTTCTGTCTGAACACAATTATATAAAATAATCTCCAAAGCTAAGCACTTCCCCCAACCAACCAACCAAATAAATAAATAACGAAATCAATGAGGTCAGAATTGCAGACCACCTTCACAGGATCACTTCAGACTGCAAAGGTAGAAAAGATCTACTTATGTTCTGAAGCAGTCAGACGTTGAGCTTCTACTACGTATCTAAATATTTATCTCATTTAAAATAATTTAAATACATGATGAAAGTAATCAACAAACAAAACACACTCCGTATTTAACACGCTATGGGGCATTTTTCAGTAGAAACGCTTGTTCTCAACTCAAGGAAGAATGTCAGTGGGAGAACTCTTACCAGGTGTAATAAGTGTATTCATTTCATTCATAATTTATACCAGAGGAATCACTTGTGCAATATTCAAACTGTTTTGTCACTGTGCTTTTATTTGCAGGTGTAATTAAAAATAATAAACAAAAGTTTCTCCCATTCCCAAAGGTGACCTGACATAACAGTGCCATAAAAATCTCAATGCTAGAAAAATCTGAGAAGCGATAAGATGAAAATCTTTTTAAAGTTGATGAGATCTAAAGATTTCTTGACATCATTTCATCCTAAGGGCAAAACTGCTGGCACTAGCTTTCTATCATCTGGGCTCCTTCAGGTTAATAGATTTCTGCAGCCCTTTTTGTTCTGTCCAAGAGAAAAACATTGACCTCTAATGAAAAATGCATGCGTACACACAATATCAGAGGTATTTTCTGACTATCACTGGACTCAACCTGAGCTTATCAAATCAAGTTTCAGTGAAGTATTGATGGCATTATACAACAGAAGAGATGAAAGAAATCTGAAACACTGTGTTCTGAGCTGCCCTGGCATTAACAGTCTTCTGCCCACACCTTTCCCACTCTCTCCCATCCATATGTAATTTGAAGGTGAGAGGTGGAGGATGTTTCTTTAAAGTAGAAAAAAAAAATAAAAAATAATATATATATATATGTATGTATAATCGATAAAAGAAAAAGAAAATAGATGCTACATTCTGTTTTGTGCTTTAATCAAAGGAGGGACAAAAGATACATCAAATCTACTTAATAGGGCAAAATACACCAGTCCTTCACAAATCTTTGGAACAGGTTCACAGATCACACAGATGTTTTGTCCATATCCTAAGGATGAAAAGATGCTACAGAGTACTTAATGTAGATGCATGGGGACTGCTGAGTCACAGCCTGAACCACTGATTGAGCACCTGAAAGAAAGACCTGGTCAGCACCTCACCTGTGCGACCAGAGGTCTTGGGTGGGCTCTGGCTCCAACCCACTCAGACCTCACTTAATGCCACTGAGGAAGGCTCTCTTGTTAGAGATCTCTCCTTTAGAGTTCTTTCCCTGTGAGCCTAGATGCTTAGAGATGTCTGAGCATTCATTTTTCCTTCCTTTTGTAACATCTCTTTGTTTGCTCTAGCCCCTTTTCTTTAGATTTATAGATCTCTAGCCTCCAAAGAAACAGAGTTTTACCACTGGATTTACATTTGTTCTGCATTTTGGCTTTCAGCATGCTAACTGCACATTAGACACAGGCTGGTAACTAAAAAATAAACGCTGCCTGCAAAATCAGTTAGCAAAAAATAGTTAGATATAGAATATTTGAGGTCTAACCCATACTCCAAGGCATCTACTTTGTCAGAAAAAAAAAATAAATAAAGGAATACAACAGAACTGAGAGTGAAACACATCACAAAAGTATGATTATATTCAAAATTTAAGTATATACATAGTTGAAAATCTATGAAGAGCAAACAAACACAAAGTTATAATTTCTGGCAAAGAGGAATGGTTGAAGCAATGTTGCATGATCTAGTGCCCTCAGCAAACCCTCCGAAAACACAAACATTGAAAGCCATGTAGTCTTTATCCAGACAAGGACTCAGGGTGGCTGGACTGGGACAGTAAGGACTGCTGGTGCCCTCCGGGCCCCAACAGCTCTAGCAGCTCCGAAACGGCAATTAAAGATTTGAAGTGATTAAAAAAGTAGTTGAGATACTGATGCTTTGCAGTACTTCTGGAATCATGGAAGGCTTTTGCCTCAACTGAACATCTTTTTCTGCCTCACAGGGCAGCATAATTTTCAGCAAACTGTAAGATCTGTCGTATACATACAAAATTTATTCTGTGTGTGATCCTTAGATACCTTTACAATAGGGCTCTGCATGATCATTGGGTTTTCCTAGGGCACAAAGTTTTCCATCACAAGGACATTAAAATCAGTGTAGGTAGAATCACCAGATGTCAGCCAGATTTTCATCTAGTGTTGAAGTCAGTGAAGTCAGCAAGCTGATGTGAGCTGATACAGCACTTGAGAATACAGCCCTGCATTTTCACTGGAGAGAACAGTGGGTTATCTTCAAATTAGTTGTTTTGATGTATAGCAAACACAAGATGATTCCATACTATAGATATGGCATCACAACAGGTAATGTGAAGATGTGAAGGAACACTTATTCCCCGCAGGACTACCACACCAAGTTCCAGTCCCACACTGCCTACATTATATGCACTTATGAAACAGCCATACAGCGCACATGCAAAGCAGCCTAGCCTGAAACTACTTCCACACAGTAAATGCATTTAGGAGATGTCAAATTAAATGCAAAGAATCTCAAACTCTCCACATGAAGTAGAGAGCACGGGAAAAGGAACATATCTGTGGAGTCCTTCCTCTCTGCTATGAGAAATCAGGACAATTGCACCTGGCGTATCATATGCAGAAGGATGACATGCATTGTTATTGGACTCCACAGAAACATTACAGGAACAAGTTAACAGCAGAGCACAGATACTGCGAAGCTGACAGGAAATGGAACTATGATTCTGATGAAGTTATGATATTTTGGATGCTGCCATATACACAAAGCTTACTGAAACACGGTGAAACTCCAAGATTATTGCATCAACTGGATGGAGTTAAAGATATTTAAGTAATGCCTATGTTTACCTAGACATTATGCAAACTAAGGCTTCTACATTTACAGACCCACTCCCTATGGTCCCTTCTATCAGGGATTTCATTCAAAGCCTGACTAATAGGCCATCTGGGACTGAATCCTGAACTTCTGCACACAGACATTGCCATTCCTTGCTGTTCCACAAGGCCATGCAGTAAAGTAATAAGGAGCACTTCAAGTCTTGATTAAGCAAAAGCTTCTGTGGAGATGAATCAACGTGTTTTTTTTTTTTTTTTTTAATAATGCTCTCAGTTATGCCAGATACATTTACAAGGATTCCAAAGAACTCACCTACGTGAGCCAAAGGCAGGCTGTGATCCAGAGTTTCACTTATCCATGTGGAGTAAATGCCTATGTTTCATTTAGAGGCTGATAAGGCAGTACTTTGCTTCTGCCACACTCAACACAACTCCCTGTCTCTGTACAGGCTGACAGAACACAAGAGCGGCAAAAAAGATGAATACTTGTTTAATTTCATCAGCTCATTCCATCAAGTCCCCCACAGTCATCACAAAAACCAGGAAAGACAAGAGTTATCAGTGACAGCTGGAGGGGAGGGGGCCACTGGGATGCACAGGGATCGGGAGCATGCAGCATAAGAATGGAGCTGGACCTGTTCAACCAGGAAAAGACAGAGCTAAGGGAAGGAAATCTGTTTTTAGCTTCTGAATATTTAACTGGTCATCAAAGAAAAGGCAAAGACAGGCTTCTCAGTGGTGCAAAGAAAAAGGAACAGAGCAATGGAAGTTCATCATGAGATGGTACAGCACTGTGGGCAACCTCTGTCCTTGAAGAGATTCTACACACAGCCGCACACAGGCCTGAGCAACCTGACCCAGCTTTGAGAATGTCCACATCCTGAGCTAGAGATGGCACCCACAGGTCTCTTCCACCTTAAATTACTTTACAGTTCTAAATTAAAACTGACATGAAGGCTTACACGCTGGCCTGACTGCAATAGAGAAAGAAGCAATGATGGGTACTGTACAGGTTGTGCACGCAATTAAGAAATAAACTGAGAAATGCTAAGCAAAGGGAATGAAGGGAAGAATTATTTGCTCCCATTTTAAGTAAATCCATCCTAGGTCGTTTATAAGATGTAAGGGAAAATAGAGAGCCCTGTTATTCTTCCAAATACAAAGAAACCAGCCTGATATGCAATCCTTCCCTCTTTCTTGTAACGACATCGACTTATTTCTTTTTTCACCATTTTAAACGGAGCATCAAAATGTTTGAATTTACTCTGCAAAAGCAAAGGAGGTGATGAAAAAACACCAATAATTCTTTGGGTTCAGACCAAACATTTTGCACCTTCAGGCCTCAAATAAAGTGAAACAAAATACGTTGTTGGTGTGTACAAAATGGAAAGGGAGCAATCAAACTGCATGTATGTTCCAACTGATGGGTACAAATAGGCAAGGAGAGATTAGCAAGATTAAAAACAGTGACAGACGGTCCCGGACTCTTCTATTAAGTCCTCTGTATTTGTGTGTGGGCGTTTGTTGCAAGGGTGGGAAGCAAAACGGCTTGAGAGAGTGAATATGCACATACCCTTGCTAAATCTTAGCACAAAGTCAGTGTAAGGCACTTCCCCTGATGGACACTGTAAGTGTGCTGAAATAATAGTTACAATTAGCCACGAACCTCACCCTATCAGCAAAATAGAGGTAACAACTTATGCAGACCAGGGCTAGGTCAGCCAGGAGTTTTGCTATGACAGGTCAGATTTGCTGAAAACAAAACAAAAAATGGCTTCTGATACTTGAAGGGATACTGGAAATAAAAGCTTCTCTTACATCACAGTGTATGTACATGTATGACCAGGTGTAATCTGCAGAATATCATGCAGCTAGCTATGACTACATTCAGTCCCACACGGAGTCAGTGCAGAGCCCATGCAGCATTAAATCTTGTGCTAGCATGGTGAACTGGATTACAATTAACCAGCAGAGCCATATCTTGCTGCCAGTAAAATCAACACGAGCAGGAACACCTTTTGATGATAGATGTTAAGAGTCATTTGATAACAAGTTCATCACAATCTGCAATAGAAATAAAGGTTAAATACTGTGATGGATGTAATCAGTGTTTCTCAATGCGTGTCTCTGATCTGTATTCTTCTATACAGACTGAACTCCTACACAATTCAACTGGAGATCAAGTTTTGTATTAAAACAGCTCAAACCCAGGTGGGAAGCTGGCTGACGCTGATTTTTGTATCCTTCTGCTATATGGCAGTCTGCTACACGTCTGTGAGGTTACTAACAGAGTAAAATAACTCTTGTTATGCGTATGAATCACACAAAAGCTTGTGCTGGGGAAGGACCTTTCCCCTGGTTTATCCAATCCATATAAATCATTGCCTTTTCTGATGCAGGCGGTGAGAAAGGAAGAATTCTGTTATTCCTACGCTTGTCAAAGACTAAAGGATCAGCCAGATCCCAGGTGGGAGTATAGGCATTTTCATGTGTCTGCAGTAAAACTAGCTACTGCAGATTTTATGGACCAAGCAACGATACACACTGACGTGTCCTGAATTAGAAAACAACCCATTGTTTGGAAATTATGCTCTTTACTACAAGTCATGTTTACATGACACAAATAGTAACTGCGTTTTATATTTGACAACATGTATGCTCTCCTAACAGATGTGATAATAACTGTAAATCCTACATGTCATTTTTGTAATACTTCTATTAAAAATATATAAAAAATACAACTGAATGCTGATTTCTGTCCATATTTGAACCCTCAGTCTTTTTTTTTTTTTTTCCAGTATATGCAAAGATATTAAGAAGTTATTGATTTCCCCTTTAATTCTAAATAGGTAGCCCCACTGAGACTTAAATTCTCATCTAGAGGTGCTGACCTTAATCAACCGCATCGCTTTAGTCTTATATCAGCTTTATCTCATGGGTATTGGACCCTGCTTCTTCATTGTTTACTAAAATGCCATGCTTTAAGACTGAGCCATTTAATTTTCATGGAATCATAGATTATATAAAAGTAATGCAGCCATCTGTTTGGGTTCAGTTTATATTAACATGGGTGTGTTTTCTCGCCTTATTGACATGAAGTTATGACAAAATTCTCTTAAGACTGCATATGTGAAAGACTTTCTTTTTTTCTAATCTTAGTTCCTAAGTAACACAGAAAAGGACATTGCAGAGAAGACATGATGTTTTCCTAACATTTAGATTTCATTGTGGAAAAACATCTACGGAGAAAATCTACACGTACTCCATTTTGGACAGACAGACTCTTACAGCAAATGCACTTTTTTCTTTTGAATAAAATCCGGTTGTCTGCTAGATTTCCATTTTTACCAGCATCCCATTGCAGTCAGATGTTCATTTACGTGAATGCAAGTTTTCCCACTGATGATTCTCATTCACTGCAATGGATACTCAGCCTGAACGTGTGTCAGTGTCAAGGGAATGCCTTTTACGTGTCTCTATTTTATAACTGTTCAACAACTCGGCTGTTGCACATCAGACTGGTTTGATGCAAAATTCTTCTCCTTTGTGCATAAAAGCATTAAAAAAAAAAACAAAAAACACAAAAAAACACAATGTGTTCTCCCTACTTATTTTGCTGACACTGAAAGCAGCAGACAAACCTTGTGTTTAGGATGTGGACCTCATTTTTTCCTGGGCCACTGTAAACACGAATGCAATCTCTCTTTTTCTGCAGTGCAAAGAGATAGTTCCCTGCCCAGGTGGAAGGCTTTACACTTTGCATTGTGCCCCACCCAATAAGCACTTGGTGAGTTCTTATTTTACTAGAGCCGACACTGGATGAAGATGCAGACAACACACTGTGTTTTCATGGAGTAATCTAGATTACTCTCAGCACCTGCCTGGACTCTTATTTATAGGCAACTGAGAAGTGGAGAGCAAAAACCTTCTGTACCATAGTCAGCCAAGCATTAGTTGCACAGAAAGGATACTTCAGGAATAAGGAATTCAGAACCAACAACCCTAAATTAAATGAGTAAGGTCAGTGGGAGCCAAGCTCTTCTGGAAGTCCAAGTAGTAAAAGCCTTGAATGAAATACAGTCCTTATCTAACACTTCTCAGTAGTACAGCAGCTGATTTTGACTCCATAGGATAGAATTTGTTCACTACCACTACAGATGAAGCTGGTTTAGATGGAGGTATAAATACTTTTTCTTACTAATACTCTACACTGTAGAACACTTTCTATCAATCCTTTCCTCGCGTTTTTGCTGTTTCCACATATTTTACTTCTTTAAAGTCATTAAAAAAAAAAAAAAAAAAGATTAAAAAAAAAAAAAAAAGGCAGAAATTCATTACAGCCCCCCAGAGGTGGTTCCTTTTTTTGGTCAACACTTAACGATAATAGCTTACCAGAAGTGGAACTGAAAATACCCTGAACTGCAAAGAGAGAAAGGGGGGAAAACAGAGTGATCTGCATACGTGACTGATATTTTAAATGCCTTTTTCCAGATCAACTAAGTGTGCAAATATTCCAAGACCCATTACTTTGTAATAAGTTCTGCTTGATTGGTGACTGCTTTCATTCAAGGAAAGAATGAAGTGTAAAGATAAAAATTAAATCATTCTTTCAACAAGAGGAGGAAAGAAGTCCGTGCTGGGTTTGTACTACTTCAATCCTTTAAACACTTCAGATACCACACATTAAAGTGCAACCCAACAACATTATGAAACAGTATATATCAGGATAAGCCTTTAGTAGGATGGGCATGTAATGTGGACATTAGCAAATGGATATTCACAGAATCGCAGAATTGTAGGGGTTAGAAGGAACCTCTATAGATCATCGAGTCCAAACCACCTGCCAAAGCAGCTCCCGAGAGCAGGTTGCACAGGTAGGCATCCATGTGGGTTTTGAACGTCTCCACGGAAGGAGACTCCACAACATATTGGTACAAAAGCTTTGAGTTAAACTTGAAACTGGATTCTAGAAGGGGGAAGATACCCCACAATTTACTGCTCACAAAAATAGAACCGCCTGAAAAGCAACTTAGCAGCCTTGATACTGCATAAGGCCACCTTTAAAATAGGTTTTTCAGTGGGGTACAATTTCTTCAATTATTTTTCATAGCAGCCCTCTCAGTAGAAGCCAGATCTTAACAGCACAATTCAAGTTGAAACATTGACAAAAATATTCCATACTCAAGCTTGCCATTCATTCTGCAGCCTGTGAACAAGTGTTCTTGACCCCAAATATTTCTCAGAGTTTCCTCCCCTCTGTCCTGCCATATTGCTCGTATGACTCTTGGACATGTGGCTAGGTAAGATGGCATACAAATGACAGGAGTTTGTCAGCTAAAAGCTGTTTTAATTCCCTCCCAGTTTGTTTTTCAGTTTGGCTGTCAAATTAACCTAGATTTTTGGTCAATTTGTGCGTTATCATTTATTTTTACCCTAAAATGTAACTTTGTACAAACGATGCTGGCATTCTGCTTGGAACAAATACAACCTTGGGTTAGTGCTACAAGCGAACATAACACCAGAGTGGTGTTAAGAATAACACCCTCTTCAGCTCCTCTAGGCAAGGCTCGCAGTGTTTGGAGGTTTAGTACCGATTTTTTACATGTGCAGTCATCTCAAGAGTGCACCTGTGCTCACCTGTGAAGTAACCAGATGGGGCAATGAAAGTCTTTTTTGTAAATTGCTTTGGTGTTTAAGTTTGCAATAACTTGTTCAGGTAGCCCTGGAAGAACAGAGGAAGGGAAGGAAAAAGCAGCAAGGAAAGGATGATGGGAGAAAAAAAAAAAAAAAAAAAAAACAAGAAAAGGAAGATGGGAGATGAACAAACATGAAAGATAAAGCAACTGTTGTGACAGGATGAATTTTGCCCACTTTTTGCTGTGAATCAAGTAGGGCAGCACTGAGAGATGAGCTATCAACAAGTCACATTTTGGCAGTTTGCGAGACTGCCACATCATAAGGAACGCATTCACTTCTTTACTAATTAATCCAAAAGACATTTCGCAGAACATAGAGGAGTAAGTGTAGTATTTCTCAATTTCAAAGGAACTTCATTCACTGAAACTCAAATTCTGTATTTTGAATTCCTATCACAAGACATCAGATTCATTTTCAGACCTCATCCAGACACCTTCTCACTTGAAAACTGACCTCGTTCTGTTGTGGTTGTTTTTCCACCTGCTGTTTCTCATATAATGAATCTGCTCCTTGAATGTTTCCTAAATGCAGTCCCCAAAGTGATGGTGCTGCGGTTGCAGCATCTTGCAACACATGCTCTTCTCCCTGTTTGCTTCTCTCCTTATCAAAGGCAGCTTTGGGGACCACTGCCCCAAGCCAGAACTATAACCCACCTCTGAATGTAGCCCTGCTCCCTTCCTCTCTTCAGGCCTGAGTATACCATTATATTTTTCCTTTGTTCTGCCTTTGATCCTAGCATCTCTGTTGTTCTTGTGATACCAGAGATTTGATCAGTTATTTCTTACTTCAGTTAGCCTCATTAACCATTCCGTTTGTAAAAACAGACCTAATATTTGTCCTGTACCTAAAATTAATGATAATCTTATTTTGACAAAGTGACTTAATGCTCTCGGCATTTGTCTCACGTATTAAAAAAAAATAATCCACGGTGTGTAGGCCTGTGTGGAAAGAGAAGACTGTTTCATCCACACTGAACTATCTAGAAGGGGAATTATAATATAATGGCACCCACAGAGAGCTGTATAAGTGTAATAAAAATACCAGCTTTTTATTTACTCCTCTACATGCCCAACCTGCAAACAAGATATTAACTCCCTGATTCTAAAGCTAACATACGCATTTGATGTGAAATAAATAAATAAAATCAGTCTTCTCTCAGATCTCAAGTACTGATTATTTTTCATTGAAAATGCATCATCTTTATTCAACTAAACTTATCTGAATGAAGCTTTTTATCTGGTTGTACTTTGTGCTTATGCATATTAATCCTCATGCAGGTAGACCACTTCATTAGGTTTTACTGAAGCAAAATGTGATACAACTGTGCTCCCAGAGCACTGCACACCATCACCTACCTCTGCCACACACCACCAAAACCTTCTGCTTCTGTAAAAGCAAATGTTTACTGATGATCACAATCTAGAAAACAACTTGAGATTCTGTGTTCCTTAAGCATTTTCTTTTACTTTTTCAAATAGAACAAAAATCACAATCACATCGGGCTATTTTTGTAGTGTTTTTCAAAGTGAAGCCTGGAAAAGTAGGATTGCGATTCTCTCTGGCCACAGTGTGCAGGTGTGTGTGTGTGCATGTGTGTGTGCACGTGCTACAGTGATGGCATTTTTTGAAATGTTTCTGGAAAATAAGAGTTTCTGTTTGTTAACTTAAAATTATAAATTCTTTTTCAAATTGCTTGTTTTAGTGACAACCCAGGACTTTGGCAAGCCTTCCTCGCCTCTTTTGTATCATAGATAAAAGAATTGATTGCAGCTTATGGACTGTATCACTGGGCTCTGTGTCACTATTAATGACAGATTTAACATTTAATTCTAGGTGCAAAAAAAAAAAAAAAAGAGGTGAAAGAGACTCCAAGCTGAGAACTCAAGGAAGCATCAGAGGAATTAATCTGCTACAGAGAAAGAGAATGAAGCAAGGGAACATTTCTGGGAGGACTAGGAGAAAGCAGGAACTTTTTACCAGAGAAAAAAGAAAGAAGAAGGAAAGGGTGGCTAGAAAAAAACCACAAGAGAAACAACTGAGAAGTAGTTGCAGGGCACTGGGAGTCAGAGATTTGAAAAGTGGTCCAGCCTTTTACTTCTCTCTCTCTGTCCAAAGAAAGGCCTCTGAACTCTCCCACTACCTTGCCACCACTCCTAGTCAGTATAGTGCTGTTTAGATGTTTAGATGTTCCTCTGCTACAGATACAGAAGAATATTACCGAGAAATCGAATATTAGAGCAGTCAAAGAGAGGGACAGGCTACTTCCAGCATTAGCTTTCTCATCACACAAATGGAACCTGAGAAACACGTTATGCTTCCTCATAATAGGACTCTGTTTTATGTAACACTCAAACAGATGGATAAACTCCAGTCAGCTGCGACTCTGAATCACAAAACTATAGAACTGCTCTCCAAGTCAGTCTCTGGTTTAAGATTCTGGTGACTACTGACTAACCAGCTACTCATCAGGTCAGGATCAAATGAGCTCCTATTCGAGAACAGCACAGGCTCAGTGCTGCACAGAATGGATGCTGGAGAGTTTTCCCTAAACTCTCCAGAGACCCAGTGTTTGAAACATTCAGGACTGGAAGCTCCAAGCAGCTGACACTGCAGCCGAGACCAACAAACTAAACCAGGCAAACGTTCCCCAAGGAAAACATCCTGAAGCAGTAGAGCCATCTGCTACCCTGCTTCTCCACTACTCCTGAGAGCTGAGACCCAAACTCAGTAAGCAGCAACTGACATTGTTTTCTTTTTTACTTCTCAGTGAAATGCACGAGGAGACAGACAAATCTCAGGAAACCACTTGCACAGATAATGTTCGAGGAACAGGCATACATCCAAGAACTGAAAAAGGAGATGGGAATAAAGATCGTAGTGAGAAGATGAAACTGTCAAGCAAAAATAGAGGAACAGGTGTCACGCTCCAATATAGAGGAGGGAGACGAGGTTCTTTAAGATTATGTGTATACCCAGCGTGAGATTAAGAAGCAACGGTTCAAATGTTGGTCCGACCAGTTTATTACCAATATTGGCCAGGGATAATAGGGAAGGGGGAGGCGGACATTGTTAAGGGTGATGGGGAAGGGAAGGTGAGCGATAGGAAAGATAGGAAGGAAGCAAGGGTTTGTACAACGCAGGGATAGTCACCAGTCAGGATCCTAGGGGCGGTCCGGTTGCAAGCGGCTCCGATGGTCCGAGGCCGAAGGGCAGGGCTGGCAGAAGCGGGGAGAGCAGCAGCAGCGGGCAGCCTTGAGCAGCAAGCAGTTGTCCGGAGAAGCAGCGAGGGGTGAGGGGTCAGCACCAGGTCCGCACCGGAGGAGCAGCGAGGGAGGCAACCCCGAGAGGGGCAGCAGCAGAACAGTGATCAGCTCGGGAGGTCTCTCCAAAGAGAGGGCCTCTCCAGGCAGCAGCAGTGATCAGCTCGGGTAATTCCTCCGAAGAGAAACTCCAGGAAGCAACAGTCAAAATCCCCGGAGAAAATCGCTCATATTCGTGGCTGCAGGACCCCTATTTTATCTTCCAGATTCCTCCAGTCTACGTGACAAATCCCGTGCTGCAAGCGTCTCCTGAGATGGCTATCTCCCCACGGAGATGAGCACCAAACAAAAGAGTGTTCGTTGGCCATCGCTGCCCCCATGCTAGTGTGCCAGGCAAGCATCTCCTAAGATGGCTATCTCCCCACGGAGATGAGTACCAAACAAAAGAGTGTTCAGCGGCCATTGAGCTGCCATTGAGCTGCAGCTTATCTCTCTTTCCTTTTGCCAGGAAATGCCCATCTGCTTGTCTCTTAGACAAAGGATTTCACAACCCTTGCCCAGGACTTGCTTGGACATGTTTATCAGCAAACTTTGAGTCAATGCATATGTAAATAGTCTCTTACACCACCCCGTGACTCAAAGGTTGCTTAAAAATTGGACACTGGTGATCCATGATGGTGAGAAAAAAGATAGAAAGCAGAAGGGTAAAGGAGGGAGGGATGCAGGGAATCAAAAGTTTTCCATATAATTGTTACAGCAGTCCTTTTAGTCTTGGTTACAATTGTCGCCCTGATATGTTTCACTTCTTCATCAGCAGAGGAGATTGTAAAGTACATATAGGATACCACGCATTGTATTAGTTGAATAAAACATGGTATCATACAAGTGTAAAACATGTGAATGTGATTCGTGTCAAAGGACACAGAGTCAAAGATACTGATACAATACCTTTAATTCCAATCAGTAGATAAAATTGACTAAAGGAACAGAATTTCCTTATAAGGCATGAAAGGATAAACTGGGAACAGAACTCTATCTGCATCTCAAACACTAACCCTGCAACAGAAGGTGCATTCCTCAAACCAAAGGGTGGCAGAGATAAGCAAACACAGACCTTGCAAGACTGGCCTGGAATACACAGATGGATGAATCAGAGGGCATTAAGGAAGACAAACAGCCTTCATCCCAAAGGCCACCTGAAGGAATGTGCAACCCCCCTAGCGACTGGCCACACAAGCGTAGAAGAATAAAATGATTGACCAAGAGGAGGAGGGGACTTCAAGAAATTTTAAATAAGACACTGTATAAAAGAAGAGGAAACCATCTTCTCAGGGTGTGTCGTTGGTGGAGCGGAGACTCCCCGGCACACCCAGCGCTGCTTGCTTATTGCTTTTCACCTTTTGATTGTAATAAAATATTCCAAAAACTCCGATTGGACTGTGAGCATTTATGACAAATTGGTGACCCCGACGTGATACGACTGGATTCGGGTGAGACATCCTGACTCCCGGGGAGGCGCCCTACCTTTTTGGTAGCCTCGGGAGAAAAGGATCCTTGCTCGACCTTTCGTACCACACGAACTTGAAAAGCAATAAGCAAGGAAAAGAGCTCCCTTGGAAAAACTGCAGTTAATATCCCGTAATTCTTGTGCACAAAGATCCAGGCGAGAACACCGGACTGTGAGTACCGCTTGGTTGGGAGGACGAGTTCCGGGGTGGAGAGTTTTGGTTTGAAGAAAGTCCCTTAAGGGGGTGGTTGGAAATTCCCAGGGACCCACAGAGAGGCCCAGAAACAGGAACAAATCACCTAAAATAAGGGGGAGAGAGAAAAAGAAAGGAACCCCGGAATAAGGACATGGGGGAGAGAAATGACCCCAGGAGGGACCCACAGAGAGGCCCCAGGGATCCACAGAGAGGTCCCAAGAATAAGGAAGGGAGCAAATTACGTGAAATACCCCCGGACAGTCCCCTGGGGTAAATGACATGGGACAGAGAAAGTCAAAATCTGCTGACTCCAGGAGGGACCCACGGAGAGGCCCCAGAGATAAGGAAGGGAACAAATTACTTAAAAAAACCCCTGGACAGTTCCCTGCGGTTAATGATAAAATATTGAGGAAACTGGCCATCTCAGAAAGGGAAAACAAAGGAAAAAGCTACGGTCCATTACTGCATGGAAATGTGGGGTGGAAAACAAGTAAAACCTGATCAGCTGTATTGGCCGATGTTTGTGAGTTGTGAATGAGTGCGCTGTGCTGGGTATGTGAGACGACGGACAAAGCGAGTGACAGCAACCGTCATTGTTCTTCTCTTTGTGTGTACACCACTTGTCTTTTGTGTATATGTATGTTATAGGTGTAAAGAATGGGAGTTTTTATCTTTTAAATGAGGAGGGCGGACCAATAGAGGAAAGGTGTCCGTAGCCCCTAAATGGGACTTAAAGCTGTAAGATCATCTTACAACTAACATTGTTTCTTAGGCGAGAAGGGAAATGGGACGAGGTAGTATATAGAAGTGCAATTGTTAATGGCATATGAAAGTGTAATTGAGAGTATGAATTGTGGGCAAAAGGGTTAAGGAGACGCTGCTACCGCGGTGGGGCAGGCACTATTAAAAACCCAGTTTGTGGTCAGGTCTTGGACGGACATTAGAAGGAAGTTGGAAAAGTTAGAAGACTGGCAGGAAACGGGGACTAGATGAGTTACTGAGAGAAACACAGAAAGTATATATAAGGTGGGATGAGGAGAAACAAAAAGCAGAGGCCTGAATATTTGTCATGGCTGTAAGAGGCGAAAAAGGAGGAAATTCCTAAAAGATAAAGTCTTAGGAATACTAATAAGAGCATTGGAGATTCTCCTCGAAAGGGATCTGAACAAGGAATAGAATGTTATTATTGTGGGAAGAAAGGACACATGAAATGAAATTGTCTTAAATAAATAAATAAATAATAATAATAAAAAAACACGACAGGATGAGGAGGTGTTTAAAGAATAGGGATGTCAGGGGCTATACATCCTGGGGTCGAGACCAACTAAAAAGCCCTTAATAAGGTTAAAAGTAGGTTCCCAGGCGGAAGAAACTATCTTCCTAATAGATACAGGAGTTGAAAGGTCCACAATACAGAAACTACCTAAAGGGTGTATAGTAAGCAAGGATAAAAGCCTAGTAGTCAGGGCAAAAGGTGAGCCCTTTTCGGGTCCCAATTGTAAAAAAATAAAAATAAAAAATGTGACGACTGAAGCTGAAACTAAAATTTGTTTAGGGAATTTTTGAGTGGTCCCCGAGGTAGAGCATCACTTACTGGGGAGGGATTTAATAGTGGCATTAGGAATAAACCTTGCCATAAATGAAGGAGAGAGAGTTTCAAGACTATGTGTTCTCATGCAAAAAGATGTGGAAGGAATTAATCCCCAGGTGTGGCATTCAAAAGGAACCACAGGAAAATTGGGAATTCCACCCATAAGCTTGGGGAAATGAGGAACTGTGTAGCTCTCCAAGAAGTTTATTTACTGTAGCTTATGAAAGTGTTGTTTTTAGCTTTTGTCTTTTTGTGTGCTCCCCTCAGCAAGAGGGAGGAGTGATTGGAACAGTATTTACATTTGCTTAATAGGTGTGTTGCGTCTTCCTGGGTGGGGGGGTGGTGAGGTGTTAATTGAGCTTTTAAGTACCTCCATCCCCTCAGTGTAAACCTTTTCTGGGTAGTGAGAAATGAGCGACAGTGTAGTCACAATGAAAGGTGAGATGTGTTATTTGACCTATTAGAAAGGCATGGTGCCAGACCCTCGTTAACAGGGGTAGACTGGGCACGGCAGAACTGGCATAATTGCAGAGCGTTTCAGACAGTATCCTGTAGAAAAACGGTCGTACCCGAGCTGGAAAATGGGAAGGTCTTTATTTGTGCATTATTGGATTTGGCTTTGGTTGCAGCCATAGAATTCTGTGACTAGCAGTTGAAACTGGAAAGCCAAACTACGGAGTCACTTCAGGAATTGGTTGAAACTGCAGAAATAGACAGATGAACTCAAAAGACAATTAGAAAATGAAAAACTCTTACTAGAGGCTCTGAAGGGTTACTGTAAGGATAACAGTGACAGTTATACATAGAGTGCCTCAAGAAGAAAAAAATCTATCCTCTAGAAGGACTGGAAGGAATAAAAGTAAGGTTAGACAAATTAGAAGCCTCCCCAACTCAGTTGTGTCCTTTAATAAAAACTGAGTTAATCGGGCAGATGAGGAGGCAAAAAGGGCAGCACTTTTATACTCTCTAAGAGAGAGGAAATAAGAACCCAAGATGACAAAAAGGAAACACCAAAAATCTGTTCTCAAATAGAAAGAGAGAGCTTTGAGAAATTAGGAGTAAAATGGACTGATAATAAGTGGATTTTGCCTGATGGCCGGGAATTATTACCCAAGAACTTTGCCCAAAGAACTGTGCAGCAAATGCACCAGAGAACCCACTGGGGAACTAGGGCATTGGCAGATCATTTCTTGAAATTTTGTGGGTATATAGGGATATTTGAAATAGCAAAGGAAGAAACTAGGGATTGCTTAATTTGCCAAAAAGGTTAACAAATGAAATCTATGACAAACACCCTCAGGAGGGAGATCATTGGCACACAGAACTTTTGAATGAGAACAGATGGATTTTACTGAATTACCAAAGGCAGGAAGGTATAGGGATTTGCTAGTAATAGTACAAGTAGGGCCACTGCTCAAACAGTGGACAAACATCTCTTGGAAGACATTATCCCTAGATATGGTTTTATAGGAGTAATCGATTCCTCTCAAGGAAACCATTTTACCTCCCAAATTTTAAGAGAGGATGAATGGTACCTTGAAGGCACAGTTAACAAAGTTGATGTTAGAAACTAAGATGTCTTGGAGTATGCCCAATTCGGAACACGGGATATTCCCCTATGAGATGCTATATGGAATTAAATCAAGGAATTGAATTGGATTGAATCTAAACTGGGCATCATAGCTTGAGCAAACAGGTAACTTTAGGAAGAAACTCAGGGACCATAGAAATGCAGGTACTGATGAAGAGAGCTGCTGTTTGCATCTCAGTAGAGGGGAGATCCCATGAAGATAAGGACAACACAATGGTGGGCAGGGTGGTTGTTTACAACACAATGGAAAGCCTAGAGAAGATAATTGAAATTGCTGTTTGTAATCCGTGGGGAAGTCTGAGGATAAGGAGGCAGATTTGCTGGCGACATAATGTAATCCCTTTAACATCTGAAGCCAGGAGATAGAGTGTTAATAAAATAAATAAATAAATAAATATAACCTGGAAAGAAACTTCCTTAACCCTATGTTGGGAGGGACCTTTTCTTGTTACCTTAACTACAGAGATGGTGGTGCATACTGCGGAGGGAGCCTGGACTCAAGTCTCCTGTGTAAAAGGTCCCATCGATACTAAGGACTGGAAAGTTGCATCATCTCCAGGAGAACTGAAAATACGAATACAACGATAATGCTCATGCAAAGAACTCAGTGTGGATGCTACCTTTTTGTATGATTTATATATGTTGTTATTGTAAGGAGAAGTGGTGATACCATTGCAGGAGGGGTGTCTGCAAAAGGGGGGCTTTGCAATGAGTTTCTGAGGGTAGGACATCTTAAACCAAAGTAAAAAAAAATAAATTAAAAAAAATGGGGACAACAACTCTGAAATTCAGACTCCCAATAGGGGTAAAAGCTATTCGTTCACAGGGTCAAGGGACAGCTAGGTAAGGGAGCAGAAAATATAACAGTAGAGTACCAACAACAAAACTGGTTGCCCTGTAGCGTTCGACCAGTGAGAGTCCAAGCTGGATTCTCTGAATTGTCTTAGTTGTAGAAAAACTTACATATACTGGTTGCTTCCCTGTTTTTTTGCCCAAAGAAATAAGAGGCACACCACCAAACCAGTGCATATCTAGTGGAGAAAAAAACAAATCTGTAAATGCTTTCAGTAGGCGAATAATCAATACACGTTATGCTATAAAAGAATTGGAAAGAATTACCACCCACATTCTGTTTTAATAACCATGGGAAGGCTATGTTTATTGTTCCTCTAGAGTTGTTAAGAGGTACTTCAACTTTGCCAGAGAAGTAGCCTCTACTCTGATTTTACTGGGGATATGAGTCAGTACTTTTGCTTCCGTATGAGCCTAGAATAGCCCAGATCTTCCTTACATTCCAGCATTACCAAAGTGAAAAGTTAATTTCAGTTAGGATGATCAGAGCTTAGCTCAAGACAACCTAATAAAAAATAGTAAATATCATCAATCAGAAAAGTTTCAATTGGAAAGAATTTGAAAGAATTCAGGATCTACCACTTCGTCCCAAGATGAAAACTTTTTCTGTTACACATCTTTTCTTAACGAAACAGTACATTTATGATAAAAATACACCTCCACTTCTTAAGAGTAGACTGCTTTTTCCCTCTGTTCTCTACAGATAGGTATACCAACAGGACACAGCTTTATTATTTCAAGAATACATACTCGCATAATGATTGAGAAATCGGTCTTCTCTCCCAGACACCTCAGAAGGCTTCATAATTAGAGCATCTGGAAATTCTTCCCTCACTGCTATCTCTCCAACAGCCTGTCATTCAATTAAAATGACCATATCAATAAGATCCATTCTGAATGTGCCCAAAAAAGATACCTTTGCAGAATTTACCGTATGCTGACTATAATATTCAAGGATATAGAACAAAACAATTGGTATCAGTTATCTGGTCTTTGAGATGCTTTGCTTAAACAAATCTCACACTCTGTTCCCAAAGTCCCATAAGAACATCCCATGCAACATCATTAGTGAATGGATGCACATCAAAAGCATCAAAATTCAAAAAGGAAGCAGCTCTCTAGTTTGTGTCAGAGGAAAGCTTGGAAAAAAACCAAACAGGTTTAATCAGCCCCTGCTAGACTGTCAGAACACTAAAGCACTGCTGAAATAGAGTGGAATAAACTTCAGTGGAAGCTTTCAACTTCAGTGCATCTACTTTCCACACGGGACTAGTGAATACAGTTAGGACTAACTACCCTATAGAGCCATTACACAGGCAGCTACAAAAATTTGGTTTTAGAACAAAAATTCTATTACAATAGGCAACAGAGTTCAACAGGCAGGACAAAATAAAACAAAATAGATGAAACTGGGACTTGACACCAGCTATACAGAAAAGACAAAAGTAATAATAGGAAACTATACCTCCTGAAAAGGAAAAAAAAATAGGAGGTCGAAAACAAACTTTTACATTTCTTACAAGAACAGCTAACAATTTCACCACGAGGGCCTGTATTGGTGATGTTAAACTGTTTTTTGCTGGACTAATTTTGAGATCATCTACTTACCTGCATTTGCTAAGTCATTTCAGCCTTCAATATTAAGCATGATATCAGACTCCAAACCATCATAAAACTATTTCTAAACAACAGTAATTGTAAATGCAAATATAATCAAATACAGAAGGAACATTTTCAGAAATCCTACATCTACTTCCCTTCAAAGCACATTAAGTACTTAGGAAGATTTCCAGCCCCCAGTGAGTACAGTAACACAAAAATTCCTCAGCTGAAGAAAGTATGTCATACAATCATAAAGGTTGGAAAAGACTACTAAGATCATGCTGTCTAAACGCTGACCTATCACCACCATGCCCACTAAACCACGTCCCGAAGTGCTGCATCTACCCTTTTCCTCCAGAGGAAAACCTCCAGAGACACTGACTCCACCATGTTCCTCAGCAGCCTATTCTAACACCTTCTTTCTTTCTGATACTAATGTTTTTCTAATATCCAATCTGACACACAGTATATTCATCCTCTGATTTCTTTCAAAGAGACCTAGACAGAAAGAAAAAAAACAAACAAAACCAGAAAAGTCTGAGGATGTCTCAGAATACAATCAAAAGGATACTAGACTTACTTTACTCCTCAGGTATTTGGAAGGACTCTTCGTGCTAGCATTCAGGTGAGAGATATGAATGAATGCTTCCACACCAGCCTCTCTAGTTATCTGGGCAATACTTTTAGGAATATTTACAAATTCATCTTCAAAACTGAAGTTTCTAAAACAAAAACAAATTTTAATTTAAGACCAACTGACAGTGGTTGCCTACTAACAGGCAGTAGTTAGTAGCAGTTATCACATATTACCTGAATACATTTTTAAAAAAATCTATCTTTATGCTTTGTTTGAAAGTCTCCTTTTGTGAGGAATCCTTCATATAATACATACCTGAAATCAGAGAAACTCAATATAAAGCTTCAACTACAGCAGTAGTACTACCTGCTTTTTCACCTGGAAAGATTAAATCAGTCTGAATTACAGAATCATATCATTATAAGGTGGAAAAAGACCACAAAGATCATCCAGTCCAAACACATGTGCTTCTTGAACAACTCCATGGACAGGGACTCCACCAACTTCCTGGGCAGCCTCTTCCAACACCTCACCACATTTTCTGAGAATAAATTTTTCTTAATATCCAACACAAACTCCTCTGATGCAACTTAAAGCCATTCCCTCTCATCCACCACTAGTTATCTGGAAAAAGAAGCCGACCACTACCTCATAACAACCTCCTTTCAGGTACTCGTAGGGAGTTACAAACCTCCCCAGAGCCACCTCTTCTCCAGAATAAACAACCCCAGTTCCCTCAAATGCTACTCACATAACCTGTAGTTCTCCAGATTCATTCCCTTCTCTGGATGTGCCTGAGGGCCTCAACATCTTTCTCATAGCAAAGGGCCCAAAACAAGTACGGTGGCCTCAACACCACCACATACAAAGCGACTATCACTGCCCTGGTCCTGCTGACTACACTACTTCAGGTACATGCCAGGATGCTATCAGCCGTCTTGGCCACCCAGGTACGCCGGGTGACTCATGTTCAGCTGGCTGTCAGCTAACATCCCCAGATTCCTCTCCTGCAGTTTTTCATCCACTCTGCCCCAATCCCATAGGATCGCATGGAGTTGTTGCAAGAAAAGTGCAGCACCTGGCACTCAGTCCTGCTGAAGTTCATAAAACTGGCCACAGTCCAGAGATGCAGATAGCTACAGGGTCTTTCTACCCCCAGGCAGATCAACACCTCCTCCCATCCTGGTGTCATCTGCAAGTTTACTGAGGGTACACTCAATCACTTTGTCCAGGTCATCAATAAAGAAACTAAGCAGGATAGGCCCCACTACCGACCCCTGAGGAACACCACTAGTAACGGATCAACAGCCGGATTTAACTCCATTCACCACCACTCCCCGAACCCTGCCATCTAGCCAGTGTTTTATCCAGCAAAGAGTATACCTGCCCAAGCCTTAAGCTGCCAGCTTCTGCAGAATGCTCTAGGATACAAAGTCAAAAGCTTTACTAAACTCCAGGTAGATTACATCCACAGCCTTTCCCTCATCCACCAGGCCAGTCACCTACTCATAGAAGAAAATCTGACTAGCCATACAGGACCTGCCTTTCATGAACCCACAATTGCTTGGCCCGATCCAATGGCTGCCCCAAACATGACATTTGATTGCACCCAAGACATGCTCCATGACCTTCCACAATAACAACTCAGGCTGACACGCCTGTAGTTCTACAGACCTCCCCTTCAGCCCCTCTTGAAGAAGGGCAAATGTAAGAGAACTGGTCACAACTTGAACCAGTGACAGAACCTGGTGAAGAGGTGTAACTACCCTAGGGAGCACAGACCAATTGTCTGCACCTGTGCTCCCCATGTGATAAGAAGGGTGAACTCAGGGTGGAGCCACCCCAGACTCATACAAGGGCCAACCATGGAAGGGAGAGCATCTTTTGGACACAGACTGCTTCCTGAGAAGGAGTGGTACATATTCAGAGATCTTCACCAGCTGGGTGACTCCAACTTTGCATTCTATAGGTAACTATTGGCTTACTTATAAATACTTTGCCTGGTATCGTCAAGAACCTGCCAGAAGCAATTCCACTTCATTAGCACAACAGCATCACATTAGCAAGCCTCCAGTTGCCTAGGACCTGCCCAGTTGACCAGGACAGCTGATAACAACAGCGGCTTAGCAATCACTTCTTCCAGATTCCTTAGTACCCCTGAGTAGGGGTACTAAGGATCCCATCCGATCCTACGGCCTTCTGACAGTCCAGATGGAATTGCAGGCCACTGTTTTATCCTGAGTTTTGAGGGGTTTATTCTGCTTCCCATCCCTGACTTCTAGCTTGGGGAAAAGTCCTCTTTGCCCCCTTGTCAGCAGTAAATACAAAGTCCTCCCCAGTTCAAAACAGATTATTTAGTAACTTAAAGAAATGCTGCATTTCAAGATCTGAGCAAAGTTGTCTCTTCAAAACACGTCTTTTAGATCTGACTTGATTTGATGCACTCAATCATATTACAAAAGAACCCAAAAATTCTGAGCAGCCTCAATTAGGACAGATGATAGACAACAGGAAAGATTACAAATACAGACCGGAGAACTGACAGGTGCTTGTGCATACGGAAATTTTACACTAACAGAACAGTTATAGCTGTTTCACAGCACCTATAAGGAATTTCAGGAGGAAGCACGCAGAAAACAGTACAACTCTACTCACTTCAGAGCATTCAAGGGTACTAAATTTGCAGAGCTCAACTGTAATCTTGTTTGCTACCTGATCAAGAACAATACAGAAGTTCAATCTTCAAGCAGAGCTGACACTATAGCTTTGCAGCAATCACAAAATTTCTTCTGACTATCCCAGGACTGCAAGAAAGAAAAATGGCTTTTTGTGTCTTCACACTGACCTTGTAAACACTCCTCCATCTTTTCCATTTGATTCTGGGTAACAAACATTCTGTTCAAATTCCTCTCCCACAGTTCTTAATCTACTCTCACAGGTCTTCAGAGCCCGCTGAACTCTAAAGAAAGCTTAAAAAATATATTTTGTACTGTTCACATAGACTGTTCACTGAGACTGCAGTGGGAATTGTATATCTTGGCAAAATGGAGAAATCAGCTCCTCAAATTTCTATAGCATAAACAATAACTACAGAGACATACCGCAGCTGGAAATAACCTTCTCAGACACCATGTCTCCCTGGAAAGTATGTTTCCTGTCAAACCTAAGTTCTTGACATGGGAGGTCAAACAGGATGATCAAGATGATTCCATCAGGTCTTAAAACAGATGAGTCTTGGAAAGAGGTGAAGTATTTGGAACATAAACTGGAGGAGAGTTAACTCTATAGGAGTACTGGGAGTACTGAAATAAGCCTTTGATTTGGATGTTGCTCTTCGCTCTTGTCACAAAACATGAATGAGCTTCCACATCAGCAAGTTATATTTGGAGCAAATTATTCTCTTTTTTTCTTAATCCTTTCCAAATATATGAAAAGCAGCACAATGCATTCTTCAGAATGAGCAATTCCGGATCTGTGTGCTCTAGCTACTGAATTCCTGATCTGTGTGCTCCAGCTACTGTTAACATTTCAACAGACATGTAACAGCAATGACAACTGATCCAGCAAAAAAGCAGTGTGCGTCAAATTTGGGGTGGGCACTGGAATTAGCAGGTTAACCATTTATGCTGGTTCTCCATCTGTTCCTTTGTATTTATTAGAACAAATACCATAACTGCAAGATTTTGAGTTATTTTTTCCATTCCCTTACCTGGAGAATTTTGGGGTGATGAACAAGGTGAGCAGCGAGGGGAGAAACTGTAACCAGGATGGAAAGCGGCCTGGAGTGGTATGTAGGACATGATATCTTCTTCAAAAAGGCTGCATGTAAAAAGCGATAAGAGAGAGAGGTTTAGTACACATTCATCACATAAGATAATGCAACGTTTTCCATGTAAACTCAAGACGACATGAAAAAGTCTTTAACTGCGCTTAACAGTAGTAGTTAGCACTTAAAAATCAAGCTCCCCAGTCCCAATACAAGTCTTTTTACCCAAACAACATTTACTGCACTGTACTACAGTGTTTCATCTGTGAGACATGGCTTTGTGTGTATGGACAGCACCACTATACTAAAACTAGCAATTTTATGAGAAGTTACATTATTTACTTGTACTGTGAAAAAAGAGGGTTCTTTTCCTTTTGAAAAAAAAAAAAACCAACAACAACTTCAAATAAAACATAAAATAACCTGATTGTTTTTATCTACTTCTTCATGGCAACAGCTGTAATGATTGAGCTGATTGTAGATGGACTGCATTGATGGAGGTTGCCTTCCAGGAACTAAGAATGGAATGATAGACACTGGCTGAATTACTTTGAGTGACTCTCAGTAAAAATGAATCTTATAAATGGTCTGGAAGATTTAAAAAAATCTTTTCAATTATGCTGGGAAAGAGACAGATACTTTCTCTGGTACAATAGATAACAACACTACGCTTTTGATCAAATTGATTACCTCAGCAGAATTACTAAATCTGCATCACAGGACAACTTTTCAAGCCCATGTGTACCCTCTGTCCGAATATAATGGATCTTCTCCCTGAAACATAAATAATATTACTGACAAGAAGACAAAGAAAAAAAAGGTGACGAGCACATGCCACGGTCAAAACATGACGTAGATATAAAATTATCACTCCTTGGTGTTTTTGCCAGTTCCTGTTTCTCTCTTTTCAAAAATGGCAGACATCTTAACTGCCGGGTTAATTTGCTAATCACACTAACAAACTAGCAAAAAATAATCTATTCATATCACTCAGTTGCCTGATCCTAAAGCTAGAGATATTACACCATATTTTAGAAAACAAAATAATTCTTTTCCTTCTAAGCCCATGTGTAACATGATAGCTACCGTCACTGACAGACAGACTTCTTGTTTAAGGTTACAACCTTAAACCGTATCACCCTTCATTAACAGAATTTCATATAGCACCACTTCCTGTACCTCTGCCCATTCTAGCTGATAAAAACCACACTAAAATATTCTTGATATCGATTGATAAACAAAGAAATTACATGGTGCATGTACAAAATCATGCATTTTGCTGCGTAAAATGAATATTAACAAGGATGGATAGCATGGGATGGGATCCCAAGAGTAGGTCAGACCCATGAAAAACACAGAGCTACATCCCAGTCTGCCAGCATGTTTCCGTAACACACCAGTATCCAATAATATTTATTGTAAAATCAAGTGAAGAGGTTCTATCTCAAGTCAAGGATGTACCTCTCTGGCTGGGACAGAGTCAAGCCCTGTAAAAGATGGCCATATGCCACCTAGGAGTTTGCTTAAGGTCTGCTATATGAGCATTAGATAGTAGTTTTGGATTACTTCTAACCTAAGCTACAATCAAAGCAATGACTTGGAGGCAAAGGGCTCAATATCCTGTTACAAATCTCATTATGAGCTGGCTAAGCTGCATAGTCCCTATCACTAGTTAATTTTGTTCTCTGCTCAAAAGGAGATAAAACCATCATCTGTTCTCTGAGAAATGAGAATTCGAATTACAGCTGAGGAAAAAAGACAGTCTGGAATAATTTGATGGTGAAGATAAAAAAATGCTCAGTTACAGAAACGTACATCTTGAATACAAGCAGAAGTTTTCATTCTTTCTGTCTCAATTGATTTGCATGTATTAATTCCTCCAGGAAATAAGTCTAATCCTTACACCCAAAGAACTCTATCTGGCTCTCATATGTAAATTACGAGTCAGAAGGGCTATCAGCAGAAAGCTGGCAACAAGATCTTGAAGGTTCTTCTGTTGCTCCTCCTTCACTTCTTTACCATGTCCCTACTTGCACTTTTCTCTGTACAGAGCAAACTAAACCACTGGGCCAAACTCTGTATTGGTGTACACTGGTATTGCTGAGACTGACTGACACCAGCTCAGATTCTAGGCCAAAACAATTAATCTAACTTTTGCAATTAGAATGAATTTTAAATTGTATTGGCTTTCAGTTCTGATTTTTTTTTTACACCTAATAGAAAAGAAATGGGTGTAATAAAAACAGAGATGTAGTTTAATTACTTAGGAAAGGACTACTTTAAGCTATGAGAAAGAGTAAAGATAGGAGCACTTCATAATGTTGCTGCTTACAAAATCTAGAATGACTATGTCCATGGTTTGAGTATAAATCTGACCACAAGGTAAAATCCTACTTCTTCACAAATTACTGTCTTTTTGCTGTTCACTCCCATGAAGACCATAATGCTATCTTCTGAAAAGCAAGGTGATTAACTGTAGATGAAGATAATTTCTGCTATTCAGTACTACTTAAGAGTGACATTTCTGGATAGGATTCAAGTTCATCTTTTTTTTTTTTTGCAATAGTTAGTAGAATTTACATTTTACACTACAGTAAATAATTTGTGGAACTTGGTGTCAGCAGCGTGGAAACAAAGCAGTACCTGAGTGCATGGTTTCTGGCCAAGCTGGGCTGACGCTCCTGCAGCATCTCAAAAATGTTGGGTTGGCGTAGAAATGCAACAATCTTGTCATTGTAAGCTAGAAAAGGAAAAAAAGTAATACAGAGGCATTATTTACCACTGAGGGGGCCTTTTGGGCGCTACTGCGAAGACGCAGAGGCCAACTGACGGCACTGCTAGTGAAACAAGGGACAACATGGAGCTGCGCATGTGATCAACAAGTTGTGCTAAAATGCCTTTTTGTGAGTTCTGCATTGAAAAGGGAAACTTGGCTTACCCAGAGGTAATGTCTCATAATGATGCTGGTTTCGAATAGCTGTTACAAGACTATTGCCTGGTCTGGCCAACAGAGCAACTCCTCTGTTCCGAGAGACTTCAGAGGCCTACAACAAAGGAGAAAAGGGCAAGAATGGTCAAATGGCAATCGGCAGCATATCAATTAATAAAAATGTGCCTCATCTTTTTTTGTGACTTTCAGAATGGTCCATGACGCTGACTGACTGACTGAGGGATAGGAAGTCTACATGAAAATTATAGTTTTACACTCCAGTCAGCTTAAAAAAATCAGGTAATGTTGTGCTCCCAGAAGAAGCGACACCGTCATCCTCAGATAACACACCTCTTCTATGCTACAGTGAAGGCAATGGAATCCAGAAGTAAATGCAGGTTAGTAAAGGCTTTACAGTGATGGTGTTCTCTGTAAGTAAAAATAATAACCCTACCATACTATACAGTACCTTGTAACTGTATTTATTGTCAAGATTTTTACAGCAACATTAATTTGAAAAAAAAAAAAGAACAACCCACAACACTACACGTATTCTCTCTGTATTGTTGAAAGAATATTTAATATTGGAATAATACAAGGGAGATATAACTGCGCTGAGCAAAGGTCAGAAAAGGGCTTTTGCCTAACTTGCATAACCAGAAACAGATACTGAATTGTATATGCTGAAAAAAAACCCATAATCCGAAAAGTAGATAAAAAAAGAGGAATAAAGAGGAAATCTATCACTGCTACTTCTTTGAGAGACTTGACTTCAAGAATGCCGCTGTCCTAAACACAGTATCTGGAAGAGGGATTCATTTCAGGAAGGCAGATACATTAGAAGGTGGGAAAACTCTTAGATCTGAGGATACTGAAAGCCTTACAATAACAGCAATTTGTCTTCAGTATGTCATTACTTGCTATGTAACTATACGTGGGATTGTACAAACTGAGGGGAGCCCACCTCTCGCACACATGTGTTCCTCCAAAATGTGGTCACAGGAAAGCCAACAGTTTTTATCACTGCCAAAAATTCGGTGTCAGGACAAGATGTGTATGGATTCCAATTGTCATTCTACTGGGATGATGGCAACTTCCTTCTTGCTGCACAAACTGCAGCACTTGGCAACCAGTTCAGGAAGAAATTGCCCCTACTCCAATATTTTAAATGCTTAGCTCTGCATCCAAGCAAGTAGTGCCAATCCATTTTTAGTACTGTGGCCAAATGCCAGGTCTTCCAGCTGGACATAAATGAAAACTGAGAAGCTAAATGTGACTGGCAAGTTGCCTTTGGAGCACATAAAGAATAAAAAGTTTATGTGTAACAAGATGCCAGTCACTGTACTTCATACTTGACAACACACAGGCTAAACAATAAAAAAACTTGATGATTCTGATTAAACATACTGTAATTGAAAAACACAACACTTGTGAAAGAGCACAGTGAACATTTTTATCCATGATTCAGCTATGATTGTGCTCGTACCCATTTTATGCTAGTATACATCAGCTGGCTACAAGAGAGGTATTCCAGTGTCAGGGAGAACAGTCAAGCCTGCAGTTCTTAATGGGCTTATGTGCTAATCTTGGTCCAATCCCTTTCACTTTTAAAAACAGGCAACTTATGACTGAACTTTCAGACACATCCCATACAGTGTACTAACTGCAATGCAACGTATGCCACAGGGACTGATGCAATTTAAACTGCATCTAGTTTTTGTTAAAAGCTCTATGAGCGTAATGAAAACCTTGGCTGTGAAACCAGTCTTGTCTCCTCCTCAACCCTACAGAGCAATAGCCTTGTGGTGTACTCTGCTCTCACAGGGACACTCTCTAAGTCTTGGCCCAAATACACAACTCCTCTGTGCTGAGCTAAATCTTCTCTCCTTCTTCCTAGGTCTCCATCTCACATCCTCCTCATGGGCCAACAGACACCGTAAGTTTAGCTCAGGCAGCTTTTGCCCTTTGACCCAGGCATCCAAACTGGCAGACACAATGTGGCCTTCATAGCATTCACTCTATGCTATGGGAGGAGGAGGAGGTGGAGCAGCAAATGTTTCCCTATAATCCATAGCCAGAGTGGGCTTGGAGCTCTTCCGGGCACAGCTGCTCCTCACCTCAGGCTTGAAATATAGAAATCCCATGCCCTTGCTGGTACACACAGATATAACGACCAGAAGGGTAGGAACAAGGTTAGGGGAAGGGGTAACTGAAGAATTAAAACCCTGTCTCTAACAAAAATAAGCATGATTGTCACATGGCAACTGCAGAGTACCTCTGTACAGCTTGGGGCTGAATTCTCTTCCTTATGTCAACTCATTCTGTCTTTTCTGTTTGCTAACTTATCTGAGCTGCCTCAAAGCACACTCCTGAGACGGGGATTTTGAAAGGAGATGTGGATAGAGCTAATGAAGGGAAACCTTCACTCACCTCTTCCCTACTTTGGATTAAAGTCAAACAGAATCCAGTTCTGTCGGTACCTTAGCAGAATAAACTGCACACACTGTGTGGTGCTGTACTTCTCTGTATCACCATCATTAGACATTGCTAATGCTATGTTTGGATCCTAGTCTTGGCTCATTTACACCTCTAAACAACTTTTCTCTGGCAAAACAACAGGAAAAATCCTAACTTCAGTTTAGTTAGTACTCCTCTTTCCAATCTTTTAGTTAATACAGCACAATTGATTGCTCCATTTTAGTATTTAATTACACTTGCCTTGACTGCTCTGACTTTCTAATCAAATAATTTAATTTAGATAAGTATATTATTCTCCAATTAAAAGAAAATAAATCCTTCTAAAGACTTTGTAATTGGGTTCATCTAATGCAGGGTAAACTGATAGATTTATAGACTGGGTTTAACAGCACTGTAATAGATTCTGAGATCATGCAACCAGAGTGGAGTCTCCAGCCCCATCACAGAGCCTTTCAATGATATAATATCACTTCCTGGGCTTTATATCACTGCTGGATTTGAGAGCCTCCTGCTGTTTGAGTCCTCCTACTTGCTTTCTGTGGTTTGGGTCAGTAAGGAAAGTTATATACTGCTACATCTTTGTATGTCCTCAGTCTTTCTTACTAATCAGGAACTATTGCCACTTCGTTATGCATGCTTACTTCTTCCTCTTTTGTCTTTAAACTCTCTACCATTCCATCATAGTGATTTGTACTGCAGAAAAAAAATATCAGAGAGAGAACTGAAAGTTTTCATTCAAAAATTAGGTAACCAAGAGTTCCATCAACAACCTCTTCTCTCTTAAAGATTGAAGACCTTAAGGAAGTGCTCACGCAAGCCTCAATAGCATTCTTGTCAAACTAATTAGTATATGATGCCATTTAACATCAAAAATTTATACAGATGGACATCAAAACTTTTACAGAGGTCATTTATTTAGGAGAAAAATTCAAACAGACAAAATATTAAAGAATAATTTATGAAATAGATGTTTTCCTGGAAGAGGGAGATGGGGATAATTATATGCAGATTTTTTTTTCCTTAAATAAACAACACAGCCCACTCACCACATACAGATGAAGTTAGAAGCAGTGGTTTGAGTCTCTGCTTGACCTTTTAGTGGTTGGATAAGCTTTGAAAGCAATAGACAGCCTGAGACAGAAACTGACTGCTTTCTGTTCTCTACTGAGAACGAAATTACTTTCCACAAAGCAAAGCAATGCAAAGCAAACTGCCACATTTGAGAAAACTTCTTTTTATGCTTTAATTTTATGAATAAATCCTAAAAGCATATACGGAATATTGAAACAGTTATTTATTTGTGATGTGAGGTATTCAATTCAATACCACAGATCATTAGGCAACAGTCAAGGCCAAGTTTTGATAAACTGGAAAGATTTGTAAGATTCACAGATGTCACAGAAGGGGGAGCCAATGACCACTGATCACCACTGATCAGCCAATGATTACATGATCACCACAACCTAATCACTGCGCTACATTTAGCCAGAGAAATCTGTAATTTGATGGGAAGGCTGTCATAGTTTTATGATTTTTATTACTGGTATTCTACATCGTAACACTGTGTAGTGTACTTTGAATCAAAGAGTTAATGCTGCAGTTCTGAGGATTGTCGATAGTTCTGGTTACCTGTCCCAGAAGAGAAGAATGAATTCCAGCTCCCAAAAGACTTCATTATTCCGTTTCTGTTTTCTGTTCAAGTGAAGGATAAAACTGACTGGGAGTCATGGAACTATCTCTTTCTGCCCGTCTCTGCAATGCATGCTCCTTAGTTGTCTCACCTACAGCATTAGACTAATGTATTCAGTTTTTGGACACTCTCCATTTTATTTGATTTATTAGCTTCAATTCCACTTGTATCTTATTTTGTAACCTCATATTCTGTTATCTTACTTAGTAAATTAGTTTTCTCCCTCAGCTCGCTGCCACTGTTTTCCTCCTTTGGGCCCATCTCCCTATCTTTTCCATACCTCCTTTTCCTTTTTTTTCCAGGGCATGGATCCACGGGTCCCTTCCTGCCCATTAGTCACAGAACTAGGACGAACTGGGCTGGAATCATGACAAAGACAAAACTGGCTTTTGCATGGAGTACATCCTTCACAACAGCACTGAGTTTTGGCCTGACAGTATGAACAAATAGAGATGCAAGAGCTATGTAGATCAGTTCTTATGGATAACTCTTCTCACTGAATTTCAACTCTGCCTTATTTCAGTTAAATTGGTTAGATTTTACTTCCAACATCCAGTTCTTGCAATACCAGTTCTTCGTTAGGATAATTAGAATTCCAGACCTTATATATATTTTTTTTGTCTACTGCTGAGTACTGTGGCTATAATTTCTTAGAACCATGACCGATTCTTCACGATTACACAATTCAAAGCAATTGATAATTATGTGAAACTGGTCTATTCCTTTTTTTCCCATTTGGGCTCAGCTATCATAGAATCACAGAATGGCTTGGGTTGGAAGGGATCCCAAGGATCATCACATTTCCACCCCCCTGCCACATACAGGGTCACCAACATCCAGATCTGGTACTGCATCAGGTTTCCCAGGGCCCCATCCAACCTGGTCTTGAACACTTCCAGGGATGGAGCCTACACAGTCTCTCTGGGCAGCCTGTTCCACCACCTCACCACTCTCTCTGTGAAAAAATTCCCCCTGACATCCAATCTAAACCTTCACTACTTGAGCTTAAAACCATTCCCCCCTTGTAATTTACCTATGATTGTTACCTGCTGTTTCACAGAATCATAGAATCACAGAATCACCAAGGTTGGAAAAGACCTGTAAGATCATCCTGTCCAACCATCACCAATAGCTCTCACTAAACCATGTCCCTCAACACAACGTCCAAACATACCTTGAACAGCTCCAGGGTCGGTGACTCCACCACCTCCCTGGGCAGCCCATTCCAGTGCCTGACCACTCTTTCAGAGTAGTAGAATTTTGTAAAATCCAGCCTGAATCTCCCCTGGCGCAACTTGAAGGCATTCCCTGTAGTCCTACTTAGATTGCAAAGTCTCTGGAAAGTCCAGAGAAACACTCAGCAACTCCTTTTGGCACTTGGGCAGACCCCGGCTCATTTCTATGCCCTCTCTGGCATTCACAAGAAATCACGACTGAAGCTGCACTGCTCTGCTCTCCTTCCTGTTCATCTGGCATCTGTGCGGTATGCTCAAGATTGGCACTCATCTTTCTTGGTCCTTCATACCATCTTGGTGACAGATTTCAGAGGCCACACTACCTGCTAAACAAAAAAAACAGCTAGACTGAAGATAGTTGAGACACAGCCAGGACAAAGTCCCACGTGTGATCCTATGGATATGATTCCTACATATTGGAAAGTTGGGCAAGGAGGAACCTGATGAGGTTCCACAAGAGTAAGTGCAGAGTCTTGTACCTGGGAAGGAATAAGCAGATGCATAGGTTAAGCTATGACCTACTGGAGAGGAGCTCTGTGGAGAAGGACCTGGGTGCTTTGGTGGACAACAGGCTGGCCGTGAGCCAGCAGTGTGCCCTTGCAGCACAGGTCAATGGAATCTTGTGGTATATCAAAAAGAACATAGCAGCAGGTCAAGGGAGGTGATCCCCCTCTTCCACTTTGCCCTGGTGAGTCCACATCTACAATACTGTGTCCAGTTCTGGGTTCCCCAGTTCAAAAAAGCCAGGGATCTCCCGGAAGAAGTCCAGTGGAGGGCCACAGATATGATTATGGGCCTGGAACATCTCTCATATGAGGAAAGGCTGAGTACTCCGGGTCTGTACAGCCTGGGAAAAAGAAGGTGGAGGGGGTATCTAATTAATGTTTATAAATATCTACAGGCAAATGGATGAGGCCAGGCTCACCCTGGTGCTGTGTTGCAATAGGAGAAGGAGCAACGGTCTAAAACTCAAAACAACTCAAACATAGGAAGTTCCACACAAACATGGGGAAGAACTTCTTTAAAGGAAGGGTGATGGAAAACTGGAACAGGTTGCCCAGAGAGTCTGTGGAGTCTCCTTTGATGGAGATATTCAAAACCATCCAAACATCTACCTGTGTGACCTACTGTGGGGAACCTGCTTTGTTGGGGGAATTGTACTCGATGATATCTTGAAGTCCCCTCCAACCCCTGCAATTCTGTGATTTATAGGACAAAAGCTTATTCAAACATACTGTGAAGAAACAGCACAGAACATGTAGTTTCATGGGCCAAGTTACAAAGATTTGAATCTTTTCTTCATAACTGGCTTTCAGGCACCGATTCAAAGTCCTTGGAAATCAATGGTAGGAAGAAATATTCCCAGAGGGGAAGCTAATGGCTACGACAAAGGTGCATAAGCACCATGAGACCCGGGCCACTGAGGCAGTGGAAGTACTAACACTCATAGCTGCCTAGACAGAAGGTCCTGCTTCATTAACTAATCATGCCAAATCAATGCCCTTGATGAACAGGTTACATGTTTCCTCAGAGTCATTACTTCATTACTCTTTTCACTCTCTTCCCTGTATGTGACATTTCATTTTTGCCAGTCCTGTGACCACTTGCAGAACTGAGTGTACTTCTTGGGTGAGATTGGCTAAGTAGCTCAGCAATGTATCTGTCCTTGACTAGATGAATCTGTAAGCAAGCCTCGGGAAAGTATAAGCAGAAATATGGATCATCACATATGTGACTTTCACATTCATATCACCTGAATCAGTCACAATAAAAACACTACAGTGCAGGCTGCTGGCAGAGGGAAGATAGGACTGAAAGAGACACTGATGCACTTCAATTTCCAGAAAAGATTTTGTTGCATTCACACAAAATTCCAAAACTCCAGCAAAGCTACTTACATCATGCCTGCCCTTGGTTCTGAAGTACTGACCTCACACTTCAATGAGCTCTTGATTCTAAGCTCCTTTGCTAGTGGGAAGTGTTCAGACTAGTCCTGCTGCAACAAATTTCAATGTTAATTTCACAAGTGCTTCTTCTGATGATTTAATGCAAGAAGAAGATCCTCTGGCCCTTATGCATATCTACTCACATTCAGCCACAATCTTCACAAATCTTCAACTTACAAAGAATCTGATTACTGTTACTCTTTCCTTCTTAACTCAGTAAAACACAACCAGGATTTATGAACGTGCCCCTCTGCCCACGCTACTCAGTGACAGAAGCCATGTCCATGAAACATACAAAAGACTGTTTAGCATGATTTGAAGGTGAGGGAAGCAAACCTTAACATGCCTTACTGCACCTGCTAGGGAGTATGCCTCTTCAGAGCACAGTGTCACAGTGGAGAATGAAGAAAAGCTGCTGAAGTCTACAAGTGTACAAATAATAAGTGGCTTGTCTTTACTAAAGCAAGACAAGGATGTCAAACATGGATTCTTCTTTTAAAATCTGTTTTGCCATCACTTCACTGTGCAGCAAACGCTCACAGAAACCCTTCACAGAAACACTTCAGAAAGAAAAGAACTCTGCTTTAGAAGATAAAAATCCACAAGAACTTTGTTTCAACGCATTTTAAACTGACTGCTGTGAAAAGGGATCAGTGTTGATACTAGCAGGGTTACCTCTCCGGCACTGTAGCTACGAAGTCGCTGAAGATGCTGCCTGTGAGTCAGGTGATTGGGGAGACGACCATTCTGCAGTGGGATCCTGGGATCTATGAATGTGGTAGCACGACTGTTGTGGTCAACGAAGAAAGACTGAAATATACGGGAACAATGTAGAGTGGTTATTTCTGGAAGAAAGCCGACAGTGTGACAGTACTGCGGCAACATACAGTGAAAATAGCTAGAAAGTGCATGTCAGAATCCCCCGTTAAGGCACAGACCATGGATAGTGTCTGCAAATGACAGGACTTTCTTAGCCAAGTTTAGAACAGCTCTTGGAATATACCTGAAGCTACACAGCTCAGAATTACATGCAGTAGACATGAGATAAACAGGGCAGAAGAGAATAAAATTACTAGGGAACACTGCTTTTTGGGTAGCAAAGCCTCACGGAAGCAGGCACTAAGCCAAACTTTTCAGTCATGACAGATCTCTACTCTGGATGAAACTTTTCTTAGTCCAGTACTGCCTTAGATATGGTGTGATATTCCACAGAAAGCTAGAAAGTTACAACTATGCTCTATAACATTTTTTCCTGAAGCTTTTTTCTGCTTTTGAAACAGCTCTGCTTGCCGCAGGTGTTGTTTAATTCAAATCTTTACTAGTTTTGAGACAAGAATGAGGGGACCTTCAGTGACCACGTAGACTGATGTGCTATGTTAAACAAGTCATTTGTTTTGTTGGTTCTCTTACCTTGCCCTGCTGGTCAGTTTTTATCTCCCACCCACGCGGAAGCTCTAGTCGGGTGTCAGCAAACATGTTGATAAAATTTACCAGGTCTCTGTTGTGCTGATAGCGCTCAAAATTACGAGCATCTCTACGGATCTTCAGAATCATATGCTTCAAGCAGGTACTGTTAGTGAAGACTCGATAGGCACTCTTTGAAATGGAAAAGAGAAGTTAGAAAAGACGGTTCTCATGTCAAAATGACATTTAGCTATTTCTTGGGACATCCGTCCAAAGAACTGAAACGCATACTGGGAGAGTTGCATTAAATTGAACAACTCTTTTACACAAACATTTAGAAGTAAGAAATATAATCTAGAAAGCCAAACATCCCCCTACACTGTGCACAGTTACCCTCCACATAAACTGCTTCATGAAGCACTGCAAAACAACAGTTAGCTGAAACACCACCGACTCATGTTGCATATAGCTGTGCCTATTTTATTTCTTTCACAGACTTAGCAGAAAGTCTGCTTGTGTGGCTGGATGGTCCAAGAAAGGTGCAGAGACTGCTGTGAACGTGTATTTATTTACCATAAAATACATGTTGTGGCAACACTTTTTCTCATCCACAGGCCACTACTCTTGGATCTTTAATCCAGGGAAAAAGTGCAAGGCAGGGTAGGAAACTTTACAGAAAATCTGCATTCCTTCTGAGCATTTCACTAGACAAAAAATAAGTGCACTGGTTATACTGGTCACCCAAAAGGACTGAACTACTCACTAGAGCTTTCATTATGCTACATGAAATACTTTCTATAGTCTCTGTCTTCTTGAGCAATTAAGGATCATTGGAGAATTCCTGTCTCCAGTGAAGCGAGTCCCCGTGTGTCTATATATAATCTGTCCAGTGAGTTTGGCTCCAAAAGCTTTGAGTTCTCAATTTCTGCGTACTTTTAATGCATTTTTACCACTACAAAGATACGAAGATATCTCTACCCTGAATATGCAGCCTGATTACAACTCAGGAAATCTTTATGGTCACAAATAGCCGAGTTCCCAGCAACTCCCTTAGAGAAGTTATATTTTGATCTAATTTCTGATCAATAACTCTGATCAGCACGACAGAAACCAAAAATGTAATGTAGATTTCTCTCTCAGTGGAAATAAAGTATCTGCGTAATGAGAGCCTTTCCCTTTTACCTCTAACTGCTGGATAATGTTTTCCAGTCCCAGCTTCACTGGTATAATTAATAGCTTGAAATTTTAACAGGGGCATGTGGTTAAAACGTAACAACTGCATCAAGCCAGGAGTTATGTGGGTCATTATTTCTGTGTAAGTGGAATCTATATGACCATTTGACAGATGTTTCAACAGATTGTTATGGCTTCCATATTAAAGACAATTTTATAAGCTCAAACTGAAGGCCTCTCTTGACTTTTTTATTTCAGTGAGAAATGAAACTGGTTAAATCGTGAACTGTTTCTTGTACCACCATAGAAACATTTGCTCCTTTTGCAAATAACTACACTGAATGAAAATGATATTGTTCCCAGACATAAATCATCATTTATCACCCCGACAATGGAAGAAATGATGTGCATTTCATAACATAGTTCAGGTCATGTCAGACGAGTAAAGTCATGCCTTCTTTTGTAGGATTTCAAGAGCAATAAACTCTGGCAGAGGCTTGGAGAAGGGCAGACGGCTTCAATCCACAACGCATTACAGCCATAACTGGACAGTTGTCGTTAACTAAAAACTGTGCTGAGATAACTCTTAAAGTGTTTCAATTTCTTTTCTTTTCAAAAAGGATGGACATCCCTATCCAGAAACCGAGCACTTTCCAAAAATTCAGAAGTCATGTGTGCCTGCATTCAAGATAAGGAAACCAAGACTGGAACTTGATAACTGCATCTTCTTTTAAGATTTCCCTACATTATTCCTCATGGTGAACCTACCACTAAACTTTTTCCACTTCACATCAGGTTTGCAACAATACATACATACTTACTGTATTATTAATAATAATAATAATTAAAGACAATTACTTTAATGTTTGAAAATTCATTTTCATTCTTGTTTTCTTTTTTTTTGTAAAATAGCTACTCTGACTCAGCTCAGTATTTCTTTCACAGCTTTATGCCTACCTGCTTCTTCAGAGTGCAAACTGGGGTTAATAACTTTTCCCTTCTCTCTGTTCCCCTGAGTGAGGTTCCTCAGGAGCATGCCTCCAAAAGTTAACAACCTCACTCACTGCAGGAACAGACAACAGAATCGTCAGCCTGAAATCACATTCACTGTGCATTCTCCCTGAAGGCCTCGGGCACAGTACTGGGACTCAGAAAAAGCAAATCGTAATTACTCACATAGTTTGCATGCAGCACGGTGAAGAACTCAGGATTTGTGATAAACTTCACAGCTGGAGACTGCAGCAATAAGGTGATTTTTTGAGAATTCACAGGAGAAAGGGAACCTTCCCTCCTAATCTCTGGACAGAAACCAAAAGAAGCACAATTTTATTAACAGTGGCAAAGACAGTCTGTTATCTAGTCTCTACTGAGTGGCTACAAAAGTGACAATGTAAAATGTCATAATCCTGCCCGGTGTATGTACTCTTGTGTTTTCACGACAAGCCTACTGGTAAAACTGTAGGTGTTCTCATGGTTAGTGCTGCCGTGCTCACAGGGCAGGAGCTGGATGCTCCTGGATATTAAAAAACTCTGCCTCATATAAACTGCTGACCCAAAACAACAGTTTGACCACAGCAGTTTTTACAAGCTGACGGTTCAGTTCAGTACTATTACTGACTGCTTCCACCCACTGTCCATTTTAGAGAAAAGAATTCTTTTTCAACATGGAACATTAAGAAAATTCAAGTCGATGTGCTGATTCCGTCCCTTTGCCTGCTACTTTACACAAGGATGGCAAGGAGACACTTATCATAGCAAACATGAAAGACAACCCTTGGTGACCCAATAGAAAAGAACTACTTATTTCTTTTGGTGGCACAATTTCTCAAAGCAGGTATCTATTTTTGTGGGTCTGCAAGCTGCATGGTGATAATTAGTCTGATTGTTGATGTTTCTTATCTGAATAAAAACATCTTAGCTGATGGTTTTGCAATTGCTTTCAAGAAATATGACTGCCACCAAAGAGAGTAGAATAGTTCCCTGCCTGTTCCATCCTCCTCTGGATACACATTCTCCTCCTCTCCTTCACATTGGCAGTAGCTCTTGTTTATTTAATGAGCCAAGTGGAAGAATCAATTTGGCTACAAAGAGCTTTAACTACAAGAAAGTTTTCAAACAGATCAGTTCCCTGCTCTGTTATGTGGTGTTGTCATATAGCTAGTGATGACTACAAATACAAGTACAAGCTGGTGGCAGCTCAGACTTCCATCAGCTAGTAGCTATCACAAAACTGTAGCCACAAAAAAAAAAAAAAAAAAAAAAAAAAAAAAAAAAAAAAATCCATATTCCATGCCAGGGCCACTGCAGGTGCAGAAACCATGCCCAGGAACAGCAAACTGTAAGGCCCACAGCTTATTACAGTGCAGCAAAAATAAAACAGAGCTGTTTTTACCACTACTGCATTGAAAAAAAACATGCACCATCTGCATTTTATTTTAAAACTGACCTTTCCTATAGTCCTCAGCACTTCCCAAAACTGAATGCCAATGCTGAGTAGCACTGAACATGCCCTCAGAAGCTATTTTCACATACCTGAGCTTGGTTGGGAAGGCTCTGCCTCAGAGTCACTTCCTCCTCCAGTGGGAACTCTCTCCACCCTGTTGTTTACTACACCATCATCTTCAGTCCGCTCTGTTGCAATAGTTCGCTGAATATTTTGGTACCTGCAATCATTCAGAGAAAGGAACAACGTGCCTTAGTTAACAGAATAGCAATCTGATACTTCCTACCTTGATGATCAGTGCTGTTTTTGAATGATTCCAGTACTTCTACCTTCAGAATACTATTTCTATCAGGCTTCTCTTTAAATAATCCATATGTCTGGAACCTAAAAATATTAGTGGATAGTGGTTCTTCTTCTCATTTAGTCTTCAGGTAGCATAATCTGTGGTGCACGGAGTACTCTGCAGCCTTGCTTATTACAATATCAAATGCATATGTTCAACCCTAAAAAGGTAAAGGATTAAAACCCTAAGAAGGTAGAAGCGTTCACAATGTGGATGATGATACAGCACGGCCATCAGCTGAGCACACTTCTCTTCTGGTAGGCAATATGGAATGCAGCCTAGGAGACTGCGTGAACTCAAGAGAGCAACAATGTCATTAAGTTGACCATAGGAAAGGAGAACAGAATGCAACACAACCTGAGTGAAAAGCATAGGGATGTGTAATGTCCACTCAGGAAAACTAATTGGATTGAGTATTAGCTCACATTGGGTGGTGACCAGCTGAAGAACAAGAGAGAAGAAACAATACAGACATAAGCAAAAAACAGTGAGAAGGATGACAGAAGTAAATGCTGAATTGAAACCTGCAAACACCTTTATACTTTATACACTATATAATTTCCATATTAATTATGGAACTTACTACCATATTAATTGATGCTGGTAGGACTAATAATTGTCTTAGAGATTATTCAAATCTTGAATACTTTACCAGATCAAGAACAAAGTATACACCTGGATGTAGAAATAACCTGGAGTGTTTCAAATATGTACTGTACAAAATAAATTCTAGTTAACTTGTTCTACTCACACAGACAGATGACTAAGAGAGATCAAGTTTTCTTTGGTTCTACTAACAAGCAATGAACGTACATGTTTTATATATTCAATAACAAAACGTATTTTAAATTCAGAGAGAAAGAAAAGAAGGGAAGAAGAAAGAGAGAGAAAGGGAAAGAAAGAAAGAAATAGGCCCTGTTAATTAATTTATCAGCTTTTAATTCACTTCCACATTTTTAATCCATTTTTGTGGATTGCGTTCCCAAACATATATAAACAAGACTGGCTCTACTGCCTGAATTTAATCTGATCCAACACTGTTTGTTTCCCATTGTCCTGATTTACAATCTTTTTTACTTTCTTCATCTTACATTCTGACTTACAATTTCTAATTACTTTCTATCTCACTCTCTCTTTATTTGTTAATGTATACTTTACTCCAAATAGAAAATTGGTCAGGAGTTAATTGCTCAATGAGACCTGGGATCAGCAAAGACAATGAGGATTTGTTTTTCACACTTTCAACAGACAGTGTCTCCAGTAGCTTACTGCAACTCAACTTTGGGCAGAGGAGCTGTAAACAATTAAGAAAAATCAGCTAAGTTTTATAGATTTACACTAAATGTGCATAACAGTATTTATATCCTTCAGCATTCAAAAGCATTTGAAACTGCATCATTTGAAAGTTCAATAAAGAACAAATTTAGAGGATTTAAAAAAAAGACTGAGTGCTATTTTTAAGTCAATACCCATCTTTACAAAGAAATTCTGATATCAGATTTCATAACAGCATGAATTTACCTTAGTTGCTATGTCCCCCTGATTTAGACCTACACTTTACATTTTTATTCACTTGACTGCAGGCAACTTTCCATTCCAGTACTAGAGGAGTTTTGCAACACTCACATGCAACAGCAATATACAACTTTTTTAAGGAGTTCATGCAATCAAAGGATATAAGCACATTAATAAAAAAAAACCTTGCAGCTTCAATTTAATTAGATGGTAGAAAATCCCTACTGGCAAACCTTAAACAGTAATACTAGCTGTATGCCAACCAAAAAATACGTTCTGGAGCTTTCAGTACTATAAAACCATCTTATATAAATACCAGAAAATGTCAAAGTAATTGGAGAAAATATTGAAAGGGCAAAAGTTATGGGAATGCCTTTGGAAATTCAGTCTCTTTTCAAAGAGATCCGTCAAAGAAATCAAGGTTTAGAAATACCACACTGAGGCTGTCTTAAATACACAGCTATAATTTCTTGCGTTATTTATTACGTTTTAAATTAGTGCAAAAACAAATCTAGATACACATACGCTTCAAAAGATCTTCCCAACAGAGCTTGAGCATCAGTGGCTATTACCTGCTTTGCTAACAGGTAAGTGTGTCAGGTAGTGCTGACGAAAACGAGCAAGAGTCTTTAAATAAAAATTACAATGCCTCCTGCCTAACACCTGGATTCCAGTTTTGCATTCCCCATATTCTCAAGTGGCTAGCACAGCTAACGAGAAGCTTTGAGCACAGAAGGAAAGTAGGATTAGGCTCTTGGGTTTGAGCAATCACAGCTATGTTGGGTTTTTTTTCGAGCTAAATTTCCAAAGCTTTGTGGTTTTGGCAGAGCTGGAAATACCAGGTTTCCTTGTAATATTTTGGTTTTTCCATTCCCTCCCAGAAATGAAACCAGGAAGCCGAGTAAATTGGTTCAAAAAGAAAAGTGGCCAAGTTTTTTCAAATTAAGCGGTTTTGAGTTCCATTTTGTTTAGAGCAAAAGTTCAGGCTGCTGGTAATTCTATCTGCAAGCCCTGTGTTTGCTCTTGCCTCACCTAAAATGATTTTCAGGTGTGTTTGCTGAAGGCTTTTTCAAACAATGAAAACAAATCAGTATTTCTGAAACAAGTTTTTAAAACAATGTCTACTATAATGCTTTCCAATTACTATTTATGAAAGCTTGTTTTCCTCATAATACAGAATTCTGGAGACTCAAAATATTTGAAATTTGCTTCAGGAAAACGATAGTTTTATAAATTCTACCAGCCAGGTCGAAAATGCAGAAATCACTTTCCAATTCTGAAATGCCCAACTTGTTTCAACAGAGTATCCAGCATAAGCCTCATTTATCAGAATCTTGGGAAATTCTTGTTCCCAAGTTTTGAAACAACGGGATAGCTCCCTATTCAATATTTCAAATCAACAGAGGTCTTCAACAGGGAGCAGTGAATCACCAGTTTTTTTTCCTCTGTCCCGATAAGCCATGGCAACTGATGGTTATTAAACTGAGAAGTGGTCTCTGTTTGATTCAGGTAAAGAGAACTACACCTCCAGTGAAAATCCTCTATACTTTTGACTCGGTCACCAGATTTCTGAATACCAAAAATAGAGAGATTCAGTGAAACATGTCAGTTACCAATCCAAACCAGTGACAAGTCATAATCTTGGAAGGCAGACAACCTACAGGAAAATACAGAAGGAGGTTTGTAGCAAGAGGTCACAAACAAAGTGCCCAATCTGCAGTATCTGAGATAGTTGGTTTATGAATTAATCTGTGTTGGCTAAAAGAATGTTAAACTCCTACAAGCACTCTCACAAACACTTATTTCTGGTCTTGTGCTGCACTTATCTGAGAGTTCAACTTCCAAAACAGAAAGAAAAAATAAAAAAATAAGTAAGGCTGATACATATCCATAGCAGAGCTTTCTGTGGCAGATAACTTGCTCAGCAGCAGTCAAATACTCTGAGCTTTCACATAATCCAAATCCCTCTTAAAGACAAATGCAAAATGGCAGAGGAGAGTCATGTAAATCCCTTGGAAAAAATCTAGATTAAACACACACTTTGTGATTTTTTTTTTTTCAACTATGAACACAGTAGCTCGCTGATTTCTGAGGAAGGCTGTAAGAGAAAAAAGTACATAATACATGTTATAAAATGCTATCCAAAGTAATAAATTTGGAAGAAAAAAGGATTTTTTACAAGAGTGTGCTGATGGTGTCAACTTTCTGTGTACAATAGAGACTTTAAGAAGACTAACTTACTCCCCAAAAGTTAAATTAACTTTTCAATTGTCATTCAGAATCCAGTTCTCCTTACATACAGTAACTCCAAAACTATTCTGCACAATGAAAACAATTCTTTGAAACTTGGCATTTTTCTCTCAGCTGCAGATCTTTTTCTTAGCACAAAGAAGAAGACCAAAAATCTTTTGTGGCATTTTACAAGCTATGATTAGAATACAATTTCAGCTTTGCTTGTCTAGAAAAGAAACCATACCATTATAGTAAGCAGGGAATTAAAAAAAAAATCATCTGTAATAAAAAGGGAGGGTTTTTAACCACATTCAGTCCAAAAAGCGAGCAAGAGAAAGAAATGATAAACAAATCTATTTGTAGACCAGTCAAAGGTAAACATGTCCCATGCTAAGGTATATCTGAGCTAACAAAGAATGAACTGACAGATTTACAACACCTAGTAGAATCATAGAATCACCAAGGTTGGAAAAAACCACAAGATCATCCAGTCCAACAGTCCGTCTATCACCAATCGTTCTCACTAAACCATGTTCCTCAACACCATGTCTAAACATTCCTCCAATGGCCTCCAGGGTCGGTGACTCCATCACCTCAGGGGCGAGGAGTGGGGCCTCAGGGGCGAGGAGTGGGGCCTCAGGGGCGAGGAGTGGGGCCTCAGGACTCACGAGTGGGGCCTCAGGGGCGAGGAGTGGGGCCTCAGGACTCACGAGTGGGGCCTCAGGGGTGAGGAGTGGGGCCTCAGGACTCACGAGTGGGGCCTCAGGACTCACGAGTGGGGCCTCAGGGGTGAGGAGTGGGGCCTCAGGACTCACGAGTGGGGCCTCAGGGGCGAGGAGTGGGGCCTCAGGACTCACGAGTGGGGCCTCAGGGGCGAGGAGTGGGGCCTCAGGACTCACGAGTGGGGCCTCAGGGGCGAGGAGTGGGGCCTCAGGACTCACGAGTGGGGCCTCAGGGGCGAGGAGTGGGGCCTCAGGACTCACGAGTGGGGCCTCAGGGGCGAGGAGTGGGGCCTCAGGACTCACGAGTGGGGCCTCAGGGGTGAGGAGTGGGGCCTCAGGGGCGAGGAGTGGGGCCTCAGGACTCACGAGTGGGGCCTCAGGGGCGAGGATTGGGGCCTCAGGACTCACGAGTGGGGCTTCAGGGGCGAGGAGTGGGGCCTCAGGACTCACAAGTGGGGCCTCAGGGGTGAGGAGTGGGGCCTCAGGGGTGAGGAGTGGGGCCTCAGGACTCACGAGTGGGGCCTCAGGGGTCACAAGTGGGGCCTCAGGGGTGAGGAGTGGGGCCTCAGGGGTGAGGAGTGGGGCCTCAGGACTCACGAGTGGGGCCCCAGGACTCACGAGTGGGGCCTCAGGGGTGAGGAGTTAGTCTGGACTATAGAGCAGCCAGGACTCCCCGGCATGAATGAAAGCAGCGAATCCCAGGGCTGGAGAAGCTGAGGAGGGCGCCAGCGGCACGCCCACACCCCCGTCACTACGTCACAGAGTCCCAGAGTCACAGAGCGAACTGCGCAACCGCCGCTCCCACCGCGCGTGCGCACACATCTCAGCAGCGGAGGGCATTTCGGCACTCGCGCGGGGAGCGGGAAGTCGCGAAACGCGAGAGTGCCGGCCTTCCGCCGCTTCTCCTTTTCTTCTGGCGACGCCCAGCGCGCTCACCGCCGACGGGTGCCGGCCGGCCGGGCTCGGCGCCATGATCCGGCGCACGAAGCCCGAGGTGGAGCGATACGTCGCCTCCGTGCAGGCCGCCGCCTCCTCTCCTCGAGAGGTGAGTGCTGCAGCCCGGCCGGCGCCGGCACGGAGCTCCCGCGGCCTCCCCCGGGCCGCGCCGGGCTCCGCTTCCCGCGCCGTCCCTTCTCCTCCCGCGGGCGCCGGGCCCGAGGGCCGGCCGCGGCCTGTGCTGGTGCCCGGCGTGGCTCGCGGGGCTGCCGGGCTTTGCGGCCTTTTCCGTACGGGGGAGGAGGGGAGATCGTGGCGTTCCCGCTCCGGGGAGCGCTCCTGAGTCAGAGCTTCCTCAGGGGCTGGTGGAGTCGGGTGGGCGGGGAGTGGGAGCCGCGCTGCCTTCTTGAAAGTGTGTTTTTTTTCCACGGCTGCGCGCCTCTGAAGACTGCTGAGCCCTCAGTAGCTTTGTGCCGGAATCACGGAGTTGGAGCGGTCGGAAGGGATCTCTAGAGATCATCTAGTCCGTCCCAGCGCGAAAAAGTGCAGCTCCCTCCTGTTTTGCGAGAAGAGTTCCTGACGTGCCAGCCTTCCCTCTCTTTAGGAACCGAAAGAGGAGGCACACAGTCTTGAGCTTTTGGTCTTCTTCGGTGTGTGGTGTGGCTGTTATTTCAGTGTGTGTGCCAGCGCTGTGAAACATCAGGAGTAAGAGGGAGAGCTGGAGGGAAATAGCTTTGCTCCTATTGGTTAATAACAGGGCAGCGCAATGGTTCCCTGATAGCTGGAGAGTGGTGTGCAGGTCATAGTGAGTGGGCTGCTGCCATTCGTAGGAGCAGCTTGATCCTGAAAGGTGCTGCTCTGAATTGGTTTTGCTGCAGAAGTAGGATATTCAGCAGCATATCGTATAGTGTATGTGCATACCGTGATGCAGCAGGGCTTTTATGCAAGCGTAAGGCCTGTGTGCGTCTTCATTTTGACCTTCTCTGACAGCAATAGGGCTGTCCTGTCACTTTGTTTAGCTGACTTGGATGCTGCTGAGGCTGCACAGTGTTGAGCTTATCGCTGCCAAATTCAGAGAGAGTCTCCAGCAATGCTGATATTCCTGTGGGACTCAACCAAAAAATACTCCTTTTGTTGTGCTCAAGGTCAGCTGCTGTGAGTTTAGTTTCCTCTTTTCAGGGGCATTTCCAACTGGCTGTGCATCACAGTCAGTGATGGAAGTAGTTGCTTTTCTTGCTGTGCTGATTTTGGAGAGGGGGGTCAGACAAGGCTGCAAGCGTTTATTGTGTTATTTATTCTTTCTTTTCAACCATGTTTACAAGGAGATAACAAGCACGATCCCACTTGGGTGTATGTCAGTGTACCTGTGTTTTACTTCCAAGTGCGAACTGAAAAGTAGGAGACCCACCTTCTTTTGAAAGGGCTTCTAAAACTTTTCAGGAATAACTTAGTCTCCAATCCTCTTCCCATTCTAAATGAAAGTGCATTTAGAGGATAGAAACTTGTTTTGCTTTTGGAATCGTAGATGTAACTAGCTCCAGCACTTCTTGATTCTCAGACGAAATCTACTTTTGAAGTGGCACAGTCACTCAGATTTGAGATTTGTTCCCTGGTTTAGGTGCACCATGAAGCTTTTTCTCTTGACTTCTTAGTCCTGTAGCTCATTCGCACAGGTAAAAAAGAAAATAATGTTTCTTCAGTGAAGTAGTTCAGTTCTGACGTTATCAGTCCAAGGACAGGGCAGGTAAGAGAGGGAGGTGACAGAAGCATGGGCAGGAGAATCTGGATTCTTAATCGGCGAGGTTTGTTTTCTTCACCAGCGTAGATAAATTACTTGAAAAGAGAACTTAAATGTAGCTGACCCCATTCTCCTGCTCCCTTTAGTAGGAAGTGTATATGAAAAATATCAAATGTAAAGACTTGTTGCTCGTTTTGCAAGTCGCCTCAGCATTGCTTTGGTAGCTTTTGCCAGTTACTGGGAAAAAAAAAAACATTTTCTTAGTCCTTTATCTTTTCAAAACAAAGTCCTGAACGCAAGGAATGAACTGGAGCTGATAGCTAGAAATAGTACAGGTTTCTGTGTCCTTGAGAAGAGGGGTCTCCCCCTTCAATGACTTCAAAAGTACTGTACATCTAAAATGTGTACCTGTCATGTTTTTTTTCCCTTCAGAAATCGTTGAAAGGATTCCTTTTTGCTAAGCTGTATTTTGAAATAAAGGAATATGAACTTGCTAAAAGGTAATAAATCTGAAGTACATTGTTCTGTTCTTTAAAGTGTAATAGAAAAGCTTAATGAAGTAGACTGGAGAAATGAAGTTGGTTTTCTTGCTGTTTTAAGGTAGCAGTAAACTGGGGGAATTTGTTGCTGTTTAAAACTTTCTTTCTGAAGCACTGACAAGGTGGTTAGTTATGTGGTGCTGTAAAAACTCATCTGGTTGAAATGTCTTTTATTCCATTCTACTACGTGCTCCTCACAGTTTCTGTGAGCGACTGCTCTTAATAAATGCCAGTACTCAAAGGCAAATACATAGCATCTGTACGTGTAAAAATAATACTGTTCCTTACTTGAAGGTCTGGCTTGAGCACTTAGATCAAAATATGGCCCTATGTTCTGTATGACAGATAGCTAATGTGGGAATTCTGTGTGCTGTGGGGGGACTTGTATTACTGAGGATATTGATCCTTCTGTGGTTTTGTTGTTTTTTTTGTGCTCTGTAGGTATATATCTGCTTATCTCTGCGTTCAAGAGAGAGACCCTAAAGCGCACAGGTTTCTTGGGCAGATTTATGAAGCTCAAGATAACATAGAAAAAGCTTTTGGGTGTTACAAGGTAAGGGCTTCACTCCCCCCCTCCTCCCCCCCACCCCCAATGAATTCCTTGGCCTGTGTCATAGGGGACGTTTCCACTCCTGTTCTGTGTGGACTGCAGGATCAAGTTACTAATAACTTTTTTTTGTGTGTGTGTGTGTGTGTGTGCATGGGGAAAACTAGCGTTCTGTGGAGCTGAATCCAATGCAGAAAGATCTTGTTCTGAAGATTGTGGAGCTACTGTGTAATAATGACATCACTGATGGAAGAGCGAAGTACTGGGTTGAGAAGGCGGCCAGGCTCTTCCCTGGGAATCCTGCTGCTTACAGGTTGAAGGTAAATTCCAACTTCTCATCTGTTCTGTGCCTAAAAGAAGCTTTAGTTTCTTTAAGTGGCGTGAAAACTGTGTTAATAGCATCCAAGGGGTCGAGGTTAGCTAAAGTATTGCCTGGCTGTGGTGTAACTACAGGGCTTTCTGTATTTTCTTTTTGAGTTAAAGTCTGTAGGATGTAGGACGTGCTGTTGTTCCCAAATACTGTGTAAATGCGTTCAGTCATGCAGTCTCGCTTTTGTACAGGCGTTGGTTTTAGGTAGCACCGCAGCAGTGAAGTGCAAGTCTTGAGAGGCTTGTGTTTTGGGTGGGTTTTTCTCTGTGGTGTTTGGTGTTTTCTTGGTTGGTTATTTTTTTTTAATTTATTGTTTAGGCAAGCTGTTCTGTATCAAGGTGTACTGTCTTTGAGCCAAATGGTTTGAGTCTTAACTCAGCATCTAAATGAGCATCTGCAAGAGGCAAACTCTAAAGCGGTGGTGTTTTTTTCCCTCAGTTCTAAGATACTTGTCAAACTCTGGAACACCCAGCAGCTTTTCAGAGTAGTTTCAGTCACGCAGCCTGTGTAGTGGATGTGAGAAAACTGTCAAGTAATGTAGTTGCTGAAAAGGCTGACGTGGAAAGTGAAATATTAACGTGTTTTCCTCCTATTTAATAGGAGCAGTTATTGGAGCGTAACGGTGAAGATGGGTGGAATCAGCTCCTTGATATGATCCAGGCAGAACTCTACGCAAGACCTGATGATACCTACCTTAATATCAGACTGGTTGCTCTCTACCGCTCGAGTCATAGGTTACGAGATGCTGTGCTTCACTGTCAGGAGGCAGAGAAGAAAATACCTGTAGAGTCAAGCTTGGAGTGGTGCTCCTGTGTCATAAAGACATACGAGGTATTCAGTCATATTTTGATCCTGTCGTAACTCCTTTGATGTTATGTGTGCCGAAACCAGTTATTTCATTGGGATTTTCTTCCTAAACCTTACCAAGTTGTTTGTTCTCTAGCTTCAGGAGTAAGTTAGGTACAGCAGCTCCATCAGGGAGGGAATTACTCAGGTGAAAGGTTCCTGGAACTTTGCTGCTGAGAAGGACGTTGATGTCTTACCTGGGAAACTGGATTATGTAGCACTGTGTTCTGGAGAAGTTCTTGCCTTCGCAGAAGGATGGTGGTTCCTTCTGTTCTGACTGACTTTGTTTTTCAGGAATACCTGGAATCTGTACAAGACTTGGAGTCTGAGAAAACTAATTGGAGAACTGTCAAGAGAGATCATCTGCTGGCCTATTCTAGCTTTGTTAAAATGATGCTCGCTTCTCGAGATGTTCGAGAATGCAGAGAGGCACTTGAGAGGTATTGTTTTAACTTCTGTATTTATTTCTTTTTCAAATACAGTATTTTTTTTTCTGGGTCAGAGAACATCTGGTAGTAACTGAGTAACCCTTTTGTGGATGGGAGAGGAGTTCCTCTGTACTGACTACAAGGAAAAGTTCTTAGCGGGCTTGATCCCCAAGCTGTGTGTCTGAGCGACAAGCCTCAGAGCAGACTCAGTGATGGTGTGTGCCAAGTATCTTCTTTCTCTTCAGAAGTTCATTGTTTGTTCTTTCAGCTCATCTACAGACATCCTGGTAAAGTTAATACACCACCTCCACCTAAAATCCTTAGTTATTTCAGTCTAGTAGTGTCAATGGGAGTAAGGAAGCTACCTGCATTCTCCTTGAGGGGCAAACTGATCGGGCCAGCTGACTTGGAGCTGGAACAGTACAAAACCATGTTTGCAGCCAATCAATTGAAGATCTGTGTTCCTTTACTCTCATTACTTTCTCTTTCCTGCTGACTTGTACTGATTTGACTTCAGTAACCAAAGTTCAGAGCTCTGTGAGCTTGAGGCTGTTGTCACGCTGACTTGTGCAACTCAGGTTTAAGCAGCAGAGGTGGCGGTAGCAGCTGAACGATCAAGTTACTTAATTCGCAGTGAAACAATGTTGACCCGAAGCACGCGATAGCTTTTACCAGGACTTTGTTGAAAACTAATCTTTTCTGCATCCTAGTTTTGATCGTGTACTGCACTCTGTGAAACCGTATGTGAACGGAGCCGATGAGTTGTCTCGTGCCTTCCTTGAAATGAAAGGACACTTGTACATGCATGCTGGAACTTTTCTCCTGAAAATGGCCCAGAACAACGAGACACGGTGGAGAGATGCATGTGAACTTGCAGCGTTGTGCTATTTGAAAAGCTTCTCTGTAAGTCGGGTTTCAGTTTGTGCCTCTAGTTATTGCAGCTCTTGAACACTCTTGCTGTGCGTGCATTGAAGACGTGCATTCCAGAAATTAACTCCTGTTTTTAAGGCTCCCTCCTCAGCGAATCCTCCTCCTCCACAATTCTTTCAAAGCTTTCAAATGGTGTGAAGAAAAGGTGACATACTTCTGCCAAGCGAAGCAAAAATGACTCCTAAAGGCTCTCGTGTGTGTTTCCCATAGCCTGTTCTCTTTTCTGTACTAGAGCTGAAAAAATAACTGAGACTGTCGGTGTGGGAGGGAGGGAATGATCTGAGTAGCTCCCACCTTCTTATTGCCTGGAGAGCAGAGCTTACTCCAGCTTAATTCTCTGCTTCTAGTTTTCCGTTTTGCACAGCTGCTTGCATTCAGAGCATTACTTTCTCCCGTGTGCTCTTAAAGCCATTTCCAATGGTTGCAATTACTCACTTTGTGTCGTTTTCAGGGGTATGTTCTCAGTACCTTCAGAACTAGTGTATTTTTCTAAAGTTTTCTTGTGCTAGAAATGTTTGTTTGCTGAGTTTTGAGACTAAGTTAAGCGATTTGCTTTTTGTTATGAGGAAGCTGTAGCTGTTCTTTCTTTCTTCACCAGATTCCTAAACCAAAGTCCAAACTAATAAAAGGAGATCCTACTGGACAAGATATGCTGGAAATGCTGGCCTGTGATCGTAAAAGCCAGTCTGGTAATGAAAATTAGTAATGTTCCATTTGAATTGTATGACTACTTGAGAGTGAATGGCTTGTTAACGAACACGTTTGATGTCTTGAAATATGTTATAGTGCTTTCTGTATTTTGGTTACGTATGGAATGCAAATCAGCATTTTGATGCTGGCATGCAATGTGCTTTTTCTTCTTCTTACCTCCGGGACATTAAGGTAGAATTTAACATTCAGTGTCTTCTAGTCTGCTGGTTTATGCCTGCTAAGACACTACAAGTATTGTTAGTTCCTAGTGTAAAACAAAATATTGCTGTTTTCCTGTCATTGCTGTTCCCTTCTTTATTCTGACAGGTTTGCTGCTGCTTTATTTTTTTTCTTGTTTAGGGGGGGGGGAAGGGGGGGAAGCTCAGTCTATATTCTCCAGCGGGCTATAGATGGAAACAAAAATCAACCATTAGGCATCAGGTTGAATTGTTCCTGAATAGATGAGACTAGCTGCTACTTCTTTTGGAGAGAATTGCAGTGTCCTTGTAATAAGAATACGTAATAATTGTGGAGAACTGGATTTAAAAATGCCTGAGTGCTGTCAGCCCGTATTCTGAAACACTGACTGAATTACAGGGAGAGCGTACGTTAAGATTTCCACATACGATGCTTAGAAATTTGATTCCCAGCCTGAAGTAGCAGAAACAGCCCTCTGTATCAAATAGAGTTTTCCTTGATTCAGTTGAGTGTTCTTACGTGAAGTTACATTTTTCTAGGTCATATGTTGCTGAACTTAAGTCACGGCAAGGAAGACTTCTTGAAAGAGATTGTGGAATCTTTTGCAAACAAGAGTGGTTTAATTACATTGTTTGAAAGCCTCTTTGGGAGTGAAGCTTGTAGAGAGAGATCTTTCCTTGGCACGGATGATACGGGAAATGTCAGTCCACAGCCGCCAGTGCAAGGAGAACTTAGTAAATACGATATTGGTAAGAGACATTGCTTCAACTCAGCATAAACACGACTCTAATACAGAGTGTGAATACTCAATTAACAGCGCAAGACAAGTGTCTGTTAGCTGCTTAGCAGTGCCCTAATTAGTACGAGAGGGTGATTTGCAAGAAGTTTCAGCCGTAGCTGAGAGGCATTGTCATTGTAGCAGGTTCTAGAGAATTTCTCCCGTGCTTCCTGCTTCCACACTGTTATCTTCTGGTCTGTTCTGATTAATTTTTAATTACAGGTGCCTGTATAGCTTTTTGTTTGTACGCTAGTAAGTGCCAGAAGGAAGGCATGTTCCTATTTATGTGTCATCTTTGAACACTGGTTATGAGCCTAAAAATGAAGTAATTTCAGTCTGAGTTATGGACTTGTGAAATCTTTACGTTTTGAAGCTTGACTTGATGCTGAAGTCTGGCTTTGAAATTTGAGTGTAACAGAATTAGAGTATTGGTTGTCTTCTATGTAGTTGTTAGTTGTCAGAGATATTTAGACTTCTAAATCTAGAGCTGCCTATCAGGGTACAAAACAATAAGGCTTGCGGCCCTTTTTAAATATCTGTGTATTATATATGTACTGTAACAAAGTTTTGTTACTGCAGCCTCTCTTAAAAAGTTTGTTTGTTCATAATGTTTTTAAATGCATAATACAAAAAGAACAGAACATCCTAAATGCTTGTGCTTATTGCACGTAGGCTGAAGATTTCCCCCACTATGAAAGTGTGAGATGTCCTTTTTTTTTTTTTTTTTTTTTCCTTCACCTTGTTTTGTCAAAATATTAATATACTTTGCTTCTGCACTTCTACGGAATAGGCATTGCTCCTTCAGAAGTTCTTTCTGTAATATAAACTGATGTAGAAATCACTTGAGGAATGCTACTTCTTACTTGAAAAATGCTTAGTTCCAGCTTGTTAGACAGAGGCAGAGAGGTAGAGGTTTTCCAGCTAAGTCCTTTGATGGGAGAAATATTCAGAGCTCCTTCCTGAACTTGTAATGAAACCCAGCTTTGATCAGATAAGAGTTTTCCTAGCTAGGAAGTAGATACTAACTTCTTACAACGTTGTTTTTGCATAGGTGCTGTTCGAGTGCACAATGGTAGTCTCCAGCACCTTGTATGGCTTGGCTTGCAGTGGAATTCCATGTCAGCATTACATCCAGTGCGCAAATTACTAAAGCAACTTTTTCACTTGCCACAAGAAACATCAAGACTTGAATCGGATGCTCCTGAATCCATTTGCTTGTTGGACCTTGAAGTAAGTAAACTTTCCGAGTTCTTAATTGGATTCAAATGCAGGAGGGTTTTGGTATTTTTGTACTAAACCTTCTGTTTGCTTTTTTTTTTCCTAAAAACAGGTTTTTTTACTCGGAGCGATATTCACCAGCAGCTTACAATTGCAAGAGAAGTTCAGTACTCGCTACGATGCACATCAGCCTCGTTTCCTACCATTGCTGCTGTGCAAACAGTACTGTACTGAAAAACAAAGATCCTGGTGGGATGCTGTTCGTGCTCTCCTGCAGAAAAGAACAACGTAAGGCTTCTTTAGAAATATTTGAACCGACATTCTAGACGGCTTCCGTATTGATTCCTGTGGATTGTGTACAAAGTAGCTCCTTTTGTTTGACATCTGTGAACCTTAAAGCTTTGTTGCTGCAGGGGTGTGAGATGCTTGAGAACTTTCTAAACATGGGCTTTACGGTTCTGATCTTGCGCTTCTAAAGAACGAGGTAGCTTAGGACTACTAAAACTGCTTGTTCATCGAAGAAATGACCTGTGAACAGACGCAAAAAGGGGGAATACTAATTGGAGAATGTTTCTTCTGACATTTAGCCCTGACTCAGCCACAAAACTGAAGCTTCTTGTACAGCACGGGTTAAGTACTCTGCGAGCACTGGAGAAACATGGCCTTCAACCTGCCTTAATGATTCACTGGGCAAGAAACCTGCAAAAAACAGTAAGATAGGTTTTATTTTTAAATAAGCACAGTCTGCTTTTATTTCCTCATTTGGCAAACTTCACAGACTAAATAGAATCCACTGAGAATGTTTGTATTGCAAACTGCTGTTAATTTTGATAGGATGACCGGAGCAACTGAGTTCACTAACAAGGACTTTCTGCTTCATTTCTTAACGGTTCTTCTACCCGTGTTAGTTTCTACCTCTGTGTTACTGTCCCTCTCTCTATAGAGAGGCCTTCTGAAATATATCAGAATTGCAGGAAAAAAATCCTGAAACTTGTCGAGAAAGCAGCTGCATCAGAGAAGAAAAAATGAGTGACGCTTTCATGTCAGTTTTCTGAGGTAGCTTCAATTTCTCTCCTTCAACAGGGCATGAGCCTTAACTCCTTCTATGACCAGAAAGAATACATCGGGCGTAGTGTTTATTACTGGAGGAAGATTTTGCTGAGCTTGAAAACTGTCAAAAAGGACAAAAGTATTCCGGAACCTACGGATCCTCTCTTCAGACACTTCCATAACTTGGACATTCAGGTACAAATTGCTCAAGGGTGAGAGTAAGGGGTTGTATGTTGCGAGCTTACCTATAAATTGTGGTTTTAGTTTTGGTTTTTTGTTTTTTTTTAATTTGGTTTTGTGTGGTGATGGGTTGGTGGTTTTATGGCGTTGTACAACTCAGTGGTCTTATTACTGTTAGACTGCTAATGATGGGATTTGGTAGTTTCAGAATGTTACCAGATAAAGAAGGAAAACTGAATCTCCTGAACTTTGCTGAGTTTTAAAACTGTCTGATTGGAAGACTCTGAACTCCCTTAGTACTGACTTTCCACGTGTATGTTAGGTAGAGCTTGTCTTTTGCTTTGGTTGCAGGTCTTTCAGGTTGCAGCGTATGAAGAGGAGGCACGCATAGCGTTTGCAACATTGGATGCAGTTGAAGGCAAAACGGATGAGGCTTTATTAGCCTTTGAAGCTATTAAGAACGTGGTTTCATACTGGAATCTTGCCATAGTGAGTTTGTAAATTGTATTCCCTCCAAATGCTTTTCTTGCGTTCCGACCAGTTCTTGTTAACCACCGTACTGTTCTGTAGCTTTGCCAAAGAAAGGCCGAGGAGATTGAGAACGATGATATGCTGCCAGAAGAGCAAGGAGAACACAGGACGTACCTTCTGAAAAGAAGGCATTACCTCCTGAAGATCATTGATGAAAGCTCTTCTGATCCGTCAGTAGCTGACAAAGTAAGTGATTCTTCCTTAGCAGCTTGTTTTGAGAGATGGAGTGGTCTAGCTTACTGATTCAAAATGAAACTGTTAGCTTTCAAGTCGGGCTTTCTAAAACAGACTTGACTTTATGGCGTGTTCAACTTACTGTGTTTCCTTGCTTCACCCAGCAGGCTGAAACCTTCCAGGAGCTTCCCAGGATGTGTCAGATTATGAAATACTTTTGACTCTTGTGTAGAAGGCAGCTTTTGTGTACACAGCTTTTGCCTGCTATCTTCTTAGTGATGTTGGTAGTTTCCAAATAGCGTTAATGCTTGTGTGAATTGTCCTCTTAATTTTAGCAGATGTAGGGTTTTCCTGAGGGCAAAGCAACAACAAAAAGACGACAACTAGAGTTTCTGTGATGAAAGCCTTGTGAACTGTTTGACCATAGATCAGAACATACGGTTTCTTGCTCTGAGGAGGAATTGCAATCATGACTTACGTTTCACATAACTTTCTAGCTGCCGGTATCTATCGAAACTGTAACGGAAATGCTGAACACCGTGATCCAGGAACTTGGAGAAAATGATGAAGAGGAAGGTCTTGCCTCTGGAAATACGTCACAAGCTGCAGATCTGGAAGTAAAACGTTCGGTTCCATCAGCTAAGAAGTTGTCTTCCTCACCAACGAATAGCTACAAGGTATATTAGCCAGGTGGTACTTTTAAGGGAAGAGCAGTGTTTGAGTAAAACCTCAAAGGTTAATAAGCTCTTTTTTTCCAGTTTTCTCCTAAAACTGTCCCTCAGTGGGCAGAAGATCACAAATCCTTACTTCAAATGCTGTGTCAGCAGGTGGAAGCTTTAAAGGTAAACAACTTTTGTCACTATATTCAGTGCAGAGTAGTTGATCTTTTTGTTAGGGCGAGTGTTTGGTGATCCTGGTGTTGAACTAGTTCCCTTCCTAGACTCCCACTTCACTCAGTGGAGGTAACTGCTACAAACATCTGCTTAAACAGAGTGCAAGAGTAAAACTTTGTTTCCTAAAGACTCTGATTTGGTACTCAGATATAGGAGGTGATCTTTGTAAGGGTTGTGTGTTCAGAAAGTTGTGCTTTCATCAGCTTAACTATTGTCCTCTTGGTTCTAGCTCCGTGGAACAGTCTCAGTTTTGTACAGCATGGGCAGATCCTGGATTGTTCCAGCAGTTAATTTTTTCTTTTTCCCCTCAGACTTGGAACATGCTTTTAAATAGCAGAGAAGCAGGGTTGTTCTGTAAGTTTCTTCAATTATTTGTATAATACATGGACATTCTCTTAATTGAAACACTATCTTTAATAGAATGAAATGCAAGAAATGAAACTTACCTTGGAACTATTAAGGGCGTCGTCTCATCGGTGGCCTGCTGAAAGCTACAGAACAGATACCATGTCAGATAGCTATCAGAGAGCGCAGAGTCTTCCTGAAGCTCCTTTAACGGGTAAGTTGATGCTGAATTTTTAATTAAACGCTTAGCTAAACCAAGGAAGGCTTCTTGCAACCTTTCTGGAGTGTTCTGAGATGAATGAGTGAAATTGATCCCTAGGGGAAGTTCATTGAAATCGGTAACAGCAATTGGATACAACCTCTTTTCTTGGTGTTCCTTTTCAGTTGCTACCACTGGTCCGTCTGTTTACTGTAGCCAGCCTCCTGCTTATAACTCGCAGTATCTTCTAAGAACTGCTGCAACCGACGTAACGCCAACCAAGGTGAGGACAAGCATACCTGCTCGAGTCACTTCCACTGATTTGCTGAAAACTACTGGTTTTGATTCTGTGTGTAGTTGGATATAACTGCAGTTCCCTAGATAGCATTTATTAAACGTGAGGTCTGTTGGAGATAGGCAGCTCATCTTTGGGATGCGGGGTCTGGGAGAAACTGCCCGCACAGCGTGTTCTTAAGGTGCTAATATACATTCTCTGCTCTGTATCTGTGATGTTTTTTTCCTCCAAAATAGTATAGGAAACTGGGTGGCTTTTCAGCTTTTTTAAAAAGAAGTAAAGGAGTCCGTTCATATGAAGCTTCTCTTCAGTCGTGTTTTCAGATATCATTCAAAATGGGAACATATGATTTTAGTTTAAACTGATCAGAGTTGAAATCTAATTTTGAAGTGGGCCCTGTTATTAAGAATACGTGTTTCATGAGCTTTAGCACCCGAAGACCTTTGACTCCTTTTCCACAACAAAGGAATTGTGTTTTTTTTTCTTTAGGCTCCTGCTCCTGGAATTATTTCTCCTCGTGGAGGTGATGATTCTTACAACTCTGGCGTTCCACAGGCAAACACAAATCGTCCACTACCTGAACCAGGCTATTTCACAAAACCTTCGGTCGCGCCCGCAACTTTAAAACCGGCGGAATCCAAAGGGGTAGAGTTTTCAAGAGATAAATGTGTACAGCCAGGAACAGCTGAAGGATCGAAAGCACCCCAGCCAACAACCTTCCAAGGAAGCACCCACGGTGGAGATGAGGATGATGACGGGCCTCAGTTTGATCCTGTGGTGCCACTCCCAGACAAGATTGAAGCAAAGACAGGTGAAGAAGATGAAGAAGAGTTCTTCTGCAACAGAGCCAAGCTCTTCCGGTTTGATGCGGAATCTAAGCAATGGAAAGAAAGAGGTGTTGGAAATGTAAAAATACTGAAGCATAAGGCATCCGGCAAATTTCGTCTCTTAATGAGAAGAGACCAAGTACTAAAAATCTGTGCAAATCACTACATTAATAGTGATATGAAATTAGCTCCAAGTGCTGGATCAGATAGGTCGTTTGTATGGCACGCTTTAGATCATGCAGATGAGCTGCCCAAGCCAGAACAGCTTGCAATTCGATTTAAAACAGCGGAGGAAGCAGTGCTTTTCAAAAGGAAGTTTGAGGAGTGTCAGAACGCTTTAAAAACTGCGGGATCAAGTGCTGCTACGTCTGTGACTCAGAGTACTGGGACTGCTAAAGAGGTGGCGCATCGAGATCTCAAGGAGTCTAGTGGGTCAACAGTACGGATACTGAACTCTGCATTTCGGTTCTCAAAAGATAGCGTGACTAGTGAATCTGAAAGCAAAGGCAGTTTTCCATCAACATCAACTGCCCCAACGACTTTTTCTTTTGGAAAGGAAGCTGTTCAGACTTCTTCATCCGGTGGTGGTTTTGGACAGTCTCCCTTGAACAGGAATCAATGGGAATTGGGCCAAAGGCCAAGTCCGGATCCATGGGAAGCACGTGGCATCCCGTTAACCGAATCTGCTGCCAGTTTAAAAGGCAGTGGTAACACCGCCCAGGGCAAATTTGGATCGGCGTTTGCTAAAAAGGAAGGTCAATGGGACTGTAACATCTGTTTAGTAAGAAATGAGCCCACTGCCACAAAACGTGTTGCCGGCCAGAATCCAAGTAAAACTAGCGCAGAAGTAACTCCTGAACAGTTTTCCTTTAAACTTGACCGCTTAGATACTCCAAAGGCTGCTCAGAATGACGTGGGGACTGCTTTTCCTCTGAAAGGTCAGTGGAACTGCTGTTTATGCTCTGTCAAGAGCATTTTTAGTACCGAAAAGTCCCAGACATTCACGTTTGGAAATCCTTCAGCCACAGGTTCCCCTTTTGGATTCAGCTTTAATCCTCCAAGGAAAAGCGGAGATGGCACTTCTCCACTTCGGAGAGCGGAGCTGCAGAACAGGGTGGCTGAAGCCCCAAAAAGCTCTGGTGCGCCTCAGAAACTTTCAGACAGCAAGGCATCCAACTTGGCTCCTTCAGCACGAGCTGGGCCCTGCAACTTCTCATTTAAGATTCTGGACAAAGGTGAGTGTTAATTGAACTCCTAATCAGTGTGCCCCTTATTAGTCGAGTGTTTATTAATGTTCGTTTGACTTTTTTTGTCTTCATGTGTAGTTCATTTCATTTCTAATGCGTGTCGGTGAATCTTCAAATTCTGGAGTTCCTACTTGAGGGAGTGTTAAGCGGTAGTTAATGCACATACAAATACAAACCTGTGTTCTGCAGGATCAGTCTTGAGTTAGATGGAGAATTGCAGGGAGGACTTGGATCTCTATGGAAGCGTTCTTTAAAATGTCAAGGGCATTTTTTTTTTCCTTAGTGGACATGTGGAGGCCTCACTCTGACTGGTGAATTATGAGAACAGCATTTGTGCTTAAGCTAAAACTTGAATTATCTCTGTGATTGAGTGGCTGGGTATTCTGCAATTACACTCGGTACATTTACTTGGAGTCCTCAGTGAGTGGTCTGTGCAATTTCAGATGCACAGCCTAAGTTACACCAGTTGTCTTTCTCCTCACCTTGAAGAGATCCTGTGATTACATCCCCAGTTACGCAGTGTCTCATACTGGCTAGAAGATAACTTACAGAAGCAGAGGCTGGGATTTGCTGGCTTAATACTGCTAGAGGGCTTCATGCACTGCTTCCACTCATCTGAGTGACTGAATCACATACTCACTTGCAGGATACCTGCCTACCTTTGTAATGTGGCAGTAGGTGCCACCTATTAAATCATCTATAGCTTTCCATCATAAGAATGCAAATTTCTTGTTCAAGATTTTTACTCTAGGTCTTCATGTATGGGCTCAGAAGAGCTATTGAGATCTCATACGACCAAAAGGGTTTGTTTATAGGACTGCTGCTGCTGAGTTTGAGCTGTTCTCTACTGTGCAAAAGACTGAAGCACTTGTAATCAAAGAAGTCATTCAGTTTGGACCTAAAGGCTGGGAAGGGAGCACTTAAAGACACTGTTAAAATTGATCTGGTCCTTAGAACTTTTGATACTGTTGTTTTTTTGTTTTTTTTTTTTTTTTTTACTAGTGCTTTCATGTACTGGAAGAAACTAATGGAAAAATTGCTTTTAAATAACAGCTTTATTTTAGTGTGCTGTTGCATCAGACTATCAAGGAACACGTCTACAAGCGCTAAAGTTATCTTCTTTCCTTGTTGTCTTCCGCAGAAATGCATGTGCAGGAAAGTCAGTGTCCTCAGGAACTGAGGAGTACTCTGGTTTCTGTCTGAAGCTTCATGTTTCATTTTCACTACATTGTGCCATGGAGCTGGCAGATCTTTTCTTACTTAAAAAGAAACCTTAAGCTTTACCTTCTGCTGCCTAGCTTAACCTAATCCATACTAGAGCAGGTTATCAAGTGGGCTGACTTTCTGAAGCAGTCCAACTGTTCTTAGAAACAACCAGTACGTGGATATTGATGTGCTTATGGGCACGTAACCAATTAACCGTTGTGCTTCTCTTAAGCCTTTACTTCTGAATTACTCCTCTAAACAGAAAGCTCTGTACACGTGTGACCCTTAAACTGAGACATCCTTCTTCTCTGATTCCGTTCTTTTGCAGTAATATTACGTGTTTCTGCTTTAGCATTAACTTTTGATTGTCATGCGTGTTCTGCTTGTGCCAAATAAGCTACTTTGTGTTGAAGAAGGGAGGACAAAAAGCTGCGTAATGTGATCTGTAGTGGTGTTTCTCCTTGCTGGGAAAGCTAGTTAAATTTCAGAAGGCTGAGAACAGTGTTTTGGTTGCTTTGGTAGCGTGGAACTAAAAGATTACTTCTAGAACGGGTTTCAGTAACTGCTGTTAAGGTAAAAGGTTGAGAGTCGTCAGTAAAAATCACAGGTCTCCCAGGCATATCACACAGAATTGTAGGGGTTGGAAGTGACCTCTAGAGAGCGTCAAGTCCAACCCCCATGAATTTGAAAGAAGTTATATTTGTTTGCTGTTAATAAAACTAATGCAGAAGTAACTCTTGAACAATTTTCCTTTCAACTTGACCGTTTAGATACGCCAAAGGCTGCTCAGAGTGACGTGGGGACTGCTTTTCCTCTGAAAGGTCAGTGGAACTGCTGTGTATGCTCTGTCAAGAGCATTTTTAGTACCGAAAAGTCCCAGACATTCACGTTTGGAAATCCTTCAGCCACAGGTTCCCCTTTTGGATTCAGCTTTAATCCTCCAAGGAAAAGCGGAGATGGCACTTCTCCACTTCGGAGAGCGGAGCTGCAGAACAGGGTGGCTGAAGCCCCAAAAAGCTCTGGTGTGCCTCAGAAACTTTCAGACAGCAAGGCATCCAACTTGGCTCCTTCAGCACGAGCTGGGCCCTGCAACTTCTCATTTAAGATTCTGGACAGAGGTGAGTGTTACTTGAACTCATGATTAGTGTGCCCGTTATTAGTCGAGTGTTTATTAATGTTCGTTTGACTTTTTTTGTCTTCATGTGTAGTTCATTTCATTTCTAATGCGTGTCGGTGAATCTTCAAATTGCACATACAAATACAAACCTGTGTTCTGCAGGATCAGTCTTGAGTTAGATGGAGAATTGCAGGGAGGACTTGGATCTCTATGGAAGCGTCCTTTAAAATGTCAGGGTTGAGTGCTTAAAGGGCATTTTTTTTATCCTTAGTGGACATGTGGAGGCCTCACTCTGACTGGTGAATTATGAGAACAGCGTTTGTGCTTAAGCTAAAACTTGAATTATCCCTGTGATTGAGTGGCTGGGTATTCTGCAGTTACACTGGGTTCATTTACTTGGAGTCCTCAGTGAGTGGTCTGTGCAATTTCGTATGCACAGCCTAAGTTACACCAGTTGTCTTTCTCCTTACCTTGAAGAGATCCTGTGATTACATCCCCAGTTACACAGTGTCTCATACTGGCTAGAAGATAACTTACAGAAGCAGTGGCTGTGAAGCATTCACTGCAACGTGCTGAAGTACCTTTGTGCAGAGGCTGGGATTTGCTGGCTTAATACTGCTAGAGGGCTTCATGCACTGCTTCCACTCATCTGAGTGACTGAATCACATACTCACTTGCAGGATACCTGCCTACCTTTGTAATGTGGCAGTAGGTGCCACCTATTAAATCATCTATAGCTTTCCATCATAAGAATGCAAATTTCTTGTTCAAGATTTTTACTCTAGGTCTTCATGTATGGGCTCAGAAGAGCTATTGAGATCTCATACGACCAAAAGGGTTTATTTATAGGGCTGCTGCTGCTGAGTTTGAGCTATTCTCTACTGTGCAAAAGACTGAAGCACTTGTAATCAAAGAAGTCATTCAGTTTGGACCTAAAGGCTGGGAAGGGAGCACTTAAAGACACTGTTAAAATTGATCTGGTCCTTAGAACTTTTGATACTGTTGTTTTTTTGTTTTTTTTTTTTTTCCTAGTGCTACATGTACTGGAAGAAACTAATGGAAAAATTGCTTTTAAATAACAGCTTTATTTTAGTGTGCTGTTGCATCAGACTATCAAGGAACACGTCTACAAGTGCTAAAGTTATCTTCTTTCCTTGTTGTCTTCCGCAGAAATGCATGTGCAGGAAAGTCAGTGTCCTCAGGAACTGAGGAGTACTCTGGTTTCTGTCTGAAGCTTCGTGTTTCATTTTCACTACATTGTGCCATGGAGCTGGCAGATCTTTTCTTACTTAAAAAGAAACCTTAAGCTTTACCTTCTGCTGCCTAGCTTAACCTAATCCATACTAGAGCAGGTTATCAAGTGGGCTGACTTTCTGAAGCAGTCCAACTGTTCTTAGAAACAACCAGTACGTGGATATTGATGTGCTTATGGGCACGTAACCAATTAACCGTTGTGCTTCTCTTAAGCCTTTACTTCTGAATTACTCCTCTAAACAAAAAGCTCTCTACATGTGTGACCCTTAAACTGAGACATCCTTCTCTGATTCCGTTCTTTTGCAGTAATATTACGTGTTTAAGCTTTAGTATTAACTTTTGATTGTCACGTGTGTTCTGCTTGTGCCAAATAAGCTACTTTGTGTTGAAGAAGGGAGGACAAAAAGCTGCGTAATGTGATCTGTAGTGGTGTTTCTCCTTGCTGGGAAAGCTAGTTAAATTTCAGAAGGCTGAGAACAGTGTTTTGGTTGCTTTGGTAGCGTGGAACTAAAAGATTACTTCTAGAACGGGTTTCAGTAACTGCTGTTAAGGTAAAAGGTTGAGAGTCGTCAGTAAAAATCACAGGTCTCCCAGGCATATCACACAGAATTGTAGGGGTTGGAAGTGACCTCTAGAGATCGTCAAGTCCAACCCCCATGAATTTGAAAGAAGTTATATTTGTTTGCTGTTAATAAAACTAATGCAGAAGTAACTCTTGAACAATTTTCCTTTCAACTTGACCGTTTAGATACGCCAAAGGCTGCTCAGAGTGACGTGGGGACTGCTTTTCCTCTGAAAGGTCAGTGGAACTGCTGTGTATGCTCTGTCAAGAGCATTTTTAGTACCGAAAAGTCCCAGACATTCACGTTTGGAAATCCTTCAGCCACAGGTTCCCCTTTTGGATTCAGCTTTAATCCTCCAAGGAAAAGCGGAGATGGCACTTCTCCACTTCGGAGAGCGGAGCTGCAGAACAGGGTGGCTGAAGCCCCAAAAAGCTCTGGTGCGCCTCAGAAACTTTCAGACAGCAAGGCATCCAACTTGGCTCCTTCAGCACGAGCTGGGCCCTGCAACTTCTCATTTAAGATTCTGGACAGAGGTGAGTGTTACTTGAACTCATGATTAGTGTGCCCGTTATTAGTCGAGTGTTTATTAATGTTCGTTTGACTTTTTTTGTCTTCATGTTTAGTTCATTTCATTTCTAATGCGTGTAGGTGAATCTTCAAATTCTGGAGTTCCAACTTGAGGGAGTGTTAAGCGGTAGTTAATTGCACATACAAATACAAACCTGTGTTCTGCAGGATCAGTCTTGAGTTAGATGGAGAATTGCAGGGAGGACTTGGATCTCTATGGAAGCGTTCTTTAAAATGTCAAGGGCATTTTTTTTTTTTACTTAGTGTACATGTGGAGGCCTCACTCTGACTGGTGAATTATGAGAACAGCATTTGTGCTTAAGCTAAAACTTGAATTATACTTTCTGGAATTGGAAACGCTCCAAGCTCTTCAGTAGCACATGTTGCTGCAGACACCTTGAATTCTACGACTCTCTTTTTCAGCCCTAGATTGTACTTATTCTTCATAGGTGATACCCCTGCGGCTCTTCCCTATAGCTGTTTCGTTTGGTGTAAGAGCATAAATAATCCTTGTACCTCTATAGAAGTGCTGATCTGGTCCTGATCTGTGGATTTCAAAGGCAGTAGGATAGGACGTAGTTGGGCATGCAGGTTAGAACTTGTTCAGTCTTAGCACGTTCTGTAACTATGACTCTTTTTTCCTGTGGATGACTAGAAAGTATATAGCCTTCAGGTCCGTTTCTAGCAACTAAAGTAATAATTCAGCTCTGTAATGTGGGCAGTGGGGAGCTGGTGTTGCTACTGTTGAGAAATAATTTTCATGTTCTGTTCCATTTATGTACAAAGCTGAGAAGACCACTGAGCCATCAGACAGTCCATCATCTGATGATGTTGTAATTGTTTATGAGCTGACACCTACCCCTGAGCAGAGAGCTCTCGCAGGCTTTCTTAAACTACCGTCGACATTCTTCTGTTATAAAAATAAGCCTGGATGTGTGAGTGAGGAGGATGATGGTAAGGAGTGTCAAATTTGATCTTCGTGTTGCTTTCTTTCTTTTTTTTTTTTTATTTGTGGGGGGGTGGGGGGGGGGAAGGGATGGAGGGACCAACAGGCACTAATATTATATAGACAGGTAAAAACTGTCATCTTCCTTTTGGCCAGTGTCTTTCTGCCTTCCTTTCCAAATCTGTTCTGTGGGACTCTTAAGTAAAGTTAACAAGGTCCTTGTTTCTTTAAAGCATGAGACCTGTGCCATAGATGTAGGCAGAAAAAGTGTCTGTAGCATAATAAGGCACCTGTATGTAAATAAGAATTGAAAGCTTACTTGCTGATGTGTAAAATCCTTAAAACATGCGTAGCAGTCTTGCATGTGTGACCAGGCTTGTGAGTCTGAAAGGCTTAACAAACTTGGACTTCTGTGTTTGGAAGACCCTTGAGCACTGATGATTATTTCCTGTCTTTAAGATGAAGACTATGAAACAGCAGTTAAGAAACTTAATGGAAAACTGTATCCCACTGATGAAAAAGAAAAAAGGAAATTGCAAGGTATGTCTGGAAACGCCAGAGTTAATTTCTTAGATGATCAAGTGTCATCTTCAAATGTGGAGGGCACTTAGGCTGTGAGGTTGACTTGATATTTCCTGAGATGGATAGTTTGGGGAACGCTGACCTGCGTTTTGGAGAGCCTCAAAACAAGGGCATGAAACTGTTTTCTTAGCCTGAGACTTCTGCCTTTCTTTTTGCTGGGTAGGGCTGGGCTTTGTGAGATGCTTTGAAAGTCTGGGACACGGAAAAACTGTCTACCTCTGTGAATGTTGGCTACTTCTGCAGATAGGTGATGGAGATTCTAAGAGTTAATCTCTAATAGAGAGACCCAAGTTTGACAGACGTACAGTTCCCCAGTTCCCCTGAAAGTGACTTTTTAATGATACTACTTCAGAGGTTCTAATCTGAAATGAAGACGTTCTGGATATCATTAGGTTCCTTTCTAATGTACGTGCCAAAAATTATTTCAACGTTAAGCTGCCTTCCACCAGCTGTTTTCCACTAATTTTTGTTGTTTGCAGTAGGCACCCTGGAGAAAAAGGAATTGGAGAGCGAATGCATTACTACTTCAGAAAGGAAGCCTCCTGAGGAGAAGGCTGAAGAGGAAGTCCTGCTGGTTCCTTCTCCGTCTGCCTGTGGTGGTCGCAGTAACGCTGAAAGTGACAGTCCAGAAGGCTCTCAGGCAGAAGTTAAAACTCAGTTACCTGAAGTACGGATCAAGCCTTTCCAAAACACTTGGTCTATAAATTCGCAGCATTCCTCTCAGCTTCTTTTCACTTAGTGACAAATAAAGCATCCAGCAGCTTGGCTCCTTTGGCTGTGCCTCAAGTCTGTTCTGGCGCTGAAACCTGGGGTGTAGAGCTGAAGTTTCTCAGGGAGAGAAACCTCCTGAAGTAGAAACAGCTTTGGCTAGCAGAACTTTTGTAACACGTGTGTAAGAGTGAAGTGATTTCAGGGAGATTTCCAAGAGCTGTAGGACTTGTTTTGTAATCGTAGCGCTTCTAAGGTACTTCAGTCTCTTGTTTGGCTGAACTTCAGTGAGTGTTGAGAGTAATGAAGAGCGTCTGAAGCCTTCTTGGGTTTTTTCTTGGATTCTTTCCCCCCAGTTGTTCGCTTCTCTGAACTTCCATTAGTAGCTGTTCTGAAACATGAGCAGCACTATAGGAAAGTTGGAGTCGTAGTTTTTCAGACCGATGTCTTAAGTACTGCTGTTGTAATTAAGTGAAGGAATTGATAACACTGGAGTGAGGGGGAGAGGGAAAATGTGGCTTTTTGGGGGCAGGGAGGTGTGGTTCTTCCTGGTGTCCAGGCTTAATGTGGCTTGAGTATTTAGGCTCTCTGGACTGATTTGCTTACTGTTTTATTAATCTCAGGAGGGTGAAGTCACAGACTCAACTGACGTAGTCCCTCCAAGTAAGGAAGAATTACATACTCCATCAACCAGCGCAGCAGCAGTGGTATTTGTGCAGTCAGCTGCTAGCAGTGAACAACCAGATTCCACAGGAACTGCTCACGAACCACAGAATTTCTCGGGAGCTGATGATAAACCCGTGGACTTGTCAACTAAAAAGGAAGGTGATCCTGAGTGTTCGGGGTCAACAGAAGGTAAAATTGGGAGTATGTAACGATTTGTTTTGGCCTTCTTGTGCGTGTAGAAGATTAAGTATGCTGGTTTTTCTGGTATAGGTGACTTTTATCTATTGCCTCAAACAGAGTACCAGCACTGAATTTGAAGCACGTGTATCAGTCTAGTAAAAACGTGAAGGGGAGAGGAAATACTTCTGTCCATCAAATGTAGTATGTTCAGATGACACTGCTCCAAAGCACCGCTACTCTGTTTTATGATTAATACTTGAATTAGTTTACTGAATACTTATTCATGTTCAGTGGATCTGCAGAGTCACAGAAATCACAGATGCGTATGGTATGCTGGAACTCATTCTTGAGCAGTTTCTTGAACTGTACTAAAACTGTCCTAATGAGAAGTTCCGTGCAAATTTTAAGGCTTCTCTAGTTTTTTCTTATAAATGTATGAGGTTTCTCTTAAAGAAAGAGAAAAACGTGTGACTTTTCCATCTTTGACAGAACATAAACCCATGTCGTTTGGCTTTGGGAATGCTTCAGGCTTGTCATTTGCAGATCTGGCTTCCAAGAGCTCTGGAGACTTTGCTTTTGGCTCTAAAGGTGAGTTAACGTGTACCCTCTGGTACAGGTACGCATCTGGGTTTGTGCATCCCACAGTGAACCTTTGTGCACCAGATTTCTGCTTACTGTCAAATGATGTGATAAACTTGTACATTTGTGTCACCTTAAAATGTCAATATCTTAATTGTAGATAAAAACTTCAAGTGGGCAAACACAGGAGCGGCTGTTTTTGGAGTACAGCCGGCCAGTAAGGCAGAAGAAGATGAAGGTGGCAGTGATGATGAGGTGGTACATAGTGATGATATCCACTTTGAGCCAATTGTCTCCTTACCAGAGGTGAGGGAACTGTCAGAGCTTAAAAGGAATAGTAAGATAAATGTATCTACTAACAGCAGGTACTTTTTGGAGGGGGAGGGGGGCGAGGGGGGGGGTTGGAAGATGTCTTGTGTGCTTTGTTCTGTATTTTCTCACTGCCTGTGTGGAAGCGCCTTGCTGTTCTGAATTGTAGTGTGACTTTGTACGGGGAAGTGCATCAGTTAATGATGCAAACTGTAATATTTTCTTCTTCAAGTCAGTGTTGGTTCCGTAGGTTTCTGCAAGTAACTTTTGAGAAGCCAGAACCTGTTCATGATGGCATACTTGAAAAATGGTGTAGAGGGGGAACTCGAGTAATGGTGATACAAGTGATTTTTTTTCTTTCTACTGAAGACTTTTAGCTTGAGTTCTATTACAGCCTTCCCAGTTGGGTTTGAGAGACTTCTGGAATCGCTAAGCAATAATGGTGGAGCACAGTTAACTGTCCAAGGCTAAGAAAACATTTGTAGTTGGAAAAGAAATAGCTCTTCAGGAAGTAAGAGAACTTGAAGCTTCAGTAGAGCTTAGTGGGCCTTGAAGTAGCCTTATGTAACTTTGGAAGGCTTAACACAGTTGCTCATGTCTGGATTTTGTATTTAACCCTAGCGTGCCTAATAAGGTGAGAAGCTTGCAATGACTACAGTCTTTCAGTTTGGCTTCCTGTAGGGAATAGAACTTAATTACAGATTAGTATAACTATTAAGCAAGGCTGATAGAGCACACACAAACAGTGCGTAGTGTCCTTTAATTGGGTGTAGTCTGCAAAACGTTGTCTTCCTCTTCAGTATTTTGTATGCCTATCCTCATCTGTTAATTGTATTATGACTTCTGTGGCTTTCTTTCTTGTTTTACCTGCACTTTTTCTCCTTCGTTGTCACTTCTCCTAGTGGAAATGCCTTCCGTGACACATTTCTCCAGTTCTGTCAGATTTTCCTTAGCTTTGGAAGGTGTGTTAACCGAAAGATGCTAGAAACGAGTAATGTGCATGCATAAAGTGAGGAAGATATGCAGCTGTGAGGCTTCAGTTTATTATTTTCAGGTGATGCTTATTGTGATCAAATGCCAATATTTAGTTATTTAATGCCCTTCTAAAGGGTAACACCTGGGATGCTAATAGTGCTGTGCTGTCACTTAGCACGTCATTCAGCTGACCTGAAACTGTACTGGGAAATGTGCCAGAACATGTGATAGCTTTGTTGTTGTTGTATTTTTAGAAGTACAATACTACTCTTCGATGCTGCGTAGGGAAGTAGTGTTGTATTTCTAAAAACAATTTCCAGCTCTGGAATTTGCTGGGCTTTTATATTTTGAAAAGGCTGGACTGTTCATTGACTTCAGTGCACGATGAGTGTCTGTAGAGCTGTGGGTACAAAAGCACAGAAGAAAGGAAGGCTTTGAGTAATTTCTTGTTGTCTGATGTCAGAATTGTAATAATTAATGTTATCAGTGACGATCAGGCGATAGAAAATAAAATCCTGCACCTTCTTCTGAACTTGGTTTGCCTACTAAAGAAATTGTTTGAAAGACTTTATTCTCCTCCAGAAAAGAGCTGATAGAAACGAGTTTCTAGTTTCTAGTAGATGCTTAATCAGTATTTTTTACTGTAATCACGGGTGCCGGTACTTACCTGTCTTTTGATTGTGTTGTTGTTTCAGACATCTGTCGCCCTTGTCATAACAGGGAGAAGGCCAGAGGCCTGGGAAAGTACATTTGCCAGAAGTGTCATGCCATTAGTGACAAACAGCCTCTCCTTTTCCAAAATGATCCTTATCACCCCGATCATTTCAACTGTGCAAACTGCGGGTAACTTGAGTTCCACTAAAGAAAACAGCTGGTTTTATTTGCTTCTTCCATTGACGTTGTAAAGTGCAAAGCAGTCCTGTGCAGCAGGCAAGAGGGATGAGTTCTGAGTGCCTTGCTACTATATCTATATCTCATTCCTTCTCTCGGGGAGGTAAAGTTGGACCTTCCATTCAAACAGCAGATGATCTGTTGGGGAGGAATGACAGACTGTAATTTGCAGTACAGTGTGGTACCTTAGGAAATAGAAAATCTGGGCACAAACTTGTTATAGCAGCCAAATGATTGACCTTATTTTTCTGCTACAAAGGGTAGAAAAGTGGTCATCTGCGGCTACTTCAGTCACGATCTTGCCTAAGTTCTCTCTTTTTGAGTTGGTTTGCACAAGTTATGTTCTAAGCTGTCCCTCCCCTCATTTTTTTCAGCTTCTGCAGCTGCAGAATGTATAGCTGCATGTTTCTACATGTCCTCTGATGCGTGGATCAGGGGGCATTGTAGGATATAGCACACGCTATTAGTTATTTATTTGTTGGTACAAAGGAAGCTATCGTTTCAGTATCACAGCGAAGACTGATTGGAAAAACAACTGTAGTGTCGTGTCAGTGCTGCTGTCAGCTTATGTTTTTCTTTCTCTGATGTTTGATATCACGGACAAAATGCAGAAGACTACATTTTTCTTTCAGCTACATTTACATAAATCTAAACTAAGCTGGTGCTAGGGAGGCCGGAATGTAAGCCAAGCATGACTCCAGCTTTCCAACATGTCTGAAGAAACTTAGTAGCTAGTTGCAGAGAGATCTGATGCATCCTACGTAGCAGGCTTTTCTCAGTTTACTGTGGAATCAATCAATCTTGTTTAGAAAACCAGTAACATTGAACGGTCATATTTGACGCTGCTAAATACATTCCTGGAGTATAAATACAATTTCTCAAACAAGTGCTAAAAATCAAATGATCTCTACGGAAACTCTCAAGAGTTGAAACTGTTCAGTTCCTTTATTCGTGCTCTCAATTAGTTCATTTTTGAACAGGAAGGAGCTTACTGCTGATGCCCGTGAGCTGAAGGGAGAATTCTATTGTTTACCCTGCCATGACAAAATGGGCGTCCCCATCTGTGGAGCATGTAGAAGACCAATGGAAGGACGTGTGGTAAATGCTATGGGCAAACAGTGGCATGTGGAGGTAAACATCAGCTGACACATTGTCTTCCACAAATGTAAACATGAGCATACTTAACTGGAATCCTGCTGATCGATTTCCATGAAAGGATTAGAAAACTATGCAGCAGTGATTTGCAAATGCATCTCCTAATCCCATTTTCAACCTTCATGTGTCTGATCTTCCACTGAGAAGAGACCTCTACCTGTGGAGCTAAAATCAGTAGTCAAGTCATCATTGCAAGGTCCTTGTAGAAGAAGATTGCACAAAATGAGAAGCAGGATACATGGAAAGGCAGAAAAGTTCTGTGACAAATGTAGGTAGTGCTGGTGGGCATTATAATATTCCTATGTCTTCCCCAGTTACTTGCCATGTAAGTATCTCTAAAGCAGTTGAGGCGACAGTTCATTTGCGAGATTTAATTCTCCATCTTCCATTTAAGTTATGATGATAAGCAGTCTAATCCTTTTGTTTTAAAATTGTCCTCCAGCAAGTGCTTTCTGCACAAGGTGAAGGTGGTGAAAATGATTGCATCTCACTTTATTCTGTCATTATTAATAGCATCAGAATCACTTCAGGGATTTTTTTTTTTTTTTTTTTGCTTTTTTATATCTTTGGGGTTGAAATGTTAAAGACAGTGAAAGGAATGGTGTTTTAGTGATCTAGAAGTACAAAAAATTGTTTTAATTCTTATTTTCAAGATGGCACAGCTAGCTCAGTATTCAGTATAGGGATTGTTTGGTTTGCTTTCTTGAAAAAAATGCCATTATTTACAAGTAATCAAATGACATAATTTTCTTTGTAGCATTTTGTTTGTGCAGAGTGTGAAAAGCCATTCCTGGGTCACCGTCATTATGAGAGAAAAGGCTTGGCATATTGTGAAACCCACTACAATCAGGTAAGGTTGCATGTTTGTGAGAACAGTGATTTTTAAACTCACAAACAGATGTTATTAACAGGAGATGGATGGAGATTCTGTTTTCCTGTGATCACCTGTGAGTATAAAGCTACTTAGCAGATGTTCCACTGCAGTCAGTTTATATGGGTTTCTCTATAGGTAGTCCTATTTAAAAAAAACCAAAAACTGTAGGGATTTCACAAAGGATAGCTGGGCTAGTCAGAATCTAGTTGTTCTTCAAGCTTTGTGTTCCTTATGTTGAGCTGTTCCAAGCTGTTACACATCTGCAAGATCAGAGCACCCGATTTTCCCCAATGAGCTGTGGTTTAGCACAAAGCCTTTGAGTAGCATGGTCTTCCTCACAGCTGCTTTCCTAAGATGACCATGAGTTAAGACACACTGCATCAGCCAGCTCTTTCATTTAGGTGCCGAAGACTACAAAGACTAAATTTGTCAGAGGACGCCACCTAGTGACCGCTTTCATTTAAGTAACAGGTACATATAGTTGTACCGTTTCCCTCCAGACTTTCTGGTCCAGCACCGTAATGTATAGACCTTTATTTGGAAGCCAGATGCAAGGTGTCACGTACACAGCTTTGCTTGGATAAATAAAGGAGTAGGGATTACATCTGGGAGTTGTGATGCATCTGGTAGTTACAGGTGGATCCTGCATTTGTCAGCAACGAAGGGCAGGTGATTGAAATATTGCTGGCATCCTTGCAGGCAGTGAATGCCATGACATTATTAGCAATAGCATTGCAGTCGTGATAGAGCAAGAACATATACCAGGAATGAGCTGAATGCTGAATGGATGTTCAGCTGGGTGATTGCTAAAAATGTGTGTGTGACTCTTCACTGCTGAATTGCAAGTGTTCAGATGCTCAGAATTAGGGAAACAGCAAAACAAAACCATATTTTAGAGGGTCAGGCAGATGTAAACAACTGTTTTTAACATTATAAAGACTTTTTGTGATAAGGTGATGCAGAATTGCATTGGAGACCTTTATTTAAACTGAAATTAACAAGAAAGCTACTGAAATACAGTTGAGAAATCACTGTCATTAAAATGATTACATTAAACATTTCTTCCCTTTCCTCTTCAGCTGTTCGGTGATGTGTGTTTCCATTGCAATCGTGTGATTGAAGGAGACGGTAAGCAGTTCTCTAGTTGTTTTCTTCATGTGACATTCTGTTGAAAGCCGTCTCTAAAAGTGGGAGGAAGGCCCTCTGTTGAATCCCTGACTGCTGCCATTAAACCAAAGGCAGGCATTCCCTCCATCGGAAATTAGGATAGATGTGATTTGTTGAGGCCAAATGGGAAGAGGACCTTACAGTAAACATTACACATTGAAGGAAGATCAAACAGGATCTAAAGAGAACTAAAGGTGGGCTTTCTTACGGATATTTTTAAGTGCCTAGTTTCCATTGGTTCAGTTCGGTTCCTGGAGATATCTACCTGTCTGTCACAGGCACCTGTCTTTTGAAAATTGGGGCTGATGATAATTTCACAAAACCAGGAAGGAACTGTATTGGGAAAGGTCTGTCCTGTGAAGGCATAACTGGAAGCAAGTGTTTTAAGTTTGAGGAGGTTTTGTAGGCTTTTTGGATTATCATCTATGATAAAATGCCATAAGGCATTCCACATGCAGTCATGCCACATTATTTTGCTTCTTGCTACACCTGCCTGAAGTGAACACCGTAATACACGTTAGCCTCACCTAAGCCAAAGCCATTATCAAAGTGGGAGGAAGCTTCTAGTATATAAACGGAACCATAAAGTAGTTCATAGTCATGTAAACATAGGGTGAGACCTAACGTTCCAGAAATGTGCTTTCCCCACGCTTTGGGACTGGACTGTACCTGCAGAACAACAATCCAGAAGGCTTTGGGGGAAGCAGTGACCTCTTCATGGAGATCCTGACTGAAGAGATCTGGGGCTCGGAGGGAACGAGTAAATGCAGCCTTTTCTGATCACCACTTCTCTCTATGTTGTGAATGTTGTGGCATAGAATGTGACTCTCGCGTTGTACAATTCAGTCGCTGAACTGAACAGCAGGAATCACAAATACATTGGTGTTGCTGCTGAACCCAGAGTTGTGTGCCCTCAGAGACAGCTTTATCAGTGCTTCACAGTCCCACTGTGCAGCATTCACAGGCCTTGCCACATCATCGTTACAGACCTTAAAACTTGCTACAGTAATCAAATGATTGTTCTTCACATCTCAGGAACATTTGAGCTTAACTTTTATTTACTTTTTGTGTCGCCAATGATTTACTCTTTCTTTCTTTCTTCCTTGCTTTAGTTGTGTCTGCTCTGAATAAGGCATGGTGTGTGAACTGTTTCGCTTGTTCAACCTGCAACGCTAAGCTGACACTCAAGTAAGTTAATCGATAGGTGTGATGCCTTCCAAACAGATCAGCGGTTATCTCTGAAATGTTGGATGTTGGTATAGCTTTAACTGTTACGGTACAGCAGCTGTATGAACAACACTGAGAGAATGTGCCTGGTCCTTCCTCCTTGCTCCATTTACTAATTTACATCTCTTTCAGCTGTCTGTTCCGCCCTTCCTGCAGTTCAATCTTCTTAACTCTTCTCCTTTTTCGTCCTTTATTTTTTCTGCACTTAACTCTGAACATGATCCTATCCTAAATACGTAACAAGCGTAGTAACACTGTGGAGATATTCTATGATTCTAAGGCCTTCTTAGAATATTTTTTGCACAAGCTACTGCATCAAGAAGAACACATTTAAACTACTCAGCTGATGTATTTCAGGGAGGTAAGATTTGTGAGATTTTCAGTCTTTTTCATCCCATAAAATTGTTGCCTTTATCCTTTTGTTGCCTTTCCCAACGTGTATCCTACGATTTACGGTCCCTCTAGAGTCTGTGCACAAGACCCGCCTGACCGGGCCAAATGACTGCATCCATACACCGATGCGGTGAGCAGCAAATGGCGTCTATTGTTAGCAACACACTCTTCTTACAACCTTCTTCATCACAGTACTACCAATCACCTATGCTACGGTTATCTCTACCCAATAGATCTGTGGCATGTCTTGTCTTCTCCATATTTGGCCTTACTTGTTCTTCTTCTCTTATCTTCAAGATAGTGTTACCATGGTTTCCCAGGAGTCAAGGGGCCCCTGAGGGTCCTGTTGCTGTCTGGTGACCGCCACAGCTTCTTTCCAAGTTTTTAGTTAACTACATTTCCCCCTCTCCATGCTTAAGCAAATCTACTACAACCCGAGAGGACCCTAACCGCGTACATCCCAAAAGCCCCGTCTACGCCTAAACATGCCATTGTCCTCTCGGTGCAAGCCTTTACCCGTTACATCACAAACGCAACCTTCCTAGCAATCCTATTCTACCTTACCTAGTAATTCTTATTCTGTCAGCTTAACAATCTATCATTCTAAATATGAGTTTTTAAGCAAAGTGATAAGTGACATTTCCACTCAATGATCTCTCTATCTGAGACAGGCATCTGAACATCCATCATACTTTCAAGTATAATGCAATCACGAGCAGTAAGCAAATCAGAATTAAACCTAACACAATTACTACTGGATGCAACACAAAATTAAAGATTCCATTTGCTGTTGGGGACCATCCAAAAAGGCTTCCCACCAGTGGTGTTCTCCATCCTTCTTCACTCTCTCTAAGACGTGATGAAGCTCTTCCACATCATGGTGCACAGTAATCAAGGTTTTCTGTCCATTGTCTCAAATATGTTTTAAGAGTTGGCACAGATCATCATGTTGCAAAAGTTTCTTTACCAAAGCGAGACTCATTCCGATTGGTGCAGGCTCTAAGTCCTGAATCAGCATGTAGTTCGACTGCAGCAACTAGTGAGATGTAACTGGAGCTGCATAGTTAAAATCACACCCTAGAATACCAGTAAAGTTACAAACACAGAAATTTGAATGATTACTAGCATCTACAGTGATATCATCTGCAAGTATGGTACTAGAAGACGATCTCATACAAGCACATCCCTTTCCAATACATATAAGCACCGTTCCGAATGTTGCATTGGGATGCATATCAAAATGACAAATGTTCTGCTTAGTGTCCAAACAGATGTCCTGAGACTTAATGGTGTTACCTTCACAGATAAATCCTCATTGTTCTCGTACAGCACATGAGCTAACATCCACAGTTTGCCATCTTCCTTTCTTCTGAAGCACCCATATTTGTTGCTCGATTGGATAGAGCACAACCCTGTCATGATTTAACCCCAGTGCAATGATAAGATATATAGAAAACACCGAAGCATTTTGTATTGTTAAAACAAAAGCTGTAGCATAGTTAGTTACAGGATCAAAAGTAAAACTGACTAAATGTCACCAAGATTGAAATTTCCTTTCAAATTCGTTCGCATTATCCCAAATCACCTTTCAGATTTCTGTAGGCAGAGTACCTCCTTCACCTTCCCTCACAATTGCTGCTACCATGGATTGCATCCATATTTGAGCTTGGATGCAACTGAGAGCTAGAGAGGTATCAATTTGGGTGGCAGCAAGTGCATCAGCCAATAACTGGTGGCCTTTCGTGTTCATCCCATCTCATTGTGGTAACACATCTGATAACAACCACTGATTACATCTTAATGCTGATAGAGAAGACTGCAAAGGATGCTGCAGCGCATATAGATCACATACTACAAACTAATTACACTCTTTAACAATATTGTTGAATGTAAGAAAGAGAGAAGGCAATCACATTGTAAAGACAAGAAATATTCTTAAACTTAATAAGAAGTGAACTTAATAAGAAGTGAACAAACACACATTTCACCCATGGCTAAAGGTTCTTGCAACCTGGAAAAGAATCCCTGAGGGTCCCATTCTTTGTGTATCAGTAACTGATTAGAAGGAATAAAGTTGCATGTCACATAGAATCAACAGCAGGTAAGCCTGCTAGAGCATTACTAGTGATATTACTTTCCTTTGCCAGCTAACATTCTAACTTGGTAATTGTGGCTGAAGCTTGAGTGGTGCTCTTTCAGGGTATGCTGGATCTAAGAGACAAGACATCTCTAGAGCAGAAGCAAGCAAACTGCACATTTAAAGCAACACGAAGGGTTAGAGTTTTTAGTCAACATACACACACTCACACACACGCAGACATCCATTTTAGACAAGCGTAAGCGAGAAACAGAAACTCCCTAAGCAAGTGCATTATTAGCTATTGACCCTTGAGAAATGGCAAACCACCAGAAAAGAGAGACAGAGAGACATGCTGGTGGTGGATGAGATAGGCAGTGCCAGCAGGGCGTCCCCTGCTTCAAGGTGCACTTTTCCTCTCTCACCCATCACAGATTCTCTCCTGCTTTTATTCTTCTCAGGGTCTGCAGAGTTTATCCATTTGTACACCGCATCCGCATGGCCAGTGTGTGATGCTGAGCCCAAATGGAACTCCTGCTTGCAAAATAGAATAAACTATAAAGGTTAGCTCTCTTTAAAGACACTTACAGTCATAAATATCAGTTGCCTTATAGCTATCAGAATACTTTGTTTCTTCCCAAGATCGTTCTTCTATCAGGGGCCTTTAGGTTCCTAATATGAGTGCTATTTATTCAAGATTCTCTGTTAGAATCATATGTTGAATTGAAGTAAGATAGTGTGTACTTTTGTCTCAAGTGATGCATAATCATATTTTTAAAATTCTGATTAGTGGATGAAAGAGAGTGTATCATTCTCTAGTACAGGGTCATCCCTTTGCCTGGGATTCCTTTCCAGGTTTTGTCTTGACAAACTAAGAAAAAGCTAATTGATAGGCTAATAACATCATAACCATGCGTTCTTAATACATTAAAAGTACTATTTCCATAGACTGACTCCAACTTTGCTAACATCAACTCTTGTCTAATTCACATTTGATCTACTATTGAAATAGAAGAAACACACAACAACCTCCTAACGACCCGCACATACTGATACTAATTTATCTGATGACTCATTTCTACCAATCAAGCAAGGGAACTGCCGAGCCCTATGTTACATTTAATGACCCATCTAAGCAATTAGCTGTAAAAAATGCAAGTGCGGACAGTCAGAAAGTTTTACAATCCCTAAAGAATGCAGATCCATCCATCACTGACACGATCAAAGCCTCTCTCCTTTATTTGCATAGCTGGCAGTTGTGCTGGGCTCCAGCAATTGTCAAGTAACCCCTGCTAAGGTAGGTCCTGGATCCCAAGGCACACCGAGTGAGCCCAGGACCAAAGCCTCCAGTACATTTAAAGCGAGGGGTGATCTCAACCCTCGTTTCTCTCCATCTCCCCCACCCGCAGGTGTAGGCGGGGACAGCCAACCCCTGGGCGTAACCGAGGACGGCCAACCCCGCCCCTCTCGAGAAGCGGCAGGCGCTCCACGCCGCCCCAACTCCCCCACCCCCAGAGAGAGAGCAAGCATTCCGGACCGTTTAACTTCTCCCCCCTCCCCCGCTGGGGGTGTAAGGTTACGCAAAGAAGGATATATGCAAGGATACGGGGGTGGTGCCGTTGGCGACGATGGCGACTCTTCCTTCTTCTTTTCCGGTATCGTCGTTCCGAGGGTGGTCGGTGTGTCCGACACCGTCTTGTCTTGCGGCAGGTTCCTGAAGGGGTTAGAACCTCCCGCCCGCAGCAACTCCCCACCGCCCGGATCCAAACCCAGCAACTCCCTGGCAAGGTTTTCGTCAGGCTTCTCTTCCCTTGCTGCCTGTAAAGCCCCCAGAATCAAACCCCAGATTTTTAACTCCGCTGCCCTTTGAGTCAGCATAGCTTTCTGGGAGAGTGCTGCTGTCAGCACGTCCCACCGCCCGGGGTCATACACCTCGTAGAGGAAGTTTAAAGGTCCCTCCTTTTCCAGGAAGATAAGGATCGCGGCCACATCCTTCTTAGAAGGAGCACTCTTGCCGCAATAGTCCTTAGACAAATAAAGGAGTACCTTAATCAATTGCTCCATACCGGCACGGCACCGATAACCCGATTCAGGAACGCCTAGCTGCCTACCGCAGTATCCACACACTATTAGGATTTAAAGTTTGTGATATCATAGCTAATTTAGCCCACAGAGCATCCTGTGCAGAATGATAAACAGAAACTATTCTTCCACTGTATGCATAGATTACAACTTTGTATATCATTTCCTATTTGAGTCTAAGGAAGGACTGTCATGTAAGGTACAGCTGTGCTAGTTCTGCCAGTTAAGAGAGAGTCCTGTGACAGAGAGTCATTATTGGTCTTCCCTTATTCTGCTGCTATACGATAAGGTGCAGAGTAAATTAGATTTCCTGTGAGTCACCTGCAATTGGAGGAAAAAATATTGCTTAGTCCCTGCTATAACATGTGGATGTCTCTCAGCGTGTGCAGACGTGGCAAGTATGCAGAGTCCCACTGAGGAGAACAAGCCTGTTATTTTGCAACAGGCTGTTGTGCAAACAGGCCATTTCAGGGGCACCTGCAGCTTCCAGATAGAAATAGAGTTAACTAGGTAATGTGGAAACTCCTGCAAATGGGTCAAAGAGTGGTGTCTATAAAAGCCAGAAAGCAGGTGCACACAATATCCTTTTTGAGTGGAGCAAGGGTGTCAATAGGCAGGCAAACAAGAGCAGCCCTACTGCTCATTAATTCTGTCTCTCCTTCCACTGTTTCCTGTTCATTAACTCCCTCCTGTGCTTCCTCTCTGCTAGAGTGCATTACTCAGACTCAATGATTGTCTCAGAAAGGGAGAGGTGTTGAAAGAAAAGGATAGAATGAGAATTTGCATTCCTCACCTCCCTCAAGATATCTTTCCTGCTAGAAAGAAACGGAGTAAGCATTTTATACTTCCTCAGAAAGATGTATGCAAGTCAGGTTTAAGGAAGGTATGTGCCCTCCAGCCTGGATTTACCTTTGTGCTGCTTATTCCATCAAGAAAACTTGTTTTTTTTGAAGAGATTGTCTCACCCATCTCTGACTTTCACCTGTGCACTAAACCCTTCAGGAAGAAATAAACACAAGGATCTATTTTTGTTTTGACTGTCTTTTTTAAAGGAGGCGATTTCTTGTTGCTGTCCTCAAGTTTTTTGCACTGAGGACTTCTTGCTGATTTTTACAAGTTTTGACGTGTATTTGGTGGTACTGTTATGCTTGGCTGCTAGTGGTCTCATCTTGAAGGACTATACAGACACACATGTCAACAGACCGTATGGTTTTCCTGCGAGCACTTTAGCAAGGACCTCCTTTCTGACAGATACCTATTGATTTCCTTCAGCCTGCTGGATCATAGAGGTGTAAGCCTATGGTCCCAGGCAGTGTCCAGAATGGACAGGGGGACCAGAGGACCTTCTCTTAGACCGCTTTTCAGCTCAAAAAGTTGATTATGTAAGTCTCTATAAAGCTGGCTGCGAGGGACAAAGGATTTGTAGGCTCTGGTTTAGCCCCCTTGGGGGGAAGAACAGCAGTCTGTCTCCTGAGGTGATAGTGTTGCCAAGAGTGGCAGTGTCTTGTTAATTATTTCACATCCTCCATCCATACCAGTTGGCTCTGTACCATCGCAAGGGCTGGGATTGTGGAACCACAGTCAGGCCCCCACTTGGAGTGGACTCACAGCCTAGGGTTGCTCTGACTACGTTTGCTTGAACTGACCCACCAGTCTTGGTCTTTTCACATCGAAACTTTGCCCATGGTCTGGATTGTTTGAAACAGTTCTGCCGTAAGGCACTGGTTCTAATTAAATTGCCATTAACAGCTACCATGACATATGCTTGTGATCATAAACACCTTGATCTAGATGTGCTAGCCTTTCATGTCAGCTTTGCATTAACACCAGCAAAGCCACACAGATGTGAAGAAGTGATACAAGCAGCAGAGAGAAAACCAATACTGTTCATGCTTTCTAGCAGTTTCTTAACAGAGAGTTCCAGGCTAGGGAGACTTTTCTTGGCAGTCTCTTTTCAGCTTTCATTTATTCTAATTCTCTCCTGCCCAGCTGAGTAGCCATGGGATGAGTGTTGTTGTGAGGAGTGCCCACTGCTAGTAATATTTTCATTTGACATTCATTTTCAAAACGTATAGGGGTGGGAGGACGGAGCCATGAAGAACAAACCTAAAAGTGCCAACATGCGTTATTTGGGACAAATGGACTTGATTATAGATCCTGAAGGTGCTATAAAACTGATGGATTACAGGCTCTGCATCTCTGGGATTTGAGCTGTCTGGCTTCTACTGTGCTTTCATTGTGTCAGCTCTCCCCTTTTTCACTGCTTTTTTGCTGGAAGCATTGCACTGCAGCACAAGTGAAGTGAAGCAGGTCCTAACTAGATCCAACAGCTGCCTTTTGTTGCTACTGTGGAAACAGCTGTAAGGGAGTAATATAACCACTCCTCTGTTACCACTCAGCTGCATACCATAAGCACCGTTCTTGGATGCAGGGGACCCCAGGGCAGCTCCTGAGGTGATATAAATGCTATTTTGTGACTCATTTGACAAACTAGGCACTTGTTGTACTGTCCCATGAGCAGAAAGTTGACTGAATGGAAATTTTGCACTCCTTTTTTTTTTTTTTTAATGAGATTCCCATTTAATTTTTATGCAGGAAGAGTCTTTACTCTGGTTCCTATTGTAGAATGAATGATTTCTCAGCTTTTTGATCTGTTTCTCATCTCTTGTTCAGTAAAACTTTACTGTGACGTCAGTCAGCTGAAGTGCTTACACTTAGGATGTGTCATTTTTTCTTTTCCTTTTCCACAAATAAGTTTTGAATAGGCGATGGGGGTTGTTTATGGTATGTCTGCTGTACTTGGAATAGGGCTGGAGGTTGTTCTTACAGGTATGAAGTATGTGAATGCTGAGCATTGTCTTTAAGAAGGGGTCTTAGTATTTTCCCTGAGCTTTAGTTAATGATCTTAATATATGTCAGTGTCCACAACAGTTATCTTCTTTGAATCTCGGTTTCTCACCCATGAAGTCAACTCATCCTTCTGACGTCCTTCTAAGTCCCATTGTGGAAAGGGTATTGATAATGCATTCTTCTGATAAGGCTAGAAAGAGTATTACAGTTTTCACTGTCTAAAGACTGTGTTTGATGGAGTACATTTGCGTCAGAACATTCAACTCAGGATCACAGAGTTTGAATGTTGAAAACATGTATTGGTTTGGCACAGGCAAGAGCACATCGTGCCAGGTGCACATATGGGCACTGCAGGAGATGGGTTAAGGAGAGGTCCATTATTGATCAGAGAGTCAGAGGTGTGAGGGGGACTGTTAAATATCCGCTGGAGAAAAAAACAGATAAATGAATAAATATAAGAAACTGCATGAGAAGCAAAGAACAGCTGCGACCTGTTTAAATTTCTGTGCTGAATGTCTTGATTTATATTTCATTTACTCTGTATTTTTATATCTTAGGTTCAGGTTCAGTGGTCGTATTCTTGGCCTTGCCCTCATTCATCAGTACCTCCTTGATGCTTTCTTCACAAGGCCGTTCTACAAAGCACTATTAAGGCTGTAAGTATAAGCATACAGCTGTTCCGAAACAAAGCAGAAGCAGTGATCCAGCAGTGGATCTTACAGAAATAGACTTTCATGGAATTGCTTCAAGAACTCTGGCTTTCAATTTTTTTCTGTTTGTTTTTTTTTTTTTTTTCTTGATTTGTTTGTGATAGAAAGCAAACTCATTTTAGTACTGTTTTACTTTCTCCAAAAATTTGTCCTTTACATGCATTTTGTTTTACGTTTTTTCAACAATTAGTATTGCTGGGCTCCAGACATTCATATTTATATTGTATCTGAGATAGTATGAAAAGTGAGTAACACCTAGTGTGCTTCCACGTCCTTCCTGCCTCCTTAGGGGGTTTGAAACCAGATTGCCTGTAACATACACATGACTTTCCAATCAGCAGAGCTGGCTCCTTGTTAGCAAAAATTCAGATGCCTGGTCTGCATTATGTCACTCTTGTGAGCTCTTCTCAAGGGTGATGGATACAGGGAAGCATCCAGGCACAACATGGTGGGGCTTATTGGGCCTGGAGGTAAGCGTGTGCTCTGAAATATGTGGCATCTTGAAGATCCATGTAAAATGGAACCCGAAGGGTGCCTTCCAACAGCAAATAATACAGGCAGCCAACACAAGTGGCCTTGAGCCCAGCCATGCAAACAGTGCAGAACTACTTTATGAGGGTCTGTGTTAAGAAGGGCTTTTATGTTAACTGAACAAACAAAATGTTGTATCTCTGTCGTACATTTGGTAAGTCATTTCTTATGTAAGTCATCCTGACAATCGTTGTGGGTTCATATATTCAGCTACATCTTTTTGCTTGCCTCACAACCAGGCCGTGTGATTTAAGTGACTTAGAGTACCTGGATGAAGAGTTCCATCAAAGCTTGCAGTGGATGAAAGATAATAACATCACAGATATCCTGGATCTCACCTTCACAGTGAATGAGGAGGTGTTTGGACAGGTGAGCACAGCTATGCAAAACATCTGAAAAGCAAATTTTAAGCTGACAGAGTTGAGTGTGATGAACATCTTTGTGTCGGAACAGATCATTTAGCCTTTCAGTAACATTTTCTTCTGCTTTCTGTTTCTTTCAAGCCACCTGTTTTAATGCAGATGTTTATTCTCAGAGTCTATAATATAAAATACCAGCCACAGTCTCCCTCCAGGCCTGTTGAGCCACACACTGATGAACATGAGGAATTATCTGAAGTGGAGTGCAGCTCTCCTCTCTGGGGTGTAGTTCACACAGATTGTGGCATTCAGTGTATTCAGTAATGTAACTTAAAGCTGACGTGACAGAAAAGAGAGGGGTCAAAAGGGAAGAAAAGTATTTGGTGGGTTGTATAAGACGTGGCAACTCTTACCACTATTATGTCTAATATATTCCTGTTAGCTTCAGTGTCTCTTATCTACCTTGCACCTACCTATTTTCCTAAGCAGGTTATTATGATTTTTACCATTCCTCTCTACATTAGTCTTTAATCTGGCTGCTCTGGATAACTGGATAACAACTTTAAATAGCAAATAACGCTGACTTCAGTGCAGACTGGCAACCAGAACGCATACAAGGGTCTGTGGGTTTCTTTGGCATTCACAGAACTGTAGGGGTTGGAAGGGACCTGCAGAGATCATCGAGTCCCACCCCCCTGCCAAAGCAGCTCCCTAGCCCAGGTTGCACAGGTAGGCGTCCAGGCGGGTCTTGAATGTCTCCAGAGAAGGAGACTCCACCACCTCTCTGGGCAGCCTGTGCCAGTGCTCCATCACTCTCACCCCAAAGAAGTTCTTATGAACATTTGTGTGAAACTTCCTGTGCTTCATTTTGTGGCCATTTCCCCTTGTCCTGTTGCCACACACTGCTGAGAAGAGTCCAGCCTTGTACCTTTGGCTCCCACTCCTTAGAAATTTATAGGCGTGATTCAGCTCCTCTCTGAGTCTTCTTTTTTCAGGCCTGAACAGGCCCAGATCTCTCAACCTTTCCTCATCAGAGAGGTGCACCAGGCCCTTTAACATCTTTGTAGCCCTCTGCTGGACTCCTTCCAGGAGATCCTGGCCATTTTTGTACCGAGGAGCCCAGAACTGTACACAATACTCCACATGAGGCCTCACCAGGGCAGAGTAGAGGGGATCACCTCTTTCAACCTGCTGGCCATGCTCTTTTTAATGCACCCCAGGATCCCACTGACCTTCTTGGCCACCAGGGCACACTGCTGGCTCATGGCCTGTCATCCACCAGGACACCAAGGGCCTTCTCAGAGCTCCTCTCCAGCAGGTCATCCCCCAACCTGTACTGGTGCGCGTGGTTATTCCTCCCTAGGTGCAAGACTCTACGCTTGCTCTTGCTAAACCTCATCTGGTTCCTCTCTGCCCAGCTCTGCAGCCTGTCCAGGTCTCACTGAATGGCAGCACAGCCTTCTGGCGTGTCAGCCATTCCTCCCAGCTTTGTATCATCAGCAGCATTGAAGCCTTGGTGCCTTTGCTGTTGTAACCCATACAGGATTATAACTGTCTCTTAAAAAGTCTTGATGGGAGTCAAAGCAATATTCAAGGAAAAAATAAGCATCTCCAAGGATATGCTGGAAGCTGGAGAGAGTACGCATGTCAGATAGTGTAGAATCTCCAGAGAAGAAAGTTAACTCCTGTGTGAGGTACAGAGATGCACAGTGTCGAAGAAATCAGGTGGAATATTAAGAGTGTGTCTCTTAGCCCTCAGAAGAAAGGTTGACATGAGTTTGTGCAGAGTGAAGGCGTACAGAGTGAAGGCATGCAGAGCAGGGAGAGAATTAGATTTGTTTTGGAGACAAGGAGTTCTGGCCCTGGGAGTAAACTTCCAAGCTGTAAGCCTGAAAGTAATAAGCCAAGCAAGACTTCAGGGGATATTTTCAAAACTGAAGTTAGTCTGCTTGTTATACAGGGGAATGAAGAATCACCAGAATCAAGGACAGATGAAATAAAAAGGATGGGGCAGAGGAATTGAAGTAAGAAGCCCTTGTAGGAAAGATTAACACTGTTTTTAACAGTCTTAAATGTAGGGGGGTTTCCTCTCAGGAGCTGAGAGTTTGCATGACATTCAGTTGACAGTACATCTATTTCCCTGGAAGGTACAGCTGTGTAAGACTGATAAATGAAGACGAACAGAAACATGCAGACATATTCACAAAGACAGATGAGACGAGTTTGTATTTGCATTGGAAGACTACAAAGATGAACAAGAATGTCAGCTTGAATTGCCCTAATACATCTGAAGATGTGTATTCAGCTCACTATTACTTGTTGTGCACTGCCCAAAGAAAAGAGCTAGGCAATTACACAAAGGTCTGTTAGGGAGGATAAGAGATGATTCCAAAAAGAACTGAAATAAAATGGCAATCTGTTGTAGATGCTGCGATACTAGAGCAAAGGAACACAAAATATTTTGATGCCAGTTCATGTTCTGTCTAGTACTTTATTTCATATGTAACAGACACTAACTTTGCTATAACTAATAACGGGGATAAAAACGTTTCTCACTGTGAAGTATGAATGTGAGAATCCAAGTATCTTAACTGAAGGTGAGATTTTTCCCGTATGAAATTTGCTGAATGCTGACAGCAAAGTACCCAAGAAATCTCCAGCACGTTTTTTTCTCACAGATGGATTGCAGTTGGAACTTCTTGCATGCCAGGAGTATCTGACCCCTTAAATGCCATCTGCACATTGCTTTGCTATGCGCAGTGGGAGTTCTGCTAATGTTCGGGATGCTGACTTTCAAGAGTTGGCTAAGGGAGACAGGAAACAGTGGTTCTTTGAGAAGCTGTGTTGCAGATGGGTCACAGGCTTTTTGTCCTGTCTCCTCCATGACTTGACAAGTCACCATGTCTTTCATTGTTTCCTTCTTGTGCATCTCTGACCCGTGTATTGAGTTTTTAATCCACTGGGGCTAAATCTTTTTTCTTGGTACTTTTTATTAAACATACTAGTGAGGATCTCTAGTCCTTTTCCATACTGGTGCCTGGAGCAAATATATGGCATCAGTGCAAGCATCCCACATTTTTATTTATGGGTACTGGATGCCAGTTTGAGAGTTTTGCCCATAAGGCTCAAGAGAGGTGACAGTTGCTTGTGACTTTAAGAACATTCTCAAGCTTTTACCCTTGTAGAAAGTGGTTCTTCCAGGCCTGTCTCCAGGCCCTATATGTGGATACACCAACAATTGCTCTGATCAGATTAAAGAAGTAGGTTAGATCTATTTTAGTGTTTCCTTGCTGGTCTAAATGTCCCCCTCCTAATTCTAGCTCACAGCTGTGACTAATACCTCCCAGAAAAGGAAAAACAAAAAACGGGGGGGAGGGAATCACTGTCATTGATTTGCTGTCTCCAATCCCAGATAAATAATTGTATTTGAAGCTATGTGAATAAGGTAAAGAAATAAGTGTGTCTAGGTATTTGTGGGAAACCTTGTAAGGAAACATAGAACAACTGGATTTATAATCATATTTAAAGTTAGACAACATTTATTCGTTATTGCTTTTAACCAGTGCAGTCTAGGAAAGTCCAGCATGGCATCTGAATGGTGCAGCTTTGCATGAGAAATGGTGATGCAGTGATTTACATTTGGGAATTTAGCCTGAACCAGCTAAGAATTCCTAACTCGTTACATCCAACCTTACTTGTTCTTGTTGTTTCTCAGCAAAGCTACATGTTAGATGACTCACTGAGTGTTTCCATAATTCACTATTTTCTACATGCCCTTCCAGCAACAATGATGTAAATACTAAATATACTCCGCATGCTCTCTGTTAACAAGGAGATAATAATATAAGTAATACAAGTAATGAGTATGTATTCATGGAACTCATTTAGTATCTGTGCTAGACATCATTGTTATTGGAGCTGAAATGGGAGTGGAGGTGAGTGCCCATCATTGTTCCTCTTCTTTCTATTACAAAAGGACACGAGGCTGGGGGATAGAACCAGAAAAATGGCTGTTACATTTTTCACTTACGCTTTCCGTGTACACATTAAATTTAAAACACAGTGTGATCCATACGTTGTTACTCCACTGTTCATCTTTGTTCTGTAGGTGACAGAGAGAGAGTTGAAATCTGGAGGGGCAAATACAGCAGTGACAGAAAAGAACAAAAAAGAATACATAGAGAGAATGGTTAAATGGAGAGTGGAACGAGGAGTTGTTCAACAAACGGAAGCCCTGGTCCGTGGCTTCTATGAAGTAAGTAACAGTGACCATTGTATTCCTTTTATCATCTGAATGTGGTGGCCCCCTGGTTAATCTGTGTTTCATCAGTACCCTAGGAATTAGCAAAAAAACAGAAATGACAACGAATCAGAGTGTCTTGATCTGTAGCACAATCACTTCAGTGAGGAGCTGGAGTGACCGCATCTTTAGGGACACTACAGCAAAGTTAGTCCTGGGATACACTCCACTGACTGCCTTGGTGATATTGGTGACTGGTGCTCCATTGCTGTCCTTGGATTTTGTTAACTTACCTCTGCTGAAGACCTGGATCTGAGGATATCCTTGTGTCAGAGCTGCTACAAGAACTATCAAAGATGGGATGAAAACCTGCTACTTTGATAGCCCCTCCAGGTAGACACCTATATATGTCCCATACCAATCACATTCAGCCATGTGTCTTTCCCTGGCACCAGTATTACGGGAGCAGAAGCTGTGGGATATCTCACAGAGGGAAATAAACCAGAAGAGTAGGATCTGCAGAAAACAAAGCAGCACATATTGAATACACAGAACAGTAATGATAACTGATCTCTCTGAGCAGCCATGCACTGAAGTTTCCTGAAAGTGGAAGCCAGTGATGGTATCTTTGCAGCTGTGCACGTTTGGTCAGCCCTGTCTGGAAGAAAGAGATTGGCAAAGCATGCAGTTTAATAAAATGCCCAGATGTTTCACTAGCTTTTTCTCCTGTGAATACTTCACACTATTACAGCTTTTTGTTTCACATAAGGAAGAATATGAACTTCTGAATCTTAAGTGCTTGAAGGCCTAAGGCAACTATACACAACTGTAAACAAGTTCCACTACAAAACAGATTTTTCATATTTCAAATCTAGTGCACATTGGACCATCAAAATCACTCATCAGAATCAACATTAACAGCGAAGAATTTTTTTGCAGACTGTGTCTCATTACTTACTGCCTCATTCAGGTCAAATCGTGTAGCATCACTGTCTGCAGATCAGAACATCAGCAGACTGTGGAAGAATCGGAGGAGTGGAAGTTAGCATGCAGACCTCATAGAATCATAGAATCACCAAGGTTGGAAAAGACCTACAAGATCATCCAGTCCAACCGTCCACCTATGACCAATTGTTCTCACTAAACATTCCTTGAATACCTCCAGAGTTGGTGACTCCACCACCTCCCTGGGCAGCCCATTCCAGCACCTGACCACTCTTTTGGAGAAGTATTTCCTAGCATCCAGTCTGAATTTCCCCTGGCGCAACTTAAGGCCATTCCCCCTCATCACATCACTAGTTACACGAGAGAAGAGGCTCGCTACCACCTCTCTTCATGCAGTTACAGAAGGGAGTGGCCGACACTTAAAGATCTGGCCATTAGAGCCCTAGGTTTAAGAGGTATTGCATCTGCTTTATTTCCAGTCTGAAACAAGTGTTCTGTGTTCCAGGTTGTAGACTCCAGGCTCGTCTCTGTTTTTGATGCCAGAGAACTGGAGCTGGTTATAGCTGGCACTGCAGAAATAGATCTCAACGACTGGCGTAACAACACAGAGTATCGTGGAGGTAAACTGCCTGCTGATGCTTACTAATATTTTGAAGGCTTTCAGACTAAAACGTGAAAGACTTCATCCATTTTTTCCACCTGTCTTTCCTGAAGGAATTGGCCTGTTTTGTTCAAAAAAATTTTGCGAAGATTAACTCTTGAGATAGAATAAGACTTTAAGTTTGAATCAACAGATGTAATAACGTTGAAATCGCTTCTGCAACTTCCGTCCAGGTTTTATGCGCCCTCACTTTCTAACAGGAGTTTTGACCATTGAGAACTGAAAAGGATTTGCAGGAGGAGGTCTAAAGCTTACTTACTCAGATGACTGTGAATGAACTCCTGGCCTCATTAAAAGTAATATAACAAGTCCTCTTGACTTGGGAAGGAGGCTCGAGAGTTGAATTCCTCTGCTCCTGATTACACTTCTGCAGACTACAGAACTCGTTTAGCCATCCCCTCAACCTATGCCAAGTTGGACTTTTGCTGCTTTCCTCTGACGCATGGCCTGCTTTTGCTTTAAATGCTGAGCATGATTGATCCAGGCTGTCTTGGATGATGAATAAATGCAAAATACATGAGTTCTGCATTACAGAAGGAAAGTCTCTGAGGTTCATGTATCTCTCTCTGAAATACAAGCCTTAAGTCTGAGCTGCTGACTGCCCAGTGTTACCTTGAAATAATCAGCTAATCACAAGTACAGCTGGTCCCCCAAGTTATTATCCTCTTTTTTTTTATATATATATATATATATATATAGATATTGAAACAGATTTAGCCTGGTTTTATGCTGGCTTTTACTAGCACAAACTGAGGCACAGAGCCTCACATGTGGGAGGTTTGCTGCGGAAGAGCTTGCAGCCCCAAACTCTTCTCCATGTGTTGGACTTCTGCAGTTCAAACAGGAATGTATTTGGGAACCAGAATTTAAGTCATTAAAAGTTGAACTGTGCAGTGTGTTACAGCTGGTCTTTCATATCTCACGTAGGTAGCCCCAGTTCTTGCCGAGGGGTTTTCAAGAAGCATACGTGCAATAAACATGTATTTGAATTTTAGGGTTTGAAATGAATTAGTCAAATGATAGTATCTAGTCAGGACAAGATGGGGGATGTGAATTATCAATAATCAAAAATGAGATATATTGCTAGATCGATCCTATAGATCTCTATAGGAGATTTTCTGCCCCAGATGAGTTACACTACAGTGTATGAATTTAACTTTTCTCTCTTGCTTCTTGGTTTAGGTTACCACGACGGACACATTGTAATACGGTGGTTCTGGGCAGCAGTGGAGAGATTTAACAATGAGCAGAGACTCCGGTTGTTGCAGTTTGTTACTGGAACATCAAGTGTGCCATATGAGGGCTTTGCAGCTCTCCGAGGAAGCAACGGGCTTCGGCGTTTCTGTATAGAGAAATGGGGGAAAATAACCTCCCTTCCAAGGTATGCCCCAGATGGAGTACAAAAACAGAGGTTCTGCGTGAGGCATGAGCCTGTACTTTGTTGCATTTGTCTGAAAGAGATGGTGAATCACTAAGAGCATCTTAAAGCAAGAAAGAAACGATTAGCAGTTTCTTCTATAATTACATTCAGAGATAAGTCTTTTGTTTTGCTATTTTTTTTATTTGAAGCTTCAGTTTCAATTACTTTGAGTCTGGGAAGTGGTTAAGGTGAAGATATCTGTATATCCAAACCTAGTTTTATTTTGATTCTGTATCAGGTCCAGATCAGCAGGAGCCAATTCTGTTCCTTTTACTCCCAAAATACTAATAAAAATACCTGTGAAGTTACAGAGTCATGAAAGCCAGAATCCTCTTCTGAGTTTTGTCAAGAGACGTGAGTGTAATCCCTTCATTTGCTCTGATGGTTCCACTTTCTCATCACAAGGAAGCTTAGTGGAGGAACTTCAAACTTTGTGGTGGTCATACTCAATTTATTATATCTGGCTCTGTCAGCTGGAATCAAATGAGCTGTGATGCCATGCAGTGTCCATAGATGTCCTAGTGCTTTCCTATGGAGGGGTTGTCTTCCTTTTTAAGAATGAAGGAACTGAGGCACCAAGAGGTGGTCTGGCTTACCTAAGACTACCCCAGAGAGCTGTGGCACAGCCAGCAATAACACTGAGCTTTGAGTTCTGTTCTTATCCTTCTTATCTGTAACCAGCAGCCATCCTTCCCCCAGCGATGAGTCGCCTTGTCCTTACAGTTACCTGAGGCTCTACCCAGTGTGATTACAGAGCTTTTTTTCATGGGTCTGCATCTCAGCACCTCTGAGATGAATTTGCTAAGTGAGTTTTTTACATAACATTTGCTCTCCTAAGGATGCTTTCTCCCTGCACTCCAAGGCCTGCATTGTCTATTCATATAAAAATTATTCTCCTGGAAATGAACTGAAAGCTAAAGCAAACCCTGGAGCACCCAAACGTGTTTTGCAGTTTACCTGCCTGCATTCAGAGTTTCCTCTGGTGACACTCATCAGGCCAGGGCTGGCTAGAGTCAGAGCAAGTCTTCCTTAGAAAGGTTCCAGGTCACTCAGGTTGGGAGGCATTTTCAGTGTCCCTTGGGCTTTCAGCTGCTGTTCAAAGGAGGCTGACCACTTTCATGGCACCCTACAAAAATTTGTTCTCACAGACTTGTGGATAAATTCAGACAGTCAAATAACCATGGGTTTGACCCAGTCTTCTAGTTACTTCCCTTCCATGTTGTTTACCCAGAGTCATACTGTGAGACATGGACTTGAGCAGGCTCCAGAGTTCTCTTGAGAGGAAAAGTCCAGATCTGCTCATCGTTCTAGTCCAAGTCCACCCATCCTTATGCAGTAGGGACACGCAGGATCTGGACCAGGGCACCACGTCAGCAGATGTTCTGAGCTGACACCTTACAAGGACACCCCCCTAAAATCAGGAAAAGGGAAGCAAGTGTTTTTAAGGCATAATTCATCTCACCTGAACACAGACTTTTAAAACAACTTGGCTGAATCACACCTGTTACATTCTGATTTATTTCCATTCACCATAAAGACTTGACAGATATTATAGAGAGCTAGAAAGCTAACTGATTTAAAACTGAGATTTTAAAACATAGAAATATGGAAGGTCAGCAAGATGGTTCATGCACTCTGAGCTTCAGCCAGCATTGTGGAAAGCCTGAGAGCTACAGCTTGCTATTCATGGGCCTGATCTTCATTTTGCAGCATAGATATGGTGTGGTTCTATGTAAGGGTTTTAGAACTGTCCAAGGGCAATCCATCCTACAGTCAGACAGCAGGTGGAAGTCACAGCCTGTGCAGTGTTTCTCCAGAGGGCTCCCTGCACTTCTTCCCAGAACGTAAAGGGGTGATAGGGGAGGGTGGGAGGACTTTGGCACACGCACAGAAAATACCTTGAGCTGACCCATCCGCTTCTGAAGAAGTAACTGACTTCTTTTTGCTTTTCCTAATTTTCCTTGTGAACCTAGGCATTACTTATGCCCTAGATTCAGTTAGCCCTGAGATGTTCACATTAACAACCTTATGTTTGTCTGCTAATCACTACACTTGTTATTCTCCCTGGAAGAGGCCTCCGCTCCAGGTGAAAGTTGTTCACACCTTTCAGAAGACTCAGAGCTCTGCATTCATTGTAGCCAGGGGAAAGAGAAATAACACTTGCTCATGGGGAATGAATACAGCTTGATCACTGTGAATTATTACCTGCATTTTTATAAAATTATGGGATGCTGCCAAGTATACACAGCGTTAAGATACACCGAAAACATGCAGGCTAAACTTGGAGACTCTAAATCTTCAGTTAAGCAACTAAACAAATGTTATTTTTAACTATTTTTAAATGTCTGATTATGACTTGCTCATGTTTGTTTAGATTTACTTGCTTATTGACTTAGAGGTTAAAAAAGTCATCTGTCATATCCTGTAGGCCTTTGGCCCTTGTGATATAGTATGAGCGTAAATAACTAGCTGTTTAGAATAACTGACAGAAAATTCCCTTCTCCTTCTAACAATTCCTACAATTTTACAATGAGAGTTTTCAAAGTCCATGGAAAAAGAACAGCCCTCTGACTCTTGGTAATCATCAGGTTTAGGTTCAGTTATACGTATGCTCAAATATGGTCTTAGATCTTAGGCCCTGCTCCAATAAATGCAGTGCTGTGTGAGGTGTTAGAGAAGCTGGCATTAAGCTGATGCATTTGGCTTTTCTGCTGTCCGTGTCGATGATGGGTCACTGAGGATGGGCTGGTCTGGCCTTCGGGTTTTCTAATTTCTCACAAAGTATTAAATAACTTTTAATTGTGCAAGAAGAGTGTGCCAGATTCAGTCAGTCTGATTATGTTGGTGAAAACTTGCATTACAGATTAGTAGTAGAATCATAAAATTATTAAGGTTGGAAAAGACCTCTAAGATCACCTAGTCCAACCATCCTCTCACATAGAATACTATCCACTGAACTGTGTCCCTAAGTACTACATCCACCCTTTCCTGAAACATCTGCAGAGATGTTGACTCCGCCACTTCCCTGAGAAACCTGTTCCAATGCCTGACCACTCTTCTGGAGAATAAATTCTTCCTAATACCTAATCCAAACCTCCTCTGGTGCCACTTGAAGGCTATTCACTCCAGTCCTGTCACTAGTTACACAGGAGAAGAGGCTGACCCCCGCCATAGCTTCCTTTCAGGTAGCTGTAGAGGGCTGTAATGTCTCCCCTGAGCCTCCTCCAGGCTGAACAATCCCATCTCCCTCAGCTGCTTCTCATAAGACTTGAGTTCCAGCCTCACTGTGTTATTCTGATCGTGCTCCCAGGGCCTCAACGTCTTTCTTGCAGTGAGGGGCCAAAACTCAACACAGTATTCAAGGTCCACACTAAAGCTAAGTACAGAGGAATGATCACCTCCCTGCTCCTGCTGGCACCGCTGTTTGTTTTGCACTCCAGGATGCCATTGGCCTTCTTGGCCACCTGGGCACGCTGCTGGCTCATGTTCAGCTGAGTGTTGACCAATACCCCCAGATCCTTTTCTTCTATGCAGCTTTCCAGTCACTCTGCCCCAAGCCTGTAGTGTTACATGGGGTTGTTGTATCCAAAGTGCAGGACTCAGCACTTGGTCCTGCTGAACTTCATCCCGTTGGCCTCAGGCTGTCCAGATCCCTCTGTAGGGCATTCCTATCCTCAGGCAGATCAATACTTCCACCCAACTTGGTGTCATCTGCAAACTTACTGAGAGTGCACTGAATTCCCTCATCCAAATTATCAACAGAATTATTGAATAGGATGAGCCCCAAAACTGATTTCATGGAATCACCACTTGTGGCTGGTCACTAGCTGGATCAGTTCCATTCACCACCACTCTCTGAGCCCGGCCATCCTGCCTGTTTTGTACCCAGTAAAGAGTGTACCTGTCTAAGCCATGGGCTGCCAGCTTCTCCAGGAGAATGCTGTGGAAGAGTGTCAAAGGCTTTGCTGAACTCTCGGCAGTTTACATCAACAGCCTTTCCCTCATCCACCAGGCTGGTCACCATGCTGTAGAAGATGAGGTTGGTCAGGCAAGACCTGCCTTTCGTGAACCCATGCTGGCTGGGCCTGATCCCCAGGTTGTCTCACACATGCCATGTGATTACCCTCATGATGATCTGTTTGATAACTTTTCCTTGGTACTGAGGTCAGGCTGACAGGTCTGTAGTTCCCCAGATCCTCCTTATGACCCTTTTTATAGATGGGCATCTAGTAAGCCTCCAATCCTCTGGCACCTCTCTGGTTGACCAGGACCACTGATGGATGGTGGAGAGCAGTTTGGCAGTCACGTCCATCCGCTCCCTCAGCACCCTCAGTTGGATCCCATCTGTCCCCATGGACTTGTGCCAGTCCAGATGGAGCAGCAGGTCTCTAATTGTTCCACCTGAATAGTGCAGGGTTTATTCTGCTCCTGACTGCAAACTTCCCAGGAGGCTGAGCACCCTGATAATGAATCTGACTGTTAATGACAGATGTAAAGAGGCCATTGAGAACCTCAGCCTTTTCCGTATCCTCAGTGGTCACGTTCCCCACTGCATTCAGTGAAGGATAGAGATTTTCCTTGGCCCTCCTCTTATTTTTAATATATTTGTAAAAACATTTTTGTTGTCCTTTACCACAGTGACCAGGTTGAGCTCCTGTTGAGCTTTAGCCTTTCTGATTATCTCCCTGAATATGCTAGCAACTTTTCTGTACTCTCCCTAAGTTGTCCGTCCCTTCTTCCACAGGAGGAAAACGTTCTCTCTCCCAGAATCAGTGCAAAAGTTCTTTGCTCAGACCCACCAAACCTGCTCCAAGCAATAAAGACAAGCTGCCAGGAAGCACAAAATTTTAAGTGATCCATTTACTGCTTTACTTACTGGATGATGAGGGCATATGAGGGTCAGGGTTGGTTTGCATGACTTTTATCTTGCCTTTCTTTCTAGAGAAGCCAGAATCCCTTCCATAAAAGCTTTTACCAATCTGATTCTTATTCCAGACCTCTCACTCCCTGAACACTCTCTCAAATGTCAGTGTGCTTACATGGTTGGAAGCTTAATTAAGGGAAGAAGGACTTCTTTCACGGCAATGTCTGTTTCTTGCACTGCTGATGTAATGTTTTCACCCTAAGATGTGCAGCAAGCCCAGTACTGCAAAACAGCAACTGTCCCCTGGGTTATGCTTGCTGTAATAACTGCCACTGGGATCAGTAGGAAGTCAACACCATTCAGAGGGAACTTAGCTCTTTGCTAATCCCTTGGAAGGGCCCTTCTATAGCAGTGATCACAGTAAATCTCATTACAGGGGAGAGAATGGATTTTTTGTTCTGAATTTGACTAGGTTAAGAATGACTGAAAGTCAACAGCTCTGCAGGTGTTTCTTAAATGATGTGAAATGAGGTGGTTGATGGTCAGCCAAGATGAATGACCACAAGAAAGTAAACAGCAGTGATTGTGGCTATGTCTGCACCACGCAGTAGGAGACATGAAAACGGTGATGCTTTCACATAATCACAGTCACAGAATGGATGAAGCTGGAAGGGAATTCCCTGCTCAAGTATGGCCACCGAGATCGCATTACTAAAGACTGAGTCCTGATGGCTATTGAATATCTCCAGGGAAGGAAATTCCACAACCTCTCTAGGCAACCTGTGCCAGAGCTCAGTCACTCCCACAGGAAAGATGTTTATCCTCACGTTCGGTCAGAGCTTCCTGTATTTCAGTTTGTACCCATTGCCTGGCACTGGGCACCACTGAGAACAGTCTGGCCCCATCTTCACGACGCTCTCCCTTCATATAACATGTAAGTCTCATACAGGCCTTGGTCTCATACAGTTAAATGTGCCATGGTTGAGTACCAGACGTCAGTAACATTTTCGGCTTGGGCAGGTTACATTGCACAGCCCACAGTCCTGAGCCTTCATGGCTGTGGTACTTCCACTTGTGGAGCCAGGCAGCTGAGCACCTCAGGAACAGCTTTGTGAATGGCACTCTCTTGCCCGTGGAGAATGGATTACATGAATCCTTCAGTTAATTAACTCCCAGTGGTTGATAAGTATTGACAGCGGATTGTAGAAACCACCTATGCTGCCAAAGATTGCTGATATAAATAACAGCGCAGGGCTGCTCGTGGACAACAGATGTTACCTACCACATGTAATTTCAAGGGATATATTAAATAATGGCTTTATTGATGTTCAGTTTTCACTCGCTCTCTTGTGTTCCCAATTCATGTGTGCAAATTCCGTGTTTACTGGGCACTCTCTCAGGGAACAAGCAGCTTCCCGATCTTCATTCAGGGGGTAAGAAAGGGATTGTAAAAGTTCTCCTAATTGAAGTTGTTTGATGCAGTGAAGATTACATGCCTCCAGCTATTTCAGTTGCTTTTGATGTTTCAGCATCAGTGTTTGATAAAACTCTCCCCTGAATCTCCAAGTCCCAGGCTAGCCCATCTACCAGCATCATGTTTTTCACACTTTGTGGGTGGCCTAAGAGATGATTAGCAGTCTTAAAGTTTCTCTAATACAGCTTTTCTACTTCAATTTTGAGAAAAATAACATTGCAGTAAAGGTATTACACAGAAAAGCTAGGAGTAAAACAACTTCACAGCTTCTAAAAATACTAGGGATCAGAAGCCTAGACATTATTAGATGCTGAAGCCATGTTTCCTTCTGTAGAGTTTTGTCGAACCGAATTTATCAGAGAGAGCAAGAGGGAACAGCAGTATTTCTAGCATCGTGTGAAACGACAAGCAGACTGAAAAAAAATCAATAATTTTAATGAAAGTGTGCTCAGTTGTTTTGGGGGGTGGGAAACTCAAGGCAACCAAAGTAATAGTGGAACTTTTCCTGTGTCAGGGCCTACACCTCCGCTCCTCAGTGACCTCTGACAGTTTTTCTTAATGAAGATACCTGCAGTATTTAATGCAGGGATAGCAGAGAATGACATTGCGTTTATATTTAGCTTGAGTCTTCTATTTGAAATATTCATTTGTACAGGCACAGGTATTTTGGTACCTCAGACTTTTGGGGAATTACAGATTTTTACTTTAATAGCTCCAATTTTTTTTCTCTCTTGAGTGAACTTGAATGTCCTGAGTTTCCATACAAACTTGTTTTCTCAGCATTTGTTTCCTCTTGTATTTATCTGAATTAAACTTAACATGCAGCATGTTTTCCTTCTGCAGGGCACACACATGTTTCAACCGTTTGGATCTTCCACCTTACCCCTCATATTCTATGCTGTATGAAAAGCTGTTGACAGCTGTTGAAGAAACTAGTACCTTTGGACTTGAATGAGGGGGTTCAGGCAATTCTGTTGTTTTTCTGGCTATTGATGTCATCTTTCCAAGGTCATTTAATCTTGGTTTCCCATGTTTTTTGAAAACAAAACAAAACAAAAAAGAATCAAGATCGACAAAGGCTGTGCATGAAGAACTGCCACCCTCCAAGATCTAACCTTCATGCTTTCATCCTGTTTCCTATGGACTGCTAGTCTGTATGCAATAGAAAAACAACTGTCTCAAGGTTTCTGTATATCTCTACATACCTCCATTAATAACGATGAAAATACAAATGCAAGTTACACTACACTTGATCAAATGTTAATAAATGTTTACTTCCACCTACGTTGATTAAAAAATAAAAACAAAAAAAAATCATTAAGCATTCCAAGCTTTTATATACCCACATTTTCTAAAGCAATTTGCAGCCCACCTTACTTCTTAACAGTTAAATACAGTACTAGGAGCTGTTCAAATATATTTTTCATCCATTCTTGTTTTCTCTGTACATACTGTCCATCTCAGAGACACTTATAAATAAACCAGAAATTTTTCTATATGAACTCACATCAGTTGCATCAGCTGGAACTGGCCCAGATTCACGGTGCAGATAAGACCTTCAGAAACTTAAAAAACAAGCTGTAATGCAATGCAAATCATAACAGCGATTGCTACAATTGTTCTGTGCCAGTGCTGGAGAGAACTCGCACTTCAAAGATACTGGGAGGGGCATCTCTATTGTAATGTTTACCACACAAGAAGCACACTAAAGAAGGATGTCTTATTATGTAGCATAAAGACCAGGCTCCCTTACCTTAGTATTATGTGCTTCAAGGAAAAAAGGAAATAAGATGAATGTTCTCCCCTTGTGAACACCCTTGGATTCTGTTTACCAGATCTTTGTTCTCTGATTTTTGTTTAAAATGCTCCTTTCCATATGGCATGTACAGACAATCCCATCCCGGTGTCAGAAGCCATTTATTGTCTGTCAGACTGGGCTCCACTATGGTTGCTGGGGGCAGGTTTTGGTTTTGTCAGTTTGGTTTTCTTGTTCAGTGCAAATCCCCATAACCTCGACAGTGGTTGTAGACAGAAAGTTTTGGTCTAGGATCTATTGAATGAGAAGCTGCAGTGAATGGTTGTGTTTGTCAAGGGTGAAGGGTACTGTAACTCTGTTATGGTTAAAATTTTGCTGTACTTCCTCTTGGAGTCCACCCAAAGGCCCTCCAGCCATGTGAAGTGTGACCAAACTGAAGAGCAATTTCTTTTACTTCAGACAGAACCCACTTCAAATTGATGTACTTTGCATTCCAGCTCTGGAACCAGAGAACGAAAGAAAAACAGCACTAGGCTTGTCTTTGGAAGGATTTTGCTGAGGCTATTACAGGCAACATCACTGCTCTCATTGCGTTCTACTTATTAATATTTGCTGCCCTTGTTTTCCGAGACCAATTGAAAGTGTTTGTCTTAACTGGGAAAAGAAAATAAGTATCTTTACTTCTGATGCTAATCGTGAAAGGGTGCATGAAATAGGAAGTGAGAGACTTGTGAAGGGTGAGGGAAGGTAAGTGAGAAGGTATCCTCATAGTATCTAGCAGTTCATGTGAAATACCACACTTCCTTGGGGGCTTGTTACCGTTTGAAAGGCGAGGGAACCCAAGGTGTATTTCTAGACAGTAGGTTTTATTAGTGATATAGAAAATATTTGGGTTGCTTTAGTTGCCCCGTTCATTCTATTTCTCTAACATTTCAGCCACTTTTGTAGTAATTTACTGTATGGCTTTTACTGAGAACGTATTCAATTTGTTATTCATGTTGAGTACAGTTGCATAGGGAAGCCTTAACTACACATCACCTTTGTTATACCAGACACGAATTCGAACTCGAGCACCTACTGCACGTGCCCAGCCCCACTGCAGAGTAAAGATGGAAATCTCTTTTCTGAGGACATCTGTCACGTGCATATGAACTACATCAGAGTGAATCAAAGCATGAGAGACCAAACAAAATCTTCCAGTGCATGTTATTTCTGCCTCTTCACCACTGGGCTCTAAAATTCAGTGAGTTCCTTATTTACTCCTGATCGTATTAATGTAACGAAGTTATCTGCATTTTGCCAAAGGCTGGGTGTCTTCCAACAATAGAAGAAAAGGTATATAAGTATCCAATTGGTTTGGCCAAGGAGAACAGCGTATGAAGATCTGTCTCATTAACATAGTAAAAGTAAAAAAAAAAAATTCTTTACAATGCTGGATAGTTAATTTTTTAAGTATTTAAAACCCTATTTTATTAAGAAAAAGTGAAACTATTTTTTGTAGCTTAATAAAAGATATTTGTATTACAGAGGCAGCATCAAACCCCACCGAGTGAAAGAAGAAAGGCTTGCTCCTGAAGTTCTTCTTCGTAACATATTCTGGCCCTCACCACACGCTGGGACCTCAATGAGGTGCCATGCATCTCTGTTTGACAAATGCCATCTCAAGCAGCTTGTGTGTTCCTGCTCTAGGAAATAAGCAGCACAGCCTGCTATTTCCCATCAATATCCTTAGTCCAAGCTAGCTTTCAAGTGCATAAGCTAGGAGTACTTTTAAAAGCTTTTATTCGTAGGTGTTTGTGGTGACGTCAAATTAACAAGATCGTGAGAATTTCCTTCCAGGATTTTTTTGTTTGTTTGTTTGGGGATCTTCATTAGGTTTTTGTTTGTCTGTTTGTTTGTTTGCTTGTTCTAGTCTAAAGCCGGGAGTACAGGAAAACAGACAGATATTTTCATAAAGAGAAAGAAAACACCATGCTACTCTTGCTTTTCTTTCACATTCTGTCTCTATCCCTCTCTCTTCCCAAACGCCCTACTCAGTATGTTTTCCAGCACTGCTATCATCTCTGGGATATCAAGATCTCCACCTCAGGGGCATTTTTCCATCCTTTGTGTCATACCACAGGCTGAGTCTGGACCCATTCTGGAGCGAAGGGGAAGCTGTGCACGTCAGTGTCTTTGTATGCTGGAGCGATGGAGAGAATGTTGCTAACACGTGAGGAGGAGGAACCCATTTTCTTTGCCCAGTTATTAAACCTGTCCATTACGTAATAAATTGATTTTGTTTTATTTCTGCATATGTGAGGCATACAGCCTTCCCCATGCATCTCTTGATTCCAGTGTTACTAGTATGTGTGTTCTCTTCCCAGGTCTGCATTTTCATTTGTAAAATATGACTGTCAATGACAGAACTTCTGCTTACAGTGAAATACGCGAGCAATGAGTATTCAGAAAGTCTGTTCAGCTCCTTCACCTCAGTTCCCTTTGCATGTGGCATTGGCTAGGTTAAGACAGGACATGAACTTCAACGGATTTTAAAATGCAAATTAAAAATGGCATAGGTGATCTGACAGCTGTTTTGAAACGCAGTCTCTGACAGGAGGAAGAAATGATGGTAGTTTGTACGTTTGGTTTTGGAGGGCTTACTTCTCTCAAAGTGATTACTGTGATGGCGTTAATGGTAGAAGGAAGAAAAGGAGTATTGCTGCTGATGAAATCCTGGTGCTATAGTAGCCTTATGCTGAGGATGTGAGAATGAAATTAAGTATTTTAAGGTCCTCCAGCTTGAAGTGTGACTATTCAAGCACATAAGCTATGCAGGATTTGATGCAGCACAATCACGGCTGTACCTTGCTGTTGTCTGCATCAGGTCTAAACTTTGCAAATGTCACTTCAGTCTGCAGTACATTCCATGAGCATCCGGTCTCAATCATGTGGCTGTGCATATCTGAAACTGAATTTTATGTTCTAAGGAGATCTGTGGCTATGACAAGGCAAGGAGTGAGTGGTCCAAACTACATCTAGCATCTAATGGAGAAATGGTGAGTGCTGCACAGTAGGACACAGGACTTTTTTCACCCAGTTTGCTCAAGTGCCCATGAAGTTTTTAGCGAACTGTAGCTAAGGTTTGAGGTGGTATTCTACAGGGGGGTTGGCTTTGAGCTTTGTTAATCTTGTTTCACAGTAACAAATGGTTGACATACCTCTAGCTCAAGAAAAAAAAAAAAGTAGGATACAGAATTTTAACATGGAAATTGACTAACAAGAAAACTAAAATACTCACTCTCAGCAGAGGAGTTAAACTAACAATTTGCTATTAATTTTGTGCCAGTCTATGGAAATCCAGGAGGATGAACGTGATGAGATTTGTTTAATTTCTGTTGAAATAGTAATTTTTTTTGCCCTGTCTCCATAGTAATATTAATAGGGCTTCCCAGTCAAGATTGAACACTTTCAGTCAAATGCAGACCAACAGATCTTTCTATCAAAAAGGCAGTGCTTTTTTTTATTATAATTCTTGCTGTACCTCAGTGTTCATTATTAAAAACAAAACAAAACAAAAAAAAAAACCCTGCTGCAATATACTGAATCTGTCATAGGATTTCCCATCGTGAGGTCCAACAGATTGCATTGTTACTTTCTCTCTGGTGAGTCATGTAGTTCCTTTGTTCTAGTAAAAAAACAGATGCCTGTACATAGTAGTTGCCTGTACACAGTAGTTACTAGATATAGTAAATATTGTACCATTAGCCAAATTCCCTGCAGCTTCTAATTTCTCCAAAAAACAGAAATGTCCGTTACGGTTTTTGTTAAAGACTGCATAAAGTCAATGGCAGGAAAGGTCCTCATTGTTGGACTGATTTTGCTTTTATTGACAGGGAAATGTCACACGATAGGCTGTGCTTTCTATTCTACCATATCACTATAGAGGAATGTCAATAAAATCACTTTGTTATGGTATTGTGTGGACTGTCTCTTATAAATAATTTCTTTTGTAGAGGACATATTTTACTAGAGTGGGGGGAAACAGGTATAGGTGAAAGTCAACTGACTAGAATTGCTCTTCCTCTGCCAGGACACGATCTAATCCTTTCTGACACTTGCATTGAGGCCTTTCCACTGCCTTTGTCCAATTTCCCAGGGTATGTGTCTAAAACTTGAGGTTCTCCTCATATGTGTGCAGAACCAAAGTCCCTGTGCTCTCCTAGACAACCCTAAGACCAGCTCTGCCTTGAAAGCACGTGAGGTTATTCACTGTTACAGACAACATCTGGACAAACAGGGACAAAAGAGATACTTACCTCACTTCCACATCTAATTACTGCATTACAGGTATGAAAAGTCCAAGGATGATTTCCTAATAGCGTATGCTAAGTCTGCATTAAGTGTTGACAACAAATCAGTACCAGATGCTGTGTATGTCACACCCATTTCTTTGCTGCTCATCACCCTAATATCTCAGGCATGTTTCATTAGCACATTCCAGGCTAGATTAACTCATCTCAGTTATACAGTCAGCAGACACCTTGCTGACCATACCTGTTTTCTTACATAAATGGCACCTCATGAGGGACGATGGTAGAACAAGGACTGCTGGAAAGCCTAATTCAAATATGAACGGTTTTTACAGGGAAAAGTAGAAGCAATCTCCAAGGAAAATGGCAAGCAACATTAGTAAAACGCAGTGAGATGTGTTACTTGATCATTAGGGTGGATCAGGGACGTTGGTTTCTGCAACAGCGATCCGTGAATGTGTCTGAAACTGTCTTACAGTAACTCATTTTGTGAACTGATTTTTTGCTAAAATACAGCAATATTCCACCTGAGGCCTCCACGTGCACATGAGATGTCGTTCTGGCATGCCAACTAAACTCCGTCAGCCTATAGGATACACAACGGCCCATAGGACACATCAGTAGTAGTCCCATCCCACCCTGTGGTAGCAGTCACAGGTTTTTGTTGAAATACATGAAGAGTCAGCTCATAGCCTGACTTTGGTTCCCAAAGAAGACGGCAGCTGGACAGTAATTGTCACTTTTGCAGAACGGTGAGGAACAAAGAAGAGAGAACAAAGCCACAAAGGATCCACCGTGTCTCCTCTAATCATAAATCCTTAATTTGCTGCAAAGCTACTCTCTATTATTTTTTTTAATTTAATTCTGGTAGCCTTCAAAATTGATTTTGCCTGGAAATCCTTTTCATGGGTTTATCAAAATGAAGTGTATAGTTTTGTTTGTTCAGTTTCCATCTTCTTGGTATAAAATATTGGAGGAAAAAAAATGGTATGTTGTTGTTTGAAACATAAGCCTGATTCTTATTTGTATGAGGCTGTGCTGCAAAGCAGGTGTATATTGTCATAACTCTGCTGTAAGCAAAGTTCATCCCCACAGAGCCACTCTAGCTGGAGAATACATGAACACTACACCCAATGATATCTTTCCTGAATCGCCAGCATGTAGCATTCCATATAATAAACTTCCATGGTATAAGAAAACAGCAGAGCTGCAGGGGAAAGTTTTCTGTGTGACAAACACAAAAAAAAATACCGAGGTCACCTGTGTCTCCTTCTGTGAAGAGCAATATGCTGTGGGGACATGCCTTTGCCCTTAACACGTTTCAATATGAAAATAAAAGACAATTTCAACAGTGGGCAATTTAGGAGCTGCTGCTGCATATGATTTCCTAATGCTGGTTTTCCAGAATCAAAACAGCATTCAAAAACAAATTGCATATCCTCATACTTTTCTGTTTGCAGGATTAATATGTACGCTTCAGCCAGTAGACAGAGCAGTACATGTGCCTCACACAGTCATCATATTTAGATAACAGCTTTATCAGGAATGCAGCACTGGAATCTGCTTAGGAGCTCTGTTACAAGCTGTGATTTGACCTCAGTACCTCTTTGGTATTTCTCAGTATTAAATCCAATCAGTGAGTTTTTAAGAATGCCTGGAAGTTGGAATACAGATTACTACGTAAGATTACGCTTGCAATGTGTGACAGTGTGTGTGATGAAAGCTTCGGCATCCTTGGCAAGAGAATGCAGACTTCCCTGTTTTTGGTCTGGAATTTAACAGCTCTAGTAATTCAGGTACTAATGAACAGAACTGAGGCCTCCGAATGTCACCCCTACTACCCTGGAGAGTAAAGCATACACCATGGCTTTTAAACATAACAACTGTGCTTCAAAGATGTATTTTTAAAGTACAAACAGAAACACGTTATGCTGGGCATAGATATGAAGCAAGTGCAATTGCACTCTTAATTTTGTACAATATAAAGTCTACCTTATTTGTGGAAGGTGAATCAGTCTTGGGGACTGACTTGGTGCTGCAGAGAAGCAGTGAAAGTGATCTGAGGAGCACCCAATCTGACTGGGGACCCATATGATGTATTTTCCAACTGGTAAATGAGTGTTATTATAGTATATGTAAAACTCATGTTCAAATGGAAAATTCTGCAAAATATGAACCTGTGAAAGCACTTGGGAAGGTTGTTCTAAGATCCTCCCAGTGCAAGCTTAATTCATCTGTCATGGAAATAATGAAATAAAACCCTAGGAGCAAGACGAAAAATTACTGCCACATGAGCAGCAGTTCACATTAAAACTTTCACAAGTGTAAAAATGATTCCACGAATCTAGCGATAATGATGCATAGTGCTGCCACTTAGTGGAGCTCTGCTTTCCATCCCTAGGTTGGAAAAGTGAAAATTAGTAATGCTGGTATTTTTTTGTTGTTGTAGCTAATAAAAACTTTCAGTTTGTGCAGACGTGTCGCACAGGATTGTTTTTCAGAGGTGTTGGGTACTCAGAGCTCTGGTGCAAGTGCCTTTACGTGACGACAAAAAGAATTTGATGAATACAGGAGTGAAGCAATTCAGGTGATGAACTCTTCCTGCTGGCTCATCTGTAAAGCAATCACACCGAGAAATAAGGGGCTCCTCAGTGCAAAATAAATGACGTCACACAGAGCTCAGGCAGCTTGCAGAAATTCCAGCCACGGAAGATCATATTTCTCTGTGACTACATAAGCTGCAAGGATGAATTTAGCGCCTGAAAAACAACCTTAAGTAAGTTCTGTGTGCTGAGCTATGGGTACGTGGATTCCATGTCTCTGTTATAAATGGATTGTGATGGCAATAACAATCATTTAGGATGATTGTGTCCAAATTGCCTGAACACTTTTATAGGAGGGGGAAAGGCTCTGTGAAGACCGAGGTGTAGTCAGATAATATCGCTGAGCAAAACTTTTGTCCCTGTGCAACACATCCATGGAGCAGAACTGAGATCTCTCACGTTGTTCTGCCACCCAGGTACAATTGATCACAAAATAGGTAATGTTGCAGTGATTGAAGCCGAATTTCCAAACACCAAACATCATCTATATTTTTCTTCAGCAGATAATACATGAGAGTGACCAGCCTAGAGACATCTGTTTGCTGATCTCTGAATAAAACAAACGCTGTCCACACACGTACATGTCTCTCCTGTGGACTCCATGTGTAACCTTGTGTCACAGTGCTTAAGGTAAACGCTATTTTAATATTCAGGTAGAGCTACCGTGAGTCATGAAGAGTATGTTTATTCTTTCTACAGGGAAAAGTGTTTCCATGTATCAACTCCATAACATTCTGGCACTGCTGTGCAAATCACAGACTGTTCTACAGCCAGCATAGTAAAGGGGGAGAAAACTTTATTTTGGTCAGTTTTAGAAATAGTAAAGCACTTTTTTTTTTTTATTATTCTGTCATAGTCATGTCCTCCAAATAATTCCACCTAAGAGTGCAACAGATCCATCTTTCTGTTATACTAAGACACTGGGCTTCTGACGTCATGTCCTAAGGAAGAAAAACAGATAAATGTATGTGCCATAGGGGACAAAAGTTCTTTCACAGAGAAGGAAACAATACATTCAGAATTCTCCATAATTTAAATAGAAATATATTTTAAATTTGTCTGAATAAACGTATGTCCAAAACTTGAAGGCCTGTGATCTGTCATACTCAGAATCAACTGCTGCATTGTTACAGGAATTCAATTACCTAAAGCATATGGTTTACTATAAATTTGGCCAGAGAATCGTAAATATCCCCAAATATTTCAAGAATGCTCTGTTTGTGTTTCAGAATCAGTAACCGTACTTCTTTCTATTAATTTTCTTTGCAGATTTTTTTTCTCCTAGGGAAATGTGATTGAGAATGTAAAGAAGTAGAAATGATCATAGGGACTAAGCATTTGAAACCTTTATTTAGGATTAACATACTTTTAAGATAAGAACTTTTTTACAGAAAACAGCATTTTTTCCATAGTAACTGCCTCTGACACGTACTTTTAGATGTACCAATTTTTAAGCACCACCATTTAATCCAAGTGTTATCCTTCAGCAGAAGCAGTCTGGCTCTGCTACAATCTAAACAACATTCTGAGTGGAAAGCGCATCAGTACCATAAGTCTCAAACTCTCCATTATTCTGGTTCTGGAAGTTATTCTTCAGCTATTTAATCCCGCAAATCAAGTTTGGCATGAAGTGAACGAGGAAATTTCACAGAAACGCCTTGTCAGCAGTTCTTCTCCCACTTGAATCTTCACCAATTAATGACCGGGGTTTGGCCCGGATCCTTCCTTGCATGCTGGCCCGCTTCCTCGTTAGCTGCTCCTTCGTTGTGCTCTGGACACAGGCAGGCAGTGGCACGGAGATGCTGTGCCATGAATGCAGACAAATTCAGCAGGGCTGCCTGGGCGAGCCACTGTCACATAGAACTGTGCTCTTCAGCACTCCAGAACACTAGGGAAGCCAAGCAGCGAAGAGCTACAGAGATGAGCCAGGCGTGGCTGCTTCCCAAGCCTCTTCCAGCTCTGTCCATTGGTTGAACAACCACGGAAACAAACTCCATGCTTGGTTAGGGAACGCAGGTATGCCCTGCCAGACCAGTGTGCACAAGGAGCACAGAAGCTCTCGCAGTAATCAATCCTATACCTGCACAGCGGCAAGAAGTAAAAACTTCACAAGCAAACAAAACAAAACTGTAACTATGGACTACACGTTCAACACATTGGCCAAGAAGGCCAGTGGCATCCTGGCCTGTATTAGGAATAGTGTGGCCAGCAGGAGCAGGGAGGTGATCATCCCCCTGTACTCAGCTCTCGAGTACTGTGTTCAGTTTTGGGCCCCTCACTATAAGAGAGACATCGAGGCCCTGGAGCGTGTTCAGAGAAGGGCAACAAAACTGGTGAGGGGTCTGGAGCACAGGTCTTACGAGGAGCAGCTGAGGGAGCTGGGATTGTTCAGCCTGGAGAAAAGGAGGCTCAGAGGAGACCTCATTGCACTCTACCACTTCCTGAAGGGAGGCTGTGGTGAGGAGGGGGTCAGCCTCTTCTCCCAGGTAACTAATGACAGGACGAGAGGGAATGGACACAAGTTGTGCCGGGGAAGATTTAGATTAGATTTGAGGAAAAAATTTTTCTCTGAGAGAGTGGTCCGGCACTGGAATGGCCTGCCTAGGGAGGTGGTTGAGGCACCGTCCCTAGCGCTGTTCAAGAAGCGTTTAGATGAGGTGCTGAGGGATTTGATTGAGTAGCTTGGTGTGTAGGGATGGTGGTGTGAGGACGGTTGGACTAGATGATCTTGTAGGTCCTTTCCAACCTAATGAATCTATGAGGTGAGGTCAAGAGGTGACCCAGACGCCGCCGGACCGCCTGAGTCCCACGAGCATTCCCAGCCGCCCCCGGCAGGTGGCGCTGCCGTGCCGCCGCCCCGCGCTCCCCTCCCCCCGCCCGGCAAGGTGATTGTGGCAGGGCGGGGCCCCGCGGCCACGCCCCTCCGGCGGCCACGCGTGTAACGCTCCTCCTTCCCTCGAGCCGCGTTGCGCGGGTGGGAGTGGTGCCGGAGCGCGGCGGGGAGCAGCGTTCTGGGAGTAGCTATGAGCCCCGAGGAGAAGCCGCTGCCCGGCCGCTCCCGCGACGAGCGGCCGCCGCAGGCCGCTGCCGGCCGGGGCCGTAGGCGAGGCGGTTTGCTGGCAGAGATCCGCACGCCCATCCGCACCGAGCCGTTCCAGCTGCGCTACAGCCTCAGCCCCGGCAGGGAGCTCGGCAGGTGGGTGTGACAGCGCTCTCGCTCCGGGTTCGGCGTGCTTCGTCTGTAACGCGTGGAGGGGCGAGCGGGCGGGAGGTGCGGCCGTGCTGCTGAGTGCAGCTTGCCGGCACCGCGAGTGCTGGGACACCGCCATGCTAAATACAACAGACCTGGCTGCTCGGGATGGCAGTTGCCTGACCTGACGTTTGGCTTCATCTTAAAGCCGTGTTAATTTGGTTGTCCCCGAATCGGAATGTTCGCGGATGGATCTTAACGTTGCTTTCGTGTTCGACGTTGAACTTTCTGAAAGGTTCCCGTTTTTGGTCAGCGTGCTCTTGCGTGATTTCAGCAGTAGTCATTTGAGATGAGCTAATCCAAAGTGTTGCCTCCTTTGCAAAGGAGAATGCAACAGTTGCTTCCCAGCTATGCGTGCACACTGGGAGGAGCCCTATGGAGAAAAGACTTGGAGAGAGAAGGGTGTCCAGCAGGGTGAAGGAGGTGATTGTCCCCCTCCACTCAGCCTTTGTGAGGCACCATCTGGAGTACTGCATCCAGGCCTGGGACCACAGCATGAGAGAGAGGTGTGGAGCTGTTGGAGCAGGTCTGGAGGAGAGCATCTGTATGCTGCATCATTTTGCTGTAAAATCGGGGACAGTGTTTTGATTATTTTCTGGTGACAAACTTGAGCGTGTTTCTGCACGCTCTGGATGTCTGAGCTCCATGTTCTAGAAGCGCTGCCTCAATCGAAATTTCTTGTCGCTGATTCACGTTACCCAAAGCCTTTTTGGAGTGTCCATTCAAATTGTGTTCAGATGCTCTTCGACAAAATACCCCCTAGCTCATTGTACACAAAATACCATTGGGCTATTAATTCTTCAGCTCCTTGATGTAGCATTGCACTCTTTTAGTGTAAAACAAGCTATGCACGTGTTGGTAGCTATAATTTCTGTACTAAAAATAACACTTCTGGTTCTGGAGGTGAGTTGGAAAAAGGCCTGAACAGTAGGTACTGCTTTTCCTCTGGAACATAAGAGTATTCTTAAGTGACTGCTCTAAACCAAGCAGTCTTCTGCCAGGAGAAGATATGCACGTGTAGTGCATACCTGTAAGGGTACTTCATGTTCAATTCAGTTGATTCTCCTCATTCGCATTTTCTTTCTAAAGAAACAAGCCTTCTCTCTGCCCAGACCTAAGAATAGCTATTTTAATCATCTGAGGAAACTGAATAGAATGATGGTGTATTCTTATTTATTTATTTATTTATTTACTGTGGTTTCGTGGATAGGTAAGCTAGCTCTTGATTTTGTTTTCCAAGTTTTCTGACATAAGCTTCTCAGGTAGCTTTCAGGAGCTCACGTCTTAGTCAGATGCGATTTTTCATCAGTTGAGTGCATCAATAAGAATGGATAGATATGCTGTCACACTTCTAAGCAGCTGTTGAAGCAGTTGGGGAAGTGAGAAGGAAGTGAAGGCGAGACTTGCAAGCAGCTGATTGCATCATTTGAGAGCAGGCTTACGTGGGGAAACAGCCGTGTACATCAGAAATGGAACCTCCTCACGCTTTGGCTCTTTGGAAATCAGAAAATGTAGAAGAAAGTCACCCTTTGGAAAAAACATTTGACATGAATTATGTAATAAATTGCATATAGTGTTATGGATCTCAGAAAAATAATAATAATTGCTGATATTTGTAGCAGTGACTGTGCTTTTTACCTCGTCTTAAAACTGTTACTGTAAGGTTAGTTCTTTGTTTCCCTTTGCCAGACAGAATTAATTGATGTGACATAAATTCTGCTTTGACATTTGATTGGTGATGCGAGGCTCTTCCTCTAAGCCATAATGTATGCCAGATAAAGTAATGCTAATTCTGTTGGCAGTCTTGAAAGATGACATTGAGCTTCTTTATGATCAGATATGATATCTTAAATCATAATTCTTGACTGAGGCTCTTGTGAAGACTGAGAATCAACTCGTTTTCTATTCAGGTCATCCTCAAAAGCATTTTTGTTTGCTTGGATGACTGATAGTCGTTTATTAACTTCAGAGAGGAGCATGAAGTATTACCTCTCAATGTAATCTCCCTTCAGTGTAGAGTTCTCCCTGGTAGCTCCTCTTAATGTAGCTAAACAGGTAATGCTGATGCTTAATTGTTTTTGCAATTTAATAGCAGATCCGTTTCTTGAAAGGAATTTCGATAAGCAAGATCTTAAGAAACACAAAGATGCACCATCTGGGTGTGCTTTATGTGAAAGCTTTTTCATACCTGTCTTTATTTCTGTCTTCTCCGTGGTCTCTGTCAAAAAGGAAGTCCTTAGGAATTTGTCTCTTGGCTTAACTTATTGCTTTGATGATTTTTTTCCAGTGGACGGTATCTTTGATTCTGAAATAGTCTCAGATGTGAATCTAGGTAGGTGCATAATTAGTTCTGTTAGTTAGAAGTATCAGGGTTGGGTTGCACTTGGGTTGGGGGAGTCCCAGCTATGCGTGCACACTGGGAGGAGCCCTATGGAGAAAAGACTTGGAGAGAGAAGGGTGTCCAGCAGGGTGAAGGAGGTGATTGTCCCCCTCCACTCAGCCTTTGTGGTGCACCATCTGGAGTACTGCATCCAGGTCTGGGACCACAGCATGAGAGAGATGTGGAGCTGTTGGAGCAGGTCTGGAGAAGAGCCACAAAGACGATCAGAAGGCTGGAGCACCTCTTGTATGAAAAAACACAGAGAGGGCTGGTCTCGTTTAGCTTGGGGAAGACTTTGTAGAGACATCATTGCAGCCCTCCAATACTTGAGGGGAGCTTATGATGAGAAGGGGACTGACTTTTTATGCTGTCTGATAGCGCTAGAGGAAGACAGGTTTGTTTGTTTGTTTGTTTTTTAAGAGCAAAGCAAGTTTTAAACTAAAAGATGGGAGTTTTAGATTAGAGCTGAAGGAAATTCGTTATTCAGAGGGTGGTGAGTAGAGAGATGTTCAAGGCCAGGCCAGATGGGGCCCTGGGCAGCCTGATCTGGTGGGAGGTTTCCATCCCTTCAACAAGGGGCTGCAACTAGGAGAGCTTTAAGGTCCCTGTTGACTCAGGCCATTCAGTGTGATTCTGCATGAGTGATTCTCCTTAAAAACAGGTATGCGTTAACCCAGTGGCTGAGATTTTTGGTTTAAAAGCACAGTATCTGTGTATCCACTAGGTATTAATTTCTCTTTTTCTTTTAACTACTTTTTTTTCTTCTTTTGGAATAGTTGCTACTTTTCTCCATGTGCATTGTTTGGATTTGGTGCTGAAGTGCAGCTTCAGCAGCAGTCGGAATGCTTTTATTAAATGCATAACTTTACATTGTCCGCAAGTCATAAACATCTTCATTTGGGATAGCTTAAAACCCTTCTCTCTGGCTACAGCTGGAAGGTTGTTCTCAATTGTGGTTAGGGTTGCAGTACTGGAGGGATGTTTACTGTTAGAGCCACAACGCTAATCACAGGCTGCCTAGAACTCTGATTAAAGGAATCACCATCCTTGCAATATTCTGGGGATCGAGAGTGCATGATGTCTGGAATGTTTCAGTGTTCTTGATGAGCTGTACACGCTACAAACAGTTGTTGTTTTTTGACAGATCTGCAGCCATTCGTTAGGCTTTTGGGTGGCATTCCTGAGTAACCGTGGCTGTTATCAGTACTTATAAATTAGACTGTTGTAGCGAGCTCGACTAACGGATATCCACTTGGTGGATGCTTATTTGACTTAATTCCAGCTGGGTGATTTTGAAACAAATTTCTATTATAAGCAGGGTGACCACAAGTGCTTTCAGCAGTTACTCTTCATGGAAAGCAGTCTAGGTTAGGAGCTGCGAGAGTGAAACTTCAGACACAAGCTGAATTAGTTAATTCTGTGTATTTTAGCTTGGACGTAGGAAAGGCAAGACTCAAGAAATTGTATTCCAGACCAGATCAGGACTCTAATTTTGGTTTTAGCTACCCTGCAATAAGTTAAATACGGAAACAGGGATGACTCTCCAAGCTATTCCTACAGCTTTATAAGAAAATGTTGACATGGAAGTAAAATTGGTCATTTTGTCTAACGTTATACCTGTATGGTATGGCTCAAGGGATGAGGATTCACCATCAGCTGATATACTAGTTCATAGAGCTTTTCATTCCAGAAATCATGAATGGAATTGAGTGGAGCAGGAGGCTTGGGAAGTTTAGGGCAGGTACTTCGGCCCAAAATGCTGTGGGGGAAGACTTCTGAAAGTCTTGCAGCATGTTTTTTAACTAAACTGCTGGCTTGGTGTAACTCATCCACTGTGTTTTGTCAGAAATGATACTCCTTAACGTGGGCTGTGCTCAGTTCTGCATGGGGTATGCTTGTATTCGTGTTTTCATTACTGTAAAAGCTGTTAGAATGTTCCCTTGAACATTGCAGTGAAACAGTAACTGGGCAATTCGTTTACTAAAGTATAGTCACAGAAAGAATAATCTGTTTGCTTGTATCTGTTTTTACTTGCTTTTTATGAAAGGATATCTTAACTTCCTGAACTAGCACAGCTTATTTCTGGTGTATGTTTGAAGATTTGAGGTTACTGGAACTGATAGTTTGCAGTTGTTTTCTGTTTTAAAATCCTTATTTTTAATGGAGATAAGAACATAACAGTCCAGAATGTAACCTAAACACTTTATAGTAGAGGCTACCACTCAGTAAGGCATCTCTCTAATTTGAGAGGACGCCCTTAATAGTGATTTAGTTCAGGTTTTCTGAAATTATAATTTACGAGGGTTATACTGAAGTTGTCACTGAGGGACTTAGAACTAACTTACAATTCTTCTTTAATTTCAGAGGAAAATTTGCAGTGGTGAAGAAATGCATCCAAAAAGACACTGAAAGAGAGTTTGCAGCGAAATTCATGAGAAAAAGAAGAAAGGGCCAAGACTGTCGGATGGAAATAATCCATGAAATAGCAGTCCTTGAATTGGCACAATGCAACCTTTGGGTCATTAACTTGCATGAAGTTTATGAAACCGCAACGGAGATGATTTTAGTCCTGGAATAGTAAGTACTAGTAATAATTCAGTATTTGCTTAAAATTGTAGTTTAAAACTCTTTTGCATCCACATGAATAATGTGAAAAGTAATTTTACTGCTTGCCTGTCACTTGCTTGAGCTCAAAAACTTGCCAGGAGAATCAGTATTGCAGGAAGTTATGTGCAGTCTTGTAACTGTAGCAGAATATAACAATTTTTCTAGTTCTGTAATATCTTTCAAAGCTGAAATATAAACTAAATACTCAATGAAAAAATCTTAAGTGAAATCTGAACTGCGTATACTTCACACTTGGAGTGAAGTCTGTTCATTTTACCTGTTTTGAAGAAGGTATTAAAACTTGACACCGTGTGTTTTAATGAAAGTGTCAAAACCTGCTGCAATCAAGAGTGAAGAGCTTCATAGTTAACGACCGTCTCTTTTTTCTGCCCTTAATTAAAAGCTATGAAAATTAAGCTAAACAGATTGTTTTGCTCAGAAGATTTTTGTTCGTGGTTTGTTTTTCTTGGAGGAGGAAGGGTTGGAGTTCTGTGTAGACAAAGCTGACCAGCATCCGAATTTGTTGCTTTTCTCAGTGTAGCATACCTTTAAGTAAACATTTAAGTGAACACAAGTTCAGTGTTAACTGGGATAGCATACTTATAAGGAAGTTAGAGATTTTGCTTCTCTTGGGTGCTCTATCTGGTTAAACTATGAAGTATTCCACCTGCATGGTCTTTCGGGAAGTACAGAAGCTTAGAACAGCAAGCACTCCCATGCTCAGTGCTCGCAGGGTGGCTAACTGCTTTTTCTTAACGTGATGCAGGCAAGAGCATGTCTTCCACTTGATGGAAAAAAGCAAGAGAGCTATGTCGGTGTTTTATTTGAAGACCTTTAGGGCAGGCACTTGAGATGTGTTCCAAACATAGCACTCAAACTATTTTAATTCTGAATCTTTTGTATTCCACGTTCGCCTGGAATAGTGACATTTAACTTGTGACCCTACACTTTAACTGTTTTTCCTCCCCGAGTTTGTCCAGACAGGCGGTTCTACAGCTCTGAATGCTCATCTGATATTCCAGAGGCTTAGTTTTTCTTCATATAGGATTCTGATAGGTAGACAAGTGCTTTTTGCTGTTGAACAGCTCAGTTGAGATCATGTTCAGACACTACGGATTTAAAATAACTGTGAGAGTAACAGTGGGGCTTGGTGATTGAGAAGTGACTTGACCTATCCTGCTGAAGTCTGGTTTGTACAGCTGTTCTCTTCTGATTACACAAATGAATGGCGAGATATGTGCCCAAATCTGATGTTACTCCAAAAGAAACTGCATCTTTGAAGTTCAGTGAAATGGAATTAGACTGTGGTGGTGTTTTTGTTTTGTTTTTTTTACAAAGGCAAACTTCTTTCGTAAATGTTTTTCTTTTTCTGTGTTGTGCTATGAGTGATTTTTGAAATGTTCCATTTTTCATTATAATACAGAAGCGTCACAGAGCTTCTGGAGTCTGACTGCTGGTACTGGAGGTGAAAAAGTATATGTTTTAAGCACTGGTAGCAGATTTAATGAGAATACAGTTTATGAGAACACAAGCAGCAGAATTCAGAGCTTGAAATGAGCATTAGGTTTTATGATAGTTGTTAAGCAAAATTGCTGGTCTTCATTTAGAACTCAGTTCTCCTACAAAACATTTTGAATACAAAGTATTAGCCAGTAATTAGGTTGTTCAGTAATTAGCATCGTGATTATTTTTATATGCATCAGTCATACCTTGTTGCAGATAAATAGCTGTGTTGGAGTTGTAAATTAAAAAAGAAACGCTCTTTCACTGACTTCAGCAAATATGTCTGGCTGCTTCTTTCATGTCAGCATGTTCCAGAGGCATGTTGCAACAGCACAGGTATGAACGCTGGTAGATTTCTGACGTTTTGTATGCAAAGGATTAAAGAACGTATCTGGACTGTAAGCTTCTCTAGGGCATTTCAGTTTCTATTAAGCTTCAACGGTCTGTGTGGCAGATCTTTATCATGGAAAGGAGAAAAATACTTAATTGTTGCCCAATAACTTTATCTGCTAAGATTTAGAAGTTTCCTCTCTTGAGGGCTGGTCTGTTGTGAGGAGGTGAGGTGTTATTGTTTTGCCTTTGCAGGAAGAAATCTTAATCGCATGGAGGGTTGTCTTTAAAACAGTATCGGCTTTGACAGAAAGCATACTTAAAATTGCCTACAGAGTGTTAATGTCAGTTCCAAGCAATGTAAGACATTGAGCCTTTAGCATTATTTTTAACTGTAGGATGGCAGAACTGCATTTGTATCCGCACAAACACTGAATTCTTAAGGTTTTGTGCAAACAAACTGCAGAGAATTGAAAGAGCTAGTCTGAAGGAGTAGTGTGTAAAGCCTGGAATTATCCTATGGAACAGTGACATTTTTCTGTTTTAGTGAAAATGGAATTAAAAACCTGGGTTGTTATTAGTGTTATCACTATGTGGTTGTACATCTCCGGAAGGAACAGATGTTAGCTTGTTAGCGGGTCACCTTTTAAACAAATCTGTATGTCTAACTTCTAAATCAAGGGAATTACGTGTTGGATACACATAATTGGATGCAAAATGGATAGTTACCTGCCAGAATGTTGTGTATAGAGAGTAGACTTCTGTCTTGCTTACTTTAAGCAAAAGGAAAGTTATCTTCATCATCTTGAGATGGTTGGAGTTTATTTGATATGCTGAATTAAGTACTTTTTCTACCTATTGGACCTGGGTAGTGTTACTGTCTGTGTTGTCTTGGTGAACCTGTGCTGTTTCTGATGCCTGCACCTTATCTTCCTAGTAGAGCACTTAACAAATGTTTATTACTAAATGGCTATCTCAGATCAGCAGTGAAGTTTCTGGGAGAAACTTCTCAAACCGTGTTGATTACCTTGCACTCTGCATCTCATTCAGCTCTTAGGCTCCTTGATCAGAAAGATGGGAGAGGCAGGAGAAGTACGCATTTGTCTGGGAACAGGGAACTTTATTAAATAAACCAAAACAAAACAACAGTCTGTGCAATTTAATGTGTATGAGTGCTTTTCTGCTCATACTTATGCCCTCATCAGGTATGGATTTTCAGTAATCTTTGCCTTTGGTCACATTGGTATGTTAGGGTAGCTTTACACTTCAAAAATTCTCAGTGAATTTGCTGTCATACTTGCCACCTAATGGTGCACCTCACCAAGGAAATGTTGATGTATTGTAAACACACTTGAAAGAAAAAGGATGTAGAATTTTGTACAGTGCACGGAGACAGGAAGAGGCTCAGTCTCCTCTGAATTTAATGTCAGTGTAGTTGTAACCATGGTTAACGTTCTAGACATCGACTGACTTTTAACTATTCGATTATTCTGTTTAGGAGTAACAATGTTAGCATGATGTCAGTGATTAAAAGCACTTGGATTTAGCTTGAATCACAGAATTGTAGGGATTGGAAGGGACCTCGAAATCATCTAGTCCAACCCTGAGACTGTATAAAGACTATATAGAAGTTAGTGATACAATAGTACTGTCATAAATACATGAGTTTCTGAAGTATTCTACTCACTGCAGCTTTTTGGTTTGGGAGTAAATTATCTTATTTCTCTCGTATGCACTTCCTTAGGAAGGTGTAGAAATAATGTGTTCTAAACAATTCTTGAGTTTCAAGAAGTCATGCCCCTAAATATTTCCTTATCCATCTTTTCCAGAGTAAGATGGCTTGCTCACCTAAATATTTTAGTGTCCTAAAGACAATTCTTTGCTTTTTATTTACTAGGGAATTTTCTTTGGAGGAGGGTCAGGGTACTTAGTAACTTGCAGAGCAGTTACTTCATAGTTACAACTTTCAGAGCAAAAGCTTAATGGAAAATGTTTTCTTGGAGGGGAAAATGGGTACATGTTAAACACCTGGGAACTCTTGATCTGTACAGGTACTGAAATCACAGCAATGTTGTGTTTGTAGTACTTTGAGGTATTTTTGTCTCTCCTGTGCTTCCTTGTTTTTGTTTTTTGTTTTGGTTGTTTTTTTTTTTTTTTTTTCCCTGACCTCTATCTAGGGGATACAAAATAACTAAGTGGAAAGTATTGTTAAGCAGCCTGGCAAAAATTGGCACAGATCTGTAGGAGAATCTTCTTAGAGTTCATTTTGACATTGTGCTTTCAAACCCCTATGACTGAGCTGGCTCACAGTCAGCTGACTCTTTTGCTTAAAGGAGTCAGTTAAGCTCTGTTCACAGCAACAATACCCAAAACAATCTTGCAGTTAGGAAGTTTGCAAATCCCCCATGTTCCTCTAAAGAGCACCAAGTGTATGTTCAAATGTAGTCATTTTGAGATAAAGTCAGTCTGGAGGTAGGTTTTCTATCTACAATCTAAATAGAGAAGTTGATTTAAAAACAAAAACACTGCGTGTTAAAACTTTTTTTTTTTTTTTAATGTGAAACTTCTTTGTAAAGCTAAGAACGTATTTATGTCTGTTGGCTGGGAACTACCGTGTTTCATACGTCATGAAGTAGGTGTATGTGTCTAAAGGCTTTATTTGTTTGGCTCACTTCTGAAGGTGCCTAAGTTCGTCATCTTTAAAAAGTGCTGCCAGTTACTTAAATACTTTTATTTCAAAACATTTTTTTGGATCTAGGGTTTTCTACTCTCGTATTATCTTGTCTTTTCATTTCAGTAATGAGACATTTTGTTTCAACTTCTTCTTGCCTTGACTACTAAGAAAATTCAAAGTTATTTAAGTATAATATTAAAATTCTGGGTAGCTTGTGGTTTAGCTTGGTGTCTGCTTTAGCATTCTAATTTGTTAGTGTAGCTTAATTGTAGCATATGTGTATTAAGTAGGCATACATCATACAGGGCCTTGTAAGACCTACCTCATGCTGATTCTCAGCTGAGCTTATTAAAGCTTATTAAAGAAGAAAGTGTCATCCCTGTTTGGCAACCGTTGTGGGGAATGAGTCCTCTTTCACATAGATGGAAGTGGCAGAATTAGGCGGCAGAGATACCATCAAAATCCCAGGCTTGCTGCTGTGAAACACAGTAGTATTTTTGGTAATGGGTTTTATCACTATCTATACATTAAAATTTAATGCTACAAAGTATTAAATCAGTCTTCTGAGTAACATATTATGACACTCTGAAAATGGTATTTGTTTCATTTATTGGTTACATGAGGCATTTTTATATATTTATCTTGAAGTTCTAAGTGATGCTGCTTTTTTAAAAAAAAGGAATGTGATTTAAAATGTTAGAATAAATTATCCATGTCCATTTTAAAAAAATGTAATTAGTATCTGGATCTTATCCAAAACTGGACTATGGTTATCTTTTTCCTTGAATTAAATAAAAACATGCTGAAGAAATGTAATGGACAGTGTCAGGAGCATAGATTTTTTCAAGAATTGAAGTATTGACACTCACTGTGTGAAAACTTCTCTCATTCTTTTTCTGTCATGTTTGGTACAGGATTAAGAAGAATGTTTAATAGTCTTCTTCAAGGGGAAAAAAAAATTTAGTTTAATAAAGCAAATCATACCGCTGTATCAGCCAGCGCAATGAAGAGAAATACAAAGCTTTAAATAAAAAGTTGAGATGTAACCATCTTCTAAATTCATTTTTTTCTTGCAAGACAATCTCCAGTGAGAATTTTAAATAGCATGAGACTATCTGGGAAGATAAAATAAAAATGTAAATCATGAGGAATTTTAAGGCTCAAGGACCACATCAACCAAGTTCGAATTCAGAAGATTAAAACACTGAATGTATTTAAGTGATGGGTTTTTTTTTCTCCTCAGTCCGTAATTCAGATTCACCGTTTTATAGAACTGCCTCGTTTGCTTGTTAGGTCCTTGTTGAAAATGTCTTTCTCTTCTGGGTGGCTTAAGTACTGTAATTTATTTTTAAAAGTGCAAGCCAAGGTAGAAGTTGTTATGCATCAGTGAAGATCAATGTTTGTGCAAAGTCATTGTGAGGTAACTGAAGACAGCTGCTCTTAGGGGGTTTCACCATCTCTCACCCATCTGATCATAGAATTTCACACAGAACAGAAATGTTGGTACCATCCATACATTGATCAGTAGTAATTCAAAAATCCATTGGTACAATTGCTCTATTCTCATGCTGTTCTAAGATGGAGCCTCTGTTTTGCTTATTTCTGTTGCTACAGAGATGATCTTGTATGTTGCTTTAGAGTACTTGACAAACATGTTTTCATCTGTAGTTATTTATTTTCCTGTTTTTCTTTTATTTATGTAAGCATACATAAGTGAAAGATAAGGAATCAAGCTCTGACAGCTGAAATTTTCAAAAATATTTTGAGATGAAAGCTGTGTGGAAACTTGGTGCACCCCTGTACGCTAGAGCTTTCACAAGCAACTCAACTATGAACTTTGTGTTTAGGCTTTTCTGAGTCTGTACGAAGTGTTTTGAGGAGAGTTAGGGCTGGAACTATTTTGTACCATGTTTACAAAGGCTTACTTTGCCAAATTTCCATGTAGTTTAATAGAAATAGCAAAAAACACATATTTATGTTTAACACTGCCCTTAAACAAATGTGGTATTCATCTCCTGAGAATAGTCGTTTTATATTTCCAAAATAGTCTCAAGAGTTTCTGTAGGCTCTTATTTCACTTAAGTCAGGGAATATTATCTTTGCTTCTTTTGAAAGCTGACATACTGAATGGAAGTCTTGCTAGGCCATTAGAGCTTGTAGAATGTTTAATAACTGAAAATATCACTGTTGGATGATACCATCTGCTGATCTTTTCTATGCTAATATAATAAAATGAGTGCTATAGCTTATCATTCCAAAAACTAACATTCGTACTGTTCTGTAGTGCTGCTGGAGGTGAGATCTTTGACCAGTGTGTTGCTGAAAGAGAGGAAGCCTTCAAAGAGAAGGATGTGAAACGACTTATGAAGCAGATCTTAGAAGGAGTTTCGTTCTTGCACAGAAACAACGTGGTTCATCTTGACTTAAAGGTATGAGTTGCAGTACTTTTCTTACTTCTTAAATGCTGGCTTCCTCACTGGTCACATCATACTGAGAACACAACTTTATCATAAAAAATGGGTTTCTTTGTCCTAAGAAAGCCAGAGTATTGTGTACAGTTAAGATGTGAGTTGTAACCCAGGGATTTTTAGTAAGCTAGAACTAATTTTATACAGCTTTCATCCCTATGTTCTTATGAAATAAAGCAATTTTATTCTATTTTGATGTTGAACTACTTTTCTAAGCACACCAGTATTAAGACTGTCTTGTGTTAACATTTTCTAATTCTCCTATGTATGTGTCCAATTCCTCTGTTATTTACTAAGCAAGTAGTGAGTCACTATATGTGTCTTCTGTTACCAGAATCCTTATTTATACTTCACTGCATTTGAGCAGTACGGAGCTACCACTAGCTTCCTGTATCAAGCTGTACATACTTACATTTAACTGAAAATCATGAACCATTAATCAGCTAAAGCAGAAAACGAGAATATTTGTACACAAATATCTCATCTGTCAGTGTTGCCTTTATTTAAACCTTCCTAGAATCTGTTAAAACTTTGTGGCCTGCTGATTTAGTTACACATATTAAATAATTCTACTAATATTTAATGAAAATTTCCTAGCAAGTGGTAAGTGTCCAAGAGGACTGAAGTTCTGGTATGTTTATAGAAGGCACTCAGGGTCTCTGATTCATCTGTACCTATACTGTGATGGCCAAACGTATTTCCATCAAATTTCCTTGAGGCAGTTTATGTGAAATTAAAGCATGTCATGTCTTTTGTGGACAGTATATATTTGTACATTTTTGAAGTTAAAGCTGCGCTGTTCCTTAGCCAGGGTATCTGGGCATCTAATAAGAAATGTGTTGTGTTTATATGTTATTACAGTACTTAATTGTGAAAGTACAGTGGAGAGTTGATTCCAGCTTGCAAGCAAATAGCATTCTCAAAGCTGGGAATTTTTTTAAGCAAGCTTTTTTCTAACTGATCAAAAAACTGATGTGGTAAAATAGAACATCTCCAGTACAGAGGTTAAAAGGCCTAGCATTGCTTTGCTAGCTTTTATAAAATGTAATTAGTTGGGTGCTGCTTTTTGTGATGTGATAGAAGAAGAATTTGCTTAAGTGGTTGTTAGACTGTGACTGTAAGTTTGTTGTCTTAGTCTCGTATTATAAATCTGATCAACCAGATCTGTGAGGCTGACAGCTTGATGTTGCTTCTGTCTGACTCTTTACTAGGTGCAAAACTTACGTATGAGAAAAACTGAGTATTTTGATGTGGCTTAGCAGGGTTCATGCCTAATTATTTCTTTCCAAAAGTGTGTTTCTTGTGAAACGTGGTTGAAACTTCATGTGTTTTTAATACCAAAACACAAGAATGTAATCCAGTTTTGACACAGAGAAGAGTAAATATAATGCTACTGAGTGTAAATTAAATATCATTCAGCAGCATTGTGTCAATTCTATTTAATTTGCAGGGTGTGCATAGAGTGTAGTTGCGAGTCTTTCGTCTCCTCTTAATGGCACTTAAAAGCTGCTGAGTAAGGAAAGCTTTTTTCATCAGCTGTTCGACTTGATGGTGTTTGGTAAAGCTTAATTAGGAATGGGAAAGAATTTAAATAATAATAAAAAAAAAAGTAGGGAATTTGAGGAAGGACTAGCTGCTGCTTGTCTGAGATAGATAAAGCTGTACATTGCCAATTAACTGCTTTGAGCAGTGCTTCTCTATAGAACGTGTTACTGTGCTTATCCAAAAGACACGTTTTTTCTTCTGTATGGTTCCCAAGATGTTGTGTACTGTGAGGAATTAAGAGTTGTCATTTGAAAATTGCTTTGGCTGTCGCTTTACACCCATGTTCAGAAAGTAAACCAATTGAATTATAGAGGTAGTGTCCTGTTGAGAAATTTCATCTGGAGTGTTTTTTTAATGAGTATTCCAAGAAAAGTAAGATTGAGTGTTCATTAGAACGTGCTAGTATTCATTAGTTCATAAGTATTAGTCAATATACCAATATATTAGTATTAATAGAAGTGTGGTATTTCTTGTTTAAGTGAACACCTAGGTAAATAGAGTTGAAAATTAAGATTAACTTTTTAAAGCATAAGAACAGTTTACGCGGAGTTCAAATTTCTCTAACAGTCAGGCCACAACTATTTATTTTTAAGCAAATAGAGCATCTAGGTTCCACAGAACCTATCTTGACAATAATCTTGCTGCTCAATTTGTGACTTGCCTCGATTTTCTTGCAGAATAAAGTGCACTGCCACCCTATTATGTCTGTTCTTTAGTGAAAGTTGCATGTATTTAGTTATTTATACTTGAGTTCTGGGCTCCCTGGTACAAGAAAGACAGGGATCTTTCTTTGAAAGAGTACAGCGGAGGGCTACGTAGTTGATAAAGGACATGGAGCACCTCTCTGATGAGGAAAGGCTGAGAGACCTGGGTCTGTTCAGCCTTGGAAAAAAAGAGGACTCGGGGGTTCTGATCCATACCTATTAATATCTAAGGAGTGGAAGGCAAAGGGACAAGGCTGGATTCTTCTCAGCAGTTTGTGGCAGTAGGACACGAGGAAATGACCACAAACTGAAGCATAGGAAGTTGCACACAAATGTGTGTGGGAACTTCTTCAGGGTGAGGGTGATGGAGCACTGGCACAGGCTGCCCAGAGTGGTGGTCAGTCTCTTCCTCTGGAGGTGTTCAAGACCCACCTGGACACCTACCTGTGCAACCTGGGCTAGGGAGCTGCTTTGGCAGGGGGGCTGGACTCAGTGATCTCTGGAGGTCCCTTCCAACCCCTACAACTCTGTGTTTCTGTGAATACGTTCACTAAAAAAAAACAAGTCCCCAAGCAAATTCCTCTGTCCTTAAAGATATTTGAGACCTTAAACTTTTTCTTAGGGCAGACCTGATCAGCCTGCTTTACTGTTTTTTCACACGCTATGTACTCAGGGTATTCCAACCAACCTACTTTTCCTGTTTGTCCCGTGATTCCTTGGGTGCTTCCTGTCTCCAGGAAGTTTGGGTACAGTTTTCTGTGCATAGATGTGTAAGAACAGATGATAAAACTTCTGTCAACTGTCATCTACTAAGATGTAACCCTTGTCTCATGGGTTTCAGTATAAAATTTCCTCATCTAAAAATGCATTGTAAAAAAAAAAAAAAAAAAAAAATCTTCTGTGTAGGATTAGATGCTTCATTAATTTTACATGTTACAGTGAGACATTTTTTTAGTTTAAAAAGATGATCTTAATTATGCATCAATAGTTATGCTGTTTTGGAAGCTGATTGAGTTTACGTGAAATATTATGGCCAAACTCTGATAGAGGCTTCTAGAACAATGGGTAATATGCAATATGTGAATTTTTTTTGCCATTATATCATCTATTTGCAAGGTAGGTTTGAAAGAGGGCCATTTTTCTAAGGGTGTGTGCTATAAATGATCTGTGCTACTTACCTAAATTGCTAGAAGAGAACAGGTCTTTGTATGTATTGTCTTATTTTGTCCTTTACACTGAAGTTCAGAAGATCAAGAGAGCTGTGCTATTTCATCTGATAGTAGTTCAGTCTGACTTAATGAAAAAAATTAAGATTGTCCAGTGTTTGCAATAACGAGTTACACTTTTCACTGGTGTTACTTGTACACGATGCTAGAGGCACAACCAGCGTCTCAAATTCCTAAAGGCAAAGTTTCTGATGTTGATAGTATGCCTAGAAAAATACAGCTCCATTCATTTTCTTTTTATCATCTCTCCCAAGGTGTATGTTTCTGGTGATGCTAATGTGGCATTAGGGTAAACCACATAATGTGGACTCTGTTTACGTACCAGTCTTGTAAAGTGGTCCATTAGTCTTGTTGTTCAGTATACGTCATGCAGAGATCTTAATTGGAACCTTTAAGCCTCTCTGCAGTAGGGAGTAGCCAGTTTATAGTAGCTATGTCATTGCTGCTTGATAACAAGAGTGCAAGGCCCTTTGCAAAATGGCCAACAGGAGAGAGTCTAGCCTGGCCATCTCTGGTCTCTGCAGGAAGCCAACATACTGGCAAGGCTAGATATATTACAGCAATGGGGGGGAAAAAAAAAAGAAGGAAGGTAGTACTTTACATGATAAGAAAATGATCTTCCTTTAAGTTTTAGAGTAATTGTGTTGAGCTGAAAATGATAGTAGTTCTAAAGCTGCATCACCTTCAGGGTTTCAAGCTGGGTTTGGACTGTCACTTCATTTGAACCTCATAGTCGTTCCTTAAAAGAGGAAAACTGGTGTTATTTCAGTATGAATAGATTTAGGGTCACGAGTCGGCTTGTACTGCCATTTCTTGCCATTAAATGAGGAAACATTTTTAAACATAGAGAGCAAATGCTTTTTTCATACTTTCTCTTTACCTCTTCGGAACATAGATGTTCTTCCCAGTGGGAAATTTAGTTGAGAGGTTAATTTGGGAGGCTTGGCCACCTTTTCTTTACTTTTTTCTTCTTTTTTTTCTTTCTAGATGTTTGCTACACTACAACAAATTCAAAATAGAAAATGTGAACTATAAAGCATGTGGTAATATACAGCCCCAAAAGCCTTTGTTAGGCCACCAGATCCCAACTGATATAGAGAAAATAAGCTGTTCTTAATACATACATTTACAAATAGAAAACAGACAGCACTGTGGTGTTCCTTTTAAATACCCTGGCTTAAATTTACAGGAATGAAAGAACTTGCATTTATTCAGGTCTTGCAGCAAGAAGAACTAGTGTTCTTGTACAGTTTTATTTCTGTGATCAATAGGAAGGATGCTAAAGTGAAATCAGTCTGTCACAATTAATGTGGGAATGAAAAAGAACAGCTCTGTGAATAGGAGAAAACTATAGGTGTTGGTGTTAATCCAGTTGGGTTGTCTCCCTCAGTGGTTGCTTCTGTGTTCATACTTGTTCGTCCTCCTCCCTTTTCTACCACCGTTAATATGTGATAATCCGAGTTCTCAGGAAATAAAGCCTTCATCGTTTTCATGGAAGTTGGGCTCACCAGAAGCATGAACGTTGTGTGAACTGTCAGTGTCACTGCTTGCAGAAGTTGATGACAGAACACAGTGTAATCGTTGGCCCAGGGTGGGGAGGCACAGGACTTGGTCCGGCAATGATATGCTCCAGTTGCAAAAAACTAAGACCCACTGTCTCTAGTTAGTTTTAAGTTTTTTAATAGTTTTTTAAACTCAGCTTCCATTCAAAATAGAAGGGACTCCTGAATGACCGCAGAGTTTGTGCTGAGGAATGACAGCCAAGATCTGGTGACGTCAGAGCAAACAAGCTTATCCAAAGGTGATGCTCTTAAAAACCTGTTTTTCAGGCTGCTTTTTTATTTTTTATTTTACTGTTCCCCAGTTAGTATTCTGTAATACAGCTGTTTGTACTTTGAACAAGATTGCGGTCTGTTACAATGGAATTTCTTTAAACAGGTATAGTCAAGACAGTTTCATGTTTTCATGCTTTTTGAACAGTTTAGTGTTTTAGGACACCCTCGAATGAGAGAGATCTTACACCAGGGGGGAACAAAGAGGGATGAAAGGTGGTATGAAGGACTAAAACATGGAGATCTTCATATCCTATTGCTAAATGCTACCTGCTGGTATGTCTTCTGTGTGAGTTCTAAGTGAAGAAAGGTAGATGCTTAATTTCCAGTTCTTAACTGGAAGTCCTGCCACTGCTTCAAGTTGATTTGTCTCTTCCAATTCACCTTTGGTTTAAAAATAAAAAAAAAAATGCAAAAAAAAATCGTGGGTACTGTACGTGTTACAGAATGTATTATTGTTATTCTAAAATAATTGTGTAATTTTATGATGTCATAGCCATAAGATTTTGGTGATATTGAACACCTTCTTGCTTTGTTTTTCAGCCACAGAACATTCTACTAACCAGTAAGTCTCCTCTGGGAGACATAAAGATAGTGGATTTTGGCCTTTCCAGGATAATGAAGAGCAGTGAGGAACTGAGAGAAATTATGGGAACTCCAGAATATGTAGGTAAGTTGCTACTACAGCATTGGTGCAGCCAACGTTTTCAATAGGAGTTTCGTAGAGAGCTTTCTTAATTGGTTTAGAGATGATTCTTGCTTCTGAAGGTGATAAGAAAACTGTCTGCCTTTTATTTTTACCTGAAACTAACCAATGATAGTAATGGCTTAAATAACTTGAATATAAATACCTACTTATAAGGCTCTTGATGTGGGACAGTCTTGTATTAAATTTTTCCATGTGCCTGCTTTTGCACTCTGTAACTACAGTGTCATGTCTGTGTATGAGGAAAAAAAAGAATATATGTATTTTTTTTCCCCTGAATAGCTCCTGAAATTCTGAGTTATGACCCTATCAGTACAGCAACCGATATGTGGTAAGTTGAACAAATTAATGATCACGGTAACACTGTTGGAAAGCTTAAATAGAAAAGAACTAAAACAAAATAAATCTATTTCTGTGTTTTTTGCTTTCAATTTAGGAGCATTGGAGTACTGGCATATATTATGCTAACAGGGATATCACCCTTCCTAGGGGATGATAAACAAGAAACATTCTTAAATATATCTCAGATGAATGTAAGTTACTCTGGAGAAGACTTTGACCTCATATCAGAGTCTGCTGTGGATTTCATCAAGACTTTGCTGGTGAAGAAACCTGAGTAAGTAAAACACACGACTGAATCCAGTCCTACATATTAGCATATACGTTTTAAAATGAGTACTTAAATTTTTTGTTTTTCAAGTATAAGGCAACCTTAGCTACTTTTCATACGCACAAAAAGAGTTCTCCATTTCCCTCTGGACTTGTATGTTCTGAATGTATCCGACTATAACACTAGAATTCAAAATTTCAGAAAATTGTAGTATGGTACGGTATTCTGGCCTCTGATTTGTGTACCCTGCTGGCGCCTCTTACATGAGCTGCGCTTTGAGCCTTCTGCTCCTCATGTATTGGTGGAGTACCTTACGCTTCATAGTTCACTAGTGTGCTTTCCTAAGGGGAGGCAAATTGGAAAGTCCAGCTCCCATTGCAGAAGTAGTGCTTTCTGTGCAAGTTCCACAATTTTTCACGTGGTGTGTCAGCCACCAGAACTGTCTACTGTATCTTGGTGGTTTAATTGGTTGGGGGGTTTTTGGTGTGGTTTATTTTGTGTGTGTGTGTGTGTAAATACGTAAATATGGAATAATTTTCATATATTCAAGGAGAAAGTCTTTGACAGTTGCTCAGAAATATGGTAAACTGTGGTCATAAAATCTTAAATACCTTCTTCATTTCAGATATTAACAGTTTGTCTTCTTGGACTGTTGGTCTTTAGGGGTAAAATAGCTATCATTTGTAGTAGTTCTGTCAGTGTGGTACATTCATATCCTCGTAAGAAAAATGCATGAATATCTTAAGATATTAGATTTCAAGTTCAGTTGGACACTTCTTTAAACACTTTGTTCCTTTGCAGGGAGCGGGCAACTGCTGAAGAATGTCTCCAGCACCCCTGGTTAGAGCAAAGTGATGAACCTACTTGCAGGGCCTGGAGTAAGAGTGCGGGAGGGGAGAGTGGTGATGTCAGCCAGAAAAATGCAGATTCTGCCTCCGAAAAATCTGTAGATGTTGAGAAGGCCGAAGAAGAAGAATCAATGGTGACAGAAGAACTAATTGTAGTGGCTTCGTATACGCTGGGACAATGTAGGCAGTCAGAAAAAGAAAAAGCAACTGAGCAGAAAGCCATTTCTAAACGATTTAAGTTTGAGGAACCATTGCTGCAAGAAATACCAGGAGAATTCATTTATTGAACTGTGTGTTACTTCATAGCAGTGTTTTCTACTAAAAATATCCTAGCCAAGGGAATCTCTGATATGCAATGAATAGGTAAAAGAAAATGTTGATAGATGGCATCTAAGGAGAATGTGCCAAGTTTTTAATTTTGTGGAAGAAATAAACAAGATTTCAAGTGGCTGGCAGGAATTTAACAAAGGTGGAAGTCTGTTTTGTTTGTAATTTTTATTTGTTTTTTTTCTTTGTGTCTGGATAGCTGACAAATGTTGTCAGTTGCTCAAATGTTCTGGAGAAGCTGACTTAAGAGTTTCAGTGACAGATGTCAAAGAGAAGTATATTTTAGGATACACTTTGTCATGCAATGCAAATATCTAATATCGGGTTTTCCTCAAATTTCTTAGCACTCCTGACTTTAGTGGACATATCTACTGATCTGAAAAATACATACGAAATAATTTGACTGGTTTGACAGATTTCAAAACTACACTATGTATATATTTCTTTACTTTTTCATCACGTCCAAAGACTTGGATTTAGCGTATAGCTAAACAGCGAGCTGGGTTTCTCTAGCAAACAATGCGTGTGTCCCACAGGTAAAGACATCAGTGGACAATTCCAGAAATAGTAGCGATCTTTCTTTATTTGGGAGCATGGTAAAATTGGTAAATTTCAGTGCTGGAGAGTGGTAAATCTCCTGTAGGCAGTCTTTGGAGAACCCATAACTGCTAGCTGTATTGGGCCAGGTGCGATAACCCAGCTCTGTGTCTGCGCATTGCTCCTGAGTGGGCAGCAAAGAAAATGACAAAGGCATTTGCAGCAGTGGTTGACGTTCTCTCTCCTTGCTTCAACATTTTAGTTGTTTGTCCATCTAAGATAAATCAGCTCTTGATTCCTGTCCCCTTTTCCCCTGCCCCCTGAACCCAGCTGAGGTTTTACTGGGAGCATGAGGTCATTGCTGCCTTCTTTTTGTTCTGTTCTAACTGCTGCTTTAGAAAGAAAGAAGCATCCTTAGGCTAAATTGCGTAACCTTTTTCAATATAGCTATCAGATGAGGAAGAAGAAGATGCTATATCCTCTGAAACAGTGAAGCATAACTCATACCTCGTGCTTCCCAACCGCTCCCCCTTAGACACTTGGAACAACCATATGTGTATGATGGGGCAGAGTTGGATTAGGGAGTAATACGGATGGGTCATAGTTCTCAATGGACACAGTCCCTCACAGAATAAAACCTGGACTAACCGGGCATCAGAGTTGACTGGTTTTTGCAATGTACAGATATCTGAGGATCTTGGACTGAGTCCTAGTTTTCTAAACAATCTTTCACGTTGATGCTGTTCCAAAGTTTAATTTTTATGTAATTGAAATTTAGTACTGTTATATTGCATACTGTTAACTATTGAACTATTTATTTGGTTTCCTTGTTGCCATTCCTTTATAATAAACCCTGACAAAAGTTTTCTTGCTGTAAAACAATGAATAGAAACTCTGAAGATAGTGTTGTTTTTTTTTCTCTTTTTTTCTTCCATGTTGCTGCGAACTTTCTCACTTCAGACATACAGGAAACATTCTAACTCTAGTGAGCAGGAGTTTTGCTTCTCCGTCATTACTGTTCGTCCTTCACACAGAAGTAAGACAGCTTATTAGTAACAAAGGCAATGCTGCTGTGATGTGGTCAGCATTGCTTGTGAGGGTGGAGGGGCAGAAGCAGTAGGAAAGAAGAAACTTGACCAAAAAGCTCTGTGGCATTGAATGGGGAGATGTGAGTTTTTCTATAACGCTTTGATGCCAGTGGTATGGTTGCCATCACTTAGAAGAATAGCACTTGACATAAACTGTCTTATCAGGCTTCATCCTCCTTGGAGTTGCACACTGAGTGTTAACGTAGGGACAGCAGCGTCTTGCTCCTTCAGCACCTTTATGGCTGCTTGTCTGGGGGATGTTAACTTCTGCAGTTCACCTCTGAATCTCTCAGTGTCCTCCAGTGCAACTTTGGTTTTCTTCACGTCCATGTTTCCTCGCTTTTATGAAGTTGAGTAATGCACTGAGATTGAAGCACAGCCACCTTTCACCCTTAGAAAACTAACATTTGTTGCCATATCTGCGTACCTAGATGCATAATTATTCATGATTGCTCACAGCAAATCGTTTTAGGGCCCTATAAACACTTTCAACTTCTCTTGTGACTGCAGATACTGTCTCATCTGGGTTGAGCTGCTATTGACAAAGAAGCTTAATATGTATAAATGAAGTACATACTTCACAAGGCCAGCTTCTGAATTGGCTGCTTACAGGACTCCAGTGGGCTGCATTTTTTGTTGACCTTTTTGTGTCTTAATGTGGCTTTGCACAGTGTTTTCAGCACCATTGAGAATTCGTATGACTTTGGGGAAGTGTAATAGCATAAGTAAGACATCTGAGATCAGCGCTGTAGTTGGAAAGTTATTGATGTATGATGCAGGACTGTCAGCCACTCCCACACATTCGAGGCAGTTTGTATTTCTCTGTGAGCATGGATAAAGCTGTAAGTGAGGCACTCCTTCCCTACACCATAGCAGTGGGGGTGCTGAGGCTAATTTTTTTTTTGGAGAAGCTTAGTTACTGGTGAGGCAGCGTGTTCAGACAGAGCAAATCAAGTGCTTGTTTGGATGGATGACTGCACGCACATGCAGCTCCTCAGGAAGAAAGCTGCTTGTGCTGTGAAGTACTGGTGGAAGAGGAGACAGGGAAAGGAGTCAGCTCCTCAGCCCTTGTTCTTTGTTCCAGCCTCTGCTCCAGACACCGTTTGTGGGCAGCAGTATGTGGGCTGCCTTAGTGACTCTGGGAGCGTGACTGCTGTGTGCTTGGATGCAGGAATGTGAAAAAAGTGGAAGAGAAGTATAGACGCCCTTGTACGTGGCTGGGGAATTGTTGTTTCTATCGTTAAGATGCGAGAGGGATGAACTGTCCACACAGTGCAGGAGTGGGGCTGAAATGGTCTGCCCCCATTGCGCTGTTGGGATAAACATTGAATGTCAGGTTGAAAGCAGAGCTGTTTGTCTTTACTCATCACTGTTCACCACTAAGAAAGAGACTATAATTTATTGTCACAAGTCTTATGTATTTTTTTTATTATTTTTTGTGGAAGTAGATATTTTTTTGCCATTCGTTTCATTTCTTTCAGTCTTCAATTGAAGGACCCAATGTACAAAACACGAATTCGAACCTGTAATCTACCAGGGGAATCTCAACAGCTGTTAAGAAATGCAACTGAAAATTAAATGCCCATCCTCTACTGGTGGTGCTGGCAGGAGATGGGAAGGAAGGTGGGCCTCACACCACTGGATTCCATGGCAAGTCAGCATTAACTGATTTCCAATGGATTTCCAAAAAGTATGCAAGCCTCTGCTGCAGAATTGGAATATTACTGGAATCAATATTAAACTCAAGTATTGTATCGCATTACAAGCTACTACAGCTTAAACTCTTCTGGGTGCCTGTGCACCTTCATGCTTGGTTGTAGCTAAGAAGCTGCAGTACATTACGTTGCTGGAACTGGATTGTAGTATGTGATAAGGAGTCTCCTGTTCAAATAAATGCCCTAGTTGGGTTGTTCTCTAAGAACTTCTGTAAAATTATTTTTCTTGAAACCCACATAGGCGATACTTTCATTTTCTGTATTAAGTATTTGTTCAATTTATATTTGGTCCATAAACTGCACCAGTAATTTCCACTCTAAAGCAATTTGTTTGCATTGTAGACATCTTCGTGATGCATCATTTATAGATGTTGAATTAATTTGTCATTGGGATTAATAAATAGCTACATTATCCATGTAAACCCTCTTTGCTTTATTTTAGTTTTTATTTTATTTTATTTTTTATTTTACTTATTTTATTTTATTTGGTATATACTACACAGAAATGCGTTGCCATTAAATTTCAGACTTTCACCTCAGATGTCTGATCTTCGGGTGGCTGAAGATGCAGGGCTGGAAAGATGGTAGTTAAGTGGCAATAAAAGGTGTGAAATGTGGGGTAGTTTCATGTCCACAGCATGGTGGAGTAGGTGCCAGCCAGCATTAATCCAGTTTTAACAAATCATGCAGAAATGTGAACTTTGGAGTGAAGCTCTAACATCCCCTTCAAAGTGGGGGTGTGTGCAGAACTAGGTTACTTGGCTGACATGGTTCCTGCAAGGAAAGTCAGAGCATCATATGTATGTTTCCTCTTCTTCCACTATGTCCAGGTTGGATACTAGGAAGAATTCCTTCTCCAGAAGAGTGGTAAGGCATTGGAACAGATTGTCCAGGGATGTAGTAGAGTCCTTGGAGGTGTTTAAGGAAAGGATAGATGCAGCACTTAGGGACATGGTTTAGTGGGCAGTGTCTTTGGTAGGTGGACAGTCGGACTAAGTGATCTGAGAGGTCTTTCCCAGCCTTGATGGTTCTATGATATGTAATTTCATTAATCATTCATGTTACAAGACAACCGGCAATTGCATTGCTTGTAAAATTAAAATAATTTCTTTCCATAAAAATACAACCTGAAAGCTCTATATAAAGTGGGGGAGGGGGGAGCTAAGTACAAATGGACGTGATTAAAATCTCTCTTAATTAAGAATTTAATTAGGATTTTTCAATGTGAAATGCAGCGTTTGGCCCAGAACAGGGGAACTGGGCACAAACTGAAGCATAGGAATTTCCACACAAATGTGCATGGGCACTTCTTCACAGTGGGGGTGATGGAGCACTGGCACAGCTGCACAGAGAGGTGGTGGAGTGTCCTTCTCTGGAGATGTTCAAGACCCACCTGAATGCCTACCTGTGCAACCTGGGCTAGGGAGCTGCTTTGGCAGGGGGGTTGGACTCGGTGATCTCTGGAGGTCCCCTCCAACCCCTACGATTCTCGGATTCTGTGTTGGCCTACTTACACTCCATGAGACAGACTGCTGTTTTTAAAACATGGGTTTATGCAGACCCTTTGTACTCATCAGATCCAACTCAGCTAGGTGTGAGTGCTGTAACTCTGCTGAACAGTGCTTGCTCGTTGTTCTTCAATTTTAAATAGGTCCTTGCCCTGAGCAGCTGGACTTCTTCATGGTTTCCTTCAGAGTGATGACTACCTGCCAGAAACTATTCAAATCAAACTACAGAGTAAGAAACAAACATAATCTGACAAAGACCATGAGGAAGATGGGTATTTTAGCCAAGCAAACAAACAGAAAAGGAACTACAGAAATTTTTGAGCCCATTTAAAAGAAATTATTTAACATACTTAAAATGATTAAGATGATTAAAGGATTGCAGCAGCTGCCAACAGGACTAAGAGCTGCGATTGTCAGCCTGGAGAAGAGATGGCTTGGGGGGATCTTACCCACGTACATAAATACCTGTGGGGAAGAGTAAGGAAGGTGGAGCCGGATGTGGTGCTCAGTCAAGAGGCCACGGGCACAGGTAGGAGTGCAGGAAATTCTATTTAAATAGAGACAATGTCCTTTTTACTGTGAGAATGGTTGTACTCTGAAACAGGTTTTCCAAAGGCTGTGGATTTTCCTCCAGAGATCGTCAAAACCCAGCTGGAGCCTGTTTCCAGGGAGTCTGTTCCAGCCGCTGAGCATGAGGCAGTTGAACAAAGAGATCTCCTGAGGCTTCTCACCTTAACAGCTTCGTGATTGGAAAAGAAGGGTTTTCTGCATGAAATTTAACTACTTTTTTAGTTTTTTGTTTGTTTTTTTTTTTTTAATCAAAAGACTAATGTTTTCTGGATTAAAAATGAAGCAATTGTCTATACTGGTGTTTAGTGACATGCAACACAATGTGATTACAATGTCTAGAGCTCCAGTGATCTAAGAAGAAAAAAGCAACTTAATTTGCTCCAGTGTTCCTCAGGAAAAGATGGCAAGGGAGAGAGGTGCCTAGGAGTACTCTTGAAGTTCATGGAATCATAGAATCACTAAGGTTGGAAAAGATCTCTAAGATCATCCAGCCCAACTGTCCACCTATCACCACTGTTTCCCACTAACCCATGTTATATGTGCTTTCAGCAGCTGCTGGTGGTTTGAAGACCTTTGCTCTCCTTTTCTGGCCGCTGCAGCTCTTTTCTGGCTGCTCCCACTGCACCTGCATCCTCTGTGAGGAGCAGCCATGGGCTGCAGGGTGCTTAATGGCAGCCACATGGCTCGGAGCCCAGCATGCTGACTTGCTGCTTTTTTCTCCCTTTCAATACATGCACCCTAAAATAGCTCAAACACAGAGGAAGTGGCTTCTGAGGCTCAAGGGCAAGACGTTAGAAATTGTATGTTTGCTGACTGTGGCCCATATAACAAAAGCAGGATTTGAATGTGACTTTCCTCTTGTCCCAGTCTCCTGACCTCCTGGCTTCTAGCTCTGCTCGTTGCTTCCTTCCATACCCAGGTTAAGGATTAGAATTAGAGAAAATGAAAATGATGAAATATGATGATACTGCCTATTCCCACAGCTTTGATGGACTTGTTAGTATGCCTAGGAGCCTTAAGTTAAAAGGGTGCCCCGCTGGCTTTCTGAAGGAGACACAATCCGTTCAGAAACTCTGCTTCCCCAAAGCAAGGCAATAAAATTTCCAGTTTTGCCAGTAGGGTTTGTGTGGGAACACTTTGCTCCAGCCAGGGGTTAGGGTTGGGCCAGACAATGGTGCCATGGCACAGCCATATGAGGTCAGAGTGGGGATGCTGCATGTGCCAGCGGGAAGCCAGGGCACAGAGGAGTGATCCCAGTGGCTGGGGTGACTGTGACCAAGTTCCTTGGCATCTGTACACCTTGCAGACGCTGCAAGTCCCAGCTCACTCAGCATACAGCAGCACTACAGTGATGGCAGCATGCAGCAGATGCTCAGAGCACAGAAATAGGGGGCTGTTCCCCACAGCCACAGATCCTTTGGGGATAGATAGAGAGTGAAAGAAGCAGGGAAGTGATAATGGACGTAAAGTGCCTGACCTGGCTTCTCATCAGCTGTTTGATCCCTACCAGCCCAGCAGTCACTTGAAAGCCAAAGCTGCCATGAGGCATTAGGTAGCCAGAGACCTCCTGTCCCTGCATGGCCTGTCCCATGGTCCCCACGGGCTGCAGCAAGGCTGACGTTTTTAAATTGTACCTTTCGTATTGTTTGTTGGAATTGTGCAGCAGTGACTTCAGTCCCAAAGCTGGGACGCACCTCTTCCTCCTTGTTTTTTCCTAATACTGCTGGTGTATTTGGGAATTTACCTGGGTATCCTGACTTGTCTCTGACACTGCTGATGAGCAGGTGCATGCAGCGAGCCCCCTCCTGGAACCTGTAAGTTACCATCAGTGGCCTTTGCTATCTCATGAGCTTTTTGATGACAGTGGTGAGGGTGCAAATCTCCCTGCTGCACGTCACCTTCCTGCATCTTGGCTACTCCAGGCAACACCTTGTTGAGAAGTGAGAGGGAAATAAGCAGAGAGGAAATCACCTTGAGAAGACGTCTTAGTCCTTGAGCCAAATGTCCAGATTCAGGTCTGTGATTGTAAGAAAAGAACCATTTCCTGCTAGTTCGTTTATTTCAAACTCATATTCACATTACCAGTACATGCAAGACACAACACACGACTTCTGGAACAGCAACTCCCCTTGTATTATCTTCATGTTAGGCATTTGCTGAATTTTTGCTAAAAAAACCAACAAATGGAAGAAATGACAATGGTGACAGCGGTGACAGAGGTCAATGGTAGAGACAAAACTATCTACCTTCAGAGCATCCACTTTGGTGAAATTGTCCTCAGTGACAACCGAGTGCATCCCCGCACGCAGCATGACACAATCAATTAATGGCTCCCTCGGTTCGATGGCAGGTGGGGACGCAGCTGCCCTGGACTTTCAGCCTCTGTGCACACTGACACCTTCCACAGGGGAGCGGTAGACCGGAATATTCTGACCATCCCGCAGCTTCAAGGTGACCTCCTGCAGGCACCAGCTGACAAACCAAGACAACTTTTAGCTTTCTTCAATCATGTTCAGCCTAGTAGTAACATGGGTGCAAAAACAGAAGGCACGGAGACACAAATCATTCCATGCCTACGTTATTCTTAAAAAAAAAAAGTTATCATCCTTTCTTTAAAATTCGGTTTGCAACTGCCAGCCTCTAAAAGATGTATTTCCCAATAGCGTAGCATAGCCCAGCACAGCAGATCTGTGATGTATGCTGCTATTTGTTGCAACCTGAAAAAAAGCCCAGCAGCTATTTTCAGCTGGGTCGCTCCTCTCTCGCTGCCAACCCCGTGCCTTTCTTCCCCCTCATCCTGTCCATGCATTCCATGCTTCGCTCTTCTTCTGCCTTGGAGCCAGGCTGCGTTGCTAAGGAATTATGCTAGCTTGGGAGAGTTTGAACACTGTCTGATTGCTTCGTGTGATTACTGAAAAACTGACAGGGTATGAGAGTGGCTACTCAAAGGCAAAGAAAAATGGCATTTGTTGGTTGCAGGAGGGGAGTCTTTTGCTTCCCCAAAAACACACTTCTGAGAGCCTGCTCACATGGGTTTTCCAGCTGGGAACTGCTATTATTTCAGCGCACCAAGACAGGAGTTTTAAAGCTCCTGGCAGGCACCCAACCCTGCTTTTACTGGAGTCAATGCCAAGTACGTACAATTAGGTAATGAGACTGCTGTACCTCTGTGTGATGAATCTACAGCAGGGCTTGTCCCACGCCAGCCCTCCGGCTTGATCTGACCCACAGCAAGTGGTCATCTCGCTGATGATGATCAGCAGGCATGGTGCATGGAGGTGCTGCTCCCCTGGCAGGGCCTGGGCCCTCGATTCTCTTCTCACTTTGGGGCAGGAGCTGCAGGTGTCCCTTGGCAGGAGCAGCACCTCACTTGCCTCTCCTCACACTTCCAGGCAGGCAGCTCTGCAGCCTCCCATCCCTGCCTGCGAGCAAACACTCCCCCTTCAGCTTCAAACTGGCTCTTGCACTCCATGTTTTCCTTTTTTTTTTTTTCAGCTGGTCTCTTTTAAAAGAGAAATTGAGTTAAAAAACCTGATTGACAGACTGCCCTGCTTTGGAGCTCCTCTCTCCGCATCATTTAACTGTGTTTTGTTGCCTCTTGGGCCTCACGTGTGCCTCACCATGCCAGGATGGCCCATTTACATATTTATTATTCTCCCAGGGATTTCAGGAGCGGACAAGAATGAACAATTTTAGCTCCTCAGCCAGGTGCAAGGACACTAAGTGCTGTCAAGCTCCAAGCCGATCCATGTGTAGGCCCCATATGAAGTTGAGTTTGATAGATTCGTCTGCCACAAATTGTTCTGCAGAAGATCAATTCTCTTTCCAGGTTGCAGATGGAAACGCGTGGAGAGTTCCTTTTAAAATAAAACTCTGGTACGCTTCGCTTACTACTGGATTTTAATGTCTTGCAATTTTTAGTTATCCTCACACTCACCCTGTGAAATAGGGAGGAGCTGTTATTTCCCTCCATCTGTGAGGAAAGGATGGTTAGGATTGAGAATGCCAGGGCGCAGATCCCCAGGGAAGCACGGATGTCTGTGGGCCAAATGATGTCTGTGGACCTCAAGAGTACCTCCAGTCACTAGGAAGGAGGACAGGTCTGGCTCCGGATCTCTTAAGTCCCAGTTTTGTGCCTTCCTCCCATACCTCTGAACTTTGAATCCTACCGCCATTCTAAACACAAATCCACCAAGTCGCACTTATCTAATTATGAAAACACTATCATATGGCTGGTGGAAACTGTGCAAAAATGCTGCAGCTCTGGGTTTCTAAATACAGCTAACACAAGTTCTCCTCATGTGAGGAGATTTTCATCAAATATAATTTCCACTTTTGCAGTGGAAGATGGAATTTGAATTCAAGCTATAATGCTCAGTTCCAGAAATCTATTTCACCTTGAAAATCAAGATTTTCAAGCTTCAGTACTAAAAGAATGTAAAGTCACTATTATGTGATGTGGAGTCGGAGCAACCTACCAACTTGTGTAAGATAACTTTTATCTATCATGATATTTGGCTTACCTTGATTCACCTTGATGTAACATGGAAGATAACTCCCTTACCTCAACACATAATACCAGACTGAAGTTGGGCTTGCTGTACAACCGCCTCAGCGTCTCCTTTGGATGATGGGTGGGGGGAGCAGTGTCCTACATTGGCTCACAGTATCTTTGTGTATGGGGAGTTACAGTTTGCAAGAAGGCATTTCACACTGACAGCTCATGTTGCTCTTAAATTTGTACTCAGAGGCGTATTCAACACGTTTCTCAACTAATCTACATTTTTGTCATAATGACGATAATAACCTTTCACAAGATCTTCAGACATGAATTTCCTCTTCCTTTGTGTGATGACCTCAGCAACACAGATGACTAAAGCACGCATCCTGCTCCACTGTTTTCTCCTACCACTTCCATCCCTGCATCTATATATATCTCCCAGTACTTCCCCCAGTACGCACCATTGATGGAAGTGATCCATTTCTGAGTTAATTAGAAGGTACCCTGTTGACTTTGTTCCAGATACTGGCAATTTTATCTGCGGATACAAAAGTATGTTAGAGAAGCATGTTACTGAAATGGACAGTTACTCCTTCCATAGTCAGACACAACAAAACTACCTGTCTTTCAGTTTAAACTCTCATTTTGTTTTTTTGGGTTTTCTTTTTCTTTTTAATGTATTTCAAGCATTTCATTAAGCTTTTTCTAATGGCGAACGTGTACATGGTAATAGAAGTATGTCAGTTCTGGCATACATTAATCTCTGCTGAAAGAATGTACGGTGTTACAGCTGCAACCCCCAGGGAAAACCACTCACTCACTGAAATATTTATGAGCAAACACCTTTCCTCACCAGAATGCATGGTGATCCAGAGGTGACCTGTATTGTGTTAGAGCTTCCCATAACCATAACAAGCCTGTAGGTTGTCTATCTACAGATCACTCAGTCCATTAAGACACATCAAGGTAATAAGACATTCAATTATTTTATCAGTGCCACAAATTCTGCTATTCAGGTTGGTTAATAAACAAAGCTGCGCTTAGTCCTGAAGATCTTAACTAACTGCACTCAGTCTGATATTTGAATAATAGAAATGTTTCATGTATAATACTTGTGCTCACAAATGGAAAATGCCAGGAGTTCTGAAACGGAACCAGTGGGTAGGAGCTAGGAATGCTGTGGAGCCAGTAAACTGATCTGTGATGTGATCATCAAAGATGCTTAACTAGTTTATTTCATGAAAACATGCATGTTCACTGGGATTGAAAGCATGAAAAAGTGGGAAAGAAAGTTGGTGGTTTATGTATTGGGTGGGGTCTGCAGAAGGCCAGGTTTTGATTTCACCCTGAGTCACTCAAATGACTAGCATTCTTAAAAGGTGACATAGAAAAATATTAGTGGGAAAAGTTCTTTTCTTTTTCTCCATCAGAGTAAGATATTGTGTGCTTGCCCTGTGGATTTGTCCTTAGATAAGGTGCCCGGTAAAATCTCTGAAACCTGGGAAATGTTTTTGCCCAGGGTATCACGTAGGTAAACTCTGGCTGGAGTGAGATGTAAAGTGCAATTTTACGTGAGTTGGCTGAAGATTGATTTTCTTGCCCCGACAACCTCCTCCTTCACCTGCAGTTTCTAGTCTATTCCCTACTGCCTTTATTTGGTCAAAAACAGACAAAAAAAAAAATTGTTAACAAACAAAATGATTCAAAAGGGACAGAGTCCCTCAGTGAGCTGCCTAAAGAGGTCTCTGGGGGTGTCCTGGGATTCCAGGACAATCAGGAAGAAAGGCCAGTCCTCTTTGAAGTTTCTGGGTGAAAACACTGACGTGAAGTTCTTTTCATACAGCAACCCAGAGCGGAAGTTGACTTGTATTTGTGAGGTTTGCCTCAGCCCAGCCCTGGGGTGATGCAAATTAACCTTGTGCAATACTTCATCACCCAGCACAGCGTTCTCCAGTGACTATGTAATGTGAGTGTTCAGCCTCCCGTCAGGCAGTTATCCTCTATTGCAGAGGCTTACAGGTGCTTTAAAAGCTGTGCCATTTTGTGCTGTAAGCACCACTGTGCAGTTTGTGAGTGGCTATAAAACTCTTCTGAACAAAGCTTTGAAAAATAACATGGAATATACCTGGGGGGAAGGGAGGCAACTGCTATTTGAAAGCTGGATCTTGGTACATTTCTGAACATGATTACAGTAAGAGAAGGATTCACCAACTTGGAAGGTCCCTTAGCATTCTGCAGCGTGCCCACATGACCAAAAACAAAGACACTTTTCTTGCTGTTTCTAGTTCTTCTCATCAGAGCTACCAATTTAAGCCTGGAAATCCACTCCTTCTCCAAATCAACTGGCATCCCACTCTATTGCCTTGCAATGGGTCTCCTGCTCCCAGGCCACTTGTGACTTGCAGAAAAGCCCATCGCTGATCAATTTTTACCTGGGCAGTCTACTGGAGAAGCCACTCTGTGACACAGTCTCTTCAGCATTACCTGTGCTCTTTCTGTGTCCACACGATTGCTCCTATCTGTCAGCTGGATGTTGTGAACCTTCAGAGGGGGAGCACCCAGGGCTTTCAGGGCAGCAGGACTGTTGTTCAGATGCTCCAAAGCCTGCTGATAATACTGAGTTCTGGCAAAACTTTCTACAAAGGAGAAATGGGTTAGTGAGAAGATTGTCCACTTTAAATAAATAAACAAAATAAATAAATAAATAAATCAGTTGATTAAGAACTGGTTGGCTGGTCACAGCCAATGGGCTGTAATCAACGGGTCTATGTCTGGGTGGAGGCTGGTCACAAGTGGTTCCCCAAGGGTCAGTCTTGGGACCAGTGCTCTTCAACATCTTCATCAATGACAGAGACGATGGAATCAAGTGCACCCTCAGCAAATTTGCAGACGACACCAAGGTGAGTGGTGCAGTCAATACATGGGAGGGAAGGGAAGCCATCCAGAGGGACCTGGATAAGGCTGGACAAGTGGGTCCATGTGAACCTAATGAGGTCCAACAAGGCCAAGTGCAACGTGCTGCACTTGGGCCAGGGCAATCCCAAGACTGGAGGAAGCACTCCTTCAGAGCAGCTCTGCAGAGAAGGACTTGGGCTGCAGCAAAAAAGGGGTGGCCAGCAGAGAGAGGGAAGTTGTAATCCCCCTCAACTCTGCTCTTGTGAGGCCCCATCTGGAGTACTGCATCCAGGCCTGGGGGCCCCAGCACAACAGAGACACAGAGCTCCTGGAACACATCCAGAGGAGGACCACTAGGATGATCAGAGGGCTGGAGCATCCCTCCTACCAAGAAATGTTGAGGGAACTGGGCTTGTTTAGCTTGGAGAAGAGAAGGCTCTGGGAAAACTTCATCGTGCCCTTCCAGTACTTGAAGGGAGCATATAAACAGGAGGAGGAATGACTGTTTACATGGGTTGATGGTGACAGAACAACGGGGAATGGCTTTAAACAAACGCAGGGGAGATTTAGCTTAGATGTTAGGAGGATGATTTTCACTCAGGGTAGTGATGCACTGGAACAGGTTGCCCACAGAGGTTGTGGATGCCCCATCCCTGAAGGCATTCAAGGCCAGGCTGGATATGGCTCTGGGCAGCCTGGTCTAGTGGTTGGCAATGCTGCCAACAGCAGGGGGGTTGAAACTAGATGATCTTTGAGGTCCTTTTCAACCCAGGCCATTCTGTGATTCTATGAAAAATAGTTCAGAACTATTTGTTGGGAGAAATCTGGCTAAAGGAAGAAATTAATCCTCACTTCAGAGAAACAGTGCTGATTGTAGCATTACTCAGCACACTTAAATGAAAAGAGCTGTGAATATAGCCTGCTCTGCACTGATGTACAGCTTATGACCAAGTGTCCCTGTTTATCACATTTGTGTATTTTGTAAAAGAGGGAAAAAAGAAGGACAAAAAGGCATAAGGGTGAGTTTTTGAAGGTGTTCTGAATGTAATTCAGCTTTTTTAAAGGAGTACCGAAAATACTTCGGGAATAGGGAATATTTATTTCACATACATTTATGTGGGGCAGCAACAGCTGCTGCAGCTCTGTAACTCCTGCTGTGGTTCTAATACAGCTTTTCTAGTGTCAGTCAGGAAACTGCAGCTCTACCAAAGGATATATTCAAACAGAAGCACAAAGAGGTGCCATTAAAGTTAATGGTCAAACAACAACAATAGCAGAATAGACCTGATACTGCGGTGTTGGCATATGGAGGACAACTGTGGTAAACTGCTATTTGTTCACCGTCTGGCCACTTTGTATAGCTAGACAGTACTGTTTGTTGATGACCATTGCATAAAGCATATCTGCGAGGCTGGAAACATGCCGACCTTCCTTATGGAGGAAGTGATTTGGCTAAAGACAGTTCTAAGGCTTGCCAGATGAAATTTCTAGATGTGTTTCACACAAGCCCAACTTCATTCTGCTGACATCATGAGGAGCTATGTCAAGATCAGAGTGTGCATGCATTAAAATCCTACTCTGACAGCTTTGCTCTCGCTTTCCAAAGAGTTTAAAATAAGGCGTACAATTTGTTTCCTGGTCTCTCCCCGTCTCTATCACTCTCTGAGCATGAGACTGAGAGGTGTTGCCCATTCTACCTAATTAGAGGCATCTCCTGCAAGCAGACAGTTTCCAGGTGGCACAGCAACAACTCTGCTAGGCTGCATTCTGCATGGTCCTCTTGTCCCCCTGGGCTATCCTAGGGAGCTCCAGCAAAAGAGATCTCAACGTGCTGGTCCTTTAGTGGCTGTGGAGCATGGCAAGTAGCCACTCAGACCTTGTTAATAGTACGCTGTGTTCATCCTCCAGTTCAGAGGGTAAAATGGTTTGAGTTTCATGATGCCCCTGCTCAGGCACTCCCAGCAGCATCCCACTTAAAGCAGTGAATGTGAAATGCCCAGCTAATCTGTTTGTCTGCACGTGTTCTGCAGGAAAGATGAAGGCACGCTGGGGTTGTCTGGGGAAACTGCTCCCATAAGGGAGGGAGTGGGCGTGAAGACAGAGAGCAGAAATACCATCACCTGAATGTTTGTACAAGCTTTCAAAGAGACCACGTGCATGCAAACTCTTTCAGCCTGAAGGAATGGGAGGGAAGCACTCCTCTCCCCCCTTCTCCCTTCATTATGGAATCTGCTTGCTCCTTACAGATCCCAATATGGGCCAGTCCTGTATACTGGGCAGAAGAAAACGATACAGCCCTGAGCATGGGCAAAAGTAGGCAGGTTTCCAGTGTGGACAATATACACAATGGCATACTTCTGAGTACAGAAAGTCTCATTTCAGCAGCCCAGTTGGCTTGCCACAAATCAGACACGTGTTTAGGGGCTATTGGTATTGCAGCAGACCAAGAAGTAGCCATTGCATTGAGCCATTTGATTCCATGGCCCAGTGATGCAGGGAACAAGCTGTACCACTTTCAGTACAGGGAGAAACTTTTTTTCTGAGATTTCTGGATAGCAGTGCTGGAGCTGAAATTAAAAAAATGCTAATGTCCTTGTTAAAGCTGACTTCAGTATTTTAAAGCATAAGAGGATCTAATGCATGTCATATATTCCTGAGCTCAAGGGCATGAGCTGCCTAAAATTAAAGCCTGCTTTCCAGCTTTGTCTGATTTGTTATTAATATGTGTAAAATGAAGGGGAGGTTTCACAACTTATCTGAGGGCTTGAGGAACAGGCTTGGCTACACTTTTCTGGCAGCATCATATGATAAGAAGGTAGCTGAAAAGCACTATCATTTGCTAGAAGCAGCAGGGAAAGGGAGAGGAATGTAAAGCCCATAGGACCCCCTCAGACAGGTAAAAGCTTTTTCTGTTCTGATGATAAGTAAATAATTTAAAAACAAAACAAAGCAACGACGAAAAACCAACATACACTTGTATTAATCATTTGATTCTCAACCAAAGAGATGGCAATTAGGTCTGTGAGCAGCGATGGTTACCTGCCTAGCTTTTCTCTTCTTGTCCTGTTCTCCTCAGTGCTGGTTGCTTTTAACTGCTTTCATGGTCTTCAGGGGAAATTAATGAAATCTTTAGCACCTCACAGGCTTGTGGTGTTTATGGGACAGCACCACAAAGAGATTTACTGATAAAACTGCTAGACTTGAATACATTCTCACAGATCCTCCTTTAAGTAGCTCTCTTCTTCCTGCCCAGATGTAAAATCTCAGTAATAAATGAAACATTACCGTCTAACCTTTCATTTCATCCTAATTCCCAAGAAACCTCCCAGAAACCGGTCTTCCTAGTGACCACAGCAGTCTGCTGTCTGCATAACTCCCACCTTTGGAAATGGGTACAGCAGCCCTTTAGAATCAACCCTGGCATTAAATGATGCAGAGGTAGAACCCAGAAGTTTCAGCCACGCTTCCCTTAACTTTGTGTGCTTTTCAGATCTTACAAGCTGCTGTTTTTCCCTCTACACAAAAGCAAATGAAAGGGGCAGAGGAGAAATAAGGTTGCTAACAGCACCGAGACTTACTTTGCATAAGATTATACATAACCACACATCCCCCACCGCTGAACAGTCCCATAAAAATAGCCATTTGCTGCAGTTTTCTTAGAGAAGCTGGCATCTTTCCTCCCTGAAAAGAGAAAGGACAGACATTTGTTGTGAATGAAGAAAACCAAAGGGTTATTTCCCCCCTCCTCTTTTCTAAAAGACCTTTCCAACTGCCCAGCCAAGCAGGCCTGAATGAAAGCACAGCACACAGCAGCTAGGCTCAATCTCACTGGGGCCCCACAGCACACCCAGAAGGCATCGTGGTGAGAAAGGAGCAAACTGGGGACCAAGCTGGGCTGAAAGTGTTTATTCACTTCTTTTAGTGATGCCACCACTTCACTAATTGCCGAGAAGAAAATGACCTCCCGGCTGTGGCAGGGAGCCAGGGCCCAGCGCATTGTCCTGGTGCTTCCCATGCACGCTCACTAGCACAGTGCAAGCATTCAGACTCCAGGGGCCAGATCTCTCTGTCGAGTAAACTCCTGTAAAGTAAACATACTTTGCAGCAGGGGCAAGTTTGGCCCGAAGTCTTAAGCTGCAGAACCAAGCTCTGCCAGCAAAGTTAGTGTAGCCAGGGTGTGTGTATTCTGGTTTTTATTTCTTTATATTATTCTTTTTTTTTTTTTTTTTTTCATCCCTAAGCCATGAGGTAAACAGGAAGTTTCTTGCAAGTTTTTCTTCCTTCCCGTATTTCCATTCCCACCAACTTCCAGTTTACTCTTTTCACCAGTCCCAGTTGTGGCATCTGAATTCAATGACACAGCAGAGGGAATATCTCCAAGAAAGTCGATCCATTCTTCCATTTCTGTGTGTAAGAACGGGACTTTGCAGCCTAAGGAACCTGATCTAATGCTATTGCACACAGCAGGTTGGTAAAAAACTAGAGGAGCTGTCAGTGGGAATGCATCATGTAGCTTCTAGTCCTGGCTGTGGCAGGACAGGACCTGACCAAACATCTGAGTACCAGCCTATGCTCTTGCTTCTCAGCTGGGGGAAAGGGAGGAATGACCTTCACAGCAAGGAAAAGAACTGAAAAATTAATAAAGGGCTGCTACATCCTTTTGATGTAGGAGCATAGACATCTGAATGCGTAGGGAAGTTCGATGGGATTTCTAAACCCAAATTTGACACCAAAATTCTTGTGCCAGGATGGTGTAACACAAGCGTTATAGTTAGTGAGAGCTGTTTAGGACAAACAAAGGACAAACCCAGTTACAGAAATATGACCTAGGCAACGCCATTTGAGTCCTGTTGTGAAAATCACTTCTTGCATCCCTCAAGTATGCATTAGTCAGGTATTGCACAGCTGACAACCACAGTTTAGAGAGGGTGTAGAGGCGAACTACAGTGTCACTGTGGTACTGGTAAACTTCCTCAGCTCGTCCCTCTGCTGAGATGTCCACGTGCATGTCTTGCATGCTCCAGCCCAAGGAAAACCATAAATATAACCTAGATATAATTTTTGTTATTTCTAGCACTCAGTTTTAAAGCATGTTACTTCTCATTAAAAGGCTTACTTTGTTAACTAGTTGATTTGGTTTTAAGAGGTCTTAATAGTCATGTTTACAGCTTTTTTTTAGTGAACATTTGTTGACAGCTAGTACTGGTAGCAACCCCACCCCCCCCCCCCAAAAAAAAAAAAAAAAAAATTAATGCCATGGCAATCTTATGCCCCAAATCCCCAACTTGCATCATTTGCAAAATCACTCATCTCTCTCTCTCTTGATCCACTTCTCTGCTGGTGTTTCTTCACTTCCTCTGAAGAACTTGGGCAGCATGAGAAGTTGCAGCAGAGAAAGTAACAGTGTGTTTTGATACAGAAATGGTGACAGCCAGCTCACAAGGACACGACATCATGAGCTTTTTGCTTGCTGGCATGTGTTCTCAGCTTTCCTTAAATCACAATTTACAACATTATTTTTTTTTCCTCAAAATAGACAATCTGATTAGTATCTGTGCTTTTTGTAAGATGTGTCTTGCAAGGAGCAGGGTATGCCCAGGCTGGTGTGCTAACCAGCTGTTGCTCTCAGAGCTTGGTACACTGACTGTTCTGCTGGATGCAGAATAAAGTAAAGAACATGCTTGATGCCAACACCACATAACAGGAAAAAATGGTTGTAAATTTGGAGAGCTGATCAGATATAACAGATTGTGACCTAAGGCATTTGTTTTGCCCCTTTCAAAGATGCAGTCTGAAACTGCCAGGGAAAATTTGTTTTTTATGATGAAATTCAAGGTAATTGAACACAAATGTCTGGGCCTGGCGGGTGCTGCTGACTGTTTGTGTGAGTAGAAGTAGAAAGACATAGAGCTCTTGCATCAGCAAGGAGGTTTTGACTGAGTCTGAAGGAAACTGGATAACAAAGGGCTAGAACAAAATGGTCTGCAATTTGCTGTCATCAGGTTTGAGGTTCAGACAGTCTCACGATCTGACTGCATCCAAACAGGCAAGATGGAAAATAAGAGGAACTTCTTGCCAATCAACCCCGTGCACGTGCCTGTTCTCATTTTTGTCTCTACTCACGGTGCATCTTGATCCATCAGGCCACAGCCTGCACAAGCTCAGACTGGCTTTGTGAATGGGGCAGAGCAGAGGGCCAACAGCTGTGGGCACCCTGATGATGGCACGTCAGGATGGTGCTATCCAGGAATGTGATTTGGCAGCTGAGAAACGTGAAGATCAGTAAGTGCTGCTACTCTGGGCTGTGCTCCCCTCAGAGTCATGGCCCGCCATAAGCCCTGGCAAAACAAATCTGCAAGAGCTGAGGCATGCCTGAGACACCTGGCACCCTGCTGGCATTAGTCCCTCAGCCTGCTCCAGCTCTGCCAAGCTCTTCACTGCTGCAGAGAGTATCCCCATCGCCTGCTTGCGCACAGGGTAGCCAGCTGGTCAGACCTCTCCCCTTTCAGGCTGGGCCTTGATGACTTCTCTGTTCTCCTCCCACTTGTTTCTCAGCTGTTCTCTGCCTAGTCCTAGGAGAGCGTGTTGCATGAAGAGGTTAAGAGCTGTACATCTTAACCAGTCTTTGGAGATCTTGTAAACCTTCTTTTTAATCCCACAGTTGTTGGTTAGCTTCCAAAAGCAAGGATAAAGATGTCCTTGGAATCTCTAAGGGGCAGCCATTCCCCTTCCCTGCCATCTTGATCCCTTGCAGGATGGATGCCCAGATACTGTGTTCACATCCTTGAACAGCCCTCAGCATGCAGCTGTTGATGACTTTGTTGTGATGACACACCAAAGTCATCAGCAGGAGATACTAATGAAGTCAGCATGTGGAAGATCCATGGTATGGAATTGTTGCCTGCAAGGATTCATCGTTAAGATCTGTGGCCATTTGTTGCTGCTATATGCTGCTTTGGTAGAATGCCACAGGGCTGGCACATAAGGGAAGGGAAATCGAGATGTGCTGAGATCCATTACTCTTCTTCTGAGACTTTCTAAAAATTATATAGAGCTTGCAAAGCATTTAGGGTATTAAAGGGAAGGAAAAACAAAAAAAAAAAAACAACTAGACTTCATTCAGCATAATGGAGTAATTGTATGACAATGCAGTTAGAGAATCTTATAAATGAATACAATATGCAGTTGCCTCATCATGAGGGAAGCTCAGATTGCTATCTGTGACAGGGATCTCTCCTCAGAACCTGTTATACCACTAAAAAGTATGCAAGTCAACTTGTGGAAAAGCAGATTTCTTCTCAACGGCTAATTAAAAAAAGCACAATTTAAAAGTTATACTGTTCTGCATAAAGATATCTTCCCTCTTGCTGTTCACAGCAGTAAGAAAGATTAAGTGGAGATTAGTGTACACAGAAACACCAAGCCTACAGTTACCAAAAGAGATATTAGATCATTGTAAGTAATGTTTTCTAAAAATAATTATTAAAGAGCAGAACATCCTAATAAGGGCATTGTTCATCTCATGCCTTGAAAATAGTATGATCTGGTGGAGAAGGCAGTCTTCAGGCCTGACACTGAATGTAAGCAGGACTCAGAGGGTTAACAGTGAGATTAAACAAGCCCAGAGAGGTGGAAGATTCCCAGGATCACATGTGAAATGGTGGGTTACTGCAACAATAAGGTCTGTTTTTAATTAGACTTTTGTTCTCCATAGAAGATTTAAAATATAGGCTGGACTTCAGGGATTCACCCTATTTTCAGCAAATTCATATATTTTTTTCTGGTCTGTGCAAATCATTTAAGTCATTCGTTTTCCACTGATGTTAGAGGTTTTTCTAAGGCACCTCCACCAAAGGCAGGGGAGCAGTGAAGCTAAAGGCTTTTCCACTAGCCATTCTTTTTATTTGTCTCTGGATAAAAAAGGAAAGCTGGGGCGGCAGGTTCTCTGGGGAAGGAACCTCCTCCTCCTCCTGGCACTACCAAGCTCCACCAGCATGTCCGGCTTCCAGTTGCTATCACAGTCCAAACAGTAAACAGTAATACTGCTGTGAGTTCAGACAGAAGCTACTTGATCTATGCAAACTTTGTGTGATCACTGCTGGTTACCTCAATTTTGGCCACTGATTACTTACCCTGTCTAGAACAATACACTGATAGCCACTAATACAGGCACCTGGGAGCCTTTAAACCACTGTAAACCACTGCAGCCCTGAGTTATCAGCTTGACATGTTAAATATGTGTGGCAAAGGGCTACAATTCAATTGAAGTAAACCTTATCATGTAATTTAAACTTGGACCTCAGTATCTAAATTCAAAGATCCATTGCCTTGGGATCTCCCAAAAGTCCTTCTGCAACTCAGGCTGATGGGATATGAGTTGGTTCCAACTTCAGCTTTTGAGAAAACCACCCAGGAAGCCATGGCAGTCATAATAGATGAGGGTAATGTATGATAAACTGCACACAAGCATGCATTTGAATTGCACATTCTTGCTATTTGGCTTGCTCAGGTGGGTAGACACAGCTCATCCACTGATCTCATACGATCCATAAGGCATCTGAGTTTGAGCCAATTTCTGTATTAATAATGGCCAGGACATAATTTTAGAGACAGCTTCTTGACACTGTCTAGCCAATACCTTCATCATTTGTAACATCACCAAAGACGGGACAGTACAATAGAAGTTTGTGGTTGTTGTTGTTGTTGTTTTCTCCAGCTGCACTGAAAAGGTGTATGTTAATATTTAGGAGGTAAACCACTTTTTCAGCCAGCTTTGAAACGCTGCCTTGAGGGGTCTTCTTGTGAATAGCTCCTTGAAAAGTGTTACTTACCTTGGTTAAAATGCTTTGAAAGGACAACTGCGTGTATGAGAAAGATTACTGACAAGCCAGAAAACTGTGGCAAGTTTATTTCTGCCTTTGCTGCTATCAAATTAACAAGGAAAATAAAAGTAGTCAGCAGAGTGATTAAAGAAACTAAAAGAACGCTTTGATTTTTCATTTGTGTCACATCTCCTGGGGCCACATGGTACAACACAGGTGGCTCTGTTCGGCTGTAGATATTTTCATTTCCTTTTTTCTTTTTCTCTGGGGTGCTCTCACTGGCACATTTTTGTTTCTTTATATATCTTTGTACATCTTCTGTCACAGGCTACTTCCCCATGTGCTATTAAGTCACATGCACCACATTTCTTTCCCCCTTGTCTACCTCCCTCACTCCTCCACCTGTCTGTTCCCTCTGCAGACTATTGCACCACTCCAGTGCTGTGCAGGCAGAAACAGCAGGACCATTGTTCCCATTGCTCAAGGAGCCTTCTCTTGCCATCCTTCAGCTTATCCCTCTGTGAAATGTTTCTGTCTTCCTGCCTGTGAAAAATGAAGGCAGATTCCTATATCCTTGCTGTTTTTCTGCCAAGTTGCAATGATCCTACAGCCTAGTATCTTAAGAGTTTTCAAAGGGTAGGCTTATGAGTTAGTGAGTTCAACAACCATCCTAGACCACCCTGTCAACTGCAGCTGTTCATACCTTGTACTGAAAGACAAGAGATATCACAGAGGTATTACTAGGGCATATTATTGAAAAAGCAAGATAATTATCCTACAGTGTGACCCATTTTCTTTGTTATTAGAGCACAGCATTATAGGTTAATGCCTAATAATCTGTCATTAACATCCATAATTGTATGTTTCTGTAATTGGGTATCGTGGGGGGGAGGAAGGTGTGAATGTTCACCTTCTGTATTTTCAAGGTGAATTGTTATGGATTTAAGAGTTAGGGCTTGTAAGCAGGGTAAATGAAAAACTTACATCCAAAAAAAGAAAATTGGTGGTGTTTATGCTTTTAACAGTGGGTGCTTTACCTGGGAAAACTACAGGACAGATTCTTGGCTTCCTTGCCACAGGGAGTGAGGTCACCAGAGCTGCAATCCAAGGTTCAAAAGAATTGCTCCACTCTGCACCAGCACATCCCCACAGTCTGCGTCACAGCCTGGCTTCCAAATGGCCACATTAAAACAAAATAATCTTCCAGAGAAACAGCAAATATATCCCTTTGACTATATCAGGAATAATAACGTGCTTCGCAGAAGTGGACTTTCAAGCCAGAGAGTTTTTCATATTGTGATATATGTTTTCTGTACCTAATTTCCTAGAATAGGTTCACTGAACCTGCAAGATGATCAGTGGAGAGTAGCATTTCTCATGGCAAGATCAAAGAGCTTTCAATGCCTGGTATGCAGTGGCAGCTACTTAACTTTCATGCTAGTCTACAGCCATTTTTCTGTATCCAATACGTTAATTACAACAAAGACACTGACAAGTTCCCAAAGCCTATCTAGCTGTAACTAAGCTTAATAAACCCTGAGATAGGAGAAAGCATTCAAATACAAGGAGCGTGCAATAACTTTACTGCACTTTCTTGTGAAAAGAAAACAAAACTGTCTCAAAAGTCCCTACAAGTACTCCAAATGTCACTGGGCTAGGAACTGTACATGGCTGCGTGAGAAGTTAGCCACTGCTTGGATATGTACAGTCCCTAACTCTGATTCTGACAAGACTTACGTTTGTCTGTAGACTTGCTAACTTCAACAATATGATCCACATACGTGCAGTAAATGTGCATGCAGTAGACAGTGACCTAAAGGAATTAGATGCCAAGGGAGGCTGTCACAGGAAAAAAATGTTTCACTCAAGAACATGGTGTAAATCACATGATGTTTGCTCCAGTGAAATGTGCCTGCTTCCTGAAAGGAGGGGGTGAACGATGCAAACAGCTCTGCTGTGACCAGCATGAAACCTGATTTACAAAGCCTTTAAAAATTAACAAGGAAAGTGAAAGCAGTCAATAGAGTGAATAAGGAATCTGAGCAACCACATTACTCTAAAGGCCAGACAGATTGCTTCTACAGTGCCTTTTGTTACCTGGTATTAAAGCAATACATATTTCTTGCACATCACAGTTTGCTTTTATTCATATTTCCCACTGAAAACAATAAATAAAATGCTACCCTATATCCCCCCAGGTTCTCAAAAGTGGCATGTTTATTTCAAGCACCCACATTTACACTCTACCAGGAGGGCCCTACTCTTCTTCTGAAAGTCAGATCCCTTTGAAATACATCAGAGCGATGTGTAAAGCCTAAAGCTTTGAGAAAAAACTGATTACTTTCAAACATCTTGGAGAACTAGACTGTTTCCAGAAGCTGGTTTTTATTCTTATGAGTAGAACTGGTTCAGTATCAGCTAAATCTGTTATCAAAAATTAAGATCTGGGAAAAAATAGCCTCTAATATACAGGACATTTTAATAAGTGTTGAACAGCAGAAACAGCAAAAGACCAACAGGGATTCTGACCTAAAAACACTCTGTTCTGTGAATAAAAAGAAGTCATGATGGAAAACATTTTAAAAAAGAAAAAAAAAAAAAAGAACAAAACTACTAAACTCCTATCATACTTGAAGGTGACAATTCAGATAGACTCAGCTTGTTATCTTGTGCACAGAGTTGTGTGGATATAAAGATAGAGAGAGCAAAGGGAGTAAGAAAGTGGTGGAGCCTAACACTCAGCTTGTACATACTGCATCTAGGGTCAGACCTCTAACGTGATCAAAGTAACAGTTTCTGATTCATCCATCCACACATGGGGAAAAAGAAATGTATGCTGGATGCTCACAAATCAGTTGAGTGTGAATCAGCTTCTCTTCCAGTGTGTCCAGGCAAGAGGAACCTGAGAGAACAGCTGACTGCAATCCAATTTTCCTCCTCTGAACATGTGGGGAAAGGTTTGAGGGAAAATATCTCTTCTATTTAACAGTTTAACTCACGTTTTTATTTTATTCATTAAATTGTAGGACCTTTTATAGCTCCTGTTAGAGAAGGCAAGGCTTTTTAATTTTGCAGAAATGTGGCAGTAAAACATGAAATGGCTTCACAGGAAGCCTTTGCCAGGCTGAGCATTCAGTGCCTGCACCATTCTCTCTCTTAGACTGAAATACCCCAGGCTGAACAGGTTCAACAAATCTCCTAACAGAATTTTTTCCTATAGCCAAACTACCGTTAGGGGTATGGAGACAAGCTGTTCATACTAAGCTACAGCATGGGGCAGGTGTCGCGGTCTGAGGGTTGGACAAAAGCACAAACCACACTTTTACATACTGTTGATGGATGAGATTTTTCAGAACACTGAGTGCCTTGTGTGTGCTCAATAATTGGTACCTTTACAGGCCCACTGTTTCCTACAAGTGCTGGGTTCTTTGAAAATTAGGCTGTTCTCTGGCACTTTAAGACACACCCTCAGTGGCACTTTTCAAAGAGGAATGCTAATGACATTCATTATTTCCTGATAAACTTATTGCTACAATAAGTACCTTCAAAAACGTTTTATTTTTTATTTTTTGTCACGTTTTAAACATTTGTCTGTCAAATGCTAGATTACCAAGGGATAAATGTAATGAAATATGACAAACACAGCACACATGAAACTCATAGGTGCTTTGCGATCCATTAGAAAGGAAAATAGGGTCAGCTAGCTGGCAGGAATCCATGCCCACAGACTTCCTAAATCGAAGGCTCTACAGGAAAGACATTGTCTTCAACCACAACACACAATTGCTTCCGTTTGCTCTTGTTTTCTATTCTCATTGCATGCTACCCAGCTCTCCCTTTGTGGGAACTGGGATGAGCGATAGAGATGCCATCGCTTGTATAAAATGTTACTCCCAGAGATCCCTGCTCAGACAGAGAAAGCCTCAACTTGGTGTGACACTGAATTTATCAGTACCTTTTGCAGTTGATACAGCACCAGTGCAGGCAAAGCAGAAGACAGCACGCCCAGGTTGCATAAACTGCTTATGGACTGACTCACTGTGTCACTGTGGCAAACTTCAGGTGTCTCAATTCACACTTGCAAAAATAAGTGGCTACATTCTTCCTGGTTCCTACTTTGCTGGAAGAGAGTGACATTTAATGACTGCAGAATGCTCTGACAGCCTAAAATGTAATGTTACTTAGGCATGAAATTCCCTAGGTACGATACACACGTGATGAAGCATGACAATGTGCTCCAGAAAAAAATGTATTCTGTAGCCCAGCACAGGGTGTGTTGTAGGACTTGCAGAATAATTATAGCAGCCACAGTTGGCACTTATTATAAAATTTTAAAAGCTGTTAACAGGTCATTAATAATCTGTGACTACCTGCCTTAATAGCATTCTTCAGTCAACAGGCATGAGAGCAAGGGGGTGGAGGAAATGGGTTACACCTTCTCCCAAGTCACCACAGAAGGCTGATACCCTTCTTTTTCATCACTTTGTAATCTGCTTGTTTACTTCCTTCTGGTGGCTCCTCTGACTGGATCTTCTCCAACTGCTAGCTCTTGCATAGCTTTCCAATCAAGAATGGTAAGGACCTCTCTGAGAGCCCAAGGGAATGCAGCCTGCTGTTGGTGACCCAGGCTGGGAGATCTCCGTGATGGGGCTCTGAGCCCTGGTCTGGGTTGCCCACCAGGCCCCCTTCATTCCTCTGACCAGAGCTCCCCAGCATGCTCTCCTGATTTTCAAGATTATTTTGCCTGCAAGGCGTCTCTGCATTTACACCGTGTAGCAGTTTACTCTGTCTCGTCTTGCTCCTTGCCTTCTGTGTTTAAGGCAGATGGTTGAAGGAGAGAAACCAACTTGTTTCCTTGCTTCTTCCAACAAACACATGCTCTCCAGAGCAGACAGATGCCTTAAAACCAGATACAGGGCATCAATTCATCTTCTGGTTTCAGCTGTAGCATATAAAGCATTTGTTGGCTCTGGTCTAATGCTTTTTGACATTGTCAGGCCCCTTTCAGTGAACTTCTTCCTTGAAACCAACTTGACAGCAAGCATTGTTCCACATTTATTAGTACTGTACATGTCATTTTCAAACTGACACGTTTCAAGGCCAGGCATCAGCTGTGTTCAGCTCTGGCTTGAAAAAAAACATTCAGACAACAGCACAGACCTCCTGCTACTAACAAGTAAATAGATAGATAAGTAAGTAAACATACACCTTTACCATGATGCGGCTACATCTCTTTACTATTTCCAACTCTTTTTTGCTTTTTTTTTTTTTTTTATCAGGGTTTCAAATTTTCAAGTACTCAATCCCTGTACTCTTCCCTTTTTGGTTTCTTTAAGAAAGAGCTTTTTGTTGTTGTTGTTGTTGTTGGTTGCTGGCTGTTTGTTTTTGTTGTTTTTTTTAAATCTTCTTTCAATTTGCTCCTTTCTCTCTCTTTTGGATGCAAACTTAAATTCCAGAAACTTGAATCTACGTAAAAGCTAATTAATTTCAGAAAACGTTTTTCCTTTCCTTTTTATTTTTTGTTTTTATTCTTATTTCAGAATGAAAACGTTTTGTTCCTATAGCCACTATAATTTTCTATTATTCTTACAATGTTCAGCTTAGTGGGTTATGTTTACTTAGTCAAGAAGCTGATGATGCCCATGACAGGACCAGAGTGTTTGGTTAGCAGCAGGGAGGGGAAAAAAAAATCAATAACTCCAAGCATTTGGCAGCTTTGTGGGCAGGAAATCATTTGTATTCTCTGGTTTAAATCAATGACCTTATTTTCTTTGCCGTTCCAACAGGAAATTATAAACTCTGTGAACATTATTTGCATAGTGCCTTTCTGCAATACACTTGTATATTCTTGGGCAGAGCAATATGTTAACCCCAGCAGTGCTTCTCTGAGGTCTCTGTCAGCAGAAGCCAGCCAATTTAGCTTGCAGTGCTCAAGCTGCAAGCACTTTGTATTATTCTAAATGGAGGCAGAATAGAGCATGATGTGAAATGATCTCCTTCTTCATTTTCAACTGCATCTAAAAGTGAAGGCAGTATTATTTCATTATAATGCTGTCTACTGCGGAGTAAGAAAACTTGTAACCTGTCAAAACATTGTATTTTCAGTATGATGGAGAGAAACTTGCCACTTCACATTAAAGCTGCAATTGTGCCTTCGTATCTTGATTGTCATGAATGCCCTAAGGTGCCAGGTACGGTTTGAAAGCACTGCACATTTACTTGACCTCTACTGAGCATTACAGACTTCATGTTTACGAAAGTTTTGACTTCCTCTATCCTGTCCTTTTGCTAAATGCACTTAAGGAAGAAAAAGAAACTGCCCGCTTGTGCTACTGCCCACTGCTACACCAAGTCCACATGAGCTATTTCTTAGCATATCAGAGAGCCAGCCTTCAGAAGACAAGCTAGTTTTACAAGATCAGGAAGGTGTGCAAAACTTTTTTCTATTTTATTTATTTATTTTTCTCCAGTGTGATCACAGTGCAGCCCCAACGCCTGGGATTCATTTCCATGACCACAGTGTTGCAGCTTGCAGCACCAGCAAATGGCACTGTAAAGCTCCTGGGTCTCAGCACCCTCCTTTGAATGCTTACCCTCATCCTCTGCAGGAAACTGATGTGGTTTATCAGTCTGAAAAACATGTTTATAACACCAGAAACCACTACAACCTCAGTAGTCTGCACTGGAATTAAAAGACATAAAATTTAGACATCCAAATTGGTCTGCTTTGGTTTTGCACGACAAGACCTTTCACAGCAGTTCTCAGCATCCCTTCTGTGCTCCCAATGCCATCAGCACAAAGCAGCAGTCATGAAGTGATACCTGAAGTATGGTTATTAGTTATGCCACAGGTCTTCCTAAAACACAGAATAAAATACTACTCTTGAATGGCTGAAGTGGAAGTAATGTATAATCCCAGCACTCATGCTTTTTTCCTACTGTCAGGTGTAAGGCTGCTGATCCTGACCTCATCACACTTTGTTCTTCCCACTGCACATTCTACACATTCATTCATTGGGGTCCCTCTCAGAGCTGCTGGGAGCCAGAGCACTGTCAATGTCTTCAGAATTTCCTGGTTGAAGGGAAAAGGTGCCTCACATTCTCATGACAGACAGAGTTCAAAGCAGAATCCAAGAATGGCTGAGATTGGCAGGGACCTCGGGGTCCATCTGCTCCAACCCCTGTTCCAGCAGAGATGTCCACAGCAGGGTGCCCAGGCCCATGTCCAGGAAGCCTTTGAAGATCTCCAAGGAGGAGACTCCACAATGTGTGCCAGAGCTCTGTCACCCACACTGCACAGAAGTGCTGCCTGGTGTTCAGAGGGAACCTCCTGTGTTCTGGTTTGTGACCACCACCTCCTGTCTTGGCACTAGGCATCACTGGAAACAGCCTGGCTCCATCATTTTCACACCCTCCCTTCAGGTATTTATATACACTGATAAACTGCCCAGAAAGGTTGTGGATGCCCCCTTCTGGGAAGCATTCAAGACCAGGCTGGATGGAGCCTTGAGCAACCTGTCTAGAGAAAGGTGACCCTGCCTATAACAGTGGGGGTTGGAACTAGATGATCTTAAAGGTCCCTTCAAACTCAAACCGTCCTATGATTCTCAGTTTCCTCCTGAGCCTTCTTTCCCCCAGGCTGAACAGTCCCAGAAAGTAGGATGCTAAAACAAAGGATGAATTGGGTAGCTGTTGTTCAGTTGACTTACTTCTCTGGAGTGATTCAAAATCAAATGGACGTTTCTTTCCTCGCTACTTTTCCTCCCTTCCCCACGCACATGTCCTAAAATGTCATTCTGTCACCTTTCCCTGTTGAACACCACATACCTGGAATCTTTCCATATCACAAGAAATGCTTTAATCTGGAGAGCAATGCAAATAGAATAGCTCACTTCAGAAATATGAACTGGTCTGGTTAGTTTTGTGCCTTGGACTGATTCGTGAGTGATTTGTGATTACATCCAAATAAAACATAATCAGAAACTGTGGAGTGATAGTGATGCATGTACAAAGAGGAGCGGATAGTCTTCCCATGAGAAGAATATCCAGAGGAGCTCATGTTATACATGGGAAAGTATAGCTCATAATCCAAGTCTTTTGAGGTTGTGAAAGGTGTGTTACGTGACTAATTCATTTCATGAATATAGGACAAGCCATTTCATAATGGAAAAAATGATTTTCCCAGGTAATTTGTTTTTAATGTTACCCTCTTAAGGCCATGTGTTTTCTAGTATGCAGAAAAATGGTGAAGAAGAAAAAATGCTGACAGACCTAAAAACTTAGCTTCAAAACAGAAACTTGTGGATTGCTGCTTTTTAATATATATAAAAGACATAGCCTTTGAAGTTTTTGGTTTTTTTTTCCCAGAAGTCAACCATGGGATTTATGTGGTCTGTTTACAAATACATACATCAGTATATATATGTATATATATAATAATAATAATAATACATACATACATACATACATATATATATAGTATTCTTTCTGGGAAAACAGAACAAAATAAAAAAGGACAAAAAAATACAGACTCAGACTACACCTTATACCAGGTGATTTAGTGCTGCAGTGTTCAGGATACTTAAATGCAAAATAAGCTCAAAACATCTTTACCTAATTCAGGGCACAGGTGTACCGTTCTGCTCTGGTTTTGCATTGCTCTTAGATGTACTGCTGTATTTGCATGGAATTGAATGAGATAGCAAGATTAACTCTTTTCTTCAGTTTTACACAGCACAATGACTTTTCTGACTTTGTGAAACAGCCTGATGTAATTTAACATTTATAACATTAGGAACAATGTTCCACACTCCATTTCGTCTCATTTTAAATGAGGTATAACTTGCAGAGAAGATAGGATGGGACTACTTACTCTGTGGATGTACAAACAATAAGAGAGCAAAACTGGCTGACAGTTATACAGAGCTAGAACTTAGCAGATCCACTCCTCTGCCCAACGCTGGCACAGAAAAGGAGAAAAAACTTCATTTTTTTGTGTCCTCTACATTGTGATTCGTTAGATACATCCTCAAGTGTCTTAATTATTCTTCATTTGAGTTGGGCACTCCTTTCTAATAGGACATTCTCCTCCACCCAGCAGCTAGGCAAGCAATTGATGCTACAGTCTGGTTTGGAAGTTCCCATAAGCATAAGATTTTCCCCTGGGGATGTTTTGTCTGGGCTTTTTTCTTTTTTGTTTTTTTTTATGATGCAAAGGTCTCACTGGAAGAAAGAACTGGCCTTACAAGGTCTGGGTGCCTTGTTGAGTGATGAATACTAGTTGCCATATAGAATACCCAGTCCTAATGTGGAAAGGAAGAAGAAAACAGCCAACAATTTCTAACACCTGCAGCAAGTTTTGCTCCCCACGCTGCCTTTCTTTCCCAAATCAGTTTGTTAACTACAATTCAGTTACGTGCAATTTGTGACTTACAGGACTGAGAGTCTAAGGCAATCTGCCGGTGAAAGTAACAACTTGCTCATTAAACATTAATGGCAATGTTTTAATTAGTCCCAAGGTTCTGGTAGAAAGCTAAGCCCTTCCTTCAATAGCCAGCAGTTACAGATGCAGTAAGTGTTAATAACCTAATAGAAAGCAAACTAGGCAGGCATACATTCCATCACCCAGAAAATAGGCCTCATGTAGCTTTCTGATGGACTCATCAAGCACTAAACAAAATAAAACAAACAGAAAAAAACAATGTTGTTTTTTAATATGAAGAGCTGGGTTATCTGCAGCACATAACACTGCATTCTCACAGTTGATTATTTTTCTCAGCTGTGATGGTTAATGTGCTTCCTGTTATACGGTTTGAACCTAAAAATGTCACCTGGCTTAGCAAAGAGGAGGAAGAAATTCAGATCAGAGCAGCGACTACTGCCAGACTTTTAGCAGCTGTACTCAGAACCTAAAAGAAGAGGAAACATAAATCATCACAAGAGAATTTAAATATCTTTGTTTCTGATACGAGTTTTCAAGCCACAAATGGACTTCCATAAAGAAGCAGTAGTATACATAGAGATTATGCAGCAGTGGGAGAGGGCTGTGTATGTAAGTGTGACACCAGAAAGGACCTGATAAGAACAGCAAAGGAACAAAGTTTTATCAAATCCTGGCCTAAAGGCCAACTCGATCAACCAACTGATCTTCATCTCTCTGCAAAATGGGAGCAGTGACTTTCACTGCCCTTCCTCCCCAACTCTCCAGCCACCAGGGTTTTAGTTGGGGAAACTTTCTCTTACACGGAATCCGGTAAATCACAAGGAAAACTAAAGATGAGATTTTTTTTAAACATTACGACATCTCCAGGGACAGAGATTTTTCACTTTGATACTTATCTCTTTCTGACACTTTTCTTTCCTGTCAAATAAATAAATAAAATGACTATTCACTTCAGTAACTGACCAACTTGGGGGTTTCTGTACTTTCTAATTTAGGAAGTAAAATGAAGTTGCAAAAAGGAACCTTTTGTTTTTGTCTTCTCCAAGAAGCAAGACAGTTTGGGGTTGTGGGCAGGGCTTTTCCAGTAATCCAGTGTGGTTTTTTGGACTCAGCACTTCTGAAACTGAGGGAATTCTTGAAATATAACCCAACATCAGCACAGTGTTGGAGCATTCTAAGACCACATTCACTGTACTTTTAGTGCAACAAGGAGAGATCTGGTAATACAAGGGTTGGCTGTACAGCATGGTGCTCTACAGATTTTTTCCCTGGTTTAATCTAAAAGAATTGTTTGATAGGTTATAACTATTTATTTTAAGCTCAGTTGTGGATTGGATGCAGATATCTAAGGCCTAGCTTGCCATACTCATTCAGAGGCCTTAAAGCTAAATTTTCAGGCAGCTGAGGAAGCAGAGTGTTGTTCGACCTGTACAATTATAATGATTCAACATTTCATGCTGTAGTCAAGATCTTAAAGCTAGTAAGTTCTGTGAGAAGTAGAACAAGAAAGCTAGGAGTCTTTCAGATTTGGGCTTCTCAGATTCCTCAGGGCCAACTGAGAGCACATTTCCGTGTAGGCTCTCCTTTACAGAGAAGATCAAGATTCTCTTCATTATCCAGCCACTGCTCCCATAAAATTCTTTAGTATTTCAATAACTTGAAGTATCTCATCAGACCTGAGTATAATAGGAAAGAAGGTTCCCAAATGATATATATATACACATGCACAACACACACACACACACCAAGAACAGACTTTCAAGTCTCACTTCTTTAAGAAACCGGGCTTAAGCAGAGAATCAGTTAATATAAAGCCCAGTAATTTACAGGATAGCTGTTAAAAAGTTTGTTGAACATTTACTTAACTCTGTGAACTTTTAACAGAATTGTATACTGTGGCATCTCAACAGCAATTTCTTGAATACTCCCTGTATCTAACATTTAATGTCACACCACAGACCGCTCCAACAAAAGTGAGATTTTCATCCTTTGGTCATTAGTCTTTATTAACAGGACACTATTCCATTGAACTTCAATGACATCTTTTGAAAACAACTTTTATATCTACTATATTTCTTTTGGACAAAAAAATCTGATCAGCTGTGTTCCCAGCTGTGGTTTGTTTCTCCTGGCCTGCTGGCAGCCGCAGCACCTTAGAAAAACAGTAAGTTATGTCAACTTCTAATATTTTCTACGGTGCAAATTACATCACCTTCCTTGAGAAACATGCCTGAGCAGATCCTTTCTCTTGCCTTAGTCTTTCATAAATGTCCTTCACATTCCTCTTTCAATATTTGTTGTTCTTTTCTGTGGAAGCACAGTTGCTGGCATTTTAAGGAAAGGTTACACATCAAAAGGGTCACTACTGGAGCTTTTTTTGTACCCCGTGCCATGCTATTAGAGAGAAAACTGCATGGCACCTTTAGAGAAAAGTCCTTTAGAAAAACTTCAGCCTTTGTTGCTGATTTCAGAAAGAGAAAAGGAATTTGGAGCATAAATTACATTGTTCACTTTAATTCTAATAAGTAAAGACATAAGGAGGAAAAGGAGGAAAAGAAAATGCAAAACAAGGACAGTAAATTCAAGATGTTCTGGATCAAGTAGAAAGCCAGATGCCTAAATTATGCCCTCATCCCTGATCCTTCGGCAAGTGTGCCCCTGACCAAATTGTTCTCTCTTCGCTTTCTTCTTTACAGGTCCTGGACGTTATGAAATGGCCTTGTAAGTCAACAAGCATTTGTCCTTCTAAATGTCCTCTAGAGAATATGTACTAAAGCAAACTGAAGCTGCTGGAAGCCTGCACAGTTCAAGTTTACAGGCAATGTAAGAATGAAGTATGTTAAGTCCAGGGACAGGATTTGGAATACTCTGGGAATGCAACCTACCAAGAAAAAAAAAAAAAAAGTATATGTAGACACTTCCAACCTTAGGTGTATATGCTTGGAAGGGCTTAATATACAAGCTCAGCCAGCATGTGAGCTGGCTGTTTTCTGTTTGTTTATGCGGGTTCTTTTACAGGCCCTCATTCCAGCAAGGCAATGTGAGCAACTGACTGATGTGGTCTGTTACAGTGAATCAGCCAAAAAGCTTGTTGAGGATGCTTATTTGGACTAAAGCTAAATGTCTGAACACAGTGCTGGGAGATATCTCCTACTGAAAAGTGGCTCCACATGATCTCCGTGAGTAGTTCCAGTCTTTCTGTATAAACAAGAGGAAGAAAACTAATTCACAATCTAGGAAGGGAAACTCTATTAAATAAATGCTGTTAACAATGGCAAGCATATGTTCTTGGCCTATCTGAGAACCCACTGAGGTCAAACAAAATCTTTTCATTAACTGCAGTGGAGTCTCTATTACATTCTATTAGTGTGATCTGTTTAGGATTAAGCATTTCTTTAAAAACACACTGCTTTTAGTCCTGAAGCATTTTCCATGCCATGAGACTGAATAATGATTCAGCTCAGCAAAATGCTGAACAGTCTGTGTCATGATTAACAAAAAGGATAAATGAAGCACCCTGCATCCTGCAGACATGCTCCCTGGGTTTCTGTTTGTTAAGGGATCTGTGAAAAACAGATGAAAAAAGCAAGCTACTTTGCACAGGCTTAGATTTCACACAAATGGGCCTACACCTTTCCTGTAAGACTTAAAAGGAAGGGGGGAGGGATCATAAATAAGAAAAAAAAAAAAAAGATTAAAATGCACTGCACTACACCAGTAAAGTCTAATTCACAATTTCTAATCTGTAAACTCCCTTTAGGGTCAGTAATCAGAGCAGAGAGCTAAAGCAATTGGTAATAAAATAGCTAAGCCAGGGATATCCAGTTAATATATCAGCATACTGTTGGTGGTATTTAAGGAATGCTAAAAGAATAGGAAATTATTAAAGTGGAGGGCAATATTTCATTTATTATTCAGCTGGGATTACTGTTTAGGAAGTCACTAATGCACACTCATAATGAATACTTAGAAGAGAGTACAGGCAGAAACATGTCTGTTACCCAAAGGAGGATGACTAGTGATGAATGTTTCTCTTACTAATCTTAGAGCCCAAACTTCACTTCAGAATGGGAGGTTCCATTTTCACACTTAATTGCAGAATCAGACATGTGGAGCTTTTCTAGGAGCTCTCTGGGTCAGCTCGCTCCTGCTCTGAACTTGGTTTACTGACCTGCCAGTAGAGTGTTGAGTTGGGAACTTCCTTCTCTTTTATGGGATGTAGAGAAGAAAAGGAAAAAAAGGGAAAAAAAAAAAAAAGGATGGGCGATAAGGCAGATCGTCCCTAAGCATTTTGCTCCTGTTCCAATGGATCTGTTTAAAGAAATTCTACAGAATTTAGTCACTGACCTCTCTTGGACCAGGAAAGGCTTCAGTGTGTATGTAAAACAGTTGTAGGAGAACAGGTGGAGGTCAAATTGGAAGGAAACATACCAGAACTAGTTGATGCAACAGGAGGTCCCTGGCATGTCCAGATCCCATGGTCACACAGTGATATTCCCCACCAACCTTGTCCTTTTTTTACTGAAACCACTTGTGGGATTGTGTGCGTACTTGGATGGGAATCTTAGACGAACAGGCAGCTGCCTCATGCCAACTGATTGGGAAATGTTAGGCATGAGGCGTGTCTACCAAAAGATCTAAATCAGGATCACAATGCCCAACTCAGATGCCTGAAGTGAGTAGGCAGTGTCAATCCAGGCCACGCATTCCCCTTAAATGCCAAAGTTGCAAGTTTTCCTACCTTTTTTCTGCTGAAACAGATTTATGTTAGAAAAGGATGATAGAGTCACTTAATTTCTAAAGTGCTAAAACTTCCACAAGGACTACATTGGAGCTACTGAAGAGTACACATCACATCCAGAAGCCCTGTTGAAGGAAGGGTTGCTATCATAGATAATACCAATTTGATTAGTAAGAGGCTAGAAGCTGAAAAGATGGACGTGGGAGAAACAAATTTACATGAAATAGGAAAAGAATTTCTAAGCATACTTGCCACCCCAGACCCAACCTTTTTGCCCCTTCACCTCCTCCTTTGTTCTGTTGTCATTTTGTAAAACTCCAAAGCAGCATTGATTATGTTAGTACTACATTTTTTTGACTCCTCCCTCTTCATATGAGCTAATAGTTCCCAGCAAGCCTCTGGGGTGATGAATCAGTGGCACAAAGAACTGACAGACTGGATGTGGTATTTATTTTCTTCTGCTTTTTTTAAGTGTGGCATTAATCACATCCACAAGCAAAGAGGGAGCAGTGATCAAACATATTGCAGCTGGAAGCTCTGAGGAAAATGTCTGCAAAATCTGCAGCTTCCATTAAAAGCCATACACATTTTCATACTCCTTTTTGCTACAAGGGATTGCTGGATGTTTACTTAGCGACGCACTGTGTTGAAAGTTGAAACATTCATCTTTAAACATTAATTATCAAAGCATGATTGCTTCAAAAATCCACTGCCTGAGGCCAGGGCCTAGGAAGTGGAAAATGTAATTTCAGAAAGAGATGAGAACAAATGCTGAGTGTTTTAATTGCAGGTTGGTACAAATGACTAACAGTAGGGCAAAGATTGCTTGGATATATTTGTTGTTCTTAACTTTAAATTCAAAACTTAACAGAGAGTTGCCTGTTTGTTTGTTTTTTTTTTTCTGCTTTTCTTTTTGTTAAAGTCACAGAAGCTAGTGAATTTTGGAGAGGTGGTAGGTTTCTAAAAAGTCAGTAAAAATCTTTTAACTAGACAGAAAAGAGAGAGAAAAAATCATTCAGATGTATGCAAACTTGGGCAACAGTTGCAGTAGCTGCTGGACAGTTACTGTGCTCATTTTGAGCCTCACTTTGGGATGAAGAATGCAGTAATTCTTAGCATCTATCTCAAACTTCTTCAATTCTACAGAAATCTATCTAGAAGTACAAACAGATTGAGCTTGTTTCATAATAGGTAGCAGCAGCATGAAATTACGTGCTGCTATTACTCAACATTGCCATATACAATGCCTCAACCTGAAGCTGACAGAACCATTACAACAGCAATGGTAGTCCGTTTTGATTTCCACCTTTCTGACCTTGCTGCTGGCAGACTGGGTGCAGTGTGAGCACCTTTGCAGAGCACCAGAGGCACTTCTATTCCTACAAGGATAGAAAACTCATTCTGTCCACCATCATCTTTCAGTGTTGACCATGTCTGGAGGCATACAATACATATGAGATGCAAATCACAGACTGGTAGGCTTGAGGCTTGTTTCCTGTGTGCCCATAGGAGAGATCATCAAGACAGGATCTGTGATGGTCCTAAAGTTGTAGTTACACACTGAACCTTAGGGCTGCAGAGACTTCTGATGGTGACACACAGCTTTTCTAACGCTGATGTTCATCAGGAACCTCCAGTTTGCTTCTAGGAGTGCTGAGAAGATCTCCTGACTTCATAGCACTAAACAGCTTGGTGTCTGCCTCCCTGGGATTGAGAAACAGCGTGTCACTTCATTACCAGAAAGGCCTGATCCACCAGGTATATCAAAAACATGCCTAACCTAGAGGAGTAGAGGAAGATGGTGGTGCTGACAGTTCTGGTGTCCCACCTCCTCTCCCACTTATTTTTAACTAACAGTTCTGAATTAGAAGCTTTTTCCCTGGGATCTGGAAGATCTGGCTTTGACACTCCATGAATCTTGCTGGTTCAGTCTGCACAATCCTGTTAAATGAGGAATAGCAGACCACAGTCATTCTCACCAGCTCTGTACTGCAGACCCCTGCCCGAATGCCAGTTTTGCTGAGGAGCTCATGACCATACTGTTAAGTTTGGCCCTACTGGCTGCAACTGTGCTGTGTAATGCTCAGCTCAGGTCTCCTCTTTCAACTCTGTGGTTGACACTTGCTATTTTCGGTGCACAGGCTTGGTGGTATTTTTCAATTCAAAGTATGTAAAATAATAATGGGTACAAGCAGGAGGCCAGCAGAATAGTGCTGGGTCAAAACCATGCAAGAAAAGAATTGTATGCTCTAGGAAACGGATGGGGGCAGGGCACAAATAATGCTGCACCCTAACCTGGAATTACGCTGAAGCACCATTCTGGTTGCGTGGAAATATATTTGGTGTCTTCCACATCTATTTAGTCTGTTTGGAGCAAACCCTGGAGTGAACTACACGGCTCACTACACTTGGCTTTCCCCTGGAGGAAACCGACTGATTTGTTCCAGAAGAGAGCTCACACACTAATTACCACGGGCAGCATGAGTGGCCAGGAAACCTGTCCCTGGAGCAAAGCAGGAGTTTGCCAAGCTGTTGGTACTTCCACACCATTTTAAGGCAATAAATGGGGCCCACAAGTTCAGGAGAGGTACCTACGCTGAACTCACTCCAATATCAAAACTAAGCATTGTAATGTGTAACAGCTATCAGCTGGTGAGTTAAAAGTAACAACATTCATTTTCTCACTGTTCCTCTCTCTCACACCTCCAAATAACCCAAGTGGGTGCTGCATTTGTAGTGATGCCTGCAAGTGTAACACGGCCTGTCAGTGTGCAGGACATCAGGGCTTGCAGTCTGCCATCCTCCCTTCTTTTGCCAGCAATTTAGTGACCAGTTTTAGTTCTGTTATAGCAGAGGTACGGGTAGGAGACCGAGAGGAGTCTCCTATGCCTCTGTTGCTGTAGTTCTTGAATGTTACTGCAGTCTACAGAAAGTTAGCTGCCACTGTATTTTCTTGACTCTAAAACAATTGTCAAGGACAGAAAATATTAATTCAATTTTAATTAAGTGAATACTGTGGGGTTAATTACAGCTATTTACAGGCAGCTTATGGGATTTGGAGGGCCAACCTTCTAGTGTTTCTGCACAAAGCATTGCCTCTTCCTCTCAGCTCTAATTAGCTAGATTTTTTTTTTTTTTTTAATAGTCACCCTCCAACTGGTTGCTCAGTAGCTCCCATTTTGTTCCTCATCAGCAGTTCTCCAGCACAGCTGCTACAGTAGCAAAGCAGACCTGCAGCCTGCCTTGCAGGGAGCTGGTGATAAGGAGTCTATCAGAACCAAAACAGGGCCCCTCCTCCAAAAAAAGAAAGAAAAACTGGAGAGGCCCAACCCAACCTCTGACATTGTCTAGAAAAGAGATTATGTAAGGAACAAAAGACATACCACCAGAAACAAGAAGGAACAGCAACATCTGAGGTTGCAGTGAGGTCAGAACTCTCCATAGACAGCTCTCTTGTCCAACTGCATGTTCTGCCTTCTTGCTTATGCATAACACCAAGTGTTATCAACAGGAGACAAACACGTGGGAAAGGGCAGGCTGTTCCAGCACAAAGTCAGCGGCACAAGTCTGAATAACTTCTCCTCCACTCTTTATTTTCAACATACGTGTTTTTTCCTTCATGGCAAAGCCTTTTCAAAATAAAAAAAAGATTATTTGTGTTTGAGAATCAGCTACTTTTAGCCGCTCAGTGCACATCCATACAGAGCAAGGGTCCTTTCAGCATGTTGTTAAATTACAGGCACACTGTAAAAACACTGTGCCCTGATATCAGGAGTTTATTCCAGCCTACTTGTCAGTTCCACTGCATGTAGATTAACAGCACCTAAGAGCCAACACAGAAGGGAGCTTTGAGAGTTATTTTGTGTGCTTGGTTGTTGTTATTTTCTACCAAAAAAAAAAAAGAGATCAACGCATTCAGCAGAAAGCCTGCTGCTTTCACTCAAGCGCATCTCCTGCTGCCTGCCAATGCTCATGAGTGAGTGGCTACCACTGAGGGAGTAGAGGGCAGGCTGGAGGCTGAGGGTTGGCAGAGGTGCAGCAGCCCCTCTGTCAGGTAGCAGCTGCGTGGGATGCTGCCTGTCTTCCCCTGCCCTTGGCAGCAGCTGGTGCAACGTGGCAGGCGTGGGAGTCTGCATTTGGCTCCTGCTGAGTTGAGGTGGGGTGAAGAAAAGAGGAAAAAGGATGGTTTTTTTTTGTAACCGAGAGCATTAATGCTAGGAAGGGAAAATAGGAACAGACCAAGCAACACAGAGAGTAGGATATCACAAAGAAAATAAAAACAGCACAGATCTATGTGGTTTCTGAATATGGGAAATCACTGCCTAAATTAAGAAAGCTTTCTTCCGTCTCAATTAATGAAATATAAAAGCTAGGCTCTCTCTTGCAGAAAAGTCTAACTTGTCTGGCTCTTCAAGTGTACTTGAAAATGTTGTCCGCTTCCCTTTGCAGTGAAACGGTCTCACTGCCCAGGGGCATGAAGCTGAGAGCTCTTCAGTACCAAGGTGTCTTTAGGCTACCCCTGTGGGCACTGTTGCTGAAAGTTTCAGGTTACAGGGCCAAAATCCTTCAAGAATTTCCTCCAAAGGAGAAGATAAAGTGATGTCTCTTCTTTTACCATTTAGTAGGTATTTCCAGAGAAATGTATGTCGAGTGGCTTTCTGCTTTCCCAGCTGGTGAGATAACTCAACCATTAGCGCCCATAAATACATCACTAAGTACTCTTTACTAACATCATCTGCAGTAGCACCTGCTGGAAGACATCCTCTTAAAACAAATAAATAAAAATAAAAAGAGGGAATGATGTATTTTGTCTCCCCAAGTCACAGTTCCTCGTTCACCTTGCTAAGATGCTAGCACATCTGTGACTATCAGTCACCTCCTCACCAGCTAACCATGGGGGCAGAGCACTAGAACTACACCAAGGGAGCACAGTTTTCTTCGCAGTTAGAGGGAAAGTTTGTGCCCTGTCTTACCCTGTCCTGAGCTGAGAGCAGTGTTTCCAGCTGGGAAGCAGTGCCCACACCAAGGCAGAGGAGATGCAGACAGGATAAGGCCGTCGGTGCCACCTGCTGGACAGATGTGCAATAATTTAAGACAATTACAGGAAAGTCTTGATTTCACTACCCCTGCCCCCTCTTTTCGTGTGTGTGTGTCTCCCTCTCCCATTTTAATCCCTATTTATACAAGACATATCTGGGATTCTGTGGGAGCGGTGCGTTAACAGCAAGATCAGACTGCATGCAGGATTTGTGAATGCTGCCCAGCCCACCCTGCCTCTATGGGAAAGCACATCTGACCAACAAAGCAAAACACTCCCTGCTCTTGGCATTTCCTTTTCTCTGAACATCTCCGTAAAACAGCATGAGAAAAGTAAAGAAGAGGTTGTGACACACAGCTTAAGAGCTGTCTGTGGGGTTGAGGAAAGCAGGAGCACAAAAGGGGCCCTCACTAACAGCAGTGGAACCATCCCAGGCGCTCATAACTGTCCTTTCCAGTAAGTACCAGCTTGCAGAGAGGAGTCTGACCCATCTTTCTGCCCGATTAGATTGAGCAGCCACGTACGAATGCAGACATCTTGCAGTCTTTCCATGTGTCAACAGCTGTGGCGCTCACAAAGAGAACTGTTCCCTTCAAAATCCAAACCACAAACTGTTGAGTGTGGTTATACCACAGGCATTCCTGTGAGCAAGGCTAAGGTTAGGGAGGCCGTCTCATTTCTGAAAGATCCAAAATTACATCTTCAGTGAGCAGCAGCTGCAGTTTTGACCATGCCCCACAGCTGCAGAGCGGGACCTGATGACTGTCTTCTAAGCAGCAAATTTGGAGAAGATGTCTCCAAGGGGTGGTTTAAAACAACAGTTAGGAGGAGCAGATCAGGTGAGAGTATGAAAGGTATGAATGGGTAGAAAGCAAGGAGTCAAAAGGAAAAGATCCGGGGATGATGAAGGAGGAAGCAATGGAAAGTTATGCTGTAGCGAGGCTCCTTTTGCCCCAAAACAGAGTGCAAGGAACATGGATTAGGTGGAGCTTAAAGCTGGCAAATGCTTGCAGCAACCACAAACGTGCAGCATCTAAAGCAAAGGCTGCCAACCCAATTCAGTTTTTTTTTAGGGATTATTGCAATGTGGGATGGTGGCATTATGGGCAAAATGTCTGACAAAGTGACCAGGTAATGAAATGTGATCTTAATGATGTACTGTATGGAAGCTATTTGCTTCTCCATACCGCAAATGGTACTTGTTTCCATGTCAGAGATTAGGGCACAGCAGTGATGTGGAGCCATGGTTATGGTCCCAGAAGGGTGTAGCAGCGGTGGAGCAATGTATTTATTTCAGCAACTGGTGGAAACATGAGCAACTTGAAATATTTTTTCATTACATTTATTATGAATCTGTCAAAGCCTTCCTTTAATGTGCACATCATGTAATGATAAACACCAACTATGCAGTGATTAAAGACACACTGTGGCTTTGAAATCTCTGTGTGGGGATAACTTAAGTTGGCTTCAGCTGGTGACCCAGCTAGGCTGCCAGTTCTTACAGTGGGACTCCAGTTCTGATCTTCCATGTCAGCTAAGTCGCTAGCAGAGTAGCTGGCCCAAATTTAGGTACTATTACTGCTTTTTTACAGAGTAGCTTCATGGGATTTCTTTTAATGTAGATCTGTTGAAAATAGCAACAGACTACTTTGCAGACCTGTATCCTCTGAGCAATTGATGATAACAGTTCACTCTCATCAAAACCTAATTCTATTTGCCAGGGCTTAGCTCCCACAGCTCTCCGGGAAGAGCACTGATAGCTCCTACCTGGTGTCAGCTTCAGCCAGATCTGGAACTCTGAGCCTGAGGGATTAACAGGTCAGTGCTCTACTCTCCGGCACTGGTACTTGACAATGCTGTACACTTTATAACAAAGGGTGTCAGTGATGTCCTTTCAATCTCTTACACTACAACACTAGCATATCTACACATAAACATTTTATAAGTTCCCTTCTGTATTGATTTTAAAAGCATCTTTAGCGTGCAAGCAGCTGTTTAATGTATTTTGACCCCAAAGCAGGGCATTTGCATTAGTATTCCCACTAGAACATTTGTTCTTTCATGTCCATGCATTAAGGCCCTGTTTAAAATCTGTCCGTGTCCCTAATCTCCCTGGAGAGCTTTTCCTGAATATTCAATGCCAGTCCACAGCCTGTGACAAAAGAGGGAGGGAAAAGAGACAGAGAGCAGTGTTTATGCGTAAAGTTCAACAGCGTAAAAAACATACACACAGAGAAAAGCACCTCAGCTACAGAGCCTGGCATGTCCACAGCAAAGATCTGACAGCATGTGCAGTTTTTCAACTTAACTGATTTACAACAAGGGCATAAGGTGTCTGAGCTCCAGAGGCACCCGTTCAGGCAGCCAGGGACTTAAATAAAGTAGAAGAGTAAGCTCTGATTCCAACCTGGGTATTACAGAAATGTGTCCAAGGCCTAACATCTGGATTTTGCTGTCTCATCTTTTACCCGTGGAACAAAGTATAAATGCACACAGCAGCTCCTTCAGTTCAAAACCTGTGTGTTTGCTCCCATTTGCTCCTGTGAAGATGCAGCTGATTTAAGCACTGAGCAAAATCCTACCCCCAAGGGAAGTTGATGGCAAAACTCCCACTGGCTCCAGCAGGCTCTGGATGTTGCTTAATGTAAATGCGACTGTTCAAACCTTGACTAACAGCACAACAAATACTATAATCAAATTTCTGTTCTTTCATCTGCAGGTCTGTTGTTGCCCTGCAGCTCTCATGGAAGAGCAAATCAGTGGCACAGCAGCTGCCATTCACTCTGCAGCCTCTCACCATGCCCACAAATAGCGTTCTTCTGTGAAGGATGAGAAATCCTTATCTGAATTTGGAATAAACATCAAGGCATTTCATCAACCATTACCTTTGTTTTGCTCAATCTATGTGCTATTTTAGTAAACTTCTTATGAAGCAGAAATCCGGAATCCTGAATTTTAAAGAAAGTGAATGAGGTAGCAGAAAATCCTGACTTTCAAATAGTTTGCCAGTTGAGAAATTAATTTTTCCCTCATATAGAAGCTTCACCGTAGTCATCCAGACTATCTTCCATGAACGTGAGGATTCTTTCTGAAGCCAGATTGATGTTTCTGCAGATGACAGGGAAATTTTACAGTCCATTTTACCCCTGTTGCGTGCAGTTAATGCTTGCTGTTAACTGAACACACACACGCATATATACATAGACACGCATATAGATGTATGCTAAGAAAATATTTCTGACGTGTTCAGATAAGGAATTAAATTGGTGAAGGCGGATTCCTGGCCTCAGCAGACGCTAGAAATAGGTCCCCAGAGCTGCACATTTGGCTGGCTTTGGGAAAAGCCGAACCAAGCCACACATCTCCAGATAAGTATTTCTGGCAAATCAATTCCTCTGTGTCTTTCTTAATCTTTGACAAAGTATACCTGCTCACCAGTACTACTTCGCTTAAAAGACAACGATTTGGGTGGGCATATACAGCTTGGATATTGTGCATGCCCACTATTTGCCATGCAGACTCGATACCTCATTGCACAAGTATCTGTGCTTTCAGGATTCAGGTCCTCTTGTCAAAAAACAGACTTGGCATTAAGTGTGTTAGACTCATTCAATTTCAGAACCAGGGAATATTTTTTTTCCTCTCAAGGTAGGATCTAAAACAGGAATTTCCAGCAATAAAAAAGGGAGAGAATAAGCTCAATGCAAGTTTGTTCTGTCACTGGCAGGGCTCTGCTGTTTGTTTACCCCTTTTAGACTGGGTCTTCCTGATTCTTTTTCTCCATTTAATGGTTACATAACCAAGTTGCCAAAAGGAAGCTGTCTCATCTATCATAGAAGCCATAGTCATAGGAGGCTACTGTTCAAGACAAAGCCAAAAAGTCTGCTTTTAGAATGTGCTGGGCTGTAATTCTGAAGAATGCATTTATTAGCTGTTTTCATAAGCCACAAATCAAGGCACAGCTCCCTTCAGTGCTTGCCTCTATGAATCATGAGCCTCGTAGTACACGGTCATGATACACTCTCTCAGAAATAAAAGTGTTTGTTCAATTTTAGAACACCCCAGTTCAGCCTTCTCTTTCTGCAACTGCTGTTTAGTCTCAAACCAGAAAGAAATAACTCCAGAATGACACATGCATTTAATGTCCTCTCAGTGTCCATCAGACTCGTATAAAAGCATCATGGTGAGTTTCTAATTCTGACAGCTGCTTTAATTAAGCAACATTTTCCTCTCGATATCTGGCTACTTTGCAAAATGAGACAGCTAAGCAGAACAGGCGCAGTACAGTCAGTTGTGTGACATTTTTAAATTTTTGAGGAAGTGGGTAGAGGTTTACCAGATATCCCTTATTTCAAAGTAAGAAAAAATAAAAAAAATAAAAATAAAAGCAACAATGGCCAGCTCTGTAACAAACCACAGGTCAATCGATTTCAATGGCCTAAGGTTAAAACTGGCCTCCAGCTAGCTCCACGCTTATCCCACAGGTATTAAACAGGAAACTTCTACAGCTTAAAAATAGTTACAGTTATGCGACTTACTCTTTTAAAAGGTTTTTTTTTATCATGTACATGAAGACTAAAAGCTTTCCTCCTTTGAAATGTTATTTCTGTTTGACACTTCCTCTATAGCACAGCAAGTCTGTTTTTCCATCCTGCTCAGGCTGTGGGTTGAGTTTTGTTTTGCTGTTTTGTTCTTTTTTCTTTCACAAATCAAGCTGTCAGCAGCACGGGAAGTACATCTGTAACTGGGACACATAGGAACTCTGTTCTGAGACTGCATTTCTACCCCCTCTAAAGTCACCCTTGGAAACGAGAGCACTTGAGAATATCTTAGCGCACAGTGAAAAGCTGTTTGCCTTCCACAGTTTACGTAGTTGAAAAGATAAAATATAATTCAAGTAAAAAGCCCCAGAGATTTGAGATGGTAAAAGTAAGCACAGCCTCCGCTGATCTTCCTGCTACTGCTGCCACAACCTCTAGAGAACACTGAGTGAAAATCTGCTTTGGTGAGGACAGCTCTTTTGGCCTAGGAGATAAATCTCGTTTTCTTGGCCTGATATGAAAGCCAGACTATAATCTGTGCTCTTCTGCTGCTGCCGGAACCACACCCGATGCTCAGAGCCCAGCCCAGCGCCGAGAGCCACGCTGAACACAGCCAGCATCTGCACGAGCTGCTTCAACCAGCTGGTACCTGCCTGGGGTATCCAGCCCCACGCTTCATCTCCAGATGCCACACTTGGCCACCAGCTCCCAAGTGGCACAGGCTCCCCAGCCCCACCGATCCCCAGCACCAGATGCACTGCGCTTGGCAGCCTGGCCACGCTGTGACCTGTTCAGCTGCAGAAGCCACGCTTCTTGGCAGCTCTGAGTCATACGTTGCATGAGGAGCAGTTCCTGAACACACACTGGTCTTTCCACTCTGTCCTATGAAAAGGACATTAAAGCTTTTGGCTGTGAAGAAAAAGGACCAAAGCGAGCTGTAATTAACTGTCCTGACTACAAAGGTGAACAGTTTCTGCACTTGCAAAAAGAATCAGAGGCAGCTGAGCTGAGAAAGAACTGCAGTGGAACAAGTATTTGCCTGGGAGCAAACATTGCCAGAGTGCTTGCTTTTAGAGTGAAAGGCTATGTTGGTAGGCTAGAGCTAACTACTAAACAAATAGATCACCCTGCAGTGGGCTGAGGTACACTGCATGACCCTTCCTTCGATCTACTGACCTGCAGACCTACCAGAGTGCTTTCCTTCAGACACTGAAAAAAATAAAAACCCCAAAGAATTCTTCCTACATAATCTGTTCCGATCTTTTTGGCACCATTTTTTTCCACAGGGTAATAGGAATGAATCTTGCATGGAAAAGGAGCCTAAAAATGCCCTACTCACTTCAGCATGAGGTGCTTACATTCAGAGTCATCATGCGGTTTGGAAAGCAAAAATAAATGAATACATTAAGAGTTTTATGGTAAATCAGCATGTGACTGTTAACACTTATTCGTGTCTCAGCCGGGACATTCAGGCTGTAGTGCACGACATACCCCTGCAGTTTGTAACACTTAACAGCACTGCAGCCCTTCAGCTTTGTGATCTGGCCTGCTGCTAGCAGCATGCTCTGTCACCTGCCACACTCTATGACTTAAAATGCTCATGTTTTGTAAGAAACAGAGGAAAAGGGCTAGGATTTAGGGAGTGTTTTGTTTTTTTGTTTGTTTTTTTTTTTTAAGGCAGCCAATGTTTACTCTGAAAATTTCAAGTAAAATGAATTCTGATAATCACCAGAAAAGTAACTACATCTGATCTGGAAACACACATGAAATTATGAGTAATTTTATTTTATTTTTCTACATGAACTGCTTTACACTGATCATGCACTTAGGGGATTTGCCAGGGATTAAAGATTCATTTGTCAGCTGCCGTGTCCTTTAATAAGCTTCTTAACATCTACACTGACAGAAGCAGCGTGTCCCCAACTTAGCAGACCAGGCTGTCTCTGCCTAGGCTTCTCTGCAGCTCCAGGGAACTGGAAAAAGCATTAAATGCAGTGATTCTTTTGCCCTCTTCCAGGAAATAATCTACTAAATAGATCTACCTCAAACTTAGCTTCTGTAGAGTGGCCAATAAAAGTATTAACTAGATTTCCAGCAGCTGCACAAAGCGCACGTGGCTCTTCATGCACCGCTGAGGAGAAATTCAAATACCAAAAACCTGTGTTGCACTGGGCTGTCGCATGGTCTTGTATTTCCTGCCTTAGATCAAGTCCACGCAAAGCTTCTTCTTGGACACTTAGTCAGCCCTGTAAGTATGCTCTTGTTAAAAAAAAAAGAAATCTGACAGCAACAGTACCTCCCACAGCTAGCACAGCTGTTCCCTTACCCTGTCAAGTCATCTCAAAGTCTGCTTTGCACTCTCACCTGTAACATGCAGATGCAAAAATTCTTTCACCTTTCAAGGTGAGTATTTTTCTCCTCTTTAATTGATACACTTCTCAGGACAGAGGGCTGTCCATATACTTTCCCACAATCAAGCACTGCTTTACTTCACGGCAAATTTGGTTGACAATTACTGAGAGGCTGAATACTTTTTGCTTAACAGCATTTATAGTTCAAAACGATGGAACACAGACCAGGCAGATTTTCACATTGGACTCTTAGCTTCACCTGGCTTCCATCCTCCTATCTTTCTGTGTTCTGGGCAATTCCAGGCAAGATCCTTGCTGGTCTTACACATTTTATACAATCGTACACTGCAGAACCATGCAAGTAAGGAAGTGTAATAATAATACTAACTGCTTAGTTTTGACAGGACAGCTATTTTTACTGTATTGCTTTTCTGGCACAGCACTTAAAACACCAAATGATTTGACACCTGTAATTTTATACTTGGAATAACACTAGGTATTCATACTTCTTTTGTAAAGTAAGATAAAAGCAAACACTGCGGATATTCTCATTCCAGTGCTGCTGTCTGGCAACTATCTGCCTAGGGAAAAAAAAAAAAAATACTGTTACATTGCAGAATATGTGGAAAAGTAAAAGCTATGGAAAAGAAATTAAGTATTTGTCTTATTCCCCTGCTAGCACTATACTCCTTTTTGCAGCATGTTTCAGTGTTGCATCCAGTCTGGTTTTACAAGTTTCACATTACTTTCATTTATACCTTTACTACAGCACTGAGGAGTAAAGTAAAATGCTGTTTGATACTGCTTCTTTTCCTCACCTTTAACTGTAAGTCTCAGAAGTAGATGAGCTGTTCACGTAGTCTGCTCCAAAACTACTGAAAAAAATCTGGACTTCTTCCACTGATTTCCAGAGGCTTTGGATCAGGCTCACAAAACGGAGAATACATTTAATGTAAGACTAAGCAGGTTACAAAGAGCAAAGCAGAAAGAGGATTAGCTGTGTACAATCCAAAGTCGTATTACCTTGCAAGCTTCAGAAAAAACTGGCTAGCACACTTTCACTTTCACAGGAAGGAACAGCCTGATTCATTTCTGGTGCCCTGACACTATGTCAGTGCCACCGTGCCAGCAGCAAATTTGATCTACACACTACCCATTGGCCTCATTATAAAAGTGATTTGTCCAAACTGGATGTGCATTAATGTATTTTTTATAAATATACAAACAGTAAGCAAATGCTTTCTGATTTCCAATTGAAGTTTAGCTTTTTGGAGAGATTCCTGTGAAAAAAGGATCAGGATAACGTATTTCGTTATCTTTCTTCTGTTATGAAAAGATGGACTCCCTTCCCTCTTCAGAAGCTAAGATGCATCATATTTGGTTTAAAAGACGTATACTCAGGCCTTCACCAAAACAGATTGGCAGCCCTAACTTCTAATACAAGCATAACACCCAAAGAAAGATGGTGGTGTGCAGTTGTTCTTCCCCCTCTTTCAAGGTTCACAGCAAATCATGTCATTGGTGTTTTCAGCTGCTGAGAATGCTTTAATCAGTCAGACTTTTCTGCTGTCTCTGCTCGCTGTGGACAGGGGACTTCATAGCACTGCTTTGTTGTATTTGTACAGTTATAGCCTACGTTAAAAGTATGCCATCAATGGATGAACAGTAGGAGCGAGTGTCAAGCAGATGAGAATGTTCTTTTGACATTCTGCGCTCCACCACTGGTGGCAGACAAATGTCTAAACTGTTTTGTTTATGCACTCAAGTCTTCTATCATATCTCAGACATTTTATTTTTAGCACATTTCGTTTTCTGCTCTTTTACCTCAAATCTAGGTAGATGTTATGTAGTTGAAATATATATATATATTTCTATTTATTCATTTTGCAGAGGGTTAGAAAAAAGATATCATGGACGAGACATTCTCTGTGGCAGTCATCATCATCTTCTCAAAATTTTATTTAATTTCAAAACAGTTTCCACAATACATGTGATTTCCTGTAAAAGCATGACAAGGAATGTTCCTGATAGCTCTTCCAAAAAGTGTGACTTTTAAGCAGTGGTGTAGTGAAAGCTGTGAATCCACTCACTCACATTTTCAAAGATTGACAAATCTAAAAACAACAAGGGTAAGGACAAAGTAGTGCCTCTGTTCTGTAAAAGAAGGAAGTCAAATGACCATTTCTCAGACAATTAAGCTGAACTAGTAAGCTACTGTTGCCAAAGTTTGAGGACAAGTCTTTCAGTCCTCAGTGGAAATGTGAGAAATGTCATGCATTTCAGCATCATGAATTTTTCTGCTGCTGTGGCCATTACAAAACAAATTCCACGTTAGGAATTTACTTCAGGTCTAGACACCTGTGAAGAAAATAACTGTAAAAGAATAAAAGGCTATGTACTAATGTGAGAATCCACCCTTTTCTTTCCTTTTTATGACACTGGCTTCTAAAATTAATCACTTGCATACCTCACCAAGACGCAATAATATTTGTCAGGTGCTTTGAAATTCTGATGGAAGACATCATACTGGTGAGCATTATGACTAACAGCAAAAGCGATGCCAACGGTGTTGCTCAAGCAGAATGCTGGAGGGGTATCTACTCAGTTTCTCATTTAAAAGAAGGTGTGGAGATGAAGAAGTTTAGGAATGCATTTTAAGATTCAGTTTACCCTAATGGAAGAGAAAGAACTGTGCTACAGTAGTTTTCAGAGAAACATAACTATGGAGTGTGCATTAATTCCTAGAAATTAAGATAAGCTCTTACAGTAAAACCCTGGCTCCAGTCTAGTACAGGGAAAATATATCATCAGTTCCAATTAAGTGAAGATTGCATATTAGAATGAGCTTTTCTCATAATTTCACAGAGATTTATCCAGCAACCAATACACAAGTTCTCAGCTTGCATGGTTGCTTGTTTACAGTTTAGGTTCAGGAAACAGCCTCATTAAACTGCAGCATATTTACCATGTAAAAGCAACCTCAAATCATCTTTTTACTGTACCCCACATTTAGAGTAAATCTTTCCATTCCCTTAATGAATTGGAACCTGATCTACCTATATAAGTTGGTGGCAAAACTCCAATTAAATTGAAGCAGAGTGGAGATCACTCCACTCTGTAATAAGTCATTTTGTAATTAAAGGAAGAAGAAAACATCCTGTGTTTAACAGTGGTTGTAATACATATACAACCCAAGATTCCAGCTCATTTATTCTGAAGTCTGTTGAATGTGTAGTTCATTCCTGACAGTGGAGAAAACAAAGCAACTTAAGTTCAGACAACATTTTTTTTTTTTTTCATGCAAAATGGGTAACACTTGTGTTCCAAAATTAGTCTTCAATACCTAACTAGATAAAGGCTGGAAGAAGTGTGTTCCTCTCCCCTCCATGGTAAGGCAGAGTTAAGGAGTGCAATTTTCAGCAGGAAGCCTTGCACCTGGGGAGGCTGGAAGGAGAAAGGCTATAGAAAGTAGTAGGTGATAGGCAGCAAGAGTTGAAAAAAAGATATCTGGGAGCTTTCTGCATCAGGAAGAGTCATTTTGCTGCTGGAGTCTTGTGTAGAAAAATGTCACAGACTAAATGGGTGACTAGCCCTTCGGAAAGAGCTCATATTAGCTTGGGAATGCAGGTAAACAGCCTCTAGCTTATGCATGCAGCTGGAAGACACTTGTATGTGAGAAACTACACTTTAGCTGTAAGTAAGTCTCCTTGCTTTCTGTGAATGACCTTACTTATTCTGGTATGTGATGCTTTATTGTCTCCTGCTGTTTTGTGTATGGCCATGGTACCAAGGGGGGGGAAGTATCTGCTGGGGGAAACCCTAGGGAGGTCACTCTTCTGGCTGGTCACCATTGGTGCTGAGAACTTAGAGGAGACTGACTGGCCAACTGCCTCCAGCAACATCAGTACCTCTCTACTAAACTTTCCTCTGTGTATGTTCTTCAGGACTGGTAAACCTTGCGCAGAACTGTTGGTGCTTTTGCATTACAAGTCTACAGATACTTCAGGCAGGAGACTAAATGTGCTACGATGCAAAATTTGTTTGTGTTAAAGGGATTGAAGCCTGTTACTTTGTGTATATGAGGCCCTTGGTAAGCTTTTACTCACTGTTTTTATGAATAATACGTTACGGCTTCTGTTGAGTATCTTTTAGTGTATTCCTATACTGCATAGAGGATCCTGAAGGTACTACTTACTGCAAATCATCTCTTATGGTAGGCTTTGTAGATATGCCACTTGTAGAAATGTAAGACTACAAGCCAGCACTTCTAAAGCAGTAACATGTCTGTGCAGTTGCCCAGACCAAATGTAAAGATAAGAAAACCCTAACATTATGCACACAAATTTGTAACTGCAGCTCTAATATTTGTGTTCGGCTCTCTGCTTTCTATTTAACAAAGGGTTTTCTCAAGCTTCTCGCACCATCTCATGCTGCAGCTGTGTGTGTTGATAGTTGCTTTCCAGTCCTAGTGGAATAGCCAACATCATTCTTCCATCTAAGCTCAGTAGTCAAAATGGTTTGGCATATGACCTAGATCATGTTGCACCACTCTAATTCCCTAAGGGGAATGATGGTAAAGGGCTAAGGCAGAAATGCAAGCCTAAAGCTTTTATTCACTGCAAGTTAAATGGCTGACATCCAAAGTCATATGAAACAGTGCCATGTCACTTCTTTAGACAGATAAGTATCCTCCTTCCTCAGAACATTCATTACCACCATACTTGCTGGACAACCAGTCCCATCAACCACGGCAAATGTTTATCTGTGGTCTGCCTTATACTGTGGCTGGAAATAATGATGGAAAGGAAGGCAGCATAGAGCAAAAATGATTGTCTGCTGTTTGGCAAAGTTTCTTACAGGGAAGACCTCTGAAAAGATGCTTGTGTTGTGCTTTAGAGAGAGTTCATTTTGTGGAGAGGACAAAAGAAAATGAGGTATGAGATCAGAGAATACCACACAATCATTGTGTGCAATTCAAAGATTTAATTAGTGATGTCCACATGGAACTAACAAGATATGAAAGGCTTTTAAGAAAAAAAGGAAAAAAAAAAAGACATTTTTAAGACTGAAAAAAAAAACCACCAACAAAACAAGGTTTTTATGACTTGCTCTGCTCACTAGAGGAAACAGACTGGGAGCCTGTCCACACTGTTTCTGGCTAACCCTGGCTTTCTTGTACTGATGTACTGACTCGCACTTACTTTTATCTCTGGTAGGTTGAAGAGCAAGCAGCTCAGTAGTAATATATTTAAAAAAACAAAGAAAAATAAATAAATAAAAAACCAAAACCACTACACCTGCATGAAAAGCAGCTGAACTGAATTCCCTCTAAGCACATCTAATCAACTCTTGTCACTCTACCTAGCATGTTTTCCAGAGTTGATACGTGCAACTCTCCAACCTTCTAACTTAGAATATTTCTGTGCCTTGCTTTACTGTTAATGTTACCTTTATGGTTCACCCATGCCACTAACAAGCCAGAAACTTGTTTTGTTGTTAGTCTGTCTCTGACGACCCTTGCTTGCTTTCTACTTATCTCCCACCAGGGAGAATATCTGTTAGTCTATTCATCACGTATTTACAAATGTATCTGCGCACCTGAGAATGTTCTTCTCTCCCAGTTCCTGAGTACCCAATGTACATTTCCTACCCTTGGGTGAATAATGTTCCACATTACATCAAACCAAACACTGTTCCGATGAGCCTATCTCTTCAAACAGTTTCTGTGTACCAACCCTTGTTTACACCTTCAATTTGTGGTGTTCACCAACACCACACAAATACTCCTGAGGAAGTACTGACTGAGATTTTGCCAGTGGATCAAACTTCCCAATGCGTGTTCCTGTTCCGTATGGATTCTTTTGTGAGAGTTGAAATTAATTAGCTTAACACTAAGCTGATATCTTACTGCTATTGCTGGCTCTATCTACATGAAGAAGTAGTACAGGTCTGTAAATCAAAATATCCTGTGCTGAGGGCTCTATTCCCATCATGAGGGCTTTGTGTGTACGTGTAGTTGGGACTAGCACATGCCTGCTCTCAGGGACTCTCCCACCCACGCAGTGTGGGAGGGTGTAGGGCAAGCTCCTGAGGTGCAGCTTCTGGTGGTCCATCTGAAAACTTCATGGTCAAGCCAACAATCTGCTTAAAAAGCACATTCTTGGCTCTAGCTCATTTAACATCATCAAAGTGAGCATCAGCCCTAGTAGTGAGATACAGACCAACACCTGCCAGACAGACTGGGAGATTGCTGCTGGCGTTAATGAGGTTAATCTGCATCTGGAGCACGCACACAGGGATGTGGAAGATTTCTATCTCTTTGTTAGTTAATAATGGGAGAAGCTTACAGAGCTGTTCTTCAAAGCAGATACAGCTACAGATATGAAAAAGGAAAACATTCCCCGTTCATGTGCCTCCAGTTTGATCTCCGAGGGGCCTAACAACATGATGGCAGAATCCATTTTTAGCTAAAGGATAATAAGCCTCACTGTGTTTATTGCAGTGATTTAAAAAAAAAAAAAAAAAAAAAAAAGTTGTTCTTATGACTGATTTAAGTGAGAAATGCAGGGAAGGAGCAAAACAAAACCCACCAAATTATCTGCACGTGCAGAGTATTCTGAGATATCTGCAGAAATAGGGACTAGGATGTTTTAGCTTGTGTTATGCTGCACAATCGTTTAAGGAAAATATGCAAATACCAAGAAAAGCGACTTACCCTACCCTGAGGGAGAAGGAGTTTTAAATGTGACTGTTACTACTGCTGCACAGTACTTAAAGAAAAAACAAAACAACAACCAGAGCAGAAAGTATCCCTGGAACACACATAAAAGCAAATGTTAGCGAAAGTAATTGGTGAGACTAAGATGTAACACTGAATTGACAACTGTTAATAAGATTTCAAGTTCTCCTGTGTAACAGGTACACTCTCAGATCATTTTTAATCCTTACAATATACTGAGCGGATAAAAATAAGACTGCATTTACAAGCTCCCACATTAACTTTATGGCCACAAAACTGGCTTATTTACAGAAACCAAGAAACAATGCAGGCGTTTTCTACAGCCTCCTCACAGCTCTAACTTCTATACTAACAGCTCTACAGACAAATAGAAAAATCCAACTGAGTTCCTTCTTCCTCTTCTGCTTGAATATGTAAGCATATCAATTGTGCACATCAGCTGTTGACTTCTGTTTTGTGGCTCTTTTACAGCTGAAGTTTGGATGAGCAGTGGGGTGTCTCAGCAAAAAAGTAGGCGAGACCTGATGTGTCCTTCACACCTGTATCTCAAGGTCAGTTACAGTTCTCAGAACAACCTCAGGTAAGTTGAATACTGCACGATCCTCAGAGCTGCTTTAAGGGCTGGCCTGCAAACTTTCATAGGTAAGGCTGTCTGAGCAAATCAGATGTTATGAAATACTGGAGTTGAATATGTCAGTCACATTCACCTGTGCTAGTTAGACTGTGCCAGGTACAAGCCAAGTGCTTGGAACAGCCACACTGCTGGGCAGGGCATGCGTGTGCCTCTCCCTCTGTGTAAGCAGCAGCAGTAAAGCTACCCTAGATAGAGTGAAAACAACTGCCAGCATTAAATCTTCCTCCTGCTTGACCTCATGCTGTGGTCAGATCTGTGTAGGTAAGTATATGACTCCTTCTGCTCCTCTGGCATTGAGTCAAGACCTGGAAGTTCGTATCAGTGCTTTCTCAGTTACGTTTCTCCATCAGCAGACACACAAAGCCTTTGACTTCTAGGGAATAACCAGCTTTAACTTCGCAGGAAAGCAGTACTTAGAGAAAGTTGTAATGCACCGACGAAGGATTTGGGTTTAATTTTTCTAACCCTGAAAACTAGCCAGTTTAGTGCTCTAATTTCAGTCAAAACTAAGGGTCAAAAAGGTGCAGTATAAGGGCACATCTAAGCGCAGATCCGTTGTGGCAGGGGAACGGGGCCATCTTGCTGTCGCTGCCTGCTACTGCTCCAGCACGCAAGGCTGCCTAAGGGAGGCTCGCTCTTGCGCCAGCGCTTCAGTTCATCAAAAACTGGCATGAAAAGAAGCAATCCCGTCCACGCTTTTGCATCCCGAGCTACGTGTTCTTTTGAGCTCGCGCAATCAAGGCGAACCTAACTGACTTAATTCAACCGGCGGCCGTCCCCTCCCCGCTCACAGCAGTGTGGGCCGCAATGGCAGCGGCCTGCTGGGCGGCGCGTGCAAGGCGAGGATTTTATTTCATTTTTATTTTTTATTTTATTTTCTAGTTTTCTATTTATTTGTTATTTGTTATTTATTTTTTATTTTTTTATTGTATCGCATAAGCCAACGTCCCTGCAAGAGTTTATTTAGCAGGCTTTCCAGGGCTAGACCAGCACTTAGGCTGCAGCCTTTGTAAAGAGCACGTGCATGCTGTTCGATTACAGGATCCTGACTGTCAGCTCACAACAGCCCTGATTAATGTCAAATTAAATGGTGATTGTACCAGTCATTTGCTCTCCTGTTATTTCTCACTGCGTCATGCATACTTTGATATGTACCCCGTGCTTCTGACTGAGGAGCTGGATTGAGCGTTCTTCTCCGTAGTGCTGTCATGCCAGTTTGTTATCCAAGTAGTTTCCAACTTCTTTACACTTTTTGGCTTGCCATTCTGATTTAGTGGAATACTCCATGCTATTGAATTCCCCCCAAAACAATTGTTTGTTTGTTTGTTTTCTTTCCTTTGGGAGCTTCTAGTTGTTGCGAGGTGAGCCTTCTCACCAGAGTAATTATTATTTTTTGCATTGTTTATGTGTTCCAGACCAAGCTGGAAAGTGAGAGATTGCTAGATTGTAGCTGAAGTGAGTTAATGCATCTGCTACCTGTTATGATTCATAACATTCCTGGGACTATGGGCGTCAGCAGGGAGAAACATGGCATGAAATGACAACAAAATAAAACAATGTGCGGATACAACAAAAAAATACTGTGAGAAATGTGGCACAGCTAGGAAAGAGGGCGGCTGCCCATACTAGTGGGAACTCATCCTATGCTCACACCAGTAAAGCTGGTTAGGAGGCTGTTTTGCGTGCAAAGCTGCAGGCTTTTTATCCTTCTTTCTTTCCTCCTGCCTCTCTGGTAACATTCCTTCTTTATGAAATCATTTACCTTTATGTTCATGAGAGGCCTGACTCCAGCATACCTAGTTACTTTCTGTAAATTTCAGACCTGAAGAAGGATTTTGGTGCTAGACCCTTTTCCACAGTTTCCAGCCTAACTACCCCTACAAGCTGTGTCCTTAATAGTTTATAGTGCTGGAAGCTATACAACATCCACCCAATTTTCTTGATTATTCTTTTATTTTGTTTTGTGTGTGTGTGTTGAAAACCTCTTCATTATTTATAGACATTTTATTTCTCTGCTTTCCTATGGAAAGGATGGACTGTTGAAGGTATTTGTATACCAGAAGACCTACAGCTATGCTGGGTGCTGTTTGCTGCTGCTCCAAAGTCAGTGTTTTCCTCCGTCGCCATCCCAAAGACTCCAGCTTCTCTTGCCACATTGCCTGCTCATCTCACAGCTGCAAATGGTCACTCCAGAGCCCAGGTTCCATTCCATCTCTTCAAAGAAGCAGCTCCCTCATTCCCTAACCTTGCTGGGGTCTGGACTCAAGTGTTGCATTTGTTACCTAACCATGTGAATAAATAAACAAACCTATGGCAGAGCACGCTGGAGGCAAACAGCAAGCAATGGTGCTGGAAAGTGTAGTTAGCCAAGAAGTTTAAATCAACCTAAATGCTGGAATTTCCAGCGTGCTGTGAAGAAGTAGTTCTGCACTCCTGTTCTGCCTTCTGTTGCCATTCCCAACCCTGTTCTGGGAGCTGATTCATCAGGAAAATAGGGGTTCTTTTTTATGGGGCTAATTATGAGATCAAATAGTTCCTGGATACTATAGAACATGCGGCTAGCATTACTGCTGAAGTCAAAAACTGAGCTGCATCTGCCTCTAAACTGTCCACATGCAGTGTTTCATATATATTCTGCTATTCATTATGGTTTCCTATCATGTGCTAATTGATTCTTTATGCTAAGCAGGCAGTCACGTGCTAGTTATTAGCTATCCCACATGTTGAACTTGCTTTGTGCATCTTTAAATGCCTTACATCCTGGTCTGCCAGTACTTCTATATGCAATACAACACATATGTTGCCGACCTTCATTCGTGCTTTGATGTACTTTAAACTTCCTGCTCATCAGTCCCGTAAGTAATTCTTTAGTCACACTCTGGAGCTCCTTGTTGCAATCGTGTAATTACTGTAATTAGAACTGCTGATGGGTATATCTGTGCCTTGGCCACCTTGGACTGCGGAGCTACAGAGTGCCTGAAAGAATTTTGAAACATTCTGTGATGGACTTGAAACATTCAGCATAATCATGTCAGTATAAACCTCATGTTCAGATAACGATCTGTTAAACCATGGAGGTTTTGTCCGTGTTAGGACTTTGTAAGTGGCTCAGATAACATAGATAACACAAGGAGAAAAGCACATGAGGACGTTAAGCGGGTTCCTGATAACTTGCTGGTGAGGAAGTTCGCTGTGTGGAAGGAATGAGTGAGAAAAACTCAAAAGAAAGGGTTATTGCATACTGTTATAATCACATCCAATTTTTAGAATAAAGAATTTAAGGGAAATATAACTGAATTTTTAAGCGTGGCAGGAAAAGACTGACCATGCTATTACTTCTTAAATACAGCCTGACCTAAGATTTAATGCAAACAGATTGAATAGAACATGCTCAGGTGGAAAAGCGTATTATTACTGATTTCACCAGAGGCATTTCTACTTTACATCTGGGCAAATTTATTAAGAAGTTTTTTGTTTGTTTGTTGGTACCTCTAGTCTGAATTTGACAGTTTTAATTGTCATCATGGTCTGTAAATGCCCCACATCAGCACGGTATAGCATGAGCTGTGGAATTCACATTGCCATCCTTTTGTATCCTGCCTACTGCAGAAATTGCTGGCCTCTGAGAAGACAGCTGCACCCAAGGCTCTTATCTTTCAAGCCCTGAACACAGGCCCTGTTGCAAGTAGATAAAAAGCCAAAGTTGCAAGGTCTAGGTAAAGAAAGTAAAAGAAAGAGCTGGGCAGAGAGTTTCTCCAAGGAAAAGCTAGTGCTGAAGCCTAGCATGTTGAGGGCCAGGAAGCAGTCTCTGCCAGATGGGGGAAAATAGCCCCGAGTAAGAGCTTGTGTAATGTCTGGGCTGTCCCAACAGCTACTTTCCATGTGCAGCCTGCTGGGGCAAAGCCAGGCTCCGACGACATTGCTTTACTTCTGGGGAGGCTTGGCGCTGCTGGAACTCCCACTTCTCTGCTAACGACTCAGCCTGCAGCGTGAAGCCTGTGGATGCAAGTGGGTGGTAGCAGCCTCCACGAGCCTTGGCACGTTTGGCTCTTGGTAGAACCTGGCTGGGACAGCTTTCGCTTGGGCTTTGCTGGGTTCTTCCCCAGTAAGAGATCCCCTGCTACCCTTTCCAGCGTTTTCTAGGTTAGGTGCAAGCTCACAGCCTCGATACCTGTGCAAGCCTTCCTGCAGCTGTAACTGCTACAGGCTGCAGCCCGCCCCTACGATGTCCTTATTGGACTCCTTGCCAAGGGGGTGTTGCTGCAGTGATAGCAGCAGGGCGAGCCGTGCACTGATATGCTGCAGCTGCAGAGCGTTGTGTAAGAAGGAGCTGCAGGGAGCGGAGGAGAATTAAACAGGCTCACATTTCTCCTCTGTGAATTTAAGAGGTTAGTGACTATTGCTTAATACCTGCTAACAGTAATTAGGTTTTGGAAGCACCGTTTTAGTTTTGTGAACCCTTCTGCCTTTCTGAAGCTTTCTCGCCACCAGCGTTTCAACCCCACCCCCTCTGCTAGGAAGGAGTACAGGAGTCCTGCAGCTCCTGGGCTTCCTCACTGCTCCGAGTGCACCCACTGTTATCGAGGGGACAGGGCAGGGTCGGGAACGGGTGGAGCGGAGGAAACATAAAAGCCCTTCAGAAAAATGCCTGAGCTGCACCGAAGCAGAGAATTTTCTCTTAAACGGCACGGAACTGTCTGATTAGCATCGTGGAGCGGTCAGCGAATTTCATTCAAAATCTCTTCTCAGATTGTTTTCTGAGCTTGCACAAAAGAATGCTGAACTTCCTGGAAGTCCTGCTAAAATCTGTGACTGCTGCACGATTATGAGACCTCCTCCTGTAGTAGTAGCCCTTTACCCTTGACGAACCGTGGTTTATCTATGCGTAAATAATGTAAATATGTATCATTATTATTTCATCCTTCAGTCGTACCTGCCATTGACCGCTGTTTAAAAAATAACACGCATCGTGGCTCTGTCTACATACAGAAAAGGAGGCTCAGCCTTTATATAACTCTCCTGGCATCATGCTGAACTTCTCTGTTGGAGGTTGTTCAAAAAAAAAAATCAAGCTAGTGCTAATTAGGGCAGCAGTTTACTAAACTGATTTTCTGTGAAATCATTTATACCAAGCTTCTTAAAATGGTTTGCCGAATTAATTTTCCTGAGCTGAAGGTAGTCATTCAGATGTTAGTTCTCTGGCTTCAGATGCTAATGCAAAATGACATAGTTTTTCATCATCTGTCTGTCATCTGTGTGAATAATGGGAAAAAAAAAAAAAAAGACAAATCTGTTTCAGTAATATAAATCCAACTTGAAGTTAAATTTTCACAAAATTAAGAGCAATAGTTATGTGTAAAATTCTATTCAGATAAGTAAAAGGAGATCAGACTAGCTCATGAAAATTCCAGCTTGGAAGAAAATGTCCTGTACATATTTTATAATTAAAAGCTACTAATATTTTCTAAGGAAATATTGGTTCTGTTTCACCAACATACCCACTTACGTGGTGAGGAAGCACTATTATGTCACTGCCTCACTACAAAGGGAATCATATCGGTTCCATTGGAAACTAACAGCATGAAACTTCCTTCAAGATTCTGGAAGATTTCAGCTGAAGTTTACCTGAACAGATATTTAGCAAACACTTGTTCACTAAAGTTATAAATTAACAGGAAATATGAGAAAGCCCTAGTTAAGGTCTTAAGAAAATTGTCACAGGCAGTGGACAGAACTTGGGCATCCCACGACTGATGGTAAAATAATAACGATCAATATGATTCCTATTGAAGGACCAGGGAACTTTCCTTATGCTTGAGGGCTAAAGTATTCTGCAGTTGTCCTGGTAAGTTCACGTGAACACTGTCAAAAGCCTTTACTGTAATGTCAACCTCAGTTTATTTAGCATGTAGACTTTGTTTCTGGAAAGAAACCGGAGTTTATATCAATTCAGATACTGAATACCAATATTGGAGGATAGCCAGTATCACTCAGGCAAGATGGAGGATATGGGGAACTGCAGGCCAGTCAGCCTCTCCTCTGTCCCTGGAAAGCTGATGGATGTTGTTCTGGATGTCGTCTCCAGGCAATTGGAAGAGGGTTATCAGGAGTAGTCCTGATCCTGGTGGATGATAGGCTGGTCATGAGTCAGCAGTGTACCCTGGTGGTCAAGAAGGCCAAGGGTGTCCTGGGGTGCATTAAGAAGAGAGGTCGAGTGTGGCCAGGAGGTCAAGGGTGGTGATCCTCCCTCTCCACTCTGCCCTGGTGAGGCCTCACCTGGAGCACTGTGTCCAGTTCTGGGCTCCCTGGAACAAAAAAGACTGGGATCTCCTTTAGAGAGTCCAGCAGAGGGCCACAAAGATGATAAAGGGCCTGGAGCACCTCTCTTATGAGGAAAGGCTGAAAGACCTGGGTCTGACTCAGAGGGGATCTGATCCACATCTGTATCTAAGGAGCAGGAAGCAAAGGGATGGGGCTGGACTCTTCTCATTGGTGTGTGGTGATAGGACGAGGGGAAATGGCCACAAACTGAAGCATAGGAAGTTCCACACAAATGTGTGTGGGAACTTCTTCACAGCGCAATGACAGAGCACTGGCACAGCTGCACAGAGAGGTGGTGGAGTCTCCTTCTCTGGAGATGCTCAAGACACACTTGGATGCCTACCTGTGCAACTTGGGCTAGGGAGCTGCTTGGGCAGGGGGGTTGGACTCCATGATCTCTGAAGGTCCCTTCTAACTCCTATGATTCTGTGATTCAGTATGATTTGTATTTACCTTGGGGAAAGGGCAATGCATATTTTATATAGCTAAAAATGGAGAATCGGTCTTTGTAGTTTCTGCTTTTTTGTTGTTTTTTTTCGTTTTTTCCATTGTTGCTAATGTGGTCCATCGTAGTTTTGTCTGTGCTTCTCTTGCTATTCAGGTAAGCAGCAGTCAGGAACAGGGCATGAGCATAAACCACAGCCAAAAGAAGTAGAGAAACCAAGAGAAAGGACTTGAGTATTTGTCAGGAGGGTTTGCAGTAGTACAATAACTCCACAGGGCAAGAAGTTGATTTGTTTGACATGTAGCTATATCAACATGTCGGACAGCAATAACTTTCAGCTTTTAATTTTCAGGCTTTTTTCTGAAGCCTACCGTTACTGCTTATGGTAGTTAAGAGGACTTGGTTAATAAAGGGCAATATAAGCATAACGTAAGGCATCAAAATCCGTACTTCATGGAGAGGGGAGGAAATGGGGCTTGCAGAAGAAAAGGTGTCAGAAAGCCAAGGCACTTAGCAGCTTAATTCCATGGTAGAAAAAAAAATGAATGTACACATGCACTGTTGTAACTTGTTAGAACGAAGGTTGCCTAGGGCTGTCCCCCTCCTCAGGAGCCAGCCTTGAGCAGTGTTCTTGCGTGTGTAGGGCAGATATGTTGGGCTTACACCTGGAATCTTGATTGGTTGGTTTGGTTGGTTGGTTTTTATTATTATTATTTTTATTTAAATTTAACTGAACTTAAGCATTCTTTACACTAATATTTGCAACCCAGACACAGCTTTACTGTCCCACTTGGAAAAAGATTGCAGAAAACTTACCTGACTGGGAAAGATAATGTCATGAATTTGCTAATCCTGTTATTCCGGATGAGCGAAATTCACCACACTGAACCGCCTTTGACAACAAAAGTTCAACAGAATCAAAGAAGGCTGTGCGTTTTTTTCCTCTTTCTTGTTAGCACAGCGTTATAAATTATTTTAAAAGAGCCTGGCTTGGGCAAGCAGTGTTCCTGCTATGTTACAGTGACTATCCTGAATGCTGAATTAAAGGCTGCTCTATGCTTGCTAATTAAGAAAGGCATTCTCATGGCTCAAGTAATGTTGCTGTGTTTATTACTTTTCCTTCATAGTGAAATGTGTAGACAGCGTTTTTATTGTCTTACTGCTGCCTTTGATCTGTGAGTGAGGGCGGATGAAAACTTCCAGAGAGAATATAGAATTATGAAATCATCCCATAATCTCTAAGTAAGGAAGGAAGAAGTAGTACAGTTTGTGAGCAGAAGAACCAAGACCACGGTCATTTCAGCTGAGACTCCTTGGAAGGATTTAGCTATGCTAAAACCTGTAAAACTTTGTGAACCTTTCTGTTTCAAGGGAGAGCAGCATTTAGTATTTACTAAGTGCATGTTCTGACACAGGTTAGCAACGGAAGATGGGATAGTCTTGTTTAATGAGGAATTTGGAGACCACAGAGGCTTGCTCAAACTTATCTTCAGGGTAATTAGTTAATTTTTCTCAGGCAGAATTCTGTGTGGTTGAGAGCGTGATTAACGTCTGTATAAATTCCTATCTGTGTTTAGACTTAATGACAGATACAGATGTACAAACGACTGAGATTTTTGTCCCTATCAAATCAGATTCATAAGATATGGATGGAGAAGGCAAATTAACTAATAACCTCTATTCTTTTCTACAGCAGTGTTTCTGTAGTGGTGAGTAGTACCTTTTTTTTTTTTTTCTGGAATTTGTAACATTCTCTAATGGCACCAGTTGACCAAAACTTTGATTTTTTGAAGTCTAGCTTACTTTCTTTCATTGTAAAGTGGAATAGTTTTGTGCTTTAACCCATCGAACAGCTCAGCACCATATAGCTTTTCTCTTACACCATCATCCCAGTGGGATGGGAGAAAGAATAGGGAAAAGAAGTATTTAGTAAGGCAGAAAAAGAAGGCAGAAATAACATTTAATTATTTTTAACTACCGTTAACAGTTAATTACTGTTATGATAATTACTCATAATATATTTTACAAAATGTGATGCACAACACAGTTGCTCACCACCTGACAACTAATGCCCAGCCGATCCTTGAGCAGTGGCTGCCCTTCTGGCCAACTCTCCTCTGTTCTGTAGTTTTCACATAGCACCATATGGTATAAAATATCCCTCTGGCCAGTTTAGATCAGCTGTCCTGGTTCTATCCGTTTCCTACTCCTTGTGCTCCCCCAGCCCCCTCACTGGCAGGACAGCAGGAAAATCTTAGATGCTGATGTCCTTGGCTCTGTGCAGCACTGCTCATTAACAACTAAAACATTGTGTGGTATCAGCATTGTTTTTCTCTTGAAGCCAAAACACAGTATCACAGCAAACACTGTGAAGAAAATAAACTCTCTCCCAGCTGAAACCAGAATAAATGGCTATACTTGCATTTAAGCCAGGATTTACAAAAATAAGACATATTTTCTATTTTTAATAAGTCCATCATTTGTAAAGAGGCCTTAAGACTAAGAGTTGTTCAGTAAATCTTTCCAAAATAAACAAGCCATTTGCCTGACTGTAAATATGGCTCGCAAGCCGTTGTCTGGTTGCACTGTCGGTCTCTTTCTTCAGATCAAATCTAAAGCAAAGGGATCTAAGTTGACTTGGAGGACTATCACTGCAGACGTTTATGACTCACATGTTCTTAATTATTGAGGCTCATTTCTTTATATACATGAATGCAACCTGGTATATTTTGCAGGAATGTATGAAACATTGTATGAAATCTATAAAATATATTTTAAAAGTGACAACTTAAAAATACCCATGCGTGGTGATTGTGTTTATAATGCTTAGGTAGGATACCTTGTGTCTTCTATTTCTAGTGATCATAAAAATGAGATGATTTGAAACCCATTTTGTGGAGATGACTCAATCATGCCTGAGAAGCACATGGCTTAAATAATAGAAATTAACCTTGTACAGTGAATTTCTTACCCAGAACCTCAAAAGAATGAGAAATGAATGCATTTAGATTGAAAATTTTTTAAAGGCTGAAAAAGGTAGTGAATGTGATTGCTGGTACATTATAGAATACTTTTTATGCAACCACTGATAGCTCAGGATGGCAGCAGTTCAGCACAGCCACTTTCTTTTCTTCAGAATTTAGTAACCTCTTTGTCCACTTAACAGGAATGGTGCAGTTTCAGAAATCAACTTGTAGGAGAAAATGGAGCTCTTTTCTTATACTAAATCTTTTCACCAAAGTACTGCAGAAAAATGAAGTGGGTATATTCAAGTAAAATCTGGTAAGAGAAAGAGATATCCACATATATGTTTTAGAGGTATTCATTTTGGAAATCCCTTACTTCCATGATTGAGGATTTTTCTACCTCAAAGGTACATTTCCTGCTTATAGTGACAGTAGTATTGCTGGCACCTGAACCTCTGTGGGAGCTTGCTTTGGTAGCTGCAAAGCTAGGCAGTTGCACCAGTCCTGCCTTTGACAGGATATCATCCAGTTATTGAACTACAGTGGTTAGAATAAAACACTAGCGCACATCTAGTGGACTCTTCTGATCGGAATTTTCTCTTTTGCTGATGGCTCTTATTAGGTCCCTTTGAGACTTTCTGAAGCAGTGATTCTGGTGATGGTGAATCTGTAAATAGAGAGACAGCTGCATGTTGGGACCATTTTGAGGGCATTATTATTAATAGCTTCAAGCTGTGGGTTAGCACACATGAGGGTTCAGGTCTAGAAACCTCTGAGTAATTGAGCTACTCACTTGTTAAATAAAACTGCCTCTTGTAGGAATCTCAGGGTTTGAAGGGGGGTAGACCTAGGAGTGGAAGGAGGAGATGAAGAGTTCACTTTTGAAATGTGTCCATTTAAACACATAGCATTGTCTTTCCTAAAACTTTATGTAAGATTTTTTGTAAAGTTGAAGTACTTTGGAAAAGTACTTTACAGAGTTCCTATAGTCTTTGTATAAATCTTTTTTAATTAACTTTCATTTTTTATTGGTATGATACCAAGTCCTCCCTCTAGTGGCTGATAAAGATTTTTTCAGTTTCTTGGGATATTTAAGAGGAGTAGCATGTTTTACTGTTGAAAGACATTAAATTGCAGACTGACTGTCCATGGGGAGAAAAGGTTAGTGGCTAGTTAGTGGCAATTCTTGAGTTCTATGATGGTCAATAGTGTGAAAAAACTGGGTTGTACAGTTAGCAGGTAAGTAACCTTGATTATTGCTCTTAATTCAAGAGCTGTTTTTGTTGTTGTTGATGATGTTTCTTTGCTTATTTGTTTTCCCCTACAGTAAAGTAATTGCTGTCATTGGTAGCTTTCAAAAATTTGAAGGGAATTGAGAGCTTTGATTGCATTTTTCAGGCCCTGCTGAAAAAGGGTAGACTGATACAATAGCTAGTACTCCCACCATTTTATGAGTTGCTTTGAAGATTACAATGTTCTGCTATACATTGTCTATCTACTTTCAAAGTTATCTTAATCTAGTAATAATACAAACTTTCAATCAATGTCAATTTGTTTTAGAGAGTTAAAACATTTTTCTCGGGTAGGAGAAGAGAAAGTCAGCAAAAAAAAATTCATTTGTCTGACCAACTATATTTTTTACATTTTCTGACCAGCTTCAGACAATGTTTATGTTGTGTACTCTGAAAAGAGTACCTGTATGTTGTGTACTCTGAAAAGAGTATCGGGCAGGCCTCTGGTGCTACAAACTGAAATGCTTATGTTGGACACAGAAGGTTCCATCAGCCATGGCAAGCAGTATCTTTATGATGACTGTAGGTAGCTTCTAGCAGGAGCACTGTATTTTGTTTATATATATCTATCTTCTATCTATCTTTTTATGTATTTACCTCTTTTTGGACGGGAGCAATTCTTAAAATAGGTCAGCCTTTCACAGAGCAGGGATACAGCGACCTTCAGTGGACCGGAAGAAAGGTATCATTTCTTGGGTTGTGTTCGTAAAGATATTAAAAGAACATACTTGTGGCTGGATATGTGCTTTGTTCTTGTGCCCACTGATGTTACAGATAGCAGCAAAAGCTCTTATTTCCTAGTGTAATTCTACGAGTATTCTCATTTATCAATGGGATTCCTCATGGTTAAAGCTAAGCATGCATATAATTTCTTGGAGGGCTAGCACTTCAGTTGAGATTAACAGCAAGGAAAAAATAAGAAATATATCCATTTTGTACTTCATATTGTATTGTTTTAAATAGATATTTAAATACAAAATATGGTTATATGTACCTTTTCTAGATTCTGCGTAGGGTTTCCTTCAGCAAAGGAGAAGTGTGTGTCATAGTAACACCTACTTACTACATTATCATTAGTAGGCCCAAGGATGCTTTGTAGTAGAGAGGAATTGCTTTGGAATTGGGAGGACTAACAGGGAAGAGGATCTGATTTGCTTGCTTTAGGTCACTCAGAGAACTTCTGTGAGAAAGTAAGAATACAGCCTAGAAACTGAGCTTTCCTGCAGCTCCCCAACTGCTTAGCTGTGCAGAGATACTGGTGGCTTTATTCTGGTTCTGCTGCGCAGGTGGTAAGCAGACAAGTATTGGAGAATGCATTTTGAGGACAAGGAGATCATTCACTAGTGTTTTGTGTCTTCTTTTATTTGAGTTAGAATTTACTCAGGCCTGTTTTCTCCAGCCTGTGTTCCGTCACAGACTTTAACTGTAGCAATAATATTGCTTGATCCCATGGAAAAAACTGATAGTATGGCTCATTCTTCTGAATCCTCATCTGAATTTGGACTTTTTTTTAAAACACTTGTCTCTTAAAATGTTCTTTTCCTATTCTTCTGCCACCGTGTATGAATTCACTTTCAAAAAATTGTTATGACACACTGAAGCCTGAAATAACTTTTTTGAGATTGTTTGTGGCTCTTTCTTTTAGTCATGTACTAATCAGCCACAGCCTTTTGGTTAAATAATAGCTCTGATGAGGTTGCAGTTATGTGGGATTGTTTATTTACCCACCCAGAAGTTTCACAAGACTCTAATTCCAGAGTATTTCCTGGAAACTTAACATGGTAAGAGTTTTTGTTATGGATGACATATATTTTATGAAATCAAAACTGGATCCCTTCATTTATTCCTCTTAGCTTTTTTTGGGATACCCAAAGGAGAGCTCAGTTCTTTCCTGGCTGGTTTCAGTGTTAGCATTGTAGGTATATTCAGAAGGGGTTTGGGCATGTGCTGTCACCTATAGAAATCAGTTGTTTCTTGCAAAGCACTTAAAGTAGGCAGTGACCACCATTGAAACTGGCCCCACAAATCACCGTTATTCCCCCTACTCCCTCACTGAAATAATACAGTATCCCAGGGCAGATTTTCAAATAAAATTAACCAGACCAAGACAGACCTGGTTTCTTTGTGCGTCTGTCTCTGGGGCTCTGTCTCAAAAGTGTTGCTTGCTTTGTTGTTTTTTTTTTTTCCTTCTGACTCTTTTGACCATTCCTGAACCACAAAGTCTAGAGAAGAGAAGAGCGACAGGATGAGATTCATGCTCACGTGGGCATTTCACAGCACTTCTGATTCAGTCTTCCACTGGGTGGAATATGTGATATATTAAAAATATATGTGATATATTAAAAACAGAGCTTCTCATAGTACTTCTCGTAGTTTTGTGAGCCTTATGAAAAGATATGCTGCCAGTATGGAGTTGCAGGATGTGGAGTGCAGCCTCTCTGGAATGTGAGTCTAGGCAGCCAAGGACTCTGGAGTCAGCAGTTAGGTTGCAACAAGTATGTTTTAATAAAATTTTCCACTCTGCTCAAATATTAATGTTGAAGACAGTATATCAGTTATATGTGCCATCATTTATTATTAACTGTCAGTTTTTAGTGAAGATGTTTGTTGGGCACTTGTAACACAATGTGTAGCTGGCTAGATCTCAATCTAACTATATCAACTTCAACTTTGACAGCCAGCTGTAATTTAATCGGAAAGCCTGGACAAGTAAACCTGCCTGTAGTTGTAAAACCATGCGAATGTGTTGTTCAGTTTGCATTGAAAAGCCTGCTCTGGCTATTCCAAGGTGTAATAGTGCCAGTCAAGGTGAGAGACTGTGGTCTGATGGTCAACCTCTGAGAGAATTTGTGTCTAGAAGTACTAACTCACCTACCAGGCTTTGTGTGCCTGCCAGGAAGTTGTGGACTAAGATGTGATAGCCAAAAAGGGATGCTAGCAAAGGACAAATGCTTGGGGAGGTTTGGTAAGACTGTTTTAAACAGCTTGAGGACAGCTTTGAAACTACTAGGTGCTGTTGCTTTCTTTGGAAACTTGTGGATGGATGGTAAATGGGCTTGGCAGGTGTTTGAGATGACATCTTTGGCTCTCATTTTATGTACAGTTCATGTTCTAGAGAGGAGTAACAGTGGCAGAGTGCTAGTTGTTCCCTTCTTGATAATCTCTTTCTTGCAGAAGGTTATCTCAAGGGTGCAGCAAAGGCAGAGCAAAACCACCAACTGCTGCTCTAGCTTGTTTGTGTTCAAACAACTTTGCTCATCTGTTTTTCCTTTTTTTTTTTTTTTTCTTTCAAGTTCTGCCTTTACTTAGGACTGATGTGGGCCCTGTTGATTCTACTTCTAGTTTGCAAATTCTCTGTATGTGCTGCAGCCAAGCATGTACAAAGATTTAAGTGTTCAAGTAGTTCTCTCTAGAACAAAGGGTATTTATGCCTTTGAAGAATGTGCTAAATTGGAGTATTTGTGCTGTCCGTCCTTCTCTTTTTCTGAACTACACCAACAAAAGCCGAACTGTTCAACTTCTGCTGTTTCTGCTCTAGGCAGATGTGTCATGCTGTGAGTAAGGCAATGTGAGAGTAAAATGTGGTAGAGCCTGCAGGAAAATGTAACCAGCGTCTCAAGTACAGCATCTTCAGGGCACTGAGTGCTTGAAATAAGAAATGTAGCTCTGGAAGGGTCCTCAGTGTTTCAGCTTGTCATTTTTACAGTTATTCCTGCTGTCTGTCTGGTGTTCCCTAAAAATCTTTGCTGAGGAAGGTGCCATTACCCCTGTCTGAAGGCTTTGGTACTGAAATAGAGAAAATGTTATCTGTGATGTCTAATCCACAAGTCTGCTGCGGATAAACTCTGGAGAACTTCCTCAAACCAATCTGGGTTATGTTAGGGGAATCTGTTGGGCTGGATCTGAAAGTCAGGGAGGGGAGGGGTAAGGCTGAAGTCCTGTGGTGACTGCGCCAGAGAGGAATGCAATTGCTGTGTTGACCAGTCTTTTCGGGCATACTCCATTTCTGGTTCTCTTGCTGAATATTCCTGTTTTACTACTGATTTTCCCAAGAATGCTTAGATAGAGAGCATGTCTTGCTGCAGAGCTGTTTAAAGCTATCCAAATGGAGTAAACAAGCAGCACAAGCACAGAAAGCTCAACAGAGAGCAGGAGGGTGATGGGTGATGCCACATCTGTGTGGCATAAATGAGCCTTTTCAGCTTGATGGCTTTCTCACGTCAGCTTTTGTGTCATGCACATCTCCTGGATTCTGGACCCTTGAGTTCTGCCTAAAGTACTGTTGTATTGCTGTCATTATTTTTTTTTCTTTTTTCTTTTTTTTTCCCCAGTACAGCAGGAACCAAGGTTCTGCAGCCTTGTCAAAGTTTTAACTGAGACCACAGGTTTTAAGAAGGCATGGAAGGCAGGAACAACAGTTAATGGTTTGGGCTTCCTCTTTCATCAACTTTGTGACTGAAAGATAACTGTATTTATTATCCTAGCATGAAGGTATGAAATAACGAATCAGTTTTCCTGTATTCATCTGGACTTTTAGATGAATATTCCTTACTCTGCTTTGGTTGGTGATCATTCCCCAAAGCGTCCAATTTACTTTTCTCACTGAGCAGTTTCGAGATATATTGTGTGAACAGAATGAGGGTAATAAAGAAGAGCAGCAGGGATGCAGACACCATGATTTTTCTCTTGGCTATGCACGTAAGCAAAGCTCTGCAGTGTGCACGTAGTAGCTGTCTCTTTCAGTGTGAGTGCTATATTAACCTGGAAGACCTTGAGGAGCCTGCTACTTGTGCCATGCAGCTAGTTGCTGTGGCAACAGGTTGCATAGTAACAGCTTTTGTTCTTTGGTTGAAATCATCTCTATTAAATTTGACTTTTTGGGAGGTCAGAAATTGTTCCTTGGATGAAAGCAGGAAAGCTCTTCAAAGGAGATGCAAAACAACTAAGATTTGGTAAAGTGTTCTTTGTTCACAGCAATGGAAAGAAGACAGCTCCCTTAGCTTCTTTACTTAAATAAAACTGATCTAGCATCTCACCAACAAATACAGCAATTCTTAGAAACACGGTGGCTGTAGGAGTACAGAGGGATTTGTCTGCCATGCAACACCTAGTCCTACTAAGGGCAGTAGGCAAATGGTAACAGCTTGAAACTCCGATAACCTTGAAAATATAGGCTTTTAAAGTAAGGCCCAGATTTACTGTTCTCCAGCAGGTCCACTTCTAAGCCTCCATTGGCTTGGTCCTAATTTATACTGGGGTTCTTTATGAATCAGAATTTAAAGAATGACAACCATAGACTTCAGAAGAACTGTTTGGGGATTTTTTACAGATCTGCTTGACAAGATCTAATGGGAGTCTGCCCTGGAGGGCAGAGAGCAAAAGCACTCAGGTGTGCAGCAAGCAAAGCTAAATGTGACAGAATGTTGGTGTGGATCAGAAGGAACATTCTGACTGACCTCAGCTACACAAGAAAAGTATGTGGAAGCAGAAATAAGGTGGACCGCCTAGTAGTACATGGATGAAGCTGGAAAGGCAAAGCTCAGCTGGAGCTTAACCTAGCAACAGGAAGGTCTTCTACGGCAACAAGAGGAAATGTGGGCCTGCTGCTCTATTGGGCCAGAAGCAAGGGAAAATTGAAGGTTTTAGTGCCTTTTATGCCTTGGCTTTCACCGGTCTGTTCTTAGGTCTCCCAAGTTTCAAAACCTACTAACAGAGTCTGGGGTAATATATCATTACCCACAGCAGAGATGGAGGATGATGAGCTCTTTTGTTCATTGAATGTGCACCAGCCCCTGACGTCTATGTGTCTAATGAGGCAAAAAAAGCAAGTGTTTCCCTCGTCTTCAAGGAAGGAAAAAGTGAGTATCATGGGAACTGCAGGCTGGTCACCCTCACCCTGGTCACTGGGAAGGGAGTGGAGCAAATCCTCCTAAAAGCCATTTGAGTATGTAAGGTACAAGAAGATTTTGTGAACAGCTACTATTGGATTTACTGATGGCAAATAGGGCCTGACTAATCCAATCACCTTCCATGATGAGATGACTGGTGATGCTGGCAAGAAGAAAATGGTGAATGGTTTTAAGTTTGACTTTAGCAAGGCCTTTGTTGTGATCTTCTGTAGTATTCTCAAGACCAAATTGGTGAGGTGTGGACTGAGAAAGTGAGCTGTATGTTATGTGGAAAACTGGCTCAAATATTTAGGATCTGTGACATTAAGTTCAATCAACAGTCATCAAATTTGCACAGTCAATTAGTAACATCCCTCAAGGTTTGATGTCATGGCCAGTAGTGTTAAATATCATTACTAGTCACCTGGATGATGGGATTGAGTGCAACTGCAGCAATTCTATGAGTAAAATCAAACTCTGGGGAGTGATCAGTATACCAGGAAGAAGAGCTGCTTGTTAGGGAGCCTTGTTACACTCAAGAAATGGCACAGGAACATCATGAATTTCAGTAAAGACAAGTGTAGAGAACTGTGCCTAGGATGGAATAACCCTGTGGCCCAGTTCCTGGCTGGAACACCAGGAAGTATCTTGCAGAAGGTGGTGGACAAGCTGAACCTCAGTCCATATTGTCCTCTTCTTGCAAAGGTCAGCCATGTCCTGGACTGCAATAGGAAGGATATGGCTACAGCTGCAAAGCTTTGTCCTGTTTTGTGTTCCGTGGTGCAAAGAAAATACAAAAGTGAATCCAAGGAAGAGTTTCAAAGATGGTCATGACAAAAGTGGTTATTACTGCTGCCTAGAGCTTTCTGATGGGAGGGTGTAGAGGAGCTGGAGCCATGTGCTTGTGGGAGATGAGTAGAAGTGGCAGAAGGTTACACAGGAGACCCTTGAGTAGTTATTAGGAAGATTTTACTGTGAGGATGGTCAAGCACTGCAGCAGGGGTCCTGGAATGATGCTGTCTCTCATTCTGCAGAGTCAGTCAGAACTCAGCCTTGATGCCACCAGCCTTCTGAGAGAAGTTTGTGTTGGACAGTCTCCAGAGGCTGCTTCTGAATGAGATGATCCTGCAAACTTAAAACTGAAGTGGTTGAAGAATGAATGTCATTGAGAACCCAGCCCAAGTTCTGCACGTGAGTGGAACTGGAATTGGGTTATGGGTTGTGCTATCCTACTGCCCAGCTTTTATCTCTCTCTGATTACCTGTACATCTCTCTCCCCTGGTGAGTGCTGTCATCTCAGACCTCAAATATTTGGTAATAATATGTCACTGTAAACCCCTTGGAGAACTCTTCCCATTTCACTTGTTTCTTCTTTTATCTTAAATATGTCACTGTATACTTTATCCTTGTATACTTCAAGCATGTGTAAAGCAAGCAGAGTTAAGCAGTGACTGGAATATATATTTAGACAGGAGTTTGTAGAAAATCAAAATGCAGACATGATGTGTTTGGTTAAGGGCTTTCTTTTCTTTAGTTAGTATTTTCTTGGTGCAGATTTTTGTCATCAACTTGTAACGCTGTCTGAGCAGTTACACAGCTGTGCTGCTGTGCCATCACCTCATCAGACGAGAGGCACAGTGGGGTTATCCCTTTATCCACTGAAAATTCAGAACAATTTGAGCAGTGAAGTGGCAGAAGGAAACACAGGAAACTGTTGAGTGGGCATTAGGAAGAAGTTTTTGCTTGCATGAGAAGAATGTTCTGCTAGGGCTGTGATATGCTAGCTGTTAAATATGTCTCAAGACCAGTCCTGTGACATGCTGAATCACTTGGCCACATTCCAGCGGGATTTGAATGAGCTCAGTAGCCTAATCATTGCAGGAAGTGGAAGTGAATGAAAGTGTTCACTCAGTGAAGGGATCAGCAATGGAGGGAGGGATTCCCGAAAAGAAGCAGGGTCTGTAAGGGAAGCTATAACTGGATGAAATTAACAGAAACAAATAGAAAAGGCAAAGAGGCTGACTTGGCTTGTTTTAAAGCTATTTTTCCTATAAATTTTAAAATTACTTTGCAAAGCGTTACTTGTCCTTGTTGTGGATGAACAGTTCTCATTTGAGGATCGAAAGTTTATGCTCATTGACTTCACATTCAACAGGTCAATGGCAAAGCAGAATATAAGAGTTCATCACCAGTGGACTGGCCGGTGATAGTACTGCCCTGCTCATCCTCCCTGTGATACTGTTGTGGTAGGGATATGCACTTGGGAGATATAAATCCTCAGGACATGCCTGCTTGTCATTAAAGAGGTCACAGAGCTTTCTTCGTGCATGGAAATGTCAAGCAAGTGTCTTGACCAAGTTATCAGATGTTTGGTTGCATCTTGGCAGCGTAAGACATGCCAGTGGTTACATCAGGGAAGACAAGATAGACGTTCTCTGCTTCCTGTCTCAGAGTATTTTGGCTGTGCTGCTGTGCACTGTAAATGGCTGTATGGCAGCCCAGGGCAGGCTGTGTTGCATACGCTCAGGAAGTCAGTTGGCTTTATATAAAACTTGACTGGGTTTGTAGAACCTTTTGGCTTCTTTCCAGAAAGGAAGCTATGATATAAATAGAAAAACGTCTCACTTTTCAATTCTGACATCCATTCATGGGTAGGAAGGACTTTGTGATGAGGCTGTGATATGCTAGCTGTTAAATACAAGTCTTAAGATCAGTTATATGATAAGCTGAACCACTTGACCACATTTCAAAAGGATTTGAGCGAGCTCAGTAGCCCATAGCATCACATCTCTGTTAGCTGCTTGCTGACATTTGAATAAGGTTTGGCTGTATGAGAGCAAAGTTAAAGAATAATCCATTCTCCTAACTCGCCTCTCAGCTGCTTCTCTCCTTGCTAAATGAAAAAATGTTGTATTTTTCTTGTTTCTTCTAGTCAGGTTAACAAAATGTTTGGGACTGTGGTGGTTGGAGTTGGAATTGCTGGCTTAGCACGGATCCGAGATTTGATGAATCCAATGCCTTCTAGCCCTTCTGAGCATCTGAAGCTCCTTGGATTTGTTTCCAGGTTAGACATTTCTTCTTCATGGGCAATGTGGATATTGTAATGTTTCTTTCTTCTGGTGTACGTGCCTTACCATATGGAGGACTATAATTTGATGGATTTGAGGGAGTGAATATCAGAAGTTTTATATTTGCTGTCTGCAAAGGGAGAATTTATGCAAATACGTCTGTCATTCGGCGTGTCAGCTAGGAAATGAGCATGGAAAGCTTTATAAGAGAGAACAAATAGGCTACTTTGACAAGATAGCTTGTAGAAATGACTCTAAAATTAAAAGTGGGAGACCTTCTCACCACAGAATCTGTGTGATAAAAAGAAATGCAGTTCTGAGTTAAGACTTCTGTAGGTTCAGGATGTACAGACTTACAGTATGTACGCTAATGAGCTAATGTCTGTATGAAACTTACAGAAATGTTTAAAAAACATCAGGTTTACAAATTTTAAAAGTGTATTGAAGGCGAAGTTTTATGAAAATATTCATTGTAAAGAGAGGAATGTTAATTTTTCTCACTAGATTGGAGCAATAGAAATTTAGTGGGACTGTTATGCATATACTTCCCTCTTAACGTTTCTGCTAGGCTGTCTGTTCCATAACAGTAAAGCAGAAAGGTTTTAAATAGTTAGGGGGTACATGTGTGGTTCTTGGACTGTGAATGTATTCTTTCCAGCTATATTTAAATTGTGTAGTTAGGTTGTTTGAAACTGAAAGAACCCATTGGGTCATACAGTTTATCTCCCTTGCCAAATGCAGTCCTGGTTCTCTGATGCTTTGCTAGGGCTACAGCTAATCTTGAACAACACTAAAGATAGGATTTCCACTACTTCTGTTGAGAAAGAATTCTTTTGTAATGCACAATTCACAGGCAGCTTGCTTGTATGTATGTATTGCCTTTCTCTTTGCATCCCAATCACACAAAAGCATTGTCTTTCTTTTCAAGTCCTGCTTGTGACCTATCCTCATCCCCCCTGGCATCTACCATAATACAACCAAGCTGTGTGCTGTATTCTTCAGTAACACAAAGGGCTTTTGCTGTGGGTGCATGTTTCGTTTTCACATGCAGATGTGCTCAGTGTGTTGACCAAGAGAGCCGTAGCCTTAGTGCTGGCATGGTGCATGTATTGCAGGTCACAAGCCATCACTGCCAAGCGTTTGTTTTGTCCATTGCATTGCATATCCTCCTGCCAACTCAGGTGTTTTTGTCCATGTGACTGATACCGGGGAGTAGTTCTCCCTCAAGAACACTGTCCTCCCTCAAGTTACTCCTTTAAATATGCTCTTTTGTTATGACGCTTCTAAAAATATGCTTCAACATGTGGATAGTGTCTGTACTGATGCCACCACCTGCACACTGAACCCATCTGTTTTGTTCTTTTTTGCGTTCCACTTCTGTCTGTAAGTGCTTTGCCCTTCCTTCACAAGCTTCCTTTGTTCTGTCTTGGTTTATCTCAGTTGTCCATAGCAACAGTTTCTAAGTGCTGCTGTAGAACATGCAGTTGGGAAAAAAGGACTGAAATGATTATGCTCTGGTTGTATTTATGCAAAATACACAGGAGAAATTTTGGAAATATTAATGAGGCCAAGCAGATTAGCCTGGAAGATGCTCTAAGAAGCAAAGAGATTCATGCAGCTTTCATCAGCACAGAGAACAGAAGCCATGAAGAAACCATCAGGTATTTTGTATTGTTTTTCTGTTGTTTCCCCATGCCTCCACCTTCCGTGTTAATTTAGAAGCATGAAGAGTCTATGTAAAGCTATGGCAGGAGAGGGTATGGAAATCTGAGAAGAGACAGAAACCTGAAGTAATGACTGTGACTTCCCTAAAGTACCACATAAGCCCTGCAATGGGTTTAAAGAATCACAGAATGGCCTGGATTGAAAAATAACTCAAAGATCACCTAGTTTCAACTCCCTGTCTGTGGGCAGCATCACCAACCACTAGACCAGGCTGTCTAGAACCACATCCAGCCTTGCCTTGGATACCAGGATATCAGGACCTCCAAGTCCTCTGCAGGGCTGAAGATTTAAGATGCATTACTTTCCTTAATAATTCCAGTCACACCTCTGGGCCTGTGTTATGATGTACAGGCACCTTAAAACAGGATTCAAAGCCTTTCCCCACTGGTACTCAGTCCAGATAGTCCAGTGTCTAGGAGATAGAATTGAAGTGCTAAATACAGCAGCATTTTAGTAATTTACTGTTGGCAAGAAAGGGAATTCTGTGGAATAAAGAGAATTAAAACCCAGCTCTACTGATTCCTAAACATACAGTGTAGTCACCACACCATACTTGCTGGGGAAGTTGCTGCTTATTTCTTACTACACGTTGTGCTGTCTGCACTGTTAGCACAGTGGTGAGAAATGATTATGATAGTATACTTTTTGAAGATGAATCTCGTATCTCTTTCAGAATGTTTTTAGAAGCTGGGAAACATGTCCTTGTTGAGTACCCCATGGCTTTGTCTGCAAAGGCAGCCCATGAGCTCTGGGAGATGGCTGAGCAAAAAGGTAATGGAATTTGTTCTCAAGGCTGCAAACAGCATTACCCATTGAATAGCACTAAAAGCATCAAGCGAAAAGGCAGTACCCTTCAATCTACTATCAATTACTGTATGCAAGGGAATATGCCTGTCTCAGAGATATGTCAAGCTAGGATTTAAGATGGGTTCCAATGGGGAAGTAAATACTCTGATGTCAAAGGTAAGGGTAAGGTATATTTGCCCTCACTAAAGGTCTCAGCTTCTGGTACTAATAGTGCTGTTAAAGAGAAGTTCTGTCACAGTGATAGTAGAGCATTTAATAAACATAGCTGTAGGACTACGCACCTCCCTATCCTTTCCCTGAAAACAAAGCTGGAAACAGCTCCGCTAGCATGCTTTAGTGGTCCAGCACGCCATCCCAGTTTGGAAGAAAGTTTGTCCCCAGGCAGGATCTTTTTAACTGTGGAGAGCTTGCAGCTTTCCCCACAGTGCCATGGATGAGAAAGTGGAAATTCAGCTGACATCAGTAAATGGGGATATACTGGACTGAAAGAGAAGAACAGTGCTGGAAGCAGAGTGCAGATCATTTGGACAAGCTGCACTGTTTGTATTACCACTTCTTAAACACGTTCTTAAACACTTTTGTTCTAAGATACTGAAGGTGTAGGATTTGTGTTTTGCGCTTTCCTTATTCCAGCACCACTTACTGCCTTGTTGCTAGCGAAATGGCTTTCGATTGAGCAGAGCGTATACCTCGTCTCTTGAAGCAGCAAGCAACTACTTTCAGCAGCCTAAATTGTCTCTCTTGGAAACCTACAAGAAAAACAGATTCTGAATGAGGGCCAGATTTAATTTGTATTAGATGTCACTTTTTCCAGAGTAGCCCAGTTAATTACAATGGAAAAGGTACTTCTTATTGTATTGTTACAGTCTCGGTCTAAGTATTGTGCTATGTTTTTTTTTCTTCATCTTCTTTCCTACTACTCTGGGAAGAAGAATGCAGAAGAGGGAAGCATGAGGGAAAAGAGGTGAAGAATTCACTCACATTTTACTTTGAAGTCTGAATTTTCATCTTTAACTGGGTATTGGGGTTCATTGAAGAGTTTCTGTTGAACATAGTGGTTACTGTTACTGTAGTCACTGCATTCATTGTCTCCTGAAAATCACAAACCCGAACAGATTCTCAATGTAGGGCCTGCATTTTCTTTTCCTCCTAATGTAATTTTGCGAGCCACGTGTGAGAGCATTTTTAAGTGAGCTCCCACTGGTGGCTGGTGAAGCATTTGCTGCTTAGATGTGTTTCACGCAGAAAGTTCTTATTTAATCTGGCCTGTTTTGTTTATTTATTAACGGTAGGTAAAGTCCTCCATGTGGAGCATATTGAACTTCTGACTGAGGAATACAAGCAGCTGAAAAAGGAGGTGGCTGGGAAAGACCTGGTGAAGGGAACGTTGCATTTCACAGGTTAGTAGTTGTGTGGAAACTGAAGTTCAGCCAGATTTGTTGGCTTGCACCACAGGGATGACAGCCCTTCCAGACCAGACCTTTTGTATGACAGACTGCCTATAAGCTGACTAGACACACAAGTATAACTTCTGGATATTTCCTTAAAATCACAGAAGAGTGTAGAAAACACTTTTGCCTTAATAGTTGTCATCTGTTGCCTATTTCCTAATCTCTTTCTGCTACCACTTGTGAAGAAAGCGAGCCTGTACCTTTTGAGGGGGAGGAACCATTTCCTCATCTCTCCTGTACTTTGATAGTATCAGCTAGCTCCCACATTCCAATACTGAAATGAGCTCTGAGGACATGTCCACATTCCCAGTGTAGACTTTTAGCTTTCCACGCTAGAGTTTGGCCCTGGAAGTGATAGGAGAGATTTTTGTGCATTTTATTCTCCCTATTCTGTATTTACTTGTTCATCCACATAAACCCTCTTGTTCTCAGCACATCTTTAAGGGCTTATTGCTTATGTGCTTTATGCAGTGCTCTCTGTCATAGCACCCCAACAAAGCCATCTCAAGGTTGATCATGTTTGTTGACTTACTCCTCTGTTCATCCGCTGATGGCCTGCAGTACTGCAGATTCTTCAGCCTTTCCTATGCAGCACGCATTATTATTTTCCATTTCTCATGTCTTTCTGTTGCTATTTCACCAGGTAGCATCCTCGATGAAACAAAAGCTGGGTTCCCAGCTTTCAGTGGAATTGCCCGACTGACTTGGCTGATTGACCTCTTTGGAGACCTCACTGTTACCTCTGCCACCAGAGAAGAGCAGAAAGATAAGAATTATTCTAGAATGACTGTTCATTTTCAGACTGCAAACAAGAAGTGAGTAATGGCTATTGCAGCAGATGAGCCAACTTGTTCAGGTGTCATCTGCAGGAGGTCTACATCCTTTCTCTTGTGAAAATAGAATATGTTAATACAGGTTTTAGAGTGTACAAGCTAAAGAGACCTGAAAGTATTTCTTGTAGCAATCACGGTAAAGAAGAGCCACAACCAAGCAATGTCTGTGGAAGAGCACAAGAATGTTTTAAAAGTTCTTTCCTGTTGTCTGAATGTAGGATTGGGTCCACAATGTATTTATGCATTTCCTGTGCCTTAGAATGAAAAGCCTTTTTCTTGCATCCAGAAAAGGTTTTCAGAGGCAGGATATTTTTAATTTAACAACAGACATTCTAGATGTATGTTGAGCACTAAACCTTGTTTAAAGGTTGGATGTATATAACTAGAAAGTATAGAACTAGAAACTGCAGCACAGGAGGTTCTGCATGAATGTGCACAAGAGCTTCTTTATGGTGAGAGTGACGGAGCCCTGGCACAGGCTGCCCAGGGGGGCTGTGGAATCTTCTTCTCAGGAGATATTCAAGACCCACCTGAACACCTGCCTGTGTGACCTGGTGTAGGGAACCTGCTTTGGCAGGGGGCTTGGACTCGATGATCTCTAGAGGTCCCTTCCAACCCCCTCTGATTCTGTGATTCTGTGTGAAAACCCAGTGGAGTAGTCATAACATGTAGCTTGTAGCACGATAATGCTGTAGTTATGTACTACTGCCTGAAGGTTGAGAGAAAATAACACATTTTGAGCACTGCATTTTGACACTACAGGGAGGTCAGCTCTTGATTAATGTCTAACTTGGAGTACTGAAGTTGATTTTTCCAGAATAGGTCATCAGTCGGTTTTCTGTATCTTGATTTTTTTGTGGGTTTTTTTTTTTTTTTGATTGTTTCTTTTGTATTGTTTTTGTTATTGTTTCATCAGTCTGTGAGACTGTGAGAGTGAGAATCCAGCAGCCATTTCTTATTATCTTGTCAGGTCACAGTAGTATGACTTTGCTGCAGAAAACTCTTTTGAAACTACAATTTATAATGCTGAGTTAGATATCTGTTTTATTTTATGCTAGCAATGACTTTGCCATAAGCTAGCATGTTTCTAGTGACCTTGCTATAAAATATATCTTTAAATATTTTATGAGCATGCCATTCTGTGAATTAAATACCCAACTCAGCGCACAGTGTGGTGTTGAATTTTGCTGGGAACTCTCCATTTTGATTATTATTCACCATCTGTATGGAAGTCATCTCCTTTTCAAGTAAGTTGAAGTTGAAAAAGATTGAAGCATGCAAGAGCTGCAGCATGAAAATTGTCTGACTCTAAAAGATATAGAGAAGTTACCAATCTCTGTATGTTTCCTAGCAGGTAGGAACGGTAATAGAACAATTTGTTTCTTTCTTTTCACTCACATTTTCCTGTTTTTCCATGAAGTGTGTTCTGCTCTGATAGGCATGTGAGAAGACTAGGGAGAACCAGAGGAAAGATGGCCACATAGGAAAATATCCTGACCTACCTCTGTTCATAATGAATTACCTTTTTTTGTTGCTGTATATATGTAGAACCGAAACCTTAAAAACACAACAAATACCATCAAACAAACAAGAGCAACAAAACAAATATGAATGCTGACTGCTTGAAGAACTTTAAGGAAGTTTTTAGTAAAAAAAAATAATAATAATGACCTGTAGAACTATATATCTGGGCAGAGAAAAATCAAGGCTCATTTGGACCATTAGTTTCACTGCGGTTTCTGTTGAAGCACTCGCTGAGCTCCTACAAAGCCTGTTTCAGTTCATGATGGGATAAGCATCGTGTTTTAGTGCTCTTCCTTCCTCCCTAAATAAAAACTAATTTCTGCAGTTGTGAGAGGACAAAACCGTCCATGTGTGCCCTCTTAGCAATTTGACATTAATGAGAGTAGCTGTAAAGCTCTGTGCAGAGTGAGATTTTGAACTAATTCCAGCAGGTGGAACTAGTGAATGGTTTAAGGATTTCCCTGACTGGCCTGTCCCTAGGTAGTCCTTAGCTGCCGTGTATGATATTTACTAGGAACAGAGCTGTTTCTGGATTATTCTTCAGGCAACACAGCTAGCAGATAGCTGCTTTTCTTAGCTCACAGCTAACTCTGGATGTGGGTCAGTCAGTGTTTTGTCGTCATGAGCATTTTCATGACCCCCACAACAGTCACTTTATGCCTCGGGGATAACTTAACACTGTCTGGAAAGTTACATAGCGTTCCAGTGTGCCTGTCGGTATCTGCACCGTATTTCCTGCTGACCTTCCCCCATTGACGTCAGTGAACGTACAAAGTAGGGAATTTGGCCCACTCTCCAAGTGAAGTTATGACCCGTTAGCAATGGTGATGTTCTTAGAGCTCTCATGTGCTCAAATTCTATTTTGCTAAGAGATGGGAAAGTTCCACAATGTTTCTGAAAGCTAGCACACCCTTCTTTGAAAGACAGAAATACACTAACCTTGAGAAATCAGGTTAATTCAGCCCACTTTCTGCTTTGGAAAGCGCAGCAGGTGCAGAGTGCAGCAGTCTGTGTTCTGCTTGCTGGAGCAGGGATTTGTGCAAAGGCTATGGTGTGTCCCTGCTGCTTAGCCTGCACTGGCTGCTAATCTGTCTTGGGTGGATTTTGGAGATGTGCATTAACATCCCAAGCTCAGCTATCTGACGGATAACCTCTGCCTCTTTTGTGTTTCCAAGGCAGTTGAGCAGACAGCCTTTCTCTGATAAAATGCTGAGCAATCCAGGAAAGGCAGACCTCAACTGACAGTATGGCTGCTTTGGGATTGCAGTTCCTGTCCTATTATTACAGAGCCTGGATTCAGTAAATGTCAAAAATGGATTTTTAGTGCAAGCTGGAGTGATAATGATCTGTGCAACATCTGTTCTGATGTTAGCTAGAGATAAGGTCTAGTTCTCATCTGAGGTAAGGCAGCCCTTGTTGATTGCTTAGTAAATAAAAATTACTGGTGTTTTCAACACATGAAAAAGAAGGTATTTGAAAGAAACAGAAGGCATTTTCTGAACACAGATTCTGACACTATTTGAAATTGTATTGAGAATGAGGCTTACAAAAAGATAACTTCAGACTGAACAGTCAAAAAAAAAAAACAACCACATAAAACATGTTCTCTGTATCAATTGCTGCATGAAATAAGGTTGAGTAGACCCAGAATGCTTTCATGCATGAAACCAGCTTGATTTTTCTGCAGGTGCAAAGAGTATTTTCTTTATTTTGGTTTATTCAGCTAACACAGTCCAACCATCATGGTTACTTAGCATTTAAAGCAGCAGAGAGTTGAAAAAGAAGATCTTAGAATCTGAATAAAATGTAGCTGTGAGAATTTTGATGGTCTGAAGTCTGGAAAGTCAGAATTACTCTATAAAATCAGTGTGTGGGTTTTTTTTGGTTTTTTTTTTTTTCATAGTAGATAGTGCTTCCTTTTGAAGTCAGTGTGAAACTGGTTTCTTAGTGTTTAATTAAACTCTCCTTTTTTTTCTTAACTGTCCAACCAAATCAGTTACGGCTTTCTTTAGCTATCAAAAATACCGGGTTTGTTATTTCCAAATAGAACCACTAAATAACTAATTTACATGTATTACCAGATCTGCTTTTATGCAGATCTTAAGTGGAAGTGGATAAACTACCTAAAGCAAACGTCAGCCCTATTAAAGAATTTTCTGATGTGAAACACAGACCTGTTTCTTAAGCAATGTAATTGCTTAAGTAGTATGTGGAGTTGCAGAGTATGTGTCTTTATAGCAGTAAAAAAGGACAAATTTTAACGTAGAAGTCAATTAAGAAGTAACATGTTTTAGTTAGCCATCAAGTAGAATGCCTCTCTGTGAAAATAACTAAAAACCTAATCACAAGAGAGGATAAATCTGTTAGTAAAGCCAACGCTTCCTGCTCACAGATCTAATTCAGTCTTTTTTCTTATTTTATTTTGCCTGATTTATTTGATTGTGCTTCTGGTTCAGTGGCTCCCCCAAGCTAGAGCAGAAGATGGCATAAGTTTGAATCTGGTTGTTGATATGCATCTGCTCTCAGTCTGCCTGGGGATATGACCCCATACTAACATTGACTGGTTTTGGTCATCCTTGTACAAGGTTTGTATTTATTAGTCCTGTGGGGATTCTCCTTTATGCGTTTTTTGGAGACTGTGATTTGGGTCCTCTTTTTTTTCCTTTCCCTACAGTAGTTTAAATCTATTTGATTAACTTCTTCTGGCATGCTGAATTTGTGGGGTGTGTGTGTGGCAGTGTTGGTAAGGAAAAACTAATTGCTACAATTATATGAAAATAGAAATTGCCTCCTAAGGAATAAAAGATGAGAGGTGCAGAATCATTAAGCTGAGTGTTTTGCAGAATGTGTTCAGGGTAGACTGACAAGGACTTCTTGATCTAATGATACTAAAGATTTAATGGGCAGTACTTGAAGACAATTTATTCTTCTGTGCTGTGGATGCCCTCATGATTTGTGAGTGGCAGACTAAAGTGGGGCATAAAGGACTGTGGAAGGGCCATCAAAAAACAAATGAAGAAAATAGTGTGTACCTTCTAAACACAGGCAGTAGTGAGTCCTGATGAATGAGCTGCAGAAAGGTAATTGTATGGTTTATGTAGATGAAAGAAGAGCAGGAAAACAGGATTGTAAGTAGCTCATGTTGAGGAGCATTCCTCAAACCTTCTACAAGTGTTTGCCATGTTGGGCCAAGGAATCTGATAAACCTCTGCAGCGACACAGCACTTCCATGCCTGCTCTGTCATTGACTGAGCTGGAAGTTGAGGAGGTGTGATGTGAGGGCCTGTGAGCTGTGGCAGTCAATAGCCAGCATGCCTCTGCTTGCCTGGGAGTCTGTGGCTATCGTCTGACATAAGACAGCGCTGTCTGAGGGTGCATGTAGCTGAAACAGGCCAAATTGACATCTTCTGGGTTGATATTTAGAATTGACTCAGCGTTATCAGTGTATTTGAAAAGTGTGAATAAAGTTTGATGCGAGTACAGTTGCTAGTGTCTGCATGAGACACCTTGCTGTCTGTCCAGATAATCCTGAAGGGTATGGTTCTTCAGGCAAACGCTTGTCCCAGACAACTGGAGAGCTTCCCTTAAGGTGCTTACACTTAGGCCTTGCAAGTTTAGCTGTTATTAAATCACTCCCGAAGTATTTGGATGTTTAACTGCATTTTTTTTATCCAAATCGAGAATTGAATGAATGGATTGACCATCTCTATTCCTTTCAAGATGGCTAAACATGTCTGGCTTCACTGTGCCTAGGGAAAACAAAGCTGGAAAGAGTTCAGGTGGGGTGATGAAAACAGTGGCTTGTAGCAGTGACAGAGTTAAGACTATAAACATGGTGTTCAGCTCTGTAACCAACTACAAGGATTATTGATCAGAACATCTTAATTGAACATGCAGTGTAACTGAAATTGAAAAAAGGTGTATTTCTTAGGGCATTTTTTGTAGGTACTGAAAAACACGCATGAAATAGAACTGCTGGTTCAATTTCTTCATAAATACTCCTTTGTTTCACTGTTTCTTCACACTAGACCTCTGACTTGGATTGAAGAAAGAGGACCAGGGATGAGGCGTGAAAAGAAAATCAACTTCTGTTTCACCAGTGGTTGCCTGGAGAACTTCCCTCAAGCCCCGAAGTCTGCTGTTGGCCTTTTCATGCAGGATCAGAACCTCTTCGCCAAAAAACTGCTGGGACAGGTATCCAAGGAGGAGCTGGCTGCTGAGAAATGGCGAATTTTGCGGTGCCTTGACCTTGCTGGAATGATTCAACAGCAGTGTGAACAGCCAGAGAAAATCTGTCCTTGAGGCTGCTCTTCCAGGAAGAACATGGCAGGCAGGAAAGCTGTAGATCTAGAGCTCAGTGTTGCCATCAGGCAATTGCTGTTTGTTTCATTACATTCTCTTGGACTGAATGTGACTCCTAGGCTCTCTATGTGGACTGGGGAGTCTGGGCTATGCCCCACGCCTTCTGGTGCTTGCTGGATCAAAGCAACATGTTACCCTGCTCTGATGCAGTGCTGTCCTTTTGGATAGCACAAGCTTACTTGTGGTTGCTTCCAGGTAATTAAGTTGGCAACGTTTCAGATCATGGAGGATTGCAAATATGTGACATGGTTTTCCTTCCTGGATATTCTTTAGATATGTCTGAAAATGAGGCACATATGATTATCTAGAAAAAAGCTCTAAATGAGTTTTCCACCTCTTTGCTTGATCTGCAAACATTGTTTCATGTCAGTCCCAACCTTTTTCTTCTGGATGCCCTAGACTGTTTTGTGTGTTTGCTCTAATTAGGAGTTGTGGCTGTTTTGTTTTGTGTTTCACACCGAAAAAGAAAAAAAAAAAAAGAAAACAACAACAACAACAACAATCAGAATAGAAATATCTTATTTCTGACAGATGCCATGATGAGTTCATTCTATTTCTCTGGCATCCTGTGCCAGCACAGAAATGTTTTTCCAGCAGATTAAAACAATACATTAAATTAATGCATCACCTGATTGCTTTCCTTTTTTTTTTTTTTTTTCTCTTCTTCTTTTTGTATTGGAAGCATCATGTTATTGTCCTTCGTTTGTGTTCTGTATCTGATTCAGCATGCCAGTGATTCTCACCTAAAAGTAATACATGTCCTGATATTAAGAAAAAAAACTAACTGATGTTCTGGAAACAGTAACATTCGTTAGAAATAGTGTTGAAATTAGAACAGAACTGTAGAAAATTGAGCCATTTGCAAATATAGCCATGCAGTTACCGAGTATCACACCTGTGGGGAGAGGTGTTTAGCATTTTACAGTAGTCCCAGGGTCGCATATGAAGACATTATCGCTTCCCTAAAGAATCATTTTATTTGAGAAGAAGCCTAAATGGTGCACAAAACTGTCAGCTATTTCTCTGTTTGCCTTTTATTTTCTAATTACAGCATCTGCCTATGCTGCATTAATATACTAGCAAACTTCAGTCTGCACAGTTGTTCTCTCAAATGTAGAACTGTCATCTCTTTACTATGTTATCACTTTGGTAATTTTTAATAAGGAGTTTATATGTTATGAATGTGTAAATAAGTATGACCATATAATATCAATGGAAAAAGATTTTCTATTAAGTCAGTCATGTTCAGTCAAAAGTCAGATACAGTTCAGTTAGAGTTTGAAACAGGGAAGGAAGAAAAGATTGCATTTTTTCCGAACAGTTCAGATTTCAGGTACAACTGAGGCTTGATATGTGAATGAATTCTCCATATAAAATATGTTTAAATCTATTCTATTCTAATATGTTTAAATCCATTCTATTCTAATAGTTTAAATCTATTCTTGTAATGTTTGAAATCCATGAGTGTTGCTAACAGATTTGTGCAGGCAGATCATGTGCTTGTCCACCCAAACAGATACCTTACCGAATATTCTCAGGGACTCATTTGTGAATCTGATGGACTTTGTCTGAGTGGAGCAGATGCTGAGTGAGTGGGAAGGATTTTATCCCGATTGGATTAATAGCATAGCACAGAAAGTCCATCCTGGATCAGAATGAAATTAAAGTCTGCTGTGTATGTGTATCTGCTATGTATGACAGCATACACTATTTCCTGTTTACTGTTGGACTCCTCATCTGTGAGTCTGGAGTGAATACCACTTGCTAATTGGCAGTGGGTTGTCAGGGAGGGACAGCAAAGGGAAGGAATGTTTCACAATCCCCATATGCATCAAAGTTAACCACTAAGTCTCTCTGGGCCTGCTCTGTAGTTGCTGGTGAGAGCTGTAGTGAGCTGTATTCCTCTAAGAAATAGGAACTAAGCTCCTGGGAGCACTGTAGAGCAGCAGTGTAACCATTCAGTGAATTACTCTGGAGAAGCCTGTTTCTGTAGCAAGTGCCTTGGGAAATTAGCTGATGATTTTCAAACAATCATAGAGTGGCCTAGGTTGAAGTGGGCCTCAAAGATCATGTAGTTTCAACCCCCTGCCATGGGCAGGGTTGCCAGTGAGTAGACCAGGCTGCCTAGACCCACATCTAGCCTTGCCTTGAATGCCTCCAGGAATGAGGCATCCACAACCTGTTCCAGTACAGAGCTGGAAGGAGCTGGTGGAGGCAGATTCTGTGTATCCTGTGCTGTCTTCTGTCCTCACTATTCCTCCCAGATAGCCTACTACACTTGAAAGCCAGGAGCACTCAAACTGCTTTTCCTCTGACACTGTGAATTTGCTGAGGTATTGCCATGGTTTGTATACAAGAGCTACTGGGTATCAAGCTTCAAATGTATATATTGCTTAACCAGATGTCAAACGCACCAATAAAAGAACTGGAGTTCTTAATCATTCCTTTTAGTTCTGTTGTCCTTCATTAGGAATTCCCATTGTCTGTGCTGAAAATGTCCCAACCGGTTCTATTCCCCTTTTCACTCCTTAAGCCCTGTGAAGTCCTGCCAGCAACCGCATGCTGTGATCCTATTCTAAAACCCGCAGCTGTCTCCGTCTCGTGTTTCAGAGTTTTGAATACAAGTGTCCTGGGGTCGGTGACCTTATCTCAACTTGTGATCCTTCCCACAAAATTCCTGCCCCTCTGATCCGAGTCTATCCCCCGTCAGTGTGTGCACAAACATTTAAATCTCAGCTGGACACTTCCAGTTCCCAATTCAGTAACTGGTGGTTTTGAGCACTCTTTTTGAATCTGATAAATGTAATCTGAAACAGACATTGAAAGGGGTTTTCTTGTGGTTTGGAGAGTAGCTTAATAGCAGAAATACTTTTAGAAGAGTTACTCAGACAGTATTTGGCACAGTCTGAACCAAGCCAGTTTATAGGAGTATGGAAAGCTAAGTATGAAGTGTGGTGTGGGCAGGTTGTTTTACACTCTTTGTATTTGGTTTTCTGCTGCTTCTGCTGGAACTGTCCCTGCTCCCATGGCACAACTGAGAAGGGCCACTGAAGTACGCTTTGTTAACTCTGCTTAATGCCATGGGGTTGATACAGGAAGCGCCGCACTGCAAAATGTTCCAATGTGAAGGAGGAAGCCTCCTCAAGGCTGGAGCTTTGCCTCTTGCCATGGAGACACTGGATTTAGCAGCCATAGCCTGAACAGCTCAGCTGAAATGCACAGGAGTTGGTTTGATCCAAGCTCATTTTCGGGGAGTTAGAGATAAGGGAAATGGAAGATTTCCATGGAGCAAATAAACAATGATATGAGATGATGCAAAGCTGTGCAGGAAGCTCTCACTCAAGGTTTTCGGTCCCTTCAGGTTGGCAGTATGGCCTTGAGCCTCACAATGTGCTGGTAAGCGGCCCACAGAGGCAACCTAGCAGGACAACTGGCCCCATGTCTCCAGCAGCCTCAGATCTGCTCACTGTGGTATGCAGTATGTTCTGGACAGCGTGAATAAGATTTGACAGCATAAAGCTAAGTGTAACCAGAAAAAGATTTTTGACAAAGAAAGCAAGTCCTTTGGCTAGCCTTAAGGGCTGGAAGCCATTGTCTGTGGAGTCTGGATTAAATGGCATTACTGACAAACCTGTGTTTTCATTCACAGGTGTGATCAGTGCAGAATTCAGCCCTAACGCAGAAGACAGGAGGTGTCTGTGCAACTGTGATGTTGTACAAAATACCTGGACCAGCTCTAAATGGCCTCCTTCAGGTACTACAGGGGTTGGCTTCTGCTGTAATTCCATCTGAACAAATGTGTCCTGTTTCTCAGTGGTGTTTATCCATGTGGACATACTCGTAGGTCAGTTTGAAGGGCCTGGTCGGCTTCTGGTCTTCCACCTAAAACTGCCAGCATCGATAGTATTTTCCTCCTGTTCCCACTTATTGGTGGGGCACCAATGGGAGCATAAACACAGCTTCCAAACTGTAGCTTTTGCTTTCCTGCTGACCCACGCTGATTAGAACCAACACTTTTGAACAGAGGCACAAGGCTCATGAGGCTTGGAGCTGCCACGTAGCAATGCTTGTGAAGTTGTGGGAATGCTGCCTGTGTCAGAGCTCTGCACTTAGTGCTTCTCTTCCATGTCTTGAAAACACACACACCTCTCTGGGGCCCACCTGTGGGCAGTTAAATGAGAAAAGAACCTTCAAAACCATAATTGAAGTCCGAAGTGCTGTCATCAGGAACTTCAAACAGTAGCCTGCAAACACACCTGCTAGCTCTTACAACAAATATATCTGGCATGATCAAATGTAAAGAATTTATATAGTCCTGATTACTGCTTCAAAACTTGTCTGGAAGTTCATACTCAGAGCATTCTAGGTGACATTCAGTGTGAGCTGACTTTCCGATTTTGTTGCTGCTGCTAATTTCACAAGTTGCCTACAAGCATTGCTTGCAGTACCCAGTGTGACATGTCATACTACTGACTCACCAGGGAGCCACCACTTTTTCCTGGTAAAGATTCCAATACAAAGATCATGGCAACTTGTCTGTAAAACAGCTAGATTACCTCCATGTAATGAACAGCTAGTGCACGCAATTGGGGCTTCCTGATGCTTTATATATGGGTGTTATTCAAGTAGCAGGTAAGTAAAACTAATTCTTAAATGTTGTGTTAAATAACTAACAGGAAATCAAGAAAGAAACAAAACGGATCATACAGTCAAGGAATAATGTCCCTTTATGGATAATGTATCACTTGGGATATCTGAGAGTCCAGAAATGAACAAGTAAATAAGAGATTACTCTGTGTTAGTAGAAAGCAGTGGGTGAACTTCTTTGTTGTAGTTCTTTTTTCTCTTCTGTACTTCAAATACAGTCAAGTGTATTTCAAATAATTCACTGAATCTCTGCTCACGATTTGTGAAGCAGCACACTGATTGTGTGTTTGTTTTTACCTTGTGTTTGGTTTTACTTTGGCATGCTACCTTGATGAGTTCCCTGAGAGAAAACCTAGGACCGTATTTGTCTTTCATGATGTTCTGGTACCTATCTGGAGTTATTCACCCAAGGAAAATGTCTGGTGCAAGAATTTATGGCTGATCTCCTAGGCGGGGTAGGCGTAAGTTTTTCTGTTAAATTATTAGCCCTTAAAGCTTTCTCTATTTTTGCTTTTGAGTTTAATTTCATTAGGAACTCATCTTTCAGCCTGTCATCCCAGCCTGTCAATACACAACCACCTCATTGTCAGTTAATAGCCAGGCTATACACACAAGAATCATTTTGGAATGTCCTCGATTTCACTCATCAGAGCAGTACTTTGAAGAGCAATGTCTTTCACAGGAAAACAATGAGTTTTTGTGTTGCTTAGGCAATACACCTTTTTTTTTTTTTTTCTATTCAGCATCAGTGAACTTGTCATGAGGGACATGCTCTGCAGCTATCCTTAGCTTTTTCCCTGGTGCATAGTATTATGTGGGCTATATTGCCCAACAGCACTGAGATGATCAGGTCTGTTGAGTACTTCTCTGCACTCTCTCTCTGCAGTCCTACCACTGTGAAAAACCATGGCAAGCAATATGTATCTTCTAACAGTATGGATTTTGTATACAGCAAGGGCAGAGTAGAGCTAAGAGTTTTCTATATTCTTGTTGCTTGTAAATCCCCTCACAGCTATTATGCTCTCAGAAGCTCAGCCCAGCATGTGACAGGGCTTAGAATCATTGAATCATAGGGGTTGGAAGGGACCTCAGGAGAGCATCGAGTCCAACCCCCCTGCCAAAGCAGTTCCCTACACCAGGTCACACAGGTAGACGTCCAGGCGGGTCTTGAATATCTCCAGAGAAGGAGATTCCACAACCCCCCTGGGCAGCCTGTGCCAGTGCTCCGTCACCCTCACTGTAAAGAAGTTCTTGTGCACATTCGTGCAGAACCTCCTGTGCTGCAGTTTCTGTCCATTCTCCCTTGTCCTGTCTCCACACACTGCTGAAAAGAGTCTGGCCTCGCCACTTTGTCCCCCACACCTCAGATATTTATAAACCTGATCAGGGCCCCTCTCAGTCTTCTTTTCTCAAGCCTAAAGAGACCCAATTCACTTAGCCTTTCTTCATAGGGGAGATTCTCCAGGCCCTTCACCATCTTTGTGGCCCTGTGCTGGACTCTTTCCAAGAGATCCCTGTCTTTTTTATACTGGGGAGCCCAGAACATGACACAGTACTCCAGATGAGGCCTCACCAGGGTAGAGTAGAGGGGGAGGATCATCTCCCTTGACCTGCTGGCCACGCTCTTTTTAATGCACCCCAGAATGCCATTGGCCCTCTTGTCCATGAGAGCACACTGCTGGCTCGTGGTCAACCTGTCATCCCCCAGGACACCCAGGTCCCTCTCTACAGAGCTCCTCTCCAGCAGGTCATCCCCCAGCCTGTACTGGTGCATGCAATTATTCCTCCCCTTATTCCTCCTTAGCCATAGTGTTTGCCATGTCTTCAAGCAGGGCCACCAAGTGCTCACAGCTTGTCCCTGCACAACTGCCTCTGTCTTCTGCCACTCTTGCCCTTTGTGCTGAGGTTCCTCCAAACCTCTTCCAGCACTGCTGCTCCTGCTGTGGTCCTGTTCCCAAAACCTCAAGATGCATCCTCTAGACAACCAGTGGGCTTGAACAAGGGATGTGTCATGGATCCTTGTGTGTTAGACATCTATCTACTACGTGGTGAACTGTAATGGCGGAGGACTGGAACTGGGGATTCAGTCCTATGTCACAAGCTTGATCTCCTCCTTAATGTTCTATCAGAGGTAGCTTTGCACTATGCAGCTCTGGGAAAGGAGGTGAAATGAAGGAGTGACATGACATGGGCCTGTGAAAGCCTGTACCTCCCTGTGAAAGCAAGGGGAATGGTGAAAACACAACTAAAGACAACAAGCAGAGTTTCACCAAGATGTCTTGGCATCTTTTTGTGCCTGCAAAGTTCCTACCATGTGATTTGCAATTGTAACTGCTTATCTTCTGGGTTTGAAAAGTCTGGAGTGGAGAATTTCAAAATGTTGCTGTGGGGCAAAGCTCTGGATGGAGTATGGGATCAGACTGATCACTGTCATTTGGCTCCTGCCTGTCACCCTTAAAGCAGCAGAATTGTATCTTCTCTTTTTGACAGCTTTACTTAAGTCACCCTCTGAAGGAAGAAGTAATGCCTTGAGTGGCCACACAAATGTTGATGATCATTCCACTCTTCTAGAGGGAAGCCATACACTAACAATGCTTTTTGCATCTTATTTTTGCAAGTAAAATTTAAAGTGAAGCTTGATCTCTAGCAGCACGAATACTACTGAGTTTGAGCCTATTTCCTTGCTTCATCATGTGTAGGCTTCTTTACTCTTCATGTGTGTTTTTTGCAGATTCAAGGTGCCAGCCCTGATACAAAGCAGTGAACAGCTGTTAAGGAGAGTGAGAAATTATAACATGGGCATATGGGGAAAGGATAAAACAGGGAAAGATAAATCATTGTTATATATATCAAAAAAGCATTATGAAAATTTTAGCTTTACGCTTTGCAGCATCAGTTAAAATGTAACCTCTACATATGTGATGGAAATGATTTTTGTTCATTGATATTCATTTTGCAGCAGCTTATAATAAGATGTCACTCTCAATTCTGTGGTCACTGAATACGTTAAAGCTTGTTTATTAGGGAGAAAACTGCAGTAAATCATGGTCGAGTACTTATTACTGGCAGTAAGTCCTGTTATCAAAGCAGCATTTTGGAAACTCAGGACACAAACTAAGATATGCCAATATCTCAGACTATCATGGAAAGATATCTCGCTGATTCTTAATGCATTAAATAATCACAATTTAATCTGCCTGCCTGCTTTTAGTCATTCATGTCTGGGAACAAGTTTGCTTTAAATGATGCCTTGTAGCTATTTTATTTTTGACTATTGAGTTCATTCAAACTAAAACAAGCAATCTTGAAGCCTAAAGACTTGTGTAGATTACTATCCATGCAAAAGAATACAGAGAGCAACTACACTGAAATTTCTGGGTTCCCCAGTACAAAAAAGACAGGAATCTCCTGGAAAGAGTCCAGCAGAGAGCTACAAAGATGATAAAGGTCCTGGTGCACCTCTCTGATGAGGAAAGGCTGAGAGACCTGGGTCTGTTCAGCCTTGAAAAAAGAAGACTCAGAGGGGATCTGATCCATATCAATAAATATCTAAGGAGTGGGAGGCAAAGGGACAAGACTGGACTCTTCTCAGCAGTGAGTGGTGATAGGATGAGGGGAAATGGCCACAAACTGAGCATAGGAAGTTCTGCACAAATGTGCGTGGGAATTTCTTCATGGTGAGGGTGATGGAGCACTGGCACAGACTGGAGTCTCCTTCTCTGGAGATGTTCAAGACCCACCTGGACACCTACCTGTGCAAGCTGGGCTAGTGAGCTGCTTTGGCAGGGGGGTTGGACTCTATGATCTCTAGAGGTCCCTTCCAACCCCTACAGTTCTGTGAGAGGGAGGGGAGGGGAGAGGGAATGGTGAGGGAGGGGAGAGAAAGGGAGGAGAAGGGAGAAAGAGGGGGGGAGAGGGGAGGAGTGCAGACTCTATTTCCTTGTGAGAAAATATGTATGATTTAATGAAACAGCAAATAGGAAACACTTCCATTTGGGAGACTGAAGATTGCTTTCTCAGGAATGAGCCACTGTATGAGATTTCATTTTTCCAAGCCAGTTCGATGTTTGTATTTTCAGAACTGTATACAAAAATAGTCATGAGATAAATCAGAGCTTAATAAAAACAAAACAGAACAAAACCCTCAAAAACCCAACAAACTTAAAGAAAACCTAGCATAAATTTTATTTGACAATTAAATTCAGTGTCTATTTACTATATTAAAATAACATGATGAAAATTATAAATGAAGTAATGCATTTTTGCCAACTAAATTTCATATGAAGTTGCTGAAACTGGAAGCTCTTCACAGAATGGCCGGTGCCAGAGCTTGCTGAACTGATGAAAAGGCTTTTTGTTGCCCTGATTTCTCATAGAACAGTTTATTCATGTTACTGTTTTTATTTCAGTGTAGTTCCCTCCAAAGAATAATTAAATAATAATAAGCAGAATGCCTGGAAGTTTAAAAAGGATGAATACTTGATGCTTTGGCCCCATTCTTACAAACTATAAGAGCCCTCTAAACATTTGAAGATTTTCAGTTTTTTGTTCACCTATTCTACATTATTCTTACTTAGCAATGAAACAATTTTAAACACAGCATATTCTAAGGGTAGATTTACTATTTTTCTTCTCTATTCAGTATATTCAACATATTTTTCTGTTACTGCCCATTGGATCTGCCATCCAAAGCAAATAATGAGCGAAGTATACAATGGATCAGTTAGTAATAACTGTAATTTCACAGAATCACAGAATTCTAGGGGTTGGAAGGGACCTCTAGATATCCTTATTATAATTTACAAGATTTTACAATGTTTTCAACGGGAATCTGTGTGTGTTTTAGGTTAAATGAGTATTTGTATATTTGTATTATGTATTTCTGCATCCTAAGAGATAAGTAAAACTGAAAAGTAAATTTTACACAAAAATTATTTTTGTTGTCTTCAGTGGTTTTTCACTGATGCAGCCCAATTTTGGTTTAAAAAGTAAACACAGAGTACATATTCAACAAAGGATTAAAGCTGGCTATTTAAGTTGAGCTTTGTTGCCTTGCTGACTGAATTCACAAATAGAATCAGGGTTCTAAATCACTTTGATTAAAATTTTTCCACATTATTCTTTGTGGAGTCTGATAGCCATCATCAGTGCTGGATTTCCTGCCTTGAAACAGCTGTGCAGGGACCACCACCTCCTTCCACACAGGTTCGCAACAAACATCAGACAGCAATTGCTTTTGATCATAACAGTTTGGTTGAATGACAAACCATAAGCTGAATATAAACCATCTGGACTGGTCCTCTTGCCTCCAACTTCCACTTCATCGTCTGTCAAGTATTTCTTTTTGGTGCATTTTAATGGAATATCTATGGATAAATTTTGGAGAGAGAAGCTCACTAGCAACTAACTGCACTGCCAGTACTGCAGAAGACCTAGCCATGGTCTCTACGATGAGGGCTGGGTTGTCGAGGTAGTCAAGGAAGGAGCTTTTACACCTATTTTCTTTCACTCACGATGGCTTGGTGCGTACCTGCCTTTGCCAGCCCCAGTAACAGTCCTGAAGTCAGGAAGAGGATGTACTTTAAAGTCAGCTTAGTTAGTAGAAAGAGATTCCTTCTGAAATCAAAAGAGTTTTGACAACACTCTCCAAAATACAGTTTGAATTTGATATTTGTATCAGCTGTAATTTTTTCTTGTGAGAACTGTTCCTAGTTTTCAAGCAAGACTCAACACAGAGACCTACATTGAGATATTTGGAATGTTAATTTATGAGCACAGTTTTCCTTGACAGTGGGAGGGGTGGAATAACAAAGAAAGCTGGAGAATCAGCTACATTAACAAAACAGCAACAACAACAACAAAAAGGAATGACAGCTATAAACTCCTTGTGCAATAGCACTTTAGATATTATTTCTGAATTTTAACACTGTTCTAATTGGTAGCTCTGGTACTCTGGTGGATTCCTGTGGAAGAGATGTCTGGAAAAAAGGTACAAAATTATATATTTCTTCCTGAGTCTCAAGGATGTTTTGTTCATTTTATAAACAACAACAACAACAACAAAGCTTCAACACACACATGCAAAACAAATCATAGAAGAGTTAACATTTAAAATATTACTTTAGATACAAGTTTATCATGGATTTCACTCCCTGAGAGGCATCTCTTCGATATGTTTTGTGAGAAGGTTCTGCCTGGCCAAAGATCCACTTGAATGTATTTATTTACTAATGCTTATTTTCTGACACAGAAAAAACAGTATTCTCAGAGGAAGGGGCAGAATGAATGGATGTCTTTTCATCCGGTGGGAAAAAGAAAGACATCTGAAAATTATCTCTGTATCCAAACTGGGAGCTGGCTTTTTCCCCCAGGGAAACATTCCTCCATCTGCAAATCAGCAGAGCTTTGGAGAAAAAGCTCATGGCTGGGGAGAGATTAGAGGAGCCAAGGATCAGCCTGCCTGATGGGGACTCAGAGAAGATGCAGAGACTAGAAGAGAATAAATTTTCCCTTGAAACAGTCCTTGAGAGTGATATCACTGGTTTGGATCAGAAATCATTAACAGCATGAGTGCTCTCCAAAATTAGGTAAACCCTGATGATGTTAAGTTACATCTCTTAGGAAGTGAGATGTGTCCAGAGTTACTAAACAGTCTTCACCTCCTGAATTGTACTATGCTGGCTTTAGACAACTGCAGAACTGAGGTCTGGTAGCCCTTTTTCCTGCCCATTGTCTCGATTTGAGTTTATTTTATTCACCTGGAAAATATGGCCCTCAGTTAGATCTTCCGAATTCGTAAGTATATAGATAACTGGCTGTAAAAATGGCACCTCAAAATTCCGTGCAAAACAAGAACCCCCTGGCTTGGCAAATTCGATCTTTTGCACCCGTCACATAAGAGGACTTTTTTTTCTGCAGTCCACAGTATGCAAGCTTCCCCCACAGTATGCAACTCTGAAATTATTGGCCCTGTTTCCTCTTGTATGTACTCATTCTGCTTTTGATTAGTAATTGCTAGAGTTAAGTGCTGTGGACACCAGATCTTCTGTGTCACGCCAAAGAGGTAGCGCCTGTATTTGTACACAGAACTGTATTAAACACATAGGCTGAATGAAGACAACATATGAATACTATTAGAACAGTATAAATCAACCAGGCTGGGATTATTTTAATCAGCTTCTTTCTTTATTAGATGTGAATCTGTTTTCTTTTGTATATAGAGAAATTCTCCAAATATCCTTCATAGTTAATACAGGCTTACTGCCTCCTATTGCAGGTTCTATTTGCTTATTATCTTTGTCCTACTGTAAAATTTGGTGCATTTTGCCTAATTTGTGCAGGATTCTTCATAAATGCTGTGACACTGAGTAAATTTAAGCAAAACCACCTTTTATTAATCTATTTAAACTGGTTTCTTGGAGCACAATGTGTATAGTTTAGCTGGAGGGGCTTAGAGACAATTCAAGACAGTGAAAACAGATGAAATATTCAGTGTTACTAAAATGTGTGCAACTTCTAAACCAAACTGAAAAAAAAGGGTCTGTAAAACTCTGAACTTCAGTACTCTGAAGAAGATACTATGTAGTATCTTCTTTACTGCTGGTTATGTTCTAAAGCTTGCTGTTGGTGTCAGTGAAGCAAATTGTCTCTGTGGTTTCTCATGTTTGCTAAATGAGCCGATTCAGCTGGTCCAGAGTAGGCAAAGTAGTGTCAGAGAAACAGTGACTCACCTATCCTTTGAGAAGTCTTGGTTGACATCATTTGGAGATTCATGAAGTTGAAGCTTCTTTATGTTAGCTACTAATTGACCTGGCTAGCCCCACACCAGCAAAAGCCTTGAAGAGTGCTGGGTGCAAGTGAGGAAGGGCCCAGTGATCTCAAGCAAGATGAGATTTGCAGGTAGAATTAGGATTTTGGCAAAGACAGAAAAACATCTGGCAGAATATCTGTTGAGAGTAGGCCTTGGAGAGAGTCTCAGAGAGAAGAGAATGGGACCTGTAGAAAGGAGAATCAGGGTCTGGATTTGAAAGAAGAGAGGGAGCATGAGGGAGAGAAAGTATGAATGAGCTGGTTGGGTAGGAAAGTGAAGCACTCAGGAAATGGAAGAAAACATTCAGACAAAAACTGAAGTTAGAGTGTTTGCATAAAGTAGCCATCAGGCAACAATGGGTAAAAGATAAGTGTGATCTGAAGAGAAGAATTTAGAAAGAGGCATATTAGTAGTTATCAAAGGAAGACCTTTATTTAGAGAGGCAGACTTGAGGAGAGAATAGAAAATATACTGGGTTTGAAAATGCTCACGAGAGATATGGTGACTTTTAGGCAATCAAGATTATAAAGAGAAAGGAGAAAGAAGCTTAGATCTCAGAGAGAAGATGGACTTACAGAACAGCAGACAGAATATGGGTTTTCCAACAGAGGCAAGATAGCACAGGGAGCAGAATGGCAGGAGCAAAGCTTAAACCAGATATAAAAGGGATGTAGTGAATTCAGTGGAGAGAGAATTTTCAGGGAAGAGAAGAGGATACACTCCCACTCAGTAGCATTTTATTCTCTTCCATTGTCTACTTGATACTTGCTTTGCCTGTTATTTTCCATGTCTTTTCTTGCCATTTTGTTCATTTGTCCATCCATCTATCCATCCTCACTTATCAGGAAGTAATTCAGAAGACACCTTCCCTCAGGTAGAACTTACCAGATGTTTTAGGCAGAAGATTAGTTGCATGACTGACTTCTGATAAATCATAGATGAAGCACTCTGCTTTTCTATTGATCATACTGCATTGCTTTGTGGTTTACTTCCTGGGAAAAATCACTTTTTGAATCTTCATTTGAGACCAGTGTTTCTCTTCCAAACAGTATTTGATTCTTGTGTTCTTTTTGTTCATGGCTCTTTACAACATTTGCAAACAGCTGGAAATCCTTCTTTGTTGTGGGAGACTTCATAGGTCACTGGGCAATGAAATAAAAAGAGACCATTATGTACAAAGATCAATAAATCTGAACACAGTTGTTGTAGCAAGTGAGAGGAAATGGTGTACCCATGAAAGAAGGCATGAAGTCTAAATTGGATTACTGAGTAACAGCTAATTCCACTGGAAACTACTACTACTTCCTTTTGATATAAAAGCCTGTGCAATTATATTAATCAAGAACTGACCCAAACTAAAAGGACTTACAATGACATCAAAAGATTTAGAAAGGAAGACAGTGGTATTGGAGAAGTAAGAAGAGGCTTCGAGACTGTTTATAAAGTTAGCATGATGAAGATTTAAATAGGTCAAGAAGCTGGTGATCCCGGAGGATAAAAACAGTACTCTTTGTAGGCAGTTTGCAGATTAGACTGCTAGCAATCTTGAAAATATGGATTGGAATTATTGAAATCAGTAGGTAAGAGATATGGGACACTAGGTATTCAGGCAGATGCACTGGTAATTATTTAGCAGTGTCTGGTATTGAAACCCACAAAAAAGTCGTTATACAAATAAGTCAGAATGTGTCTGAAACAGGTGCGGGAAATTTCTTTATTTTTATTTATTTATTTTTTTAACCAACAGTATTTTGACAAGAATAGAACATGGCTTCATACGTTTGGGGTTTTACAGATACCAACTACCGTTACAGCAGAGCAAAATGAGGCCTTGAAAGTGGATGTGAAAAATTCAACACACCGATCAAGAAACAGATGAAGGTGAAAATCAAAAACTTGACCAGAAGTTGAAAGCTGATGAGCACTATAGCATCTGATACCCTGGCAGAAAAAGCCAAGAAATGCTGTGACATATCAGAGAAGCAGATAGGTAGTTTGGTAGTTCCTGGAGAGAATGTGGAAGACGGAAATTTCATAGAAGATACTACAAGAAAGAAATGGTAGTATATAAAGGCATTCACCTTGGAAATAGATGTTTGTCAAGCAATACCTCCCTAGATAGCAAGCCAGGACTCCCACTGTTATTCCCCTGCTTCCTTTAGCAAAATCAGAGAGGGAGGAAAAAGTCTTATGCAGAGGAGTGAAAGTACTGGGACTGGAACATAGGCAACAGTGTGTGTCTTTGAGTGTTTCATAAAGCACAGAGAACAACAGAGTTTCTAACTTGATTAGAGGGATAGATTACAGATAATCCTGACTTTAAATTAAGCTATCAATAGCCTCTCTTTCATCCATTAACACAGGAATGAATTTGTAGCACATCACACTAGACATCCGCAGATACCATGAGATAACAGCAGCTCCCGAGAAATGCAGTGGAAATGTAATAGTGTTCTCCTCAGTGATGCCAGAGAATACTTCCCACTGTCTGTGAGAAGGCAGTGTGTGCAGTTCTGCCTGATATCTCTCCAGAACGAAAAACACACTATTCATATTTGTTGTCGTGTTTTATTCTAGTGAGTTCAAATATTAGAAAAAACAGAAGTCACTCTGCATATAGAGAGGAAAAAGGAAGTTCATGTATTACTCGTGTATTATTTATTAGGCAATTTATCGTTTTAATTCTTGGTAACCAGTTCAGTAATTATTGATTTATTAAGACAGTTTTGGGAAGTACAGAATGTTTACTGGGAATTAAAAAATGGGATTTAAAAAGACTAGAAATCGGACAGTATGTTTCACATGATAAAATCTTTCTGATTTCCACAGGGAGAAGCAGTCTGTATCCTTTCTTAAAGCAAGAATTTTTTTGCAAGGTGAATTAGTTCCAGTAATGCCTGTTTCCTATGAAGAAGAAAATCAGGTAACAGATGGAAAAATACTTGCATGCAAGTACATTTCATGTTAAGATTGGAATGGAAATAAAATGGTCTTCCCACACTGACCCTTAATTAAAAATAGTTATCCATTTACCACGAACTGCAGGCTATGCCAGGCTCAGAATAGGTGCTCATAAGTCAAATAAAATAGGAAATGAAATTAGTGAATTAAATGCAGCACAGATATTTACAAAATGTCTGGCTTAGTCAGCTACAGACAAGCAGGAGAGTTAGGGCTGTTAAGTAACTCCTAGGGTTTCAGCATAATGTAGTGAATTATGTAATTTACACCTAGATCTACCAGCATACATTTACTTTACTCTAGTTGATAAAAGTGTGAATATTAATGCAGAATGTGCTTGGAAACAGATGACAACAGCTGTTTTCTCATATTCCTAAGGTTCAGTGGATGTGTGTGGAGGTAATCTCATCCCCTAGCAAGCCCATTCTACTGAAGCGCTTAAGTCCATCCACCAGTAGAGACAGAAATGTGTTAGAGACTTTAATCAACTTCATTTCTGCTCCAAGGATGATGTAAAAGCACCCTCCCTCCTCGATGCCCTGCAGCAATGGTAACTTAATCTGAATGTCTTCTTCAGGATGACAGATGTTAACTGAATATAGCAGTGGGAACTGGTAATGGAATAATTTGCAAGTAATTGGGACTATCAGAACATGTTTAATAATGTGCAGCTTTGCAGATTACGCATAATGTGAAAATATGACAAACTTTAAGTTGCCATGACAGCTTTGTTACAGAAACTCTGTGTACTTTTATGTGGAAATAGTGACAGAAGTGATGCCTGGTTTCTAAGTAATCAGTTGATGAGCTGGTACAAAGGGCAGGTAGGGAATTTGGCATCCCAGCAGGGAAAACATTACCAAGTGGGAAGAAATGTGAGCTTAGGGATGTCAACTTGGAGCCCCTGTGGACAATAGAGACTGATGGGAGGAGAAGCAGAGAGTGAGGGCCCAGGAGCAGAGGTAATTGATGGACATAAATAGACCTCAGCAGGAGGATTTAAAAAAAAAAAAAAGACTTAAAAGCTGTTCAGAATGTCAGTAAAAAGATGTCCAGTTAAGAAGTATAAAAATAGCAGCTAGAGCATTATGTGCCACAGCAATACATGAAAAGCAGATTCCTGCATATTATACAGCACCCTACTTAGTGCTAAGGTTGCAAGCAGGATGCAGAGAAGACTAGAGTGGAAGGTATTTGGATTCATATATCATAAGGCAGGGGGGCAGGGAAAATATTGAATGTGGTCTGTTAGGGTCCACTCTGCTTGGGTCCACTCTCATTCTAGAGGACAGGACTTCTCATCATACGGTAGTGTTGGATAGTCTGCATGTTTGCATGAATGATGGAGATTTCCTCAGGCTGTGTCACGTAGGCGTGTGTCCTCTGTAGATACAGGTAGGAATGCACAAGGAGTTTGGGAAATCCCAGATGCCTTGTTTTCACAGGGATGTGGTGGATGGAGATGCTGCTTTGAGGTGCTGAGAGTGCATTGCTGGCGAGTGATTTCCCTGGGGTGAAGAGCCCCCAGACTGCATATTGCAGCCAAGGCAGCTGCTGGGGACAAGGTGAATCCTGGGCTTCAGGGGCTGAAGTAGCCAAGTACTGGCTAACATCTGGGGTAGGCAAGGTCCAGTGCATGCTACAAGTCCACTGACACTGTTGGAAGTTTTATTTAGAAATCAAGTAAGTAGCATAAGCAGGACACACTTGACCACAAGTCCCAGACACTGAGCTGTTGACCTTTTGCTGTTAACACTCTGGAAGCTGCAGATCAGCGTAACCAAGTTCCACTTCCTCTCCAGGCATGATGAGCTAATGAACAGACCACTACAGGAGTTTATAGGAATCTATGTGTCCAAAGATACATCGAATTGCCAGGAAATTCTGCTTGTTTGGAGTAACCAAATGTATGACCAGAGCATTCACTGTGTGCAGGAATTCAGAGAGCTTTTTCTAATGCAGTGACGCTGTAATAGTGCTGATTCACATGCACAAAGTTAAAACTTGGAAGGACGCTTGAAGAAATGCATAGGAAGCACAGATTTCAAATCTCAGGAAAGGATTCACAAATTACAAAGTATTGAGAATTGTTATGAGGTTTTCTTGGATAGTTTCTGAAGAAACACAAATGCGTGTTAACAAAGTTTCAGAAGACTGATGTATGTAAAGTGCACTATGGAGATGAGACTGCAGAAAAAGAAGGAAACATGAAAAAAAAAGACGAACTGAAAGTTAGCTGATACTGATATGAACTAGCAAGGACTTTTGTTAACAACAAAAAAAGAGTGCTTATCAGGAAATTAAAAGTTAGCACACAGGTTTAAAGAAAGTTGGTATTGTTTACACAAGAAAAGGCTGGGGAGTTCCAGAGGTGCTAATTCCAGGAGGAAGAGAATGAATAGCACTGCAATCCTGCTGTCCTCTCAGACTTACAGTTTACTTCACATAATCAGTTAAAGTGCTACCCGTAACTCAACCGTGCAGTGAACATTATTCCAAACTCTGTCTCTTACTGCTCTTGAAATAGCAACCTGTAGCCTTGCCAAGGAGTTGTTTACTTTCTAAGGCCAAGTTCATCCAAGTTTATCCCCCAGTTGCCATTCGCAGTTTCATCTTCAAAGGCCAGTGTGTTGATATCCACTTGTTCTCACTCATCACCCTCCTAACCTGTATCTGTGATGTCTACACCTAACTTTGCAAAATCTTAGTCCATTAAGGGAGTTCTACAGAAAACACATCTGGAAGAATGTTTGGATATTATATGGGAACCCTTTCCCGGGTGGAGATTAGAGAAAAATTTCCTTAGATAAGCTTTATCAGGCTTGCGTGTCATTCTTGCTGTCTGTCTCATCATGTTCCAGGGGAGAGTAAGCCCTGGATCTCTGTGACAAAAAGGAGCTGTCTGCCATTTCCCCATTTAATCCACTAATTGAAAAAAAACATGAGCCAATCAGTAAAAATTCTGACCAGGGCTCAGTAAGGTCCATTTCTGTACTAGCAGCTGCCAGTGCAGGAGTCTTGGCAAACGTAACAGAGCAGGGTGTGTCTTTCAGCCTGGTGAGATGGGTTTATCTGTTCTTGATTTCACAGTTCTGAGAAAAAAACGAAGAGCAGAGGGAAATGTATAGATAGTGTTGTTTGTGTGAAGACTCTCTGGAGCACTGGAGTGGCCTAACAGATGGAGGCAGGGCAGAGATTCATATTGTGATGCTTATTTATTAATCCAGCTTTTCCTGAGATGGAGGGAAAATATGTTGTTGTAGGAAACCTTTCCCCCTTCCCCGGAATGGAAAAAGAATGACATCTGGTCCTCTCCTGTTCAGCTGTGCTGGAGGCTGCATCTTTTCCCCAGACAAGCATTTCCGAATCCAGTGATAGCCTGGCTGCTTAGAAGTAGCTCTGGTAGCCAGTTTCTTTTTCCCACAGAAAGCATTCTGCACAAAGTAGTGGTTTTGTTGCACATTGGTGCCCTGTTTCTGCTCTTAAGTGTCTACCCAGAAAATGTATAAAAACATAACAGAGCCAAAACTTACCAGGGGCAGCTCTTGCTTGATGGGTGTAGTACCAGGCTGTTGTTAACTCTGTTGTCTGTAAGAAAGAGTTTTGAAGCAGTGGGAAGAAGGTTGACTTCTTGCTGCCCATTTTCCAGACAGAAGCATTGATGCAGGAGTCACTATGAGCTCTCCTTTTCACTTAACAGTCTACATGAAAAATATGAAAATGTCCTCATGTCCTCTATGGCTCTTTACCCCGAGCAAACATTCCTCCTTCTGACTGATACTCTGCATCAGTGAAATTTAAAATAAACCAGAGGGGCAAAGGCCCTGAGTCAGGGAAAGATGGAAGAGTAGAGGACAGTGAACTAAAGACTCTACAGGGAGTTTGCATTTATGGGAAAGATGCAATGAATGACAACACTAGAGGGAAAAGAAAGGATATTTTGCTCCTCTTGAGGGCTAATTTATTAGCTTAATGACTCTGTAGGAAGATCCTGGAAAATGATCTGTTGGGAGCATAACTAGCAGTTCCCACAGAGCACAAATCCTGGACTAAGGAGAGTGCAGACATAAGACCAGTCTTCCAGCTCCAACAACTACTGGGCTATGGAATTGTCTCATTTGAACATTTGATGCTAAGAGAGCTGGCAGGGCTCAGGGAAAAAAAGAAGTACCCATTAGTCATATTTTCTTCCCACTGCTTTGTGCATCTTCTGTTGAGATGATGGGACAGCATGGCCCTGGATCTGATCTTAAGCCATCAAGAATACAGATCCCAGTGTATAAAGCCACTAACAAACTGATTTTTCGATTGTCAGATCATACTTGTAGAGCTGATATGTAGCAAAACAAAGACCCAGATGGCCTTTGTCCATCTCTCTGCTATTTGTAGTTGAGATTAATAGAAATCTTTTCATTAGTGCTAAGAGCTCAGTGGACAGTTCTGGTCAGTTCGTTGTTTCAGCTAGACATTTCCTTTATTTTTACTCTTGTCTCCTTTTCTCTGCTGTGTAATGCCACTTAATGATCGTGTTTTAGAGGAGAAGCAACATGTTTGGAAGAAGAGAAGATCCCTTTGCTTTCCCAGCTTGGCTTGTCCCACGTGCAGGTCAGTGCCTGCTCTATGGAAGGAAGGAAAACAGGAAGGATATATTACTGAGATATCCCAGCAGACAGCAAAATCAATCTTTAATCTTGTTGGCACACAGCAACGTGGGAAATGACTAAGCAAAGAACACTGACTCCTTTTCCTAGCTCTGTGTATTATAGTCAATGGCAAACTCTTGACTGTAGAACGGAACAGCTGAATTTTCATAGTACTAATCATTTATTTTCTAGGGTTTGTTTTTGAGGACTGCTGATTGGGCTTTGCTATGCACTTGTGATGAATTACTGAAATGAGCAAGTCTTCTAAATCCCACCAATTAAAAAACATCTTGGCTCTGAGGGTAACCAGTACACTCCAGGGAGAGTCACACTTGTGAAGCTTGCTTCTAGCATTATGGGTTACCTTGGGTGCTTCCCCAAAACTGTGAAGGAGGAGTTGGAGGACACAAAACAGAGGAGGTGGTTTTTCAGGATCTAGAAATGGATTTAACATAAAATCAGCCTAACAATCATAGAATCATAGAATCGTAGAATTGTAGAATGGCCTGGGTTGAAAAAGACCTCAAAGATCATCTAGTTTCCACTCCCTGCCTATGGGCAGCATCATCAACCACTAGACCAGGCTGCCCAGAGCCACATCCAGCCTTGCCTTGAATGCCCCCAGGGATGGGGCATCCACAACCTCTCTGGACAACCTGCTTCAGTGTGTCACCACCTCCTGAGTGAAAAACTTCCTCCTAACATCCAAGTTAAATCTCACCTGTCTTAGTTTAAAACCATTCCCCCTTGTCCTGTCAGTATCAATCCATGCAAACAGTTGTTCCCCCTCCTGTTTATACACTCTCTTCAAGTTCTGGAAGGTAACAGTGAGGTCTCCCCGAAGTCTTTTCTTCTCCAAACTAAACAAGTCCAGTTCCCTCAACCTTTCTTCATAGGAGAGGTGCTCCAGCCCTCTGATCATATTTGTGGCCTTCCTCAGGACCCATTCCAAGATCTCTGCATCTTTCTTGTGCTGGGGGCCCCAGGCCTGGACACAGTACTCCAGATGGGATCTCACAAGAGCTGAGTAGATGGAGACAATCACCTCCCTCTCTCTGCCAGCCACCCCTTTTTTAATGCGGTCCAGGATGTAGTTGGCCTTATGGGCTGCAAGTGTGCACTGCTGACTCATGTCCGGCTTCCTGTCCACCAGGACCCCCAAGTCCTTCTTCTCAGGGCAGCTCTCAAAGAATTCTTCCCCCAGTCTGTATAAATACCTGGGCTTGCCCCGGATCAAGTACAACACCTTGCACTTGGCCTTGTTGAACCGCATTAGGTTCCCATGGGCCCACTTCTCCAGCCTGTTCAGGTCCCTCTGGATGGCTTCCCTTACCTCCGGTATATCAACTGCACCACTCACCTTGGTGTCATCTGCAGACTTGCTGAGGGTGCACTCAATTCTGTCTTCTATGTCACTGTTAAAGATATTGAAAAGCACCAGTCCCAGGACTGACCCTTGGGAGGATGCCACTTGTGACTGGCCTCCACCCATATGACACAAAGTAAGTCTTTTGTTCAAGCCTTGCACACACATGTAGCTCCGTTCCTCTTTGTTGCATAGTTTCAGAGCAGCAGCCTGGATGTTAGGAAATCACATACGTGGTCCACAGTCCCCTCACAAGGTGCCAAGCAGAGTGGAGCTGATCTCAGAGGCCTTCTTTCTGCATTCTTCTATCAGTCAATCAAAGACCAAAACATGATCTCTCGGTTGAGTAAGGCATTATTTACAGTTTCATGCTCTCATCTCTTATTCTCAGTTATTCAGAGCTCTGCTGGTGAATGGTGTAACTCAGAGAAGGGAAAGATGTAGAAGGAAATGCGTGAGTGATGCAGACCAAAAGAACAACTCTGGCATGATTGTCTTTGAAAAATAAGTAAAGAGATTTATGCTGAAGGGACAGAGAGTTGAGAGAACTGTGGCTTTGATGAGGCCTGACTCTGCAGCAAGCATGGTCCCTCTTGGTGGCACCATGCTCCAGGCACAAGTTGGTCCACCAGTCAGAAGAACCACCGGCTAGCCCAGAGCAGGCCATGAAAATAAATGCCATGGCTAATAGATGTATTGAGAAAAAGCCAAGAGCATACTAACCATTCTTCCTCCTTCTATGCCATGCAGCATTCCAGTAAATGTTATTTGTCCTATATTAAAGTGCTATTATACCATGAGTGTGCAGCATCCTGAAATCTAAGGATGTTGATGGCAAACAGCATCCGTATATAAATAAGTGGCTTTCCAAAGTGGAACAATACCTTTCTTATGCCTATATAACACAAAACAGATTTTGTCTGAAAGCCTGGGATTCCATCATGCTCAGCAGCCTTCGATTCTTTTGCAGTAACTTTCCCCTCCTTTCTGAGATATGAATATAAATGACATTTCTTGCTTCAGGGTATTTGAACAAGCTCCATACAGATTCAGCATGTAAATTCATTGTAAATGGTATGTCAGCCAAAGCTCATGCTTGGATGTTGCTCTTAGTTACATCTGGCTTTCCTCTCTTCCATGCTAGGAGAGGTGACAGAGGAGCATATGCCGCATGCAAGCCAAGGAGCACACTGTAGAACAGGCTATCAATTCACTTGGGAGCACAAGTACAAACTTCTAGTGACCTCTAAGAACAACAACAAAGAAAACATTAAACTCAGAGCACTCCCTAGTTTTTTTTGTCATATTTGCATAAGTAACTGATGCCTTTAATATCATTTGTATGGGAACTATTGCATCACGGCCTGAACCACTGATTGACCACCTGAGGTGAGCACTGAATCAGCTGCAGGAGCATACGTTAAGACAATTCACCTGTGTGACCAGAAGGGGTGGAGTCTGGCTCCACCTCTCCCTGACCCCATTCAAGGGCTGACCATGCCTGGGAAAGGTTCTCTTGTTGGAGATTCCTCCCCCATGGAGTTCCAGGTAAGCCTGTCCTAGTTTACTGGTTGTCTTTGTACCATCTGGGTAAGCCATACAAAATATACTGTCCACCTTCATTATTTTGCGTGGGTGCTATTCTTTTGGGGATATTCATCCTACATCATTGAACAAATATCAATTTGTCTTTCTATAGACACAATCCTAAGAATGAACCTAGTGTAAAGCAATGGGAAGCTTGTAAGAGCCTTCTTAGTTTTTTCCATCAAATTGAAACAAAAATGAACAAAATAGTACTGAGAATTAAAAGTGGGGAATCTATGTGGATTAGAATTTGCTTTGTGGTGTAATCAGTGAGTGTTCTTGACAGTGGAAAAGAAAAAAAGAGGAAAGAAGAATGCTAACTCATCAGGTCATTATTAACCGTACAAATTATGCTGCTTTTCTCTTTCAGCTGCTTTGGAAGACAGTTATCTTCCTTGTTTTTACAATTGCTTTCCCTACCTAAGCTATCTTTTCACTCTTTTATATAACAGCAAAATAAAAATCCAGTGCACTAAATTGTTGTAGTGCTTGATTGTATGTGTAGAGTGGCATGTATTCACTTTCTGTAACTTCCCTGTCTTTATCTAAGAATTTATGGTAGTAGAAGATGTCATTTTTGGCCTGGTAATTGACCAGAATCTGATGCAAGTTGTTCAGTGAATGGCAGAGCTAATGAAGTCTTGTTTGCTATGTTTTTTGTTTGCTTGTATGCATATTGTCTGCTAATTCCCCTTTCTGCATTAAAAGTTCATAGTAAAATGCCTCCCACAGGAAAGACCAAGTGAGCTGTGATATACAAGGTCTCTAATGAGTTTTGTACAAAACCTGTAGGAGTCCAGATAGATTGGAAATGATTTATTCTTTTCAAATGTTATTGAAATGGGTCAATGGCCTGCAAAAGTATTAGGGTTACCAGGATCCACTGAGCAGTGCTTAATCCCTGGATGAGCACGTTCCTCGTTTGCTTTGTCAAATTAATGCTACTTAGTGAAAAGTCTGGCACCAGCTGAGATGAAATATGGCTAGGCAGAGAGTTAGGTACACTCTGACACATGCACTGATGAGCAGAGTGAGAAGAAGCTTCCTTGGCTCTTCTTTCATCATGGTAGAAACCTGGGGAAAATATTAAGGACATCTGGTTTATTTAAAGGATAAAAAAAAAAAAAAGGAACAAATCAATACAGGACAAGATACAGAACGTGGTACTGAGCTGTGCTTTGTTTGTAGGTGGCAGTAATGTATGGTCTTCGGACAAGGAAATACACTGGTTTGGGTTTGGATTTGTCAGGCATCTGCATTAGGAGAGGTCTTTGCTTAACCTTTCCCTTGGGCAAATTAGGTCTGAGTCACATATATAGCAGACAAACCATGGGATTATGTGTCATGTAAGCGTGCCAGTTCAGTCCACAGTTCTGCCCTTTTAAGAAAGCACACTGAGGACAGCAATGAAAAAAGAAGCAAAAGGTACTGTGATCAGCACCCTGAAGGTCTAAGTCCGTATGAAAGATTTACAGAAATCAATAAAGTATTCATGCTATGTGGTCTTGGTGAGGGGCCATTATGTTTACAAACAAATAGAAGCTTTTGTGTGGTGGAAGTTGCTTTTCATGGAGATTTTTCTTTGTTGTTTTTTTTTTTTGTTTTGTTTTTTAATACTTCTGTTAATTTTAACAACAGGACGCGAATACTGAGTATCTCATGTATTAGTTTTTTGACACACCAGCCTGTTCTCCAAAATACTTAAAGATAAGTATAGGATAAGATGGCTAAACTCTAAGAATTCAGACACTTCAGCATTTCAAAATATTTACACTGAAATTCACTTGTCCTGTTGATGTTCTTGAAAGTAGCTGAGGAAGTAACAAGGTTGTATTTCCAGACTTTAGGTTCTCTTTCTTTCTTTTCTCGGAGTGACATTTTTAATGTACTTATGAACAAGAGAGCCTGAGTAATCTCCTCCTGATAGTCTGAATTATTTGTTTTGAATTTAAGTGTCCTTCTCACAGGGGAAAACAATCCTAGGAAAATATATTTATTTTGTTGAAAGGCAGCACAAAAACTATTTGGCATTTACTGAAGCTTTGGTAAAGTACTGGAGGTCTCCAAGTAGATAAACTTTTATTTTCTCTTGCATTTACACAGCTCTTATAAACCACCACCACAGTGAGAGAAGCCCCAGTGTCCCACAGTGTTATGTGCTCAGCCTGAGGGCGGGTTGCAAGCTATTGCTCACGTTGCTTTCAGTTAGATAACGCATTCGGGTTGCTTATTGTAACAGGGTCTTATTTCTGGTCTCATGTGGATGCTACCTAGCTATTATATTTACCATAATGTGTTCCTGAAAAGTAAAGATTTTATTCTGCCTAGAATAAAACTGGTGGCACTAAATTTGGGCAGGAAGAACGTTGCTAGTAGGAAACATGATGATGCAGGATAGTTGGATTCTGTCGAATAAGCTGACAATAAAAGACAAATAGCATTTCTTGCTTGTAGTATTAAGATCCTGACAGAAGTCCTAATGCTGCTGCTTTACAGTACAACTACAGCTGAAGCATACTCTTAAGTTGAGCATATATATTGTATACATGTTTGTGTTTTAAAGAGTACTGACCCTCCCCTCTGCTTTCTCCTCTTTCCTACCCATTTTCTTTGGAACTTGCTCTATTTTTCCCTTCTGCTGCTTTACTTTGCTTCTTACTGTGTTGTCTATCATAAACCACAGAACAGATTTAATCAGGGTCTTTCTTCTATTTCTCTATTTTGTGCATTTAAAATTTCGACCACACTTCAGTTAGTATTCCTGCTAAAGACTCCCTTGCAGTGGAAAGCAGAAGTTACAAGCTCCTTAAGCCACAGGGATGGTTTACAGTCCATGACCATCCTGTGCTACTGTGTTGGAGCTGTACACTGTGTTTGCTGAAGATATTTCTTTACGTTGTAACAATCTCACTGGGTTGCAGTATGTGATTCTGAAATAATTTCAGGCTCTTCATTGAATATATGAGTGCTATAGAACAGCAGCAGAAATATTTGTCTACGATTTAGATACTACCAGAGATTAAATAATTGAAAGTAATTTAGATAAGCAATTGTAAATTATTTAAACAAATAAATAAACCCACCAGCGAACAATGGTGGGTCTCTGACCCAAAGTATTAATCCAGATCTTATTCAAATGTTTTGGTTTCATTCACTGAAAATATATATTCATCACAGCAGTATAGAATTTAACAGATTTTCCATCTCCTGTGAATATTTTAATTTAAGCTGTTGACTAAGATGCGCTTTTTCATTAATTACAGAAGTTCTGTAAGATTCTTCTCTGCCTTATGTTCTACTGAGAATAGTGCATCTAGTTAGCAGCCAATTGCAGGACTAAGGCGAGCTCTGTTGTGCACAAGTTCCTCTGGAGACACAGGCTGATCTGCATTTTCATTCTCTTGATGAGAATCACCCAGCTTTTCTCCCGCATCACAGACTGCTTTTGTTATGCTGGCAGACCAAGAAAATATTTAAGGTGTAAGTGGAGATGTTTAACTGAAAAAACTACTAACATAATAATTATGGAACTTTGTGTCACCGCTTAGGCCATTATTTATCAGATGTTTGCTCCATATGGTTCCTGAGAGATGAGACTGCATTTTATACTAACCAGTCTAGCTATAAATCCTTCAAAAAAGGTTCTTGGGACTGACTGGCTTCAATTCTGCTGCATTCAGAGCTGACACCAACAGGATGGGGAAGCAGAGATGGGCTGCTGCTGAGACCTTCTAAGAGGCTCATCCTGCATTGTATTATCTGACACAGCATGGCCTCTTCCAGTTAAGAGTCCATTTTGTAGAAGGTGATATGTAGACTGGGATCCTCCACTTTTATTTTCCCCCTGCTAATGAGCTAAGGAATTTATTAAAAAAACAAACAAAGCGACAGACCCTGGTCTATTTTGGTCATCTGCAGTGCACCTTGTTCAAAGGAACTTGAGAGTAGGCACTGGCATTTTGCTGATGTGGCCATAAACAATAGACAGACAGCAACAACCTGTTAAGTATCTAGAAAAGCAAATATATCTTGCTTGAAACAGCAGAAGAAAAATAAATACTCTGGCACATGTGCTTTTGCATTCTCAGGTGTGATATGCATTGCTTTGTTCTGTTTTGTTTCAGTGAGATGGTCGAGCCTGTTTTTGGCAGAACAGAAGTGGGGTCAGGAGGGCCAGCTGCTCAGCACAAGGCTTGGCCTTGTCATCATGGTGGTAACAATTCTGGGCTCCTGCTTTCTCCTGTTTGATTACAAGTACTTTGCTAGGTAGGTAGGAACTGAGACTGCAAGCTTCTTAGATGTGAATGTGTATTTTCATTGAAAAATAGAAGGAAGAGAGCAGATACCTGCTCAGGGGAATCCAGGAGCAGGCTATGCCAGTCTCTTCTGATAACAGCTCAGGGAATACTCTCAGTGCATAACCTGAACACAAAATGTTGTCTGCCATGAGGGAAAGCTCAGCTGAACTCTCACTTCCATGTGTGATATCATTGGTATGGAAACTGAGTGGTTGATCCCATTTGATTTTATTGAATAAAACAAGATGAACTGAAAAAAAAAAAAAAAAAAGTAATGCCTAAAAGGTTGAAATGTCTATGATTATCCCAGTAGGCATAACATAATAATATTTCTTAGCAGAAATACTTTTCCTTTTAACGATAGCAAAGCAGCTGTCAAATCCTTCATGGCATCTTACGCAAACACTTGAGAACAGGGGCTGTGGAAAGAATAGGAAAATTCACATGCAGTGTAGGTAGGGCTGGAAGGATACGAGTTGAGGGTGAACACTAAGTACCTGGGGGGTGCTGAACAGCAGATACCTACGGAGGGAGAAAAGGGGATTGTGGCTGATGGAGAAGATGCTGTGGGAGAAGGTCTGGTGTGAAAATGCAAAAACCCCTGTTGTGAAAGATGCGGACAGGAATTGCTGCTAGCTGCACTTGGATGGGAAAAACTGGACTTCTTAAGCTAAAGATGTGTCCTCCTCAAGAATGGTGAGCTTGGAGGGGAATGTTGTACTTCTTTTTATGTGACTGCTACAGCTTTTAATAGTGTGACCTAATATTGGCGTCACAAGCAACAATAAGTAAGAATTAGTTCTGACATGCTTACAACACTGCCTGCTACTAGTCTGGTAATGGCTTTGAATGGCTATAACATTCACATTTCAGGCTAAAATCTTCACAAAGACCTCAGCAAGACATTTTAGAAAAACTAAAAGGTGGTGGAAAGAACTGATACGGATCAGGATATTCCGTGGGATTCAAAAAATGGGTGAAGCTACGTTAATTCAGAGCTAGCAGATAGCACCTCAAGGTTTTTGTAGTGCTTCTGGAAAAAGCTGAAGCATAGGGCAGCTGGCCCAGGGTAGGGCACCTTCAGCAAATTAGGTTTTTTACAGAAAGGATAGGCACGGCCCCTGCATGTCCCTTGACAGCTCTGTGTTGGGTCCTAAGAGAATCTGTTGCTCCATCTTCACCTTTTCATTGCAAACGTGACAGGAAGAACTAAGTAATGGAAGAGGTGATCTCAGTCCAGAGTGCTGCCCCAGAGAATCGGTATGTTTTCTGTGCTATTGCCAGTGACAGGTCAAAGGTGGTACCAACTGCTGAGTGAACACTTTTGAGAAACATCTTGGTCAGCTCCCACAGTTGCTCTGCCAGCATCTCATCCAGCTCCTTTGTCATCCTCCCACTCCTCATCCAGCTCCTTGGTCTTGCTCTCATCACCCTTTGGTGGCAATTCCTTTAAGGACAAGGATGCAACAGCAGATATCATCACCATCCCTACCAAGGACCAGTGGTGTTCCCTGATAGGCCCCAGCTGAGAAGGAAAGATAGAGATGTTTGTGGAAAAGGAAAGCTGGGCAGAGAAGTATTTCACAGCTAAAAAGAATATTTTATTGTTCCCCAAGACTGTTTCTTTATCAAAGAGAGATGGTAGGCCTATGTGTCATTAGTGTGAGGATTCCCCCTATGTTACAGAAAGTGGATGTAGATGTAGGAAGTAGCATAGCCCTTGACCTTTGTGAAATTTGTTGTCTGTGGAGAGTTTAAGAAATTATGTTCGCTTTCTATGTCTTGGTAATGAGTATTGGAGCTGGAGCTGAATATATTTCTAAGAATGAATGTATAAGAAGCACTGAGAAATTATGGTAAAGCACAGTGAGTGTGTTTGCTGTATGTCTAAGAAGAATGGGTTGATAACTTCCAGGTCTGAAATTTGCTGCCTGGTGTTCAATGTCTCAGAAGTAAAAAAAAAGATAGTGGGATGTTTATGAAACTGAGGAGGTCTGTGTTCTCCCCCACCTCTGAAAAATGAAGTGTGATCAGAAAAGGAAAATGGGATTTCTGAAGCAAGCTGCTATTTCAGGGAAAAAGTAATTGTACTGAGTGGTGGTAATGGGGAATTATTTCTGTCTAGAATGGATGTGTATTACAAACCAATCTGAATTCATTAGCTGAAGTAGTATCAGTTAAGAGTTTCTGGAGCAGCTGTTTTTGGATGAAGCTCTGCAGTGCAGCTTTGAAGTGTGTTAGTTGTATGACAGAACTAGCCTCACATAAGATGACAAAACTCTTTGTACAGACTCTGAGACAGGCATTGTGAAAAAGTGATAGGGAATCAGTCAGTTCCAGACTACTCCACAAAAGGGTTGCATGTACAGTGCTGGAAGATTAGATTTACTGCAGGTAGACTCAGCAAAAGACTCAAAGTGAAAATGGCAAATAGAAGAAAAAAAGATTCCCATAGTCTGGAACTCCTTTAGTTTTTCTATGCGGAGTAGATAGTGAAAATACATGACAGAAAAGGAGGAGTGAGGCAGTAAGCAGGAATGGCAGTGCACGTGCTGAGGTGGGTGACATCTTTAGTAGTGGAGAAAAAGGAAAGATAAGAAAGGAAATTTAATAACTGCATGCAAATATTAGTCACAGAATACACACTCTGACATTAATGAAAAATGGTTATAAAGTTTCATAAGCTACAAGAGGGAACCAGGAGGTGATAGTGAAAAGTAAAGTGTGAAAGCAACCATTTACTTCAGGCAGAATAGGAAGAAGTTAATGATTCCTGGGAGCATCAACCTCAATAAAGAAGCAGCAGCAAGTGAGGGAGAGCAGATTATCCTCTGACCGGTACCACACAGTTCTTTAAGGCAAGGCTGTGTGGTTTTGCATACAGGAAAGGTTTGTTTTCAGAGAGGACCATCAGCAAATGCTGTGTTAAGCCCAGGATTACCCATTCTGCCTTTGCGCTTGGGTAGCAGTCTTTCTGCCAGATGAATGATTTGCAGAGTTATTTTGTGGTCTGGATTTGTGAGGATGATCTGGGTTAAAAAAAATAGCTGAGAGGAAAAAGATGGTTATTTTTAACCCAGATCAGTTCATTATTCATGCTTAGCAGGACAGCCTTATAGTCAGCGAGGGACCAGTGGGAGGACTGAATGTTGCTGGGCAGGGCATGGTCTCAGCCACCTCAAGCCGGGGCTGTGGGTCTGGGTTTCAGTCCCTGCTGTGAGCTCAGCTACTGGGAACATGGCAGGTCTCACTCTGCTCAGAGCTTTATTTTTGCATGTGTTGGAAGCCATCGATCTGGATTTGAGTGTTAAAGGCTGCTGCATTTCCAGGAAGAGTATCCCCACTCAAATTTTAGGATTCTTAGGTTGGGTATAAGTATCCATCTCTGCAGGGAAGAGAAATCAATGTGCATGCTGCCACTTGGGCAGTACATAAGACATGCTGAGGTACAGCATGGCTAATGCAGCCAGGGTATTCAAAGCTGGGGTGGTTTTCAAAGTAGGGCCTGAAGTACATAAAATACTCTATCCTCTGCTTTTGTTGTTGTTGTTGTTGTCTTTTATCTTGTGAGATTACTGAACTGAGTGCTTGCCTTTTCATAATGAGGCCGGAGTACGTTGGAATTATCTTTAGGCATCAGTTAATAAATAGCAGAATAAAGGGAGAAGAGGTGGCTGAGTGCAGTGTGTAGTGGTCCTTGCCATCAGATCTGTGGAGATCAGCAGCCTGCTTCTGTGCTGGCAGGGGAAGAAGAGTGTACGGGCAGGAGGGTGCACCTGCCCCACTTTTGGCAGCTCAGCCCCATGCCTGGTGCAATTAAACCAACTTGCCTGGCTCCATTGTCTTCTGCCCTCTTTGAAAGCAAGTATCTAAACTGCTGTCAGGCTATGGCTCTGCTAATTAGACTAAGCTACACAGTGGCATGGCCAGTTTACTCTCTGCTGCATATAGGAGAGTGGAATTATAGATGGTGGGTCACATAAAAATCCCACAACCTCCTGTAAGAGAAAGCCATTAACTCTGATTTGTTACTTTTAGTGGCTGTAGCAAGTGGTTATGCAGTTATCACTGGCCAGCTCAGCTGGATGTTGGAACAATGGAAGTGAGAGTGTTATTTACTTTTTGTACTTTTTATCACAGAATTTCAGAATGGCTGAGGCTGGCAGGGTCCTCTGTGTCCAGCCCCTGCTCAAGCAGAACAGAGCAGGTTAAACAGTCCCACCTTATTATTGTTTTGTGCAGAACTTGGTGCGCTGCTATGAGTAGGGTTGTCCAACACTTTCCTTTGTGAGAAGCTGTTTTCAGCTGCTTGTAGAAATTCCTAAATGTTTGGGCTGTAATTTTCCACACCAGATACCTGGCCAAGGGATGGAACACCTCCCCTGTGAGGACAGGGGTTGTTCAGCCCGGAAAATATCAGGTCTTCCCAAAGCCTTCTAGCAGTCTTTCAGTATCTAAAGAGGGGCTATATTAAAGAAGGGGATAGACTTTTTAGCAGGGCCTGTTGTGATAGGACAAGGAGAGATGGTTTTAAACTAAAACATGGGAGATTTAGATTAGACGTAAGAAAAATACGTAATAAGGTTGGTGAAGTGCTGGAACAGGTAACATGAAGATGCGATGGATGCCCCATCCCTGGAGACATTCAAGATCAGGCTGGACAAGGCTTGGAGGAACCTGATCTATCCATAGATGTCCCTGTTCACTGCAGGGGAGTCCGATTAGATGACATTTAAGGGTCCCTCCCAACTCAAACAATTAGATGAAAAATATCAGAAAATTCTTCACTGAGCACCATGCCTCGCCTCCCAACTCTTGAAGTGAAATTAGTGTCATGCTCCAGGAATAACTGAGAAAATAATTATGTGCTGTTTGTTTGCTGAGTCTGTGGTTACCTTTTTAGAATTAAGCTTGCAAGTTTCTGTATTTCTACATGCATTTGTGTTATGAAAGCAAAGATTCTTTGTCTCAACTCTGAAAGTAGTAAGAAGGTATTCTGTTTGAATAAGGTCTGCAAGATTTGGCCCTCGAAGCTCACAAGTTTGAGCCAGTATGAGTTTGTAATTCAAACCTCTTTTCATAATTCAAAGTTACATTTATTTTTGATGGACCTGGGAGATGAAGTGAAAGATGAGAAGTGCCTTTCCTTCCTTCAGGGAAACACTGCAATTAGTCAAAGGTAATTGTCTCAATAGAACATCACATGCCCAGCTATTTGTCTGGTCCTGTGACTTTAGCAATGAAGATAAAATCTCATGTATTCATCTGTCCGGATCAAGGAACATAGAAACAGTGATAGTCTATTTATTTTCATGGTTGCTGAACTTCTGTTAAGAGGTATTATGCATGGTGTTTGATTTTTCTGCGTTTACATCTTTGCATCTCCATGGTTACTGTTTGATTAAACTTTGATCAAAGAGAAGATGAATTGCGTTGTTAGTTGTTTAACTCCATGTGGAAAGGATTCCTAGGATAAGAAAATCAATCCTAACTCAACAGGGGCAAAATCTAAAGTCCTTTGTCAAGTGAAATTCACAATTAAAAAAAAAAATAAAACTCGTAGAATGTGGGACATACGTAGCTTTTCTTTTTTTTTTCTCTTTTTCTTTTTCCTACCATATCTTTCTCCTGGTACAAACTTGCTCTTCCTTGTTTTTCATCTGTTGACTAGAATCGTCTTCTCAAAAAGAAAGAACTTTGAAGTAGAAAAAACACCTTACATTCAATGCCAGTGACACTGGGCAATCAATACTTGATTAGAAAATCAATGCTGCTTTCTTTCCATTCTTTGAAAAGGTTTGCTTATTTGCATCATCTCAGGCTGAATGTTGAAGATGGATAAGATAGATTAGTAACATCCTTGTTATCCTGATCAACTTCAGCTATTTGCTGGAAGAGAAGGGACTCACAGGGACGTGGGCAGCCTGAAGCTCATCATATGCCTATCTATATAAGAATTTAAGCGTTAGCAATACGTTTTTCTTGATGTGTGAAGAGCTAGCTCAGGTTTAGGGAGTACTTTCCTGTGGGGCTTGTTTGGGCAGCAGTGCATATGCCTGGTATTTCCAAGCTCATAGTCAGAGGGATCCAGATCGGAAAGTCATAGAATTGTAGTATCACCAAAGTTGGAAAGAATCTTTAAGATTATGCAGCCCAACCGTCCACCTATCATTAACAGAGAATGAGAGAAGAGGCTGACCTCCAGCCACTACAACCTCCTTTCAGGTAGTTATGGAGAGCAATAAGGTCTCCCCTGAGCCTCCTCTTCTGAACATTCCCAGCTCCCTCAGCTGCTCCTCAAAAGCCCTGTGCTCTAGACCCTTCATCAGCTTAGTTCCCCTTCTCTGAACATGCTCCAGGGCCTCGATATCTTTCTTGAAGTGAGGGGCCCAAATTCACCCTCTTATGAGACTTGCTTAAGTGTTTGTCTATTACTTTTGTACTTTTTTTGGTCAGGCCAGCCTGATCTTATGTGCAGTGGACCAAGGAGTCACTGAGGGATTGCCATGCAGTTTAACCAGTCAACACAGTTTGAGACAGGCTCTAAGTCTCAGTGTAGGAGTATTGACAGTGAACCTGTGACCATCATTGCAGCTCATGCACTGGGAGGAACAGACGAAACTCCTGCAAAAGCAAAAATTGTGGGACCCCACCACAGGGAATGCTGGAAGCATGAAACTGCCATGTTGAATGGAAAGGAAGGATTCTCATCTGTTTCATAGTGCTTGAAGTAGTTGGGAAAAATGTTATATTTTATGTAAGTCAGGAAGCTGGCCTCCAGAAAAAGTAGAGAGAAGCAACTGAGATAAATACTATTACTGTAACAAAATTAGTCACAGTCAGGAGAATCATTTGAAGTATGGAACAGTCCAGGGATAAGCATCACAGGCACTTAATGAAAAGTCCTTTAAATAATGTGGAAAACAAGACTAAGAGATAGAAAATAGAGGATCAAACTTTCCAGCACTTTGAAACCACTGCTTCTTAGGCCGCATGGGGAAACAGCATCCAGTTGTCCACATATCAAATTCCTCTCCTCATACCATCAGGAAAAAGGGCAGTAAGAACAACACAGTAGATTTTGAGATGGAGAAACTCTGTCAAGAAGCAGTTTAGGCTAACTCCAGAATACAAGCTAAAAAGAATGAAACTGCATAATGATCTTCGAAGGGCAGAAATGTGTCATACCAATTCTGTCATTTAAGAATCAACAGAAATAAGCAGAACTGAACTGAAAACTGTTTAGAAATGGCTACGGTAGCACTCTTCTTCTAAGTCCTAAATAGAGAGCATACAAGTGTATGACATTATGGTTGATGTGGAGGATCCTGGATTTGCTGAACCCTTAAAGCCTACCTCTTTCTTCTCTCCCTTAAGCTGACAGACAAAATTGCTGAAGTAACAAAAATGCTGCTCATTCAGATGAGTGGCAGAGAGATGCCTGGATCATCTGCGTAGAAAGTAACAATTTCTGGTTACCAGGACCTGAAAGAGAGAATGAGTTTAATTTAGAGGCTTCTTTGGCTGATTCAACACTTTTGAAAGGTACAGAAATGCAAATGCTTTATTAAGCCTCTGAACTTTTTACCATCTGTCATGGAGTTCAGCCTGAGTTCTTACCAGGTGATGTTGCACACGTGTGCCTCTTTCTTGTTTGCTAGCTAACATGAAATGACTGGAAAAGTCAGCTTTAAAAATGGCATTCTAGCTGTGCTCCTCCTTTTGTAGCATTTCTGGACAATTGTGGGAAGGATGTCTGACAATTGAGAAGCAGACAGTAAATGACTGTCAAACAGGAAGCTGAAAAAAAGCAAGTAATGAGAACTCTTAGCACTCTTTTCTACTATAGAGGTCTGAAGGATAAAAATTCATGGTGACTGAATCTGGGACCGTACATATACATTTAAAATGCACTTGCAAAGGATACTCTATGTTTCCTGGATAACAGCTTCCTCCTGCTTTATTACTCCTCCATCTTTCTCTGTCCTCCAAGAGAAAACTTCTGTAAGTTCTCCTGGTTCTCTCTGCCATTTCCTAGTTCTTTGGCACTTCCCACGGTTCTCACTTCCAGCAGCCAGAAAGGATTTTGCTTCTGCCTGTAAGATTCAAGCTTGACCCCTGGAAGCGGACCAAGCCTGGTCCCTAAGGGGACATTAACAACAGCTCCACAGCAGCACTGAAAATCTCTCTACCTATCATAGCATATGCTAAAGCTGGGAATAGAAATAGAAATGTTTACAAATTGTGGGGAAAAAAAGTAAAGGCGCTCTTCTGAAAAAAACAAAATCAGAGAAATGAGTTGTCACAGTAGAAGTTGCTTATCGCACAATCGGTAAAAAGAGAATTTCCACCATCAGAAATAAACACATAACTGTCCAAACTCCCCAGATACTCACAGCAGATAGATATATACAGGCCTCTGATCTTATAAGGGGAGCTTTACTAATATGGCAAAAACACAGTGACAGTTGGGGGGAGGGGGGGGGAAAAAAAGGGGGAACCAGACTACCAAACTGAAAAAAAAAACAACCTCTTGAGTCTGTCCTTATTTCAACCTACTCACATTTCAACCCCCTGGGAGAGGTTAAAAACAAAAGAAAACAAAAAAAAGTTAACAGATTCTTCACACAAATAGCATCTGAGAAGGAAAAGCATTTCTATTTCCATATCCTGCTACTATGATTGGTAATGCAGTGATGGCTGATCAGATCAAAAGGATAATAATAACAAATTTCTCCTCTCAAAAAACTAATGAACAGGTATGGGGAACCCTAGAAAGGTGTCCCCTTCCAGCTATGAGAACAAGGTTAAATGCAGCTGCAATGATACTGCAGGACAGCAGGTAATGCTAGTAGGGGAGCATGCTGCTCTGTGAACTATGGCCAGATAGTTGTCGCCTTGGCTGAAAGATAAGCAGACAAGCTGTGAAGAAGTTAAAAGGTTATTTTATTTCAAAATTAATTTAGATATGAGTTTGTTCTTTCCAGGACAGTGATCGTGGCACCAGGGAATTCAGGAAGCATTTGAACAACTCTCTCAGACATAATGTTTGATTTTTAGGTGGTGTGGAGCCAGGAGTTGGACTTGATGATCCTAATGGGTCCTTTTCAACTTGGAATGTTCTGTGGTTCTATTCTTGGATTACTTTCCAAACATGCAAACATGGAGTTATGAGTTTGCAGAGTTAATTGTTAGCTTTCTTTGGTTTTCAACATAAATGGATTAGTGGAAAGATCACTTTTTTGGATAAAATTGTGGTGAAATTTAGGTCCAGAGATAGTCACAGTCCTTGGTAATTCTTTTCCTTCAGGTCAAACAGAAGTACAGTTCAAGCCTTTTTATGCAGTAAAGCACAAGAGGCTGGGAAAACAAAAATTTGGTGTGGAACACCTTCCATATGAGGAAAGGTTGAGAGACCTGGGCCTGTTCAGCCTTGAAAAAAGAAGACTCAGAGGGGATCTGTTACATATGTATGAATACATAAAGTGCGGGAGGCAAACAGACGAGGCTGGTCTCTTCTCAGCAGAGTGTAGCAATAGGATGAGGGAAGATGGCCACAAACTGTTGCTCAGGAAATTCCACACAATGTGCATGGGAACTTCTTCACAGTGCAGTGACAGAGCACTGGCACAGCTGCACAGAGAGGTGGTGGGGTCCCCTTCTCTGGAGATGTTCAAGACTTGCTTGGGTGCCAACCTGGGCTAGGGAGCTGCTTTGGCAGGGGGGTTGGACTCGATGATCTCTAGAGGTCCCTTCCAACAATTCTGTGATTCTGTACTTTTTGACCAAAAGTAGAGTAATCTAAAACTGGCTGCGGATGAGTGTGTTGGAGCATGAAATATGAGGAAGGCATGGCTTTGTGAAGGTGTGAGAAGTGTCTTGGATGTGGTACTGCTGGAGCGCTAGTAAGTTGTGATTCAGAGCACTCTGACAGCAGCAATTTCTTCTTATGCTCAGGAAACAGTTCTTGTGTACAGCAGCGTAATGAGACAAGACTATAGGGAGAATTCATCTGCTTGGTTTTGCATAGACATTTTAACCTTCAGGGAAGATCCCTGTGAGATCTTTCAAACTAACCGTGTTCAGGTGAAAAGAGGCATCAGTGTTTTTTCCTGTACATCTAGATAATAAAGCTGTCTCTTTCTGAAGAGTTTATTTGTTAGAGGTGAAAATTTAAAAAGAGCAGTGAATACTGCATGTGGATGCTGAGACAAAGAGGAACTTTCCCCAGGGTGCACTGATGGGGTTTCTACAATTTTTCCCTGAAGAATTTGTGTCCCTCATAAGGATGGGACTATTGCAGAAAATGAAAGGATTATGAAGGTTCTCAAGAGTACCAAACATCTTTTTAACTACTTCACTGCATGTGGAATAATTATAGAAGGATGAAAGGATGAAATACAGAGGCACCAGGTCAAACATCGCCATCATCTCCTCCTTTTTTTCCTATTGACCTGTCCTTTCAACTTAGCATTAACTACCCACTTCCTTTAAATAGCTTTTTATCCTAACCCACCCTCCTAATTCTCAAAGCTGCTTGGACTTATTTTTGTTCCCTGCCTGTAACAGAAGGCTTTAATGCTTCATTTATTGTGAGTGAGTAAGCTCTGTGTACTCTGCTTGCATTGCTTCTAGCAGCCAGGCAAAGGTTATCAGGCCTCAAAATGCTAACTTGGCTTCTTGAGCTAGAGGCAAAATGGACTCCATGAGTTTTGGGAATAGGAGAAGGTGAAGGAGGAAATTTAAGGAAGAAATGGTCTACACGGGAGAGTTCATATCTTGTATCAGTAAACAGAAGAATTCTGCTTCATTCAGCTGCAGACTGAGAAGAATTTTTTTATATTCTTATTCCTTGGAAATAAATGCACACAAAGCAGTCATGTTATTAATTCAGACCAACAGAACACATCCCTACATTATATAATTATTTCATTACAGTGAAGGATCAGTTTAAAACTTCATTAAAATCCAACCAGTAGAAAATAATACGATTCCACTGACATTTGATTTAATTAAAATCTCTAAGTTAGGAATATTAAAATGCATATCGACTCCTGAATATCTCCAAAAGCAGCATTTCAGGTATCCTACTCCTCAGTGTACCCAGCTGCTCAGACAGCAGAAGGCAACACAGGGGCATGAGGCGTTCCTGGGGTGCTGGCTCAGTATCGCACAGCAACACTGGCAGTACTGCTTGTGTGCATGCAAGCTGTTCAAAACATACTTGAATTAGTCAAGCTGGTCTCCACATTATCAAAATAAGTATTATTTGTTCAATTCAGCCTCAACAGTGAAAGAAGCAAATTGATTCTCTGAACTATGAGAAACAATGGCTGTGAGCCAAAGCCCACTGAAATCAAGAAAGAGATCCCCTGCTGACTTCAATAGCTTGCTGGATCTCACCCAGCGCGAGTAAATGACATTTTTCTAAAGTACATTTCTTTTTCCTGCAATGGCTTCACACAATATTTTCCACTTTGTACACTGCTGTTCTTGTACATGCAATTTCAGCCTTGTATTGTTCCCAATACTTTGTAATTTTACATTGTCAGGGTAGTTTTCTCTGTGGTTTCATAGAGTAAATTGACCTAGTTAAAATTAAAGGCTGCCAGCATAAATTAGATTAGGTTGGCCTAGTGATCTGAAAAAGAACTGTAACACGCTGTGTTTGTCTTTATTTCTATGAGCAAGAGTGGCTGGATGAAAAGGCAGCTATTAGAACTACTTGGAGTACACTGTTACAATTAGGGGTCTGATAATATTCTATCAGGACTCAGGAAGACAGAGTGATCAGTTATTTCATTTGGAAACATAATAATTCCACTGCTTTACTATAACATTTCACCTTCCATTTGAAACGTGTGTGAACCTAGTTAGTAATAAAGGAATGCAATTTAATGACAGCAAGGATCTCTCTACATTCTTAAGACTACCTACGTTGTAAACCCTCAAGCCTGAGATAAAAAGAATATCGTATTCCACGGTTTGGAGCTTTGACATTCATGAGCAGACATAAAAGGGATTATGCCTGTTATCAGTTTCGTCTAATAATATGTATCTAAAGTTTTACTCTTTGTAGTTACAGTGTAAATACTTAGAGGCTGAGCTGCAACCAGGTCTGGCTCAGGCATTTATTTTTTATTTATTATTTTTTTTTACAGTAAAAAGCCAGGCTGCTATCTTGCTTCAGAAGGTTATTCTCCCATCAGTCCTATTTTTCATGTAAATACCACTTCTCACCACTAAAAAGGGAGAAGAGGAAAATGAGTGTTCATCCTGAATGGAGTCCAGAAGCACCTTACTTTGGGAAATGCATAATTCTTCTCAGGCAGAATCAAATGGAGGTTTATTACTGGTAATAAATAGATAATAATTAGTGAATAATTGATGTTGGCATTGCCACTTGCTGTTGTGTATTGCTCCCGTATCGTGGAAGCAATTTTCCACAACGGTGCATCAGAGCACAACACTTTCTCTTCAAGCAGCCCAAACTGACTCTCTTTTGGATTCATTTTTCAATGTCTGCCATCCCAAAAACTTTCATCCTCTGCTACGTCCTGTCTCCCACGCCCAAAGACAGCTTCACGTCTGCAGTTGGGCACATCTCATCTCTTCTGCATCAGCAAGCCTAGAAAATCCATACCTTCTTTCCCAAAAAGTAAGGAGATCCTGGAATGTGTTCATAGTCAGGTTTCTCCAGCTGGAACAAAGAAATGGGCATGGAAGTACAAATTCAGATTTTAATGATATGACTTGAAATTGACTGACAGCCAGGCAGATATGTGCTAAACTAAGACATGTTGTGGTGATAAAATCTAATATGGTCGAAGCAGTGCTGACTAGAAGTCATTTGGCAGTACGCAGCACACTGCAGCAGTTTAGGAATGCTGGTGATAAGTGTCTTACATTAAAGAACAAACCTGTAGAACAGTATTGGTAGGTGTGAGATGCTGGCCATGTGGAACAGTATTACCAGCTTCTTAAGTCAAAGTAAATAATAAATCACAGAGTTCAACTGACTTTACTGTTTACCAAGTCCCTACGTTGAGATTGACACGATAAACTAGGCTGATAGAATGCATCGGCTGAAGGACTTAAGATTGATTTTCATGATAAGCAGCATAAATGCTCCAAGAAAATCGAGGTGGTTTCCTCATGCAGGGCCTTACATGCTTCAGTGCATACATTCATGCTCATTCTTGTGCCAGTGCCAGGGAGAAATTCTTTGCTCTGGTTCTGTTCTCCTGAGGAAGGTACACCTGATGGTTGGAAATGCATGTTTTCAGGAGTAATAAACCCACTGCCCAATATTTCTAGTGAAGAGAAGTGGTAAGAGTTGTAGCAGGAAAACTTAGGAGAACAGATAAATGGAGATGCCACTGGGGGTAACATTGAGGAAACGATTCCCTGTCTCACTGCTGCATGTATGTAAATGTAAGCAGAGCCACCACATCTCAAAGAAGGTTGATTAAAGGTTAAACAATCTTCCTCTTTCATAATGGATCCCATGAGGCTCTTGAAGGCTGCTACAACAGCGCAAGTGAATAACATCATGGCACAGTTCCTTCTGTAGTCCTACATATTTTCCTTTATTAAAAATGTTTTGTTTTACAGACCAAATGCCCCATTAGCTCTGTTAAGATTCCTAGATATTCTGACAGCAGCTGTATTTTATCCCTTGTGATTTCTAGAATACATCTAGTGCTGACTTTTATTTATTTATTTTTTTTCAATCCAGCAGTGGCTCAATTCTCTATCTCATAACAACATGAGAAAATTGAGACTGGTGGGGGGACATTAGCTAATGAACACATTGCTTATAGTTCCCAGAAAACTGATGCATTCTTTCCATCTGTATTTAATGAGATGTTATTTCTCACACTGAAATAACAAGGCTATCATGGTAGATAAATTCTCAGTATGCTATGTGTATTCACAGTATGCTGTGAGTAAGACAGATTCACTGTAAGGGGAAAAAAAACAAAACAAAACAAAAAAATCAGGAAATGATTACTGCTTTAAATGGATAAGGAAAACCCCTATCAGGCAACTTGATCTTTTTGTTTAACTTAGATCTGAAATCTAAAACTTGATTCTTTACTTGCACTGGTTTTAGTTTTTCCCATTGACTTCAGTGGAATTAATCCTAATTCGCACTGGCCTGAAAAGAATAGGATCACCAGGGGCTCATTATTCCCTTCTGTAACCAATACCCTACTAGAGCTTTTTATTATTTGGCTATGAGGATGCTGTAAAGGTTTAAAAGACTGCTCATGGCACAGACAGGAAGAAAAGATAAGGCAAAAATGAAGCGCTCCAGACTGTTTCATTCCAGGGGGCTTGTTTTCATGACAGGGGAAATGAGAGGGCATACCTTTGCGTTTCCATTAAGTCACCTTCTGCTTGGGATTACTCCCCCCAGGAAAGCAGCATGGAACACTTCAACTTGACAGCATTTCAGAGTTACCTTGCTCGGATCTGAGGTAGTGCAGAGTACATCTGGCTCCAGCAGCATGTGTTTAGACCTCTAACTATCCACTGAACTCAAGAGTAAGACTTTGGAGACTAAATGTTTCACTGACTCAGGATTTTGTTCCTATTACAGTACCATGAATGAACATATCCTTCTTTAACCCTTCCACCAAACAAACATTTGACCTTTCACCATAGACTGCAAACAAAGAGTTTGAATTTACGAACGATCTGTCTTTCAGGAAAAAGAATAACCACTTTTAGATCCCGAGTTCTCTAACAAAAAGCATTATTATATTTGCTGAGAGGATTAACCTCATTCTTGATCAAGAAAACAGAACAAAAACCATTTGATTTGATTGATACAGCTATTCTGGTTGCATTTGATAGTATGTCCAATCAATAAACTTAATCCTCGTGAATACTAATCCCTATCTCGTACTTGGTGCTCCTCAAGATACTGTTCGTTATAGAACTAACTTTTTAATACGATAGACAAATACCTGGCTCCACAAAGAGTCTTGAAGTCACAGAACGTGAGATTTTCTGGAGCCTAGGTATGGCAGTTTGTATACAACCCTTCCACCCTTCATCTCTTAGCAAATCAGCTACACACTACGCTTTAAAAAAATAGCATATGGATGTATTGCAATACTAATCAGGTAGTTTTTTTTTTACTCATGCTGATCAGATCAATAATATCTTTCCATATTAAAATGAAGTTGTTGGATATACGAATGGAAATCTGCATTTGCCTTTCAAGAGAGGCAAATATATCTGTACCATCTCACTGAAATTCCGTGGACCTTCCCTAAAGATGTAAACATTGAAGATGGGGGCACTGGGTTAATATGTTAATGAGTTTGGAACAGACTGCTAAAGTTTAAACAAGTCTTTCAGTCAGACTTCCTTTAGAGTTCTATTTGAAGTCATTTTTGACGGGTAGTTAATGGGGAAAGTAATGACAGAAAAAAAAGTCTTTATTCTAGGAAGTTGGATTCTAATTTAAATTTAACTATTATTCTACCAAGAGACTACATATTTATGTAAACTTCTCCCTCTGCCACACAGTAAGAATAAAAAAGGCACATTATTTTTTCAGAAAATGGCTCACATCTTGTAAGATGCATAGCATAAAAAAAATAAGGCACCTTGGACGAGATACAAAGGCTGCAAAAACATGACATTTTTGCATCGGTGGGTTATTGTATTTGTGAATTTTCTTTCTGTTTTCAAATGAATAATGCTAATGTGGTTTCCCAAAAGAAAACAGTGAGAATTTAGGAAGGCTGAGATATTTATGCATATTTTGTACAATTTAAAAGTGCTTCCTTTTACTGAAAAGTGGTATCGATAAAGGCTAATTCCATTTAAATAATTACGAAGGAGAAGCTCAAAGTATATTTGAGGCTGTTCTACATTTATAAATCACAGTTCGGAGAGCAAACGAGAATTTGACAAATTCTAATGGCACATGAGACAGAAGCAATAGAAGTAATGGTAATAAATTCAAATGTGTAGTTGTTTACAATTTATGCAAATAAGTAAATGAGAATATTGTGTTTATTTATATACAGTTGTTACCTGCTTCACATACAGCCCTTGTGGAATCACATGCTTCTCAATAGTATTAGGAACAACTGTCCCAACACGAACAAGACAATACTTAATAAAAAGCAGTTCATACACACTGTATACTGCAAAAATATTCACCTGTCTGGTTTCAGAACAAATAAGTTCTAGAAAATACCCTCATACATATGTACTGTAGGTTCATCCTAGTAATTGTAATATCTGTTAATCAATTTGGAAAAAAAAAAGGTAGAGAAGCAGCAGTCTCAAAGATGGCATATTCTTTCAAGTTTCAGTAAATAGAGATGGCTGAGTAAAAGAAATATGTTAATATTGGTACCTCCACTGAATGGAGGATGGCAATATGTTTAAGGAACGGATAAGAATCTACAAAGGAGAGGAGTTAAAACAAAGCTTCATTACTGCTGCTGCTCATGGAACTAGATTATTATTATTATTTTTAACATTTGTTTCCATGCATAGCTCCTGGGCACTTGAGAGATATTTCTATTTGAACACTGTACCAGAAGAAAGACTGAAATCAGACTGGGGAACGAGGGGCTTTTTTTTTCACCCACAGTCCGTGCCTCCAACAAAAAGCTTATCTCATTTTCTTGCTCTGTGAAATCAACACAGTGTGCACCCTGCCTGCTTTGCTGACAAGCTGTACGTGGAGGATGGAAAGTGTTCATTAGAGCCTAGACAAGCTCTAGGGGTCCCTGCTGCAACTTGCACTTTCACTGAGAAAATGCCACATGCTGCGCTAAGTTCATTTGTACTCTAACTCCATTAAAGCTAATGGGCTTTCTCCAGGGATGAAGATGGTTCCTCGAACTTGGGCAGAAATGAAAGAAGACATCACTTAAGGGAGAAGAGATATGACCAAAATGAAATCTGAAACCATTTACGCCTGGGTCAGGAGATGCTTTTCTTTTTTCAGTTTGTCTCTTGGCCTAGAAAGAATTCCATAGTTAGGATATCCATGCCCTTATTTAGGCTGGATAATATATCCACAGGGAGACACATTTCCAGACCGTGTGGCTTTCTCTTCCTCCATCCTGTTACCTCTATCTCACTCTAACTAATCTTCTAATTGGAAAAGTAAACCAAAACAAAGCAAATCACAGTATTTATTTATTTATTTATTGCCGCAGCTGAAACCTTCCTTCTCCTAGGAAAAAAAATAAATAATAATCAATGCTTTCTTGGGTCTCAGGATTAACTCCGGAGGGTTATACATATTCATGATTTACTGATGTGTATCTGATAGCTAACTCTTGCCTAGGCATACTTGTGGCCATCATCTGCAAGTCCAGGCAGAGCTGGCCTCTAAGGACCTCTGTGGCGACAAGATTCCAAATTCCTCTCCTACCTTTACATTGTGCTTTCATGTTTCCAGGGTCCTGCAAGAATTTGTGCCAGCAGCAGCAGCAGCACAGGGCAGTCAGCACAGATGTTCAGATTCATTTGGTGCTTCTAGATGGATCGGGCTGGTTTCTGCATGAGGTACCAGCACATGTGACCCCAGAAGACCGCTACATAGGTCATGCAACACAGAAAATGGGAATGCGAAGGGAGTTCAATGTTAAAGCTGTATGTTGGGGTAAAGACCTGAAAACAAGTGACTTGTATGTCCTTTCCAAACTTCCATGCGCTTCAACGTTTTTGAAGCGATTCCCAACTTTGAATTTGTTTGTCATGACAATGTGAGATGACTTAGATACACAACGTGCCTCTCTCTATAGCCCAGGTTAAATAAAGTGGGACTTTCCGACTCAGCAGACCTTATAGAGGTTTGTGTGTACCACTCAGAAGGTACCTCATCAAGCCTTTGCTGTTGGGCAAAGTGATGGCTGTCACATCTCCTTAGATATCTAGCAAATTTAGGTTGAGATGTGTGTATTCACTTGAAAAATACACCTCACAGCTTTGGGCTGGATGGCATCAAATAGTGGTACACAAAGGTCTCAGTGGAAAGATAAGAACCAGTGGTCAACTAGTTAAAAAGTGCACAGGCTGCCTCTGAGTGCACAATGTCATGCAGTGCATGGGAGGCCTGTAGTCTGTGGACACTTGTTATACAGAGTGTATAAAGGATGTATGATGGCTCCTTGAAAAGTTACGTGCATTATTTTATTACGGCGGCCCAAGGCATCAGAGGCAGATCTTGATGGCATGGCAGTAAGAGGTTGAACCTTTCCACCAATATTCTCTTGCATTTTGTTGCCATGAGACAGATGGCAGCAGAAAGGAAGACTGACTATACGGTGTCTGACATGGAAGTGCAATATGAAGCAAACGTGTGGAATTGAATTCCTTCATGTGGGAAAAATGACATTCATCAACGCTTACTGCAAATTTCTGGAGACCTGACAGTGGATTTGAGCACAGCAAGGTGGTGGGTGGTGCATTTCAGTATTAGCAACAACAACATGGAAGATAAGCCAGATTCCATGTGGCCATGCAGGTTTTTGTGAGCACAATATGCAGGCTTTTTTTCTCATCACTGCTGAAAATCCATAGCTAATGGTGGTGACTCTGGTGGAAAATGATGTTTTAGAGCTGAGAATATGCTCTGTCAAATAACGGCATTGTACTCTGTATCTGTTGTAGCTTCCATGGAAATAAATAGGAGGAATTACTTTCAGAGTGACCCATGATGAACGTGTGCCAGCTGCAAGCCTCTGCAAACTGCCCAGAAGTTGACCAAACAGAAAAAAATACTCGCCTGATAATATTTTGCTGAGCCATCAGGAGGTGGCAAGTCCCTTCCTAATGGGACAAAGAAGTGCTGAATGAAGGAGCTGTGCCTCGCAAAGACGAGCTAACCATCTTTGAATGGCTAGCCCACAAAAGGACCACGGTTCTTTCATACACCTCCTTCAGGAGGCTGGTAAAGGTTCGTTATTCAGATGGCAACAGGAGGTCCCCTTTCGTACCCTTTCATATCCTCCCAAGGGCTAAGCTAGCTCTTTTACAACAGCAAGATACCAGGCAAACTCCGGACTCGGATGTGAAGAACAGCTGCTCAGCCCTGAAGCAGCGCCAGGACTAGCTGCCGTAAAGGTAGGAACGGGCTTGGGAAAGGAGCATCCAAGCACCTTGACAAGACGAAGCTCTCGTTCCGTACCCGCAAGGCAGCGCAGCCCCCTTCCTCCTCCTCTTCCTCAGGGTCTCCCTGTGCCGCCGTGCCCTCCCGTCCTCCCACGACACGAATTCCGGGAGCTGCCTTTCCCCTCCTGCCCGGCCGGTCCCAGCCGCACCCGCCACACCCTCGGGCAGCGACAGCAGCTAATACTCCGGACACCTCCTCCACCTCCGCGGGAGCTGCCCTCCTCCTCGCGGACCTCAAGCCCGTCCCCACACGACCCATCCGCCGCCGGACAGCGGGGCGGCGCCGGGCCGGGCACCGCCTCTCCCCGCCCTCATCCGCCGCGGCGGCGCCGGGGCTCTTTGTACCGCTGGCCGGGCACCCGTCGCCTGGCCGTAGCGCTGAGCGGAGAGGCGGGTCACTCTCCCTCCCGTTCTGCCGAGGGGCTTCCCCCGGGCTGACCGGCTGCCCCTGCCGGCTCGCCGTCCCTCCGCGCGCGTTCGCGTTGCCGAGCCGCCGGCTGTGCCGCCCGAGCCCTCCCCGGGTGCCGGGCATGGCGCTGCTGACGGCGCCCGTACGCGTGTGAGGCGGCGGGGGCGGCGAGGACGAGGCGACATGAGGCGACTGCAGCCCGGGGCCGCGCTGCTGCTGTCACTGCTGTGGGAGGTGAGGCTCCGAGACCCCGCACGGGCGAGGTGGGGCGGGGAGAGGGACGGATCTGGGAGGGGGGGGGACGGTGTGTGGGGAGCCGAGGTGCTCCCTGAGCCGCCAAGTGTCCGGTGCTGGGCAGGCCGGAGCTGCCCCGCTGTTGCTTCCAGCGACAACCGCGTTTTCGTGCGTGTTTATTCCCTTACACGGACGAAGGATTCCTGATGCGCTGCCCGCTGTGTCCTCCGTAACCATCGCGCTGTCACCGTTTGACGGAAATAAACGGAAAATTCCGTTTCATGGAAAGAAACATCTGGGTGTTTGGAACTTCTGCCGCCTTCCGTGCTCACTTGTGTGCTGCCCATTAACTGAAACTGCGTTGTCATTTTTTTCTAAATCCATTTGCAGCTTCCACATGGTCTTGGTTAATATTTAACACAGCATGAGCTGAGGAGTGTGCTGTTAGCTGAGCGTCTTCCAAGAGGCTTTGACTGTTGTGCGGACGATGTACACGTGGCCGTTCAGATCATCTTGCAGTAGTTTATTGGTAGTTGAAGTTCTCGTTAATTAAAGGACTCGACGTGCTTGTTGTAAGGTGTAGATACTCTTTCTGTCCGTGTGTTTGTTGAACCTGGAGTTCTTCTTATACCAGTGAAGAGAGTGAACTCTCCTTCAGCTTGGTGTGTGCTCACTAATGAAGACACGTGCGGGCTCAGATGAGTGCTTCCCTATGATTTCCAGGCTGAACTCAGTCATTAAGTAGCTGTGCTGCACTGCTCTGGGGGAGCTGAGTCTTGTTTGCTGTGAATGTAAGGAGAGAAAATGGGAAAGATGGGTTCAGGAGCTTGCATCATCCAGTGGGTAATTGCACGGAGACTATTGTTATTAGAGCAGGATGTACACATAGGGAATTCCTGGCTCCTGATCCTTTATTGAGAAGAGCTTGGAATATAATTACAGTGCCACTTGGATGCTGTATTGGTAGTAAATTGGATTAATTCAGAGCTTTGACAGGAGTTTTCTACCTTTGTCTTTTACAGCATTTTTTTTCCTTCCCAACCCCACAATGAAAGAACACCCTTAAATTTCTTAGCCAGGTGTTGATGCTGGGAAGATGAGAAGACCTTGCTGTTGGGAGTAAGAAGGTGTAGTTGCCATAAGCTTTGCTCACAGCTTAGTCGCTGCTGACTTACTGAACATGTGAGCTGAATCGAAGAACTTTTAAGATGGACAACTTGATAGATAATTTTGTTTCTTGACGGAGAAGATGAATTCTGTTGAATATTCATGCATCTATCTTTTTCAAACTGTTTCAGCTACGTGGAGGTAGCAGTATGTTATTAGCCGGAGTTGCCTGGAACACCCATTTTCAGCAGGAGCCTGGAGTTCTGATAGACATGAAGTGCATTCAGTATTCACCAGGATATGTGTTCTGCTGGCAGTCCTGCTCACTGGTGGAACTCATGGTTGCCTTGGTGGGACTGCGTTTATCCCAGTTCTGTATGAGTCCAGGGCTCTCTGTTCTTTGGAATGGTTTGAGGAGTGCCTTAAAGTTAGTCAGTCTGTCAGTCTGGGCTGCGTAACAAAATTTTCTGCTTTTGTTTCTTCAGACACCCTAAAGCCTGTTCTCATTTGGCTTTAATGGGTGGCATTGCCTTTGGGATAGGAAATTCAGTGAGCATGTTATCAGCCTGCATGTATGCACCACAGCATCTCCTGCTAGTTTGCTGCTCAGGACGGTGCCTTTTTCTCTCCTGCAGCTGCGGGTGTGCTGGGCAGTGAGTTGGTGACTGATGCTGAGCTCACAGACAGAAGTGCAGAATTGAGCTGCTCCAGTCACAGCCTTCACTGGGACACTGCCCATAGCACAGTGATAAGCAGGGTAGTCATGTCAAGGACAGTTCTGCTAGTGGCTTGCTGGGTAGCCTTGCTTCGCAAAGCTGTCATGTAACTCTGGGTTCCTAAGCTGCTTTTTGGCCTGTGTGGTGTGTCCAAAGCAGCCTAGGAACTGGTAAAAGCCTGGATGGTTTTGAATTAAGTCAGTTTTTATTTGAAGTCAAGCTTTTTAGTTCTCTACTTTAAGATACACCCACAGAAGCTGTTGTAGTTGGTATGAGACGTCTGCTGGAACAGTTTCAGTGTGGCCATGCAACATTTAGATGACCACTTCTGGAAATACTGGCAGTGGGATTTTGGCACACTCAGTTTCTCCTTACTTAGGATTACAATGCGTATGCTGTTATAAGTACTGATAATTGGATGGCTGGAAAAAAGAATGGACGTGTCATGTGAACAGCAAAATGTTTGAATTGTATTGTATTGCAACACTTCTGACAGTCTGTCATGCGAGATTTATTCAAATGAAGACAGAGTTGGCTAGTTTCTTCCCAACTGGGTAACTGCTGTGTGAAGCTTTTCATTATTTTTATAAATTTAGTTCCACGGGGCAGATTCTAGCATATAAAGTTAAGCTAAAATCTCTGCCCACCAGTGTGGGAACCAGCACAGTAAATGGCTAAGAATGCAAATCTTAAAGAGCAAAACCTGCTGACTTCTGATGGCAGCAGGCATAGCTAGAACTGAAGAAGTTGTGAGCATCCTTTCACAGCAGCGCTCCCAGGTTCTGAGATGATTTTATCAGTTGACTGTTGGCATTTCCTTTACATACACGTTACAGGAATGTGTGTGCACACCGGGGTTATCTGTGCGATGTTCCTCTCCATGGAGGCCCCCTAATATTGTCCTGTTGATGGAGCGCTGAAGTTTTAGCTGTTGTGGGCTTTGTGTCAGTGAGTGGTGGGAAGAAAAAATCCCATCCTTCGCCTGTAATGGCAAAAGGCTGTACCAGAATTTCTGCAAAGGAAGATGTGTCCACCTACTCTCTGCTTCTTATTAGTTTTAGTTGCAGAGGAGCTTATCAGCTTAGGAAACTTTTGATTTTTTCTGTCAGTCTCGCTGCCCGTTGGAAAGGAGCTATTGCTTTCTGAGTGGAGGCAGGAAAGAATTTATGTAGGATTTGTCGTTCCCTGATCCAGCTGGAGCTGGCAAGCCTTCGCTGTCTCTTGTTAGCAGCGAGTTGGGTTGTGATTGCCAGGCAGGAGGACTGAGCCTGCACGATTTTCTCACTTCGATCGTGCTGATGAGGACTCATGTTCACTGCAGGAAGGGAAAGGTGGTTGAGTGCTGTTTGCGTTCTGCAGGGGAAGACATGAATAATTGTGCAGTAGGTTCTTCGGTGTTCTCCATCTCCCCCCCCATGCTCCCCCTCCCCAGTCAGAATAAGCATCTATAAAACTTGATTTTTTTTTTTTAACAAGTGTCAAAAATGTTCAGTACCTTCTGCCATGCTCTTTCTATAATGGGAGAACCCTCTGACCCTTCTGATCTCAGTACTCCCACTCAGCTAGCGCAGGTGTCTGGAAGGATGCATTCAACTTGATCAAAGTATGCTTGTAGACTTAAGCTGCTCTTTTGGGATTTAGCTAACATCGGTGGGGGTGGGGAAGGCCCCAAGGAACTCTTGCTTTGATTTAACATGAAATTATTTTGGTTTACTCCAATAGGAAGAGGCTTAGGAAAAACTGGAAAAAATATGCCCACGTACAAGTTTGCCCTGCTCAATTGTGTAGGCTGAGTCTATGAAGAGGAACAGAATAATGAGCTTATGCTACTGCATTAAAAAAAAATAATCTGATTTCTTGCTAAAACAAGGTACACTTCTAATCTGTTCAGTTTTAAAGTAAAATCCATTTAAATAAAACATACAGAAAACCTCTATGCAATTGCCAGCCTCATTTTTGAAAACGTGTCACTGTTCTGCATCCTTAAGTGCACCTCTTTCCACAATTTTTGTGTTTTGCTGAAGTCTTTGTTGTTGGAATCCCTTTAGAGTTTATTGTGGTAAATAAAAACTTTACTCCAAGTAGGAAGAGGCAAAACGTTTCTAAAATGATCTTTTTTTCTTTGCTTGAATAGCACCTTTTGGGCAACAAATACTAGCTTTATCAAAAGGCTTGGGGATGTAACCCAGAATTGGGGGATGTTAAAAGGGCCCTGTGAAGCTAGGGGAAGGTGAGGTCTCCAAGAGTAGATATTGTCACTTTCCTGACGTTTGTAAAGTACTACAAAAGAAATACCAATGTTTTTATTTTTTTATGAGAACGATGTGTCTTGACAGCTTTCTTGCATATTAAGTGGAAAAGTTTGCACTCAGAAGTTAAAAATGTCTTTCTTTCTCAAGTGTGTCTTCAGCTTTGTGTGAAATGAGTGTTAACTAAACCCGTGTTTTAAATAACTTGATGAGAAATCTTTTCCTCTTTCCCTGTGACTCAGCTGTCAGTCTGGCAGATTTTGAGAAGAATAGAAATGAGGAAAAAGTGTTTTTTCTATATGTGGTCTAATGCTGAGTGCTTCTAACCCCAGTGCTAGCTCTGCCTGTTCCTTCAGGTATCGTAATCATAGGGCTGCAGAGGAACTGGACTGCCCCCACATCAGCAGTGGGAAATAGACACCAAGAAAAAGCTGAGGGAAAAAAAATGAAGAAATGATTTTCCTCTGCATCCGGAGAGGTTGGTGCAGCAGCAGTGTCACCAAAACTTGCTGCAGGAAGGGAGAGGGAATACATGGCTGGGAGCAGGGCTGCCCATTTTGGTAGTATACTTATTTCTTTATGTTAGAGAGAACTTTTTGCCAGTTACTTGGATTTGTAATGATCTGAAAGGAGCAGAAGAGCAGAAAGCAGTGGTACAGACCTTCTCCATGCGCAGCTAAAAGGGGGAACTAGCAGAGTCTGGTTTTTATTTTCCATTGAAAGATGCTATTGAGACAGACTTTTCCAGAAGCTGTTTTCTGTCATTTTCCCACATTATTTGCCAAGTGTCTTTTGGAGCAGAAACTCTCAGTCCAGAGCTGATGATCTTCCTGACTTTTCTGTGGGGTAGGTGAGGGGTTGTGGCTGGAGAGTGTTTCCCAAGAGGATCCTTCAGCACAGCTGTACATCTCGAGTCCAGCTGGTGGGTGCTGGCCTGTTGGTGTTACTCCTCCATCTTAGCTGGCAGTTGTTCTTAGGGTGACTCCTTCCTTCACAGATCTTGCAGTAGTGCAGTTAGAGATTACAATAATGCACACCAAGCATACAGGCCGTATCTGCACGTATCTTGTGTTCAAGTACACTAGGTTAAAGTAAGCACATTTATCACACCTTTGAGTCTCTCTGCTGAAGTGTATTCCTATCTGTTTGCATCATTGCTCGGAGAAGGAAGAACCAGAGAACCCTGGAATGAAATTACTCTGTGGAAGGGCAGCAGGGGTCTCAGAGCAGACCGAAGGTCATGGTCTTTCATGTGTTTCAGCACTGCCCTATCAAAGGCCTTCCATCAGGATGTAAGAGAAATATGTTGGTTGCTCCAGAAGTAATGCCTTGTATTTATTTACATGGAAACTGACCCACTGTTATTTGTGATTCTGTGATCATCTACCGCTGAAATGGGCTCCCTACCACCTTGTTGTGCTCGTGTCCACTGTTTTCTCTACATAAACATCCAGGAGCGATCCATGAATATCAGTGGGTGCCATTTTTTCCACATGGAGAAATTCAAGAAGCGTGTGCTCACTTTATTCATGGGATTCCACTGCAGCAGGACCCAGTCATGGCCTCTGCTTTTGCAGACCTGCTCTGCTGAGCTTGGGATTGCCAGCAGTGTAGATGGAGTGATAGACTTTTGCTGCCATGCAGCTGAGAGCTCTCAGAGTACCCATGATACGGGAGCTTTGTCAGGATATGTTTACTAGCAAAAAATAACAAAAAGTAACTTGTGTTTTACTGCCATAGTTGTCATTTTACTTACCTGACAAGTGTAGGTAGGCCATCAAAATTCTCTTGTGTATGCTGACCTGTGTCTGTTTCTCCTTTTATGATAGGAGAGTGTCCTTACCTAAGCAGAAATGTTTAGTTGTTTATGCCACAGTGGTTTTAGTACAGTCCATTTAGTGCTCGTACTGCGCAGTGACTACTATTAGAGAATGACAGCACAATAAAGCAGGCAGCATAATCATCTCCACAGAGGAATTGTCCAGGTGTAACTCACTGTTTTGCTTCTGAAAACGTTATTAAATTTATTAGTGGATAGAAAAAATATTAATGCGGCTCGCAAATTACTGCTGGCCTTCCCTGTGATATTTCTATGCATCTGGAAAGTCAGCACAGGCTCCTCTCACTGCAATGGATAGCTCAAAGCATGCTTTTATCTGTTGATAGAGGAACTGGGTAAGGATGAGTCAAGCAAGTGCTTTCTTTCATTTGCACTCCTTGGGGGAAAGATGTATTGCTCATCGCTGCAGATAATTATCTCAATAGGTGTAAGTGAGATCCAGAAATTCACTGTTGGCTCTCTTACAATTTGAGTTCCCAGCTCAGAGCTGCACTTCCCCGCTACATTTGGAGCCTGAAGTTCAAACCAGTACAGGGAGGCTTTAAAATTCTTCCTGCATCTGTTCAGTGCCATTAAGCTTGTCAAAATTTCAGTTCAGAACAGCGAAGAATACTTTCTGCTCTGAGAATCCTGCTTATGGGGGGGGGGGGAGAGATGTGCAAAGTCTTACATCTACTTTTACATGTTTAGCTTTTTTTTTTTTTTTCAGGCTGGCATGAGCTGTTCCTGTCCTGAGTGCTGTCTTGATCCCAAATAAATATCCCTTGCAAGAGCAGGGATTTTCAGTGGTTTGAGGTGTGGTGGTGCTGGCCTACCCATGCCGTACTCTCAGCAGTGCTGTTGTGTCAGACACAAATGTATATCAGCATTGTCCAGTGTGTGTGACCTCTGACCTGCTAATTGAGTAAGGCAACTCATTTCTCTCATCTGCAGTGCAGAAGGAATAACAGTGTATAGGATTGGGTTAAACCTCCTCAAAACTGGGTCATCCCTTGTGTTAAGGTGGTGTAAGATGAGAATAAGCTGCTTCATTTGTTGGCGTGGCTGGAGTAATGGCTCTCTCTATGTCCAGTCTGGTGCCTGTGTCCCTGCAGGAACTGGAGGTGCTTCCTGCTGTGCTGAGACCTGGGGCTTTGCTTTGTGTTGCTGGGCTTGATCTGCATTTCCACCAGGGAAACCAGCAAGCAGAAGTAGCAGTGAGGAGCCAAATAATGGCCAAATACTGCTAGCTGCAGAACCTGAGAAGGTGCCATAAGGATCTTTGGATCTGAGTGTCATTCGAAGGAGGTAAGCTGTGATCAAAGGCATTATCCCTTTCTGCATTCTGTTTTCTGTTCTTTCGGTATTTAGAGAAATAGGACTCTGATTTTAGTGCTGTAGGCACCTTGTTGTCTAGGGGCTTTGCAGTTCTATTTTTTTCCTCAAGTGCAGCAATCCGCAGCTATAATTGAACTTCACTTTAATGCCCAGCACCAGTTGTGGCAATGGTAAATATCCTGGGACTTGGAAGTGCAATCTGAGAGTCTCAAATCTTGCATGTTAAGAAATATCCCACTCTTTCAGCATCCAGGACTTACACTGTCCTTCTCCTTTACTCAGGACAGTACTTCATGATGGTTTCTTAAAACACAGGGCAAAAATTGTAAGATTAGGTCTTATATCCTATACGTGACAATGGACTATGTAGACATCGTCTGTTAACTAGAATGCATCAACTGAGATCTTGAAAACAGATCGGTGGATTCACTGGAGTGTACCCCAGAGCTTTGTAGAGGTGAGGCTTTCCCGAGTGCCTGCACTAATTCACATTGCGAGCTCTTCAAGAAAAAGCAAGAGCCAGTCCCTGATGCGGCTTTGCCTGGTTTTTGCTGCACACAGAAGCTTGCGGGCATGGCTGTAGTATAAATCCAAGGGCATTTGGATTAAGTTTATTTTAATTCTGCAGTAATCTTGACCTCCTGTTTTTATTGAATCTGTAATCCTGGGCCCCATCTAAAGCCCATTAAAAGTCAGTGGGGACGCCCCACTTGGTCTGAGGGCTGGTGCAGCTGCTTGGAGGCTGCTATGCACCTTGTAAAATCCTGCTGATGCTGGCACCTCAAGACGTTGAGATGCAGGTAGTCCCTGTTCCCTCTGCTTTCTGGATGCTTCTGTCTTCCCTAGGCTGAAGGCATGTGTCTGAACAACGCTGTCTCCAGAAAGTCTGGTTGCCTCTAGTTGGCTGTTGCCTTTGCCCCTCGTGTACCCTTGGCGGCCATAAGCCTGATGTGCTGCTGGTGCCACTGTCATTTGGGAAAGGGGTTATTTTGGCTGACTTGTGTTGCATAAGTGAAGTGCCTCGTAGTGATTATATAAAAGATTACGTAACCCACTAATTCAGTAATCCCTTCTCTGGTGAGCCTCAGAACGTGTGTATCTCCTTGATGGCTGGCCGCAGCGATGAAGTGCACTGAGCTAGGTGCTGGGTGGTGGTGCAGGCTTAGCAACATGCATGCTGCTCCAGCAAGGCACCTCTGCAACTTTTCTCCCCTTAGCATGATATGACTGTGCCTCCTGCTCTTGAGGTACAGTGAAGTTTCAAAACTGTTTGAACAGCAAGTTGCTTTTAGCTCTTAAGGTAAACCTATACAGTGCTGCTAGTTGTCAGATGTACAGTTAAGATGACACACAGCATATGGGCAGAGCAGCTGATGGTACAGGGAACACGTGTTGTTTCTCAGTGAACTGGGGCCCTTTATACTCTTTCTTGCTTCCCAGGTGTCTCACATACCCCACATGAGATATTGAGCGCACTGAAGCTGGACTGTGCTCATGGTGCTGGCAGCAGCAAGAAGCCTCCCAGGCTGCTCTGAGACAGCAGAGGAACCCGTGCGTCCTCCAGCCCAGCTGCTGTCTGCCTCTCACTGCCAGATTTGTCCCTGTCCATTGCCCTGGCAGAGCGGGATGTGACTCACCAAAATCAGATGCGCCCAAGGCTGAGGAGAGCTCACATAGTGTAACTGAGATCTTCAGGAAAAAAAAAAAAATCCTGGGGAGGAACTACGTGCTGTTCTTAAATTCTCTCAGCCCTGAGATAGCTGTGTGGGGATAAGCCAAGGATAGCTCAGGAGGAGGCGAGAGGCTGGCAGGGAGAGGAAACAAGCAAAAGGAGTTTTCTTAGCATCAGTGATTCATCTTGGAGCATGAATCCCAGCTCCTGAAATGCTGCCACAGATCCAGGCTTAACTGCTGGAGTCTGGGCAGCTGCCTGTTTTATTTCTGGCTTCCCCTACTTCTCTGATTGTGTTGTTTTTCGTTGTTTTTTTTTTTTTGTTTTGTTTTGTTTTGTTTTTTGCCTTTTGCCTCCAATACACTGTCCTCACTGCATTGTTGTCGCCCTTTCTCATTGCTCCAGCCACACCGTCCTCTCGACTTTTAGTTATATTATAGGTGCTGAATC